>CAMZMU010000067.1:34205509-34805509 GCA_947311845.1 Poa pratensis
AATTATAGCTACAGTATCATTTGGAATATTTAATTAGATGATTAAAATTAATAAGCTAATATTGGAAACATAATTAGGCTAAAAACATCAAGAAAACGAGGATATATAGAATTTAGCTCGATGGAACTTACTATATATGGTCTTTAAATAGTTTTTTGTGAGCTAATTAAGTTCCTCGCAATAAAAGCACACACAACAATAAACATTCTGCCATCTTAGTTAGGAATCTTTTTTGATGAGGGACACCTCTAGATACAGAAAATCTGACAAATTTAACTGTAGAGTCATATTTTACGAGATAAATTTTCAACATTCCATATAAGTGGCTGTAAACAAAAAATGCATAAAAATTCCAATTAAATATAAGGAAATTATTAATAATTGATTATCTATTTTTCTTAGATTAAGAGTTCCGCTCACAAAGTCATATGCGCAAAATATTGATTTTCTTAGATAATATAGCTATAAATCTCCACTCCCTCTGTAATCTATTAATTCGTGAATCTATGTATTAGACATGAAAATAAAAATAAATTCGAAGAGGAGACATGTACTAAAAAAATCGCATGAAGGGCAAATCATCCATTTGTCAATTTGGCCCTATTTTTCAGTAGACCACGACCAGTAGATCTAAAAAGTTCACCCAAACAGAACGCGGCCAATTAATCACACAATTTTAACTGAACTTCTTAACAACACGACAACTAACATACCTTCATAACTAGTGGTGAAAGAGATTAAAATTTATCGATCTTTATAATTTTACTTAGTAAACCACAGTCAATCCATAGTAAATCAATCATTACCTTTTATGGGTATGGCAAACAATAGTTTATCTAAATATACATCATCCAATGTTTTATCCAAATTGAATCTAGATAGGTGGCAACCGATAGATTTTATAAGTATACCTGACTAGATCACAACCGTAGTAACAATATATAGATATCATCCAACTATTCTACGGTAGATCCTTAGTATTACTTTGGCTACAAAGATATAATTCTTTCATAAAGAAAATTTAGTTTGCTACTTCACTAGAAATGTCAGATAGTAGAACATCATCTAGGTTGAACACAATTATTAGCTGGACACAACATATATATTTTTGGCATTGTCCTTCTATTATGTATGACGAACAAACTTAATCCTAACCTTTCATATTGATCCAATGGCACATAAAACATATCAGCTTAGTCACGGTTAGATCATCAAATATTATTTGTTGCCACGTACAAATATCTCATATTAATATGTATATGGTGTTCTTCTAATGAAAAATAAACATTTCACACAAAATTAAAGCTAATTTATTAGTTGCTTCTCAGGTGATACGTCATTTGGTCAAACGGTTGTGGTGGTTCCACATTATTTCGTATCACAAAAGTATGAATATACATGAAACTAGAAATTACATCTGATTCATTTTCGAAACACTAAAGACGATGCCCTCGCATTTGCGAGGGCCACCATGCTAGTTTACGAACGAACAGTAGAGTATGAGACAGTTGAAAAACTGGCAAAGGTGAATATTAAATAACCATTACCTCTAAACACACCTAAATACCCAAGTAGTACATGCAGTGATACGTAGATGCACAAGAGTAGACACATATCTATGCACTGACAGTCTCAAACCATTAGGGATGCAAGACGGGACCGTTTGTCTCACTTTTACTTCATTTTATACCAGTGTAGTATAAAATTTTGGTCTAAAAGTATATACTACACTAATACAATACAAATGGAGTAAAAGTGGGACAAACGGGTTCCGTTCTCGCATCCTTAAAAACCATGTCCGGCTTGCTTAATTATGTGTAGGCGCTGATATTTTATTCATGTGGATGAATGAACCAACGGCCGACGACGCCGACATGGCAACGGCTGATTTCGCACCGGCCGCGTGGCGGCGATGGACGTTGCGACCAATAGCCCGCCCCCCTCGTCAGAGCTTCGTATTCACGGTATGTTCCGGCCCAGCCGCTCGACGTGCACCCTGGCCTGAACGGTGCCTTGATGCGCCATTGCTGCCAGCTTATTTCTCACACCACGTTGAGAAAAGAGCGAGACCGGTGTTCATGGCGATGCCGGAACACGCTCTGGCTGAACTCGAAGCAGATTCTGCCCGTACGTGCGGAGCAGCTCTTCTGTCAACAACTTCTTACAAGTACGAGTGTAGAACTGGAGTCCCCTTTCGGAAACTCGGAATCATAGCAACAACATGCATGCCCTTGTTAAATTGATTGTCTGCTGATTCTGATTGTCTGATGCTTTGGCCCCATTATTCCTTCTCTGAACCACATGATGTTTACGATTCAGTTTGGACACGGCATGCCTTTTTCATGGTGCTACCTTGTTCGTCTCTGTTCCTGATGTCCATTTATAAGTGCCTCTAGGAAACCCAATGGTAGCGATCACGCCATGCTAACAATTCTAGTGCTGCCAACACGCAAAACTCCTACTGTGTGCCCTGCCCAGTATAGGCGACCTAGCCGTCACCACCTCCCTAGTCCCCTTCCCTTTTTTTCGAGAGTATGTCAACTTGCTCTGATCTCGCAGCAACACATGCTAGCTAGCTAATCGCGTGTGCAGTTACGGTCGTTGCAGTCCTTGCTGCAGGTAAAATAGCACGTCGACGCACGCCCGACTTGCAGGAGTCGCAGTACCGGCTGTGCAGGGGCTGGTGCATGAACAGTGGGGGGGGGGGGGGGGGGCGTTGCACTCGTCGCAGCTGCCTGTGCAGTTCTTGCTAGCCTTGCAGTTCGCGATCACCGTGGTCTTGCAAGAGTTGCAGGAAGGTTCAACGCTGTCGCACTCACTTCTGCAATTCGAGGCAATGGAGGCGTCGCAGGGCGTGTAGCACTGTGTATAACAGTCGCTGCATGATATGGGCGGTCCTGGCCCCGGCGCCGGGGCGGGACTTGGCGGCAACGGCTCCGGAGGCGGTGGCGTGGGAGCCGGTGGTGGTGGTGGCGTCGCCACCGGAGAGCGGCCACAGCGTCCAGAACAGCAACAACGACGGCCGCCTTGAGGGCAAGAGCGGCTGAAGCCGGAGCCATTGTGTTGTGGACTATGGACAGCAAAGTAAGGCTAAGTTTGAGAGGAAGATTTGGACATCAGCAAGTGAAGACTTAATCTGCTGCTGCATAGACGATGCTATTTTATACACTCAAGATTGCACTCCTAGCGCTAGGTACATAAAACTGGTGTACTAGCATGTGTATTGCTAAGTGCCAACCAGCATTATCACGAACTAAACTGTGTAAATTTCCACCAAATTGCGTGTTGAGATCTACGCCATGCATGTTACAATCTAGTTGACTTCACATTATTACTCATCTTGACCCGGCGATTTGGGTTGAATCTCAGTACTGGAGGCAGTGCGTGCTGTGCATGAGCACAGGACCCACCAGAAATTAGGGGCCCCAATTGTACTTAAGTACTAAGCTTTGACTAATCAGCCGGAAGTGAAAAAAAAACAGAAAAGAAAAGGCATTCAGCGGAGCTCCTGGGTCCAAAGGCTCAATAGGAAGAGAGGAATAGAAAAAGGCTAACTCATGCCATACACGATATGACCTCACCCCGGAAGCCAGAACTGCCGAAACCATCGTTCTATAGCAATTGCCAATTCACCATCAGGATCAGAATCACACCGTGCGAATTCATGGATTGGCATCAGGGCCTGATCACCGCTGCCAGATCAGTCATCAATTGATAATCAATAATTCGATCTTGGTAAGTCCATATTAGATTAATCTATTCATGAATCGATCAACTTAAAATCGATTCTATTTGTTCTGTAATTACCGTTGTATCTTATCTCGGTGTTATATGTGTATTGTACGCACAGGCAGATTTTTTGACGAGAATTTATCAATGAGTAAATTGCTCTAATCCTCACTGCTCTTTAGTGAATATTGCTATTCGCTCTTTGCTTTAGGTCTACCTTTACTCTTTTAGCTTAAAATTATATTTTAGTGCTTATATTCTCTTTTAGTATGATTTATTTATGTCAGCTATATGAATTTTTAGAAAATTAGGGCCCCTGATTAGCATTTCGCACCGGGACCTAAATTCTTGGAGACGGCCCTGACTGGAGGAGAGGAAAACTGCATATAGGAGACTGTTTATACACGTAAGAAAACAATCCTAGGTTTAGCTAACCAGTGTACTATCAGTCTATCAAGTGCTAACTAGCACTATCATGCACTAATAATCTATATGTACGGGGATTATATATGTTACGATAATTACGCCATGCAAGATCATACGACACCGAGGCACGATGTTTGGTAACGCGGTTCGGCGAACTCATCTACATCTGCGGGGCATGACTACGGGCTCTCCTCCCATAGATACCGCAACGGCCGCCCTAGGCACCGCACAAGCCGCGGTCCCCCTGTGTGCCAATTGTTATCAAGTCGTCATGAGTTACAACGTGTGGTGCCCCACATTATATGGGAGGCCCAGGGTACAAGAGTTAGACTCCAATACAACTTGTATCCTACACCTATTACAACTCCAAGTCCTACCGTAACCCAACTCGTACAAAATATTCGACACAAACACAACAAACTCCACCTTGGCGAATATTCTCCACCAGATTGAATTTTGCCAAGCGTCGAACTCCATGTACTCCGTACTTGAGTTGTCTTCTTTGTAGCTTATAGAACGCTACCCGACGAGTCTTCCTCAAACTCGCCGCCTCCGTGGAACACAGCTGCTATTCCCGCAACCTCATCCTTCTTAGCACCTGCAACTAAGAGAACGTTGTTGTCCAAGTCATCACTATGAGTTGCAATATTAGCACTTGAGCCACCACTGAGAACTGGACAATCCCTCTTATAATGTCCCCACTGCTTACACTTGTAACATTGCACCTTCTTCTTTTCTTCCCCGCCTCATGTCCTTTCCTGGCTAGCTCACCCTTGACCAGCAAACCATCACCATGAGCGACTTCCTCTGTGGTCTTCTTCTTCCTCATGTCATAGGATTATAAGGCCGCAGTGATATCCTCAAGCTCGACGGTCTCCTTGCCATACATCAAAGTAGTGATCAAATGCTCATAGGACAGTGGCAACGAACAAAGAAAGAAGAAGAATCGCCCTATCCTCATCGTCAACCTTCGCACTCAGTCGTGCTAGATCCGTGACAATCTGATTAAAGACATTCATGTGCTCCACAAGATCCGACCCCTTGCATTGACAACTTATATAACTTTTGCTTCAAATAAACCTTGGTCGTCGCAGTCTTGGACATAAACTGACTCTCCAGCTTCTCCCAAATCTTTTTCGGCACATTCTCATCCATCACATGATACATGACCTGGTCTGAAAGACACAACCGTATGGTCCCGGCTGCTTGCATCTGCAACTCCTCCCAGTCATCATTGTCCATCTTAGCTGGCTTGACATCCCGCAATGTCTTCAAACATCCCTATTGCGTCAACAAATCCTTCACCCTCGTCTGCCATAGCGCGAAGTTTCAAGTCCCTTCGAACTTTTGCACTTCAAACTTGGTAGTCGGTGCCATGACCGCTGACTGGTGATGAATAACTTCTGCTCAACCTACGATGCCTTGGCTCGCCTTGATCGTCAACGCCCTCCCTGATGAATTGCCTCTGTATCGCTGATCGATTGTTCTGCCGAAAAGATTTGCCACGATTGTCAAAAAACCTCAGCTCGCACTGTCCGCCCTTCAGCTCCTGCTCCACCTTCTCCTTAACTTGCGGATCGATTTTTCTGTGCCCTGCTAGCCTCCGTCGCGTCGCCTTTTATTGCGCTAGGCACCGGCCCTTTTTCTCCTTGCCTGTCACGGAAACCGAGTCTCAAGTTTTTGCATATTCTCTGATCGATCGAGTCCAACTTAGACCCGACATGCACACACGTCACCTTTTCCAAACACGCATATATGGCTGTCCCCTGGATCGATCCAACTTTGCACCTTCCTTTTTTTTTAAATCTGTATATGCACGTATGGTAATCCCTGGACTCCCGTATCAATACGTCTTTGTCTCTCTGTGACGTGTTGCAAACAATCACGGAGATCGAGAACCTGTCTGTGATAGGATGGTTAGGAGGGTGGTTGTACCCCAGCCCACCAGAATTCAAATCCCAGATTTAACACTGGTGTTTCTCATTTAGGCGGAATATTATTCAGTGAGAGACGACGTTCCCGTCGACAGCGAGTCGCCTGTGGTGACTTCGTCAATCTCAAGACCCGACCAGGCTCAGTCTTTCGGAGGTGCTCATAGGGGTAGGGTGTACGTGTGTGCGTTCATAGGGGTGAGTGTGTACGTGTGTGCGTTCATAGGGGTGAGTGTGTGCATGTGTATGTGATCATCTGCGTTGTACGTGATTCGCAAAAAAAAAAATCACGGAGATCTACTGCTGTACGCCACCAAACGCTTTGCTCTTCCGATTCCGATTCCACCTCAGATAAAATTTCGCCGATAATTCCGACGGCTAGACTCTCCTTCGTTTCTTGATTCTCGCCAACGATCTCGTCGCCTGCCCTGTCGCGCGTGCTTGCCACGCCAACCTTGCCGCAACAGTCGCTCCTCGCGCATCATCCGTGCACGAGCCGTGCGCACCATGGCCACCCGCATCGTCGACACAACTCGTCCGCAGTGTCACGATGCCGCCCTTGTGCAGCACCGAGCGCACCATCCCTCCACACCTCCGATCTATTCGGTCGTCCTCCACGTCTGGTCGCCGATCTGATCGCGAGCCGAAGCGCCACCTCCACGACATCCTCCAGCCACTATGTCGGTCCAATTGCCACGTCTAGCCATCCCTACTGATTGCAGCCCATCGGACGGTCCAGGCCTCCTGCCCGAAGTGTCCGACTCCACCGACCGCATCCGCGATCGCCGCCATGCTCCACACTTGTGCCTATCAGACGTTTCCAGGCGCCCGCCGAGCATGATCCTCGTACCTCTAGATGATCATCCGCATAGCCTCAACCAGGCTCTGATACCACTTGTTATGATAATTACGCCATGCAAGATCATAGACAACACCGAGGCACGATGTTTGGTAGCGCAGTTCGGCGAACTCATCCTACATCTGCGAGGCATGATACGGGCGCTCCTCCCCAATAGATACCGCAACGGCCGTCCTAGGCACCGGCACAAGCCGCCGGCTCCCCCTGCGTTGCCAATTGCTATCTTGTCATCATGGGTTACAATGTGTGGTGCCCCACATTATATGGGCAGCCCCAGGGTACAAGAGTTCGAATCCTACTACTTGTATCCTACACCTATTACAACTCCAAGTCCTACCGTAACAACTCGTACAAAATATTCGACTCAAAAACAACATATATCTAGCTATGACCATACGATGAAATCAGACGATGCTCTTGCTTATAGGCAAGTGCCACCCTAACTAAGCGCTAGATTTAGATAGGGATCTGTGCAAATTTTAATTGCACCATGTTAGCACGACTTGAGAGGGGAGACTTCACACTTGCATGCAACGTACTTGCATTCGTACGAGACATGTTACGAAGTTGACATGAAAGAAGATGTTTATATATGCATGGTATTACTCATCTTGACTGGGTTCCATTCTGAGTTCAAATCCAGGTTTGACGCTAGTGTTTCTCATTTAGGCGGAATATTCTTCAGTGGGAGGCGACGTTCCCGTCGACAGCGAGGCGCCCGTGGTGACTTCGTCAATCTCAAGACCTGATCCGCCGGCTCAGTCTCTCGGAGGTGCTCATAGGGGTAGGGTGTGCGTGCGTGCGTTCATAGGGGTGAGTGTATGCGCGTGTATGTGGGCGTCTGTCTTGTACTGTGTTTATCAAAATAAAAAATTTCTTCGGGCGCATGCATGGATGGTGGAAGCATGTGACCTACATATATCCAATCTGAGGAGATATAAGTATCTAAAACTGAACTTTAGTCTTAGTTTAGGTAGTGAAAGTTCGATTGTCCTCAAGGGGCTAGGGCGTAGGAGGTGGCGAGCCGCGCTCGCTGAGGAGGAAGAACATGTGAGGATGAAGAAGCGGAACATAGAGGAAAAAAGGAAGGGAGAGAGTACGACCTCTCTTGTTTCTACTCGCATCATCCTCTAGGCTGGCCGACGGCGGAGATCGTGGAGATGGAAAATGATGCACTCCTAGGAAAGTTCATGTACAACCTAGCCACCCAGATTCAAATCCTCACGGACGTAGATTAAAGTTTTCCAATTTATTAAAAAACTCCCGCTGTATGGGATTCCCCTACCGCATTCTTTTCAAAAAAAAAGATCATAATACATGCGCAGTGAGTGGCTGATTGCACAATCGGGAAGAACGAGGAGTGGCTCGGAGTTCGGACGCTAATTCAGCCTAGTGGAATGTAAGAGACACGGTGGTTAAATATTTACATTTGTCGCAAAAAAGAATATATACACAAAAATATGAGACGAAAAGTGATATTACTTCATATTAAAATGGCTAGTGCTTCCATACACCCCTTTTTCACAATCGCATAAACGTACCAACTCAGCTCAGCCGAGCCGATCGCACGGAAAAGCCAAGCCAAGCTGATCGCACCGAAAGAAGTCCCTCACGCTCGCGAAAAGAGCTACCGCGCGAAAAATAGGTTGCAGGGAGAAGGAATCGAACCTGCGACCTCCCTGCAGGAGGCGAGTGCACTGCAGCTGGGCTGACCACTTTGTGTTACGCTAGTTTCTGTCATACTAGTACACTTAGAGATTAAATACATTACATTTTCTCACATGCTATTACTATTTCTGCACTGTTCTATTTTTTAAAACCGGCAAGCCATGAGCGGGTGCATGCCGAAAGCTAGCGATCTTTCCATTGCCGACATTGATGTCGATAGAGTTGTAGAATAGTTGTTCCATTTCTAGCGTATCTGCTTGAGTAGTTCAAATTATCTCCATTGTCATATCGTTGCTAGCTAGCCGGCCGCAGCTTTTTTCTGCGAAAACGTAAGACGAATGAGACAGCTCCATCGCTTTTGGTTGGGAAAAAGATACAACACGAGTGAGGTGGTTTGGAAAATAAAATGGAGTGGCTGCTGTTGATGTTGGCAGCGTCACGCGAGCGACGAAGCCTAGTACAGTGCAGTATAGTGTGGGGGTGAGAGCAGCCAATCGAGTTCAGTTGACGACCCCCCAAGAGAGCAAAGTGAACCGAGTGAACCGGCGGTTTAGCCGGTGAACCTGAACCGAGACCCTCACCGGTTTGGTTGCTGGTCCGGTTTTCTAAACTATGTTCAGACGGTACGCGATGGCGACAAAGATTTCAACCGTTCTTTGACTCAGAAATTTAGACCAGATTATTCAAAACTAATTCTAAATAATTACCAACATGAAATTGAAATATAGATGAACCCAATTTCATTAAAAACTTGATAATTATAACAAGTGGTTTTTTGAACCTACTAGAAATGACCCATTATTTTTTCTACAATATTATGATCAAATCAGGCATACTTGACAAAAGTACGTTATTTTGTGACAAGTCTAAATGGTTCGTAGTCTAGGTCTGGTGCATGTGGGTCTAAATGTCTAGTAGTTCTTATAGGTATGTAGTTACCACCTTTGGTATATGTGAACCCACATGCAGCCCCCTAGCCATCTTAATTAGGATATTTGTGACATGTGAACCCACATGCAACACTAATAACCATATATTTATATATCTACGATCTTTGGGACATGTGGACCCACATGTTCAACAAATGTTTCGAAAAACTGCATTTTAGGTCAAGAATCTATGAAAAATGACCAATTATTTTAGCGAATCTAGTGACAAATGAGGCTCCATTTTAGGTACGCATGTGCTTCTATGGTCTAGCCTTACACAGTCAATGTGAAAAGCCAATTGGTCTACCCATTTCGATGATGTTCCAAGGGATAGACAACGCACGATAGAGAGATAATCACAGTTCGTCAAGAATCTCTGATATTATGCATCGAGACCAGTCAAAAAGTTAGACTTGATCCTAATATTCGCGTGTAGGTGTGGAGTGAATTTGAGGAGACAACATCGAACCTCCAAATTCATAGAATTCCAGTTTGCCATTATTCCCAGCATTTTTTTATGGAAATATTTAAAAAATATGAAAACATTGCAAACATAGCTAGAAGTGCTACGTCAAAATGGCTAGGGGTGTTGCATGTCAGTCCACATGTCCCGATGCGTTAGGTCAAAATGGTGGCATGGGTAAACCTAGCTGGCTACAATAGATTAATGTGGGTCCACATGCCCCAAATGTGCCACATGTACAACTAGATGGGTAGGAGTATCGCATGTGGGTCCACATGCCCCAAATGTGATAAATGTTCAACTGTATGGTTAGAAGTGTTGTATATGGATCCTCATATGCCAAAGGTGGTACAGGATAGACCTAACACCTTACCCCTAGCACCTTTTATACATGTGGGCCCACATTTAACACCTCTAAACAACTAGGTTTGTCCCAACCACCTCTAAATCTTACTCCTGGCGAACATCCGTGAAAGCCCGCCACTGCTATGCCTTCTACTAGTGGCGAGTGTATGAGTATGCACGCTAGCGGTAACGCTACCGCTGGCGAACAATGTTGGCCAGCGGTAGCGTTATCGCTAGCCTGTACTGGCGGGCGCTAGAGAGCCAACAGTAGGCGAAACCTTTCCACCAGTGGTAGGCATTCTTCTACTAGTGTTTTGGGCATGTGGACCCATATGAAAACACTTCTATCACGCCAGCTTGGTCTACCCTTATCACTCTTGGGACATGTGGACCCACACATGTCTAATCCCATGTGTGGACCCACATGCCACTCTCCTTGCGAGATATATAGATTTGTCGTTACAACCTTTGAGATATATGTCATCCTAGCGCAACACTCCTACCCATCTAGGTTTACATCTATCACCTTTTGATCATATGGGACCACATGAAAACACTCCTATCACGCCAGCTAGGTCTATCCTTAGCACCCTTGGGACATGTGGACCCACACACGTCTAATCCTACCATCTTTGGGACATGTTGACCTGAATGCAACACTCCTATCTGACCCACTAGGTCTACTCTTACCACCTTCGGGAAATGTGTGGACCCACATGAAACTCTCCGTACAAGATATATAGGTCTGCCCTACAACCTTTGGGATATATGTCGTCCCACCGCAACACTTCTAGCCATCTAGTTATATATCTATCTCCTTTTGGGCATGTGGATCCACATGAAAACACTCCTATCACACGAGCTTGGTAAACCCTTAGCACCCTTGGGACATGTGGACTCACACACGTCTACCCCTACCATTTTGGGACATTTAGACCCACATGCAACACTCCTATCTAACCAGCTAGGTCTACTCTTACCACCTTCGGGACATGTGTGGACCCACATGTAACTCTCCTTGCGAGATATATATGCCTGCCCTACAACATTTGGGATATATGTCGTCCGACCGCAACACTCCTAGCCATCTAAATATACATATATCACCTTTTGGGCATGTGGACCCACATGAAAATACTCCTATCGCGCCAGCTTGGTCTACCCTTAGCACCCTTGGGACGTGTGGACCTACACACGTCTACCTCTACTATCTTTGGGACATGTGGACCCACATGCAACACTTCTATCTGACCCGCTAGGTCCACCCTTACCACCTTTAGGAAATGTGTGGACCCACATGCAACTCTCCTTGCGAGATAATAGTTCTGCCCCTACAAGCTTCGGGATATATGTCGTTCCACCGCAACACTCCTATCCATATATGTATACTCCTATCACGCGAGTTTGGTCTACCCTTAGCACCCTTGGGACATGTGGACCCACACACGTCTACCCTACCACCTTTGTGACATGTGGACCCACATGCAATACTCCTATCTGACATGCCTAGGTCTACCCTTACCACCTTCGGGACATGTGTGGACCCACATGCAATTCTCCTTGTGAAATAGGTCTGCCCCTACAACTTTTGGGGATATATGTCGTCCCACCTCAACACTCATAGCCATCTAGGTATACATCTATCACCTTTTGGGCATGTTGACCCACATGAAAACACTCCTATCACGCCAGCTTGGTATACCGTTAGCACCCTTGGTACATGTCGCAACAATGGAACATGGGGTTCCCCTAGTACTGCCAAAGTGGGTCCAGCCCATGTGGGCCCAAGATGAAGATGGACAAGACCAAGACTCAAGTCAAGCTGGCGGGTTCACCGTCAAGACACGCATGGCCTACGTCGACTAAGGGCTCCGGTCCTGGGGACCTTCCGGGTCCCCGAATCAAGCAAGAAGGCAGGAAGGACCCGAGGGCCCGAGTTCCCGGCAGGAGGCCAGGCTCCCTCTCGGGTACTTCCCTACGTTCCTGTGGATAAGCACTCCACCTCCCCGCGGAAGACTTGGGAAGCAAGGCGAAGGCAGCGCGGGCGGGAAGCAGTCCCGTGGTGGTGTCCGCTCCTGTCCACCCCCAAGGCGGACGCTCCCACCTAACCCAAAGGAGACGCTAGGCTGAGGAGAGGCCACGTCTCCTCCTAAACTAGATGAGGAGGGTCCTTCACCCCGAAGGTCCCTCACGCCCCTCACGTGACCCTGTGGCAACCCCTTAGCCTATAAAAGGAGGACCAAGGCACGGAGAAGGGGAGGTTGAACCAAGGAGAGGTCGGACCAAGGACAAACACAAGCTAGAACCGGAGCAAGACTAGACTAGGGCTGCGAAGGTAGAGAGGAAGGTGATCTCCTCCGGGTCAGGATCTGTCCTTGTTCTACCTCCAGCCAAAACCCTTCCGGGTACCCTGTCCGGGAGGTTCCATTGTAAGCCACACTATGAAGAACCCATCAATCCAGACATGCAGGAGTAGGGCTTTCAGCCTCCGGGCGGCCTGAACCTGGGTAGCTCCTTGTGTCCCTTTGGTTGCATGCTTTGATCGTGGAGAGGAGAGCTTGATCTAGACTCCGCCCAAGAAGACGATTCTCAGCCTCCTTCGCGCCCCGTGCAGAACCTAAAAGGGGGTATCCTATACTCCCGGTGTCCGTGCGACGAGACACGACAGTACATGTGTTAGATAAGGTGGTAAGGGCAGACCTAGCGGGTCAGATAGGAGTGTTGCATGTGGGTCCACATGTCCCAAAGATGGTAGGGGTAGACATGTGTGGGTCCACATGTCCCAAGGATGCTAAGGGTAGACCAAGCCGGCGTGACAGGAGTGTTTTCGTGTGGGTCCGCATGTCCAAAATGGGGTAGATGCACAACTAGCTGGCTAGGAGTGTTGCATGTGGGTCCACATGTCACAAAGGTGATATATGTACAGATGGATGGTTATGAGAGTTGTATATGGGTCCACATATGCCAAAGATGGTAGACCTACCACCTTTCATATATGTGGACCCAGATGCAACACCCCTATACAATTAGGTCTGCCCCTAGACCCTTTGATACATGTGGATCCACATAAACACTCGTTTCCGTCTAGGTACAGATCTACCACCTCTGGGACATGTGGACCCACATGCACGCCTATTTGCTAGTCAGGTTTATTCACATGCCCCAAAGGTTATAGGAGTGGACCTAGATGGCTGAGAGTGTGGCATATGTGTCTAAATGCCCCAGTGATGATAAATGTGTAGCCGGATGGCCAGAAGTGCTCCTACATGTGGGTCCACATGTCCAAAATGGTGGCAGGGGTAGACATAGCTGTAAGTGTCCACATGCAACCAAGGGTGGTAGGGGTAAACCTAGCTGGAGATAGTTGCATGTGGGTCTGCATGTATAAAATGGGGTAGATGCACAGCTAGCAGGCTAGGAGTGTTGCGTGGAACCATATGTATAAAATGGGGTAGATGCACAACTAGCTGGATAGGAGTGTTGAATGTGAGTCCACATGTCCTAAAAGTGATATATGTACACATGGATGGTTAGAAGTGTTGAATATGGGTCCACATGCATGAAATGTGGTAGGACCCACATGCAACACCTCTATACAACTAGGTCTGGCCTTAGATTTGCTAAAATAACTAGTCATTTTTTTCATAGATTCTTGACCTAAAATGCACTTTTTTCGAAACATTTGTTGAGCAAAATTTTTTTTTTTGACAAGTCCAACATATTATTTATTTTTTGCTCAACAAATGTTTCGAAAAAAGTGCATTTTGTCACGTGTAGGGTTTAATTTTTTTGACAAGTCCAACATATTATTTATTTTTTGCTCTCAATGAACAGATTCAATTGTAAGCAAGTGATTTTTTCGACCTCCTTGAAATGACCAATTATTTTTCCCATATGCGTTAGTTCAAGATGGATAGTGTTGCATGTGGGTCCACATGTTTCAGACGTGGTAGTTACATACTTATATGACCTACTTGTTTGGATCCACATGCACCAGCCCTAAACAGTTTGACCTAAAAGTATCATGCGGGTCCAACAACATACAAACATAGTTAAAAGTGTCACATGTGAGTCCACATGTCCTAAAGATGATAGATATATAAATAGATGGTCATCAGTGTTGCATGTGGACCCACATACAACACCCCTAACCATTTTGACCTTACACATGTGGGACTTTTCTTATTCCCCACCCATATTTATTTACCCTAAAAAACCGCTGTCTAAAAAGGGAATTGAAAAATATACTGAGTATTTCTTTGCAAGCAAAAATCGAATATTTGTGTTTTCTAGTTAACAAAGGGAATAGTAAAAAAGTTAGATTTTATAGTTTTTTTCTCAATGGTGACACTATTAAAAAGTTAACAAAGGGAACGTTTTGTGCATGTGCATGGCAGTTAGAAAAGCTCACGTCCAATCCAGATGCATGGGTCCGGTAAAAAAATGATGAATCATTGTTCGCATGCATATTCATGCATTCCATGAGCAAAGAGCAAAAAAAAAACGTAGCCTTGTATCCAAGCACGAGGAAAGAGTAGCAGTATAGCTAGAAAAAATAAAAGGATAAAAATCGAGGGGACCACGTTGCATGCACATGATGAAAAACGGGAAAAGATTCGGTCGGGGCCACCACGCTGCATGTGCTGACGAGAGAAATGGTCAAAGGGAATAGAACTTGGCCTGCCACGGAGGACGCACGACGTGCAGATTGTTCGAGCGCTCGCACCCTGAGTGGTCAAAGAAAATTCAGTGTATTTAATCACTGCGTGTAGTTGTAAGACAGAGAGTACCCTTGCCTCAGTTGGTTAACACAGCCGCACTAGCCTCTCTCCTGCGGGCACGGCACAGGTTCGATTCCTGGCGGCCACATATTTCTGTTTTTTCTGTATTTTTCAGACTTCCTTGGTGGCTCACGATCCGGCTCGGCTCAACACAGATCGGCTCCCCCAGGATCGGCTCGAGCCGAGCTGCCTCCGAAGCTTCAATCCTGGCCGTCCTTGTGTTTCCCCTCCACGATAACCCTTCGCCTAGGGGTGTATGGAATCACAGGCCTATTAAAATACAGGGAGGGATGACGCCCAGTACATTTGCTAATTAATATTTTGTTGATACTAAATGTCCGGCTTCCATATTAGTTATTCGGTGTCACATTATCTCTCCCATTTCTCTACTACAAAAGAATAGAGTGTCCTGTCTCCTGCCGACGGACGAACACATCACGACCGTCCGATCATTTCCAGCCAACCTTTGCACCGTTCGATCTTGGGGGACGAGAATATTACACTGGATTGCCACTGCTGAGTGGCACGAAGCGGTATGAAGCACCTTGCTCTCCTTCCGCGCCGCCGAATCCGTCACCTCTCGCTCGCCCACCCCGTGAAACCCTAGCCGCCAGCCACCCCCAATCCTCACGCGTTCTGCCTCCCCCAATCCCGTCCTGCGCCTCTCCTTCTCCGATCCAATTCCTTTTCCCGTCGCCGCCGCCGTTCTTTTTCTCCACCGTCCGGCTCTTTGTCCCTGATGTCGCACCGCCGCTCTGCCCTCCTCTCAGAGCCGCCTCAGATTCGCCGATCCCCTCAGCCTCTCCGGTCGTCATCGGTCCGGCGCCTCCACTACAGTGCCTCCGTCAGGCCAGCAACCGGGCCTCCGTCGCCCAGAGCGTGGACGGCGACCATGGCGGCGAGAGGTGGAGGCTCAGCCGGCCAGGGTCGGAGACGGCGAGGTGGAGCCGGAGCCAGGCCGCCAAGGGACCCGCACGTGACGCCTTCCACCCGTAGCTCCTACTCCAGTCGCCGCTGTCGACACAAAGATCTCCGCCTCGCGGTCCTCCCTGCTCCTGCGACCTCGCTGCCCTCCTCACCCTGCCTCCGACCAGGAAGCTCCTGCCGCGCCTTGGGAGCACTGCTGCGGCTCCCTATCCCTGGTTTTCCACCGCAGGTCGGCGCCGGAGGTCCGTTCCAGGACTCGATGGGGACTGCGGCCGCGGCGACCACGAGCACGGGGACAGCGGCGAGGTATGGTAATCGTTCCCAATCCCTAGATTAGTTTAGCCTACGTTTCTTCAATCCATGCCCGGATTTGATTCAGAAAGTACTCTGCTTTGGGAATGTGTAGATGGAGAATTTGCTCAGATTGATTGGGGAGGAAGTTTTAGGGGATTAATCCCGGGTGACGAGAATGTTGGAGAGATGACAATGGCTTCAGGAGAAGCCCCGCCTCCTCCACTGCGCTGCTACCAGAACGACAGGCCAAAGCTTCTTGTGAGCTCCGCCTCCTCCACTTGATTTCTTCTTTCATGCCTGCACGGCTCTAGCTTTTTTCAGTTTAATCAGTCTTAATTTCTGTGATATAGAATGTTCTGAAACCATTTTTTTAGTGCTAGGGATCCATCGCGATATGTCAGGAAATGTGCGGCATATGCTCTTTGCAAGCTCTACGATTTTCTTCTAGAGGAAAACACGACTTTGGAAGAGGTTTGTGTCGCGCAAGCTGCTTCTCATTCTGCATTGATGCTCTGCTTCACATTATGCGTATCTGAAGCCTGCTCGTGTTTTTGAAGGCTGTGGATGTTTTGCTTAGTGACAATTCCTCTGGTGTAGTGGGAGCTGCTGCTGTTGCATTTAATTTAGTGTAGAATGTACAATGATCTGTCTCGGTGGGTCAACTTTTTGTAGGTATTCTTCTCCTGGATCTGTTGCTGCTGCTCGTTTGCACTTTTTCTTGCAGCCTTAAATAGCTGCTGTGAGTGAAGGTATGTGGGTGAAGCGTTGCAGTGTTTTCTTTTGGGTAATCATTTAGCACCTTTGCAAAAGTTTTAGTCTTCTATTTCTATTGACCAGCCATTCTTTATATTTCTGTAGTAGCTTAACTGAGAAAAATTTCATTCTGTAATCTCGAATTTGGATGGAGAAAGCATCAAGATATCGATTTGCAGTTTGGAAAGTTAGAAATAAATGCCCAGGTTAGTTGTCCCTGCCTATATTGAAAGGGTCCTTCCGTATCATGAACTTGCTCCGGTTAAAGATGTACATTTATTTCTTTTGTTTGCTGAATCTAAAATGCTTTAACATGCTTCCTTATAGGGTAGTAGGGTACATTGCTAACGACTCAGATACTGATGATATTAAGGAAACATGCAAATAATGGATATTTCCGAATGAGATCACTGGCAGGGTAAGTTGCGTGTTCCCATGTGGCATCGTAGCCTAGAACTCTCTTATTTGTCGCAGCATTATTGTTTGAGTTGATGGTGAAAAGAATCCTTGTTTATCATCTCATCAGTATCCGATTCATCCATACTTTAAGTGAACTAGCATATTGGGCTGTACAATAATGAAGGTAGGATTTTAAGTTGATCAATTGCTTGGTCTTGGCCCTTTTTATGTATCCCTTACGAGAAAATCATGTTTATGGCATCAGCTAGACTATTTTCCTTATTATGAAATTGAAGGTTTGAAAGATCAATTAGATACCCCAGGAGTGCAAGGCTATATAAATTTGGGATTCTGTCTTTAGACCTGTGAAAAGGGACAACATTTTAGATCGTTTTTAATATTTCATAGCAGGTGTTGTGATGAAGCTCCTTTCTCGCATATGTTTGTTCCACTTTAATCGATTCAAATCATTTGATATTTTTCTAAGAAGTTCCTTTACTTTGCAGGGCCTGTAGTGACTACAAAACAAGCTGAGGGGACACAAACTATTCAAATATGCAGTTGTATCATGAAAATTGTTTTGGGCTTGGTACGTACTGCTTGGGAATGAGTCAGTACTATAAATTTACCCTTTTACATGTATTTATATCTGTTATGCCTTTGTTTTGCTTATATAGTTCAGTATTTTACTTCTAATGCAGCGATATAATATGTCATGTTGGCCTCTTTGTAGTCCACTCCCTTCTCTTGATTGCCTTTGTTCTACTGATGTTACCCCTTCATGTGGATGATTATTTGCATAATTTGCACTAGCTCTAAGACATCGAGATCTATTACACTCACTAGATAGTTTAAGTGACAGTTCAACCCAAACAACGGTTTTTCCATCGGTACATGCAGAATCAAGCAGAATCAATCAGAGTTTCTTTTAGAAACAACTAAAACAGGCCTGCCCTATTTATCTTTCTATGTTTACCTAAAGATATAATTGGAACATGGTGGTAATTGAACTGAAGAAGAGAATATTGCTGCTCGGAAAGGTGCTTATCTGGGTCCTATAGTTTGGTCTCACTCGAGAGATGGTAACTTCTCTATCTTAAATACTAAACATACATCTACTTCCTTTTCAGCTTCATGTTTCCATTATAGGAATATGTATCCTAAGTGTGCAGAATAGTGATTATTTCCGTGCTATATTACGGAAATCACATCTTTAATTCATTGATATTACATCAATTGAGTTTGAACTTTGTATGACTGCAGATCTTTGTATGTGTTGGAATCTGCCCGCGTTACTCTATCCTCGCCGAGTCGCCGCTGGCCCGCCGGGACGCCTTGCTGTGACGTCCCCGCCATTACATAGTCAGTGTCAAGTAAGTGAAAAATAGGAAGTAACGGGCATCATTCCTTGTGTGCTGGCATCCTCCTAGCTAGCTTGAGGTAATGTTAAGCAATCTGTTGAACAAATACAGGAACCGTTGTACCTTACTACGTTTAGCTTCAGTTCAGATTTCAGATATATATGCACTATTACTCCCGATCCGAATTGAGTGTCGCCGGCCATACACAACTTTGTACAGTCGTATCTCTCTTTTCATGTCAATTATTTCGGATCGGAAGTAGTATTTTGTTTCCATTAAGGTTCACAAGCACTAAAATCTTCTTCTCTACAGGTAACACACACACACACCCAGCATGCAACATTCTTGGAAGCAAAGTACCGACACCGAAGACCAAAGCTTGAAGCCTTAGCATGATTCAGAAAAAGAAAACACAACTCAATGGATGTAAGGAATAGTGATCCAGTGCAGCATAGATATAGGTGCGGCTTAACTTATTTGTAGTAAAAACTTGTATTTTTTCTGTCTAAAATGGCAAGTTACAAATTGGTTGTGGATTATGTTTTGAGTAATGTTTGTCCAAATGTACTCAGCTGTGGATGTACCTATAATTGGTGCGTGCATTTGACAGACTGAAACTATGCAACATGGTTAATGTGCTCCAATTAACTATTGATTTAACATATTAACCATCAATGCCAACATATTTCATGTGCAATAGCTTATCTTATACGTAGTGGCAACTGCAATCACTGCAGGTTTTATGCTGCAGAAGTTTTTCTAGCTATTGACTCTACACACGCTGGGAGTACTAAACAGGGATCTAAAAGCTTTTGGTGCACGATGGACACATAATGCTTTTAGATTTTGACCTTTCCTTGAAATGTCCAGTCTCGCCTAAACTAAACAGAAAACAACTTTTGATTCTGACCCAGAAGAGCAAGTGGTTCATTCTGTGTACAACCTACTTGCATGGAACCTATTTTAACTTGTATTTAGCCAGCTTGTTTCATACCCAAATTGTTTGGTCAGACGAGTGAGAAAAATATTAGAAAGGCAAGGTATGAGCTGGGACAAAGTGGCATTAACTTGCCTTAGCCCTTTGCATAGCCAACATCGGCTCGATCAATGTCATTCGTTGGGACTCATGAGTACTTGGCCCCAGAAATAATCAAAGGCGAAGCCCATGGAATGATGGACTTTCGGTGTCTTCTTACATGAGCTTCTATATGGCAACACCATTCAAGGATGTAGTTCAAAAAACAGTTTAACTTTATATAGGTTTTAGTCACTTAATTGGGACATGGCTGTAGAATTTGTTTTGCACTAATTTCTGGTGGAGAAAAAATGAAAACGAAAAAATAGAGAGACACAACAAGACAAGTGTGGAGGCAATCATGACGAGCTGACTCTATTTAGTTTTTTTTTACGACGGGACTCTATTTAGTTGGCATGTGAGAACAATAGACCGAGCAAGTGACATAACTAACGCGAAGCATAATGGGCTGATGTCCAGGAAGTTTCTACTTTGTAACAGTGTTATGCCAGCTTCAATGCGGGATAATGTATATGGGAGTTTCTACTTGAAGGCATATCCATGTTATAAGTGAAGTGGAATCTTAGTTAACAAGATATTTGTTGTTTCTACGCATATGGTTCAGTTTATAGGTTTCAGTCAATATAAATTTTGGAAAAGTAGAATTTTATAGTTTTTGCAATATTATTTAGCTATATCTCTTTCCATACACATGATTGTTTCATGCGTATCAACAAAAAATTGAGAGACCCGTAGCAACGCACGGGCATTCAACTAGTATATGGTAAATAGGCGCATGAGCAAGCTCATCGAACGCACGCGCTGACCGTGCAAGCATGCTAGCTAGTAGTTACAAGGACTCGAGGGCATTGCTGGTCTTGCCGACTCTTGCAAGATTCACAATATCGGTGGGTACAGGCGTCGGTGCATGAATTTGGGGAAGAAGTTGTTAGAATACATGTAATAGGGAATACATTATGAGTATGGTATAGTATACCACCTCGTATACGTATAGGATGTAAGCCACGGCAAGGGCTATTCTTGCCCTATATAACATGTACCCCGGACCCCCAACGAGGTCACGGTTTCCGTTACGTAACTCTGACACGGTATCAGAGCGACGACCTGAGACCTAGCCGCCGCCGCCGCCGGATCTTCTCCCGCCGCCGCCGCCGCACAAAAAGACACCACGATCCATTGATCGGAAAAACCACAACCACAGCCGTAGACCTCCTTCTGCCGCTGCTACACATAGCCCACGATCTTCTCGATCGGAAAAAAACCACAAAGCTCACGATCTACAGATCGGAAAACCCTAAAACCACCACGATCCCTTGCTGATCGGAAACCTCTCCACTGCAGCGTCAATGGCGTCCTCCTCTGCGACTACGTCCCTGTCCGCTGCCCTGGGGAATCCTCCCTCCCAACAGCTCACCAGCTCGAACTTTTTGTTCTGGAAAACGCTGGTGTACCCCGCCCTCCGTGGAGCCCAGGTGCTCGATCTTCTTGATGGTACCGAGGCTGCTCCGGAGAAATTTGTGGAGGTTGAGAAGGACGGGAAGACATCGAAGGTCCCAAACCCTGCCTATAGTGCTTGGGTGTTGAGGGACTCCACGGTGATGAGTTGGCTCATTAACTCGTTTTCGCCGGAAATTCTTGCTCATGTCGTTGATGTCGACACAACGGCCGGTGTCTGGGCCGTACTTACCAAGATGTTCTCGGGCCAAGATCAATCAGCTTCGCGGCTCTCTCAATAGCACAAAGAAGCACGACCTCACTGCTGCACAATTCTTCGCCAAGATGAAGTCCTTTGCGTCTGAACTAGCTGCTCTCGGCAAGCCTGTAGACGATGATGAGATGGTGGGTTACATCAGCAATGGTCTCGATGGGAGCTATAACTCAGTGGTGTCCGCTGTCAATGGAAATAGCAACATCATACTGGATGACCTGTACGCTCAAATCTGTGCGTATGATATGCGCCAGGACATGCTAGCCGAAACAGGCCAGGAAGCAAGCTTCACGTCATCCGCCAACGCTGCAGCACGTCGTGGCCGGGAAATTGAACAATATAGCCGTGATGATTGGCGTGATCGCGGACGTTCTGAAGGCTGTGGTGATCGCGGTGACCGCGGTGACCGTGGCCGTGGTGACCGCTATGAGTCTGAACGTCGCCATGATGGGCGGGATGATCAAGATGCATGGCGCAGGGAAGACCGTCGCCGTGACAACTACGACAGTAGGGATGACGGTGGTCGTCGGTGGGACGACCGTGACCGCCGTTATGACAGAGACCGCCGTGATGACAGAGACCGTCGCGATGACAGAGGTCAAGGGCGCCGTCGTGGACACGGCCGTGCCCCCACTCCCTGTGTCAATGTGACATGCCAAATATGCAAAATACATGGGCATCCTGCCAAAGCCTGTTGGTGGCGCTTTGATGATGATCCCAAGACAATTCTGATGATGAAGGTGGCCGACGTGACAAGAAGAAGAGTGCCAATGTTGCTGCTGCCTCGTATGGAGTCGACACAAACTGGTATCCTGACAGTGGTGCCACGGACCATATCACAAGTGAACTTCACAAGCTGACAACGCATGACAAGTACAAGGGTCGTGATCGCGTGCACACGGCCGATGGCAATGGTATGTCTATAAGTCATATTGGTCATTCAATGTTGCATACTCCCCATAGTAATTTACATCTCTACAATATTCTCCACGTTCCTAGTGCCTCTAAAAATCTTGTTTCCGTTCATAAGCTTACACTTGACAATGATGTTTTTATTGAATTCCATCCATATTTTTTCTTGATTAAGGACCAGGCCACAAGAAGAATTCTGTTTAAAGGGCCATGTCATGGTGGTCTCTACCCGCTAGTGCCTTACTCTACCGGGTCTTCCAAGCAAGCTTTCGTCACAATAAAGCCATCGTCTTCTACATGGCATCGTCGCTTAGGTCATCCCTGCTCGTTTGTGGTGCAGCAAGTTCTTAGGAAAAACCAGATTTCGTTTACTCCAAAATAAGTCCTTACATTTGTGATTCCTGTCAGTTAGCTAAAAGTCATCAGTTGCCATACCCTGTTTCCTCTAGTGTATCTACTGTTCCTTTGGAACAAGTGTTCTCTGATGTATGGGGTCCTGCACCTGCTTCTGTAGGAAAACATTTATACTATGTAAGCTTCATTGATGATTTTAGTAAATTCATATGGATCTATTTGCTCAAGAATCATTCTGATGTTTATCAAGTGTTTCTCAATTTCCAAGCCTTGGTTGAGCGTAAATTTGAGAGAAAGATCGTCACTATGCAAACTGATTGGGGTGGCGAGTATGAAAAACTTAATAGTTTCTTTCAGAAAATAGGCATCACACATCATGTCTCTTGCCCCCATGCTCACCAACAGAACGGCTCTACTGAGCGTAAACATCGACACATTGTTGAAGTTGGCCTTGCCTTGCTTGCACATGCCTCCATGCCATTAAAATTTTGGGATGAAGCCTTTCTCACAGCCACCTTTCTTATCAATTTACTTCCTAGCAAAGTAATTGATTTTGAGACTCCTGTAGAGCGTCTTCTCCACACTAAACCCAACTATGATTCTCTTCGTATTTTTGGGTGTGCTTGCTGGCCAAACCTTCGTCCATACAATAAAAGAAAACTTGCTTATCGCTCTACACGATGTGTGTTTTTGGGTTATAGTCCCCGACACAAAGGTGTTAAGTGTCTAGATGTCTCCACTGGACGTTTTTATGTCTCTCGTGATGTCGTATTTAATGAAAATGTGTTTCCCTTTGCTGAGCTTCATCCTAATGCCGGTAGACGACTCCGCAATGAAATTCTTCTTTTGCCTACACATTCATCTTCTCGTACTAGTGGGGATGTACAACTTGATGATTATATGCCTTTGCCTGTTGTGCCAATTGTTACTAACAGTACTCAGGAAGCTGAACAACCTGCTGGTGTGAATGAGCAAGAAGATTCAAATTTCAGCGAAAACAGTGCAGAAAATGAGTCAAATGGTGAAGAAACTGATTCTGCACAAAATGACGAAACTGGGGCTGAATCCCAGGAAGATGCTGCCTCGGATCGTGCTTCCTCTGATCCCGAGGTGGATCCATCACCAGAATCGCCCGTGCAGCAGACAGAGGAATCGCTGCATGCCGCGTCACCGACAGGCCCAGCATCCCCGTCCATGCGCATGTCGCCACATGCCGCGTCGCCGACAGGGTCCGTGGCGTCCTCTGCGAGCCAGCCGTCGCCCGCCACGTCGCAGACTGCCGCTGGCTCTTCCCCGCGCCACATGCAAGGATCGGAGCTGCAATCATCAACTCATGATGAGCAGTCCGGATCCCCTGTGCCGAGTGCTCCTACTGCTCCAGATGTGCCTCCTGCTAGAACCAGACTACAAAAAGGCATTATACAACCAAAAGATTTCAAAGATGGCACAGTTCGGTATGGTAAGCAACCAAAAATTTATGCTGATGACAATATTCGTTTCAGTATGCTTGCTTCTACAGGTGAACCTCGTTCTCTGTCCGAAGCTCTTGAGGATCAGAATTGGCACGAAGCAATGGGGGAAGAATATGATGCATTGCTCCAAAACAAAACTTGGCGTTTAGTTCCACCAGCTCCAACAAAAATGTGATTGACTGCAAATGGGTATACCGTATCAAGAAACATGCAGATGGCACAATTGACAGGTATAAAGCTCGTCTTGTTGCAAAAGGTTTTAAGCAAAGGTATGGCATTGACTATGAAGATACTTTTAGTCCTGTTGTTAAAGTAGCTACTATCAGAACCGTGTTGTCCATAGCAGTCTCTAGAGGATGAAAATTGCGACAGCTTGATGTGAAAAATGCTTTCTTACATGGTATTTTGGAAGAGGAAGTTTACATGAAACAACCACCAGGGTTTGAGGATTCCAATGCTCCACATTATATTTGTAAGCTTGATAAAGCTCTTTATGGGTTGAAGCAAGCCCCTCCAGCATGGTACTCTCGACTCAGTTCTAAATTATCTGCTCTTGGTTTTATTCCTTCCAAGGCAGACACTTCCTTGTTCCTCTATCAAAAGTCTGATATCACTATATTTATGTTGATTTATGTTGATGACATAATTGTTACAAGTTCTTCAGATCATGCCATTTCTGCTCTTCTCAAGGATCTCAGTGAAAATTTTGCCATTAAAGATTTGGAGAGTTACATTTCTTCTTAGGTATTGAGGTGAAGAAAATACAGGATGGGATAGTATTGACACAGGAGAAGTATGCTTCGGAACTACTTGAGAAGGTGAATATGCATCAATGCAAGCCAGAAAATACACCATTGTCTTCAACCGACCCTCTCTTGCTCAATGCAGGGTATCCTCTCGGTCCCGAAGATAGCACAAGGTATCGTAGTATTGTTGGTGCTCTACAATATCTTACTCTAACACGGCCAGACTTGTCTTATTCTGTCAATAAGGTTTGTCAGTATCTACATGCTCCTACATCTGATCATTGGGCATCTGTGAAAAGAATTTTGCGATATGTCAAGGGTACAACGAAACTTGGTATTACTTTTCAGCCGTCTTCTTCTACGCTGTTGAGTGCCTTTTCAGATGCAGATTGGGCTGGCTGTCTTGATGATAGACGATCTACTGAGGGTTTGCAATATTTGTAGGCCCAAACTTGGTCTCTTGGAGTGCCAGAAAACAAGCTACAGTCTCACGGTCCAGTACAGAAGCTGAATACAAAGCCCTAGCTAATGCCACAGCAGAGTTGATATGGGTTGAAGCACTTCTCAAAGAGCTTGTAGTTAAGTTAAAAGAAAAACCTTGCTTATGGTGTGATAATCTTGGTGCAACATACCTGTCAGCAAATCCAGTCTTTCATGCACGTACCAAACACATTGAGATTGATTTTCACTTTGTTAGAGAGAGAGTTGCAAGCAAACTTCTGGATATCAAGTTCATTTCTAGTAAAGATCAAGTTGCAGATGGTTTCACCAAAGCTCTCCCTGTCAAGAATCTTCATGAATTTAGGCGTAATCTAAATCTTTCCCAAGTTTAGATTAAGGGAGGGTGTTAGAATACATGTAATAGGGAATACGTATACGAGTATGGTATAGTATACCACCTCGTATACGTATAGGATGTACGCCACGGCAAGGGCTATTCTTGCCCTATATAACATGTACCCCGGACCTCCAACGAGGTCACGGTTTCCGCTACGTAACTCTGACAGAAGTAAATAGGTTTACATTGCTGTCGCAGATGCCGGTGCAGCTGTCGCTGGCCTTGCAGTCCTTGATCACCTTGTTCTTGCAGGAGTTGCAAGAATCTTGAATGTGGTCGCAGAGGTCACTGCAATTCAAGACAATAGAGGGGCCACACGGCGATCGAGTAGCACTGTGTGTAATAGTCATTGCATGATATCACCGGTCCCGGTCCTGATGCTGGTGCCGGAGCCACCGCCGGGGGTGGTGGTGGTAGCGGCAGCACGGGAGAGTGGCCGCAACGTCGCAAGGAAGGAGCTACGAGCATGGCGAAAAAGGCAGCAACAGTGGCCGCCTTGAGAGGAACCTAGAGCCACTATGTCTTGGACTGTGGACAGCAAAACAAGACTAAGTTTGAGAGGAAGATCTAGATATCAGCAAGTGAAGACTTAATCAACTGCATAGACGATGCTATTTATACGTACTCAAGATTGCAATCCCGCTAGGTACAGAAAAAACCCTAAATCCTAAAACCCTGAACCTAAACCCCACGTAGTGGATGTAGATGTACTGCTAAAGTTCTAAGTGCTAACCAGCACTACCATGAACTAAGCTATGCATACGTGGATTATATTTTTTTTACAACTCTGCGTGGATTATATATTTAGCTAGGTAAATTTGCACCAAGCTGCGTGTTGAGATGTACGCCATGCATGTTACAACCTAGTTGACTTCAAATATATTACTCATCTTGGCCGGGCGATTTGGGTTGAATCTCAGTATTGGAGGAGAGGTGCATATAGGAGACTGTTTATACACGTAAGATAACAATCCAAGGTATCCTACGTTAGCTAACCAGTGTGCCATCACTTACTACTAACCACTACTGTCATGCACTAAACTATATACAAGGATTGTAGATTTTGTTGAGTTGTCATCCAAATTCATATAAAGGTAGAGCCTAACTTCTGTCGGAGAGACCGGTCACAGGGAGATTTGGTCCGAGGCGGAGCCACAACTCACATTGATTTCAAATACCATTATGTCCACGATGTTGTCGCTCAAAGTGCACTTTAGATATGTAAGATTAGAACTCATGATACTCTGCTGATATAATGAAAGATTCAGTTCCTACTGCTAAGTTTGAGATTTGTTCAAATTTAGAGCCCCTAGTGGTTGTTTGGCGTTGAAAGTTTTTTATTTTGTATGCAAAGACAAGTTCATTATTCATGCTGCTACACGAAGATATTTGTCTCAAGATGGAGCTCACTGAGTTGTGAACCTTTCGCCGAGAGGTTGGATCGAACTGGATTATTATCGACCTATGTCACTACCTCTTTATATGTCCCTCGTATTCCACCCCCCTAATCGGCCGGGGGCTTCTCTCTTTATATATGGGTATAGTAAGGGTTACAATACATGTACAAATACACAGAACCTACTAGACCTATGCAGAGTCTAACGTTAACTTCCGCAGGACTGAACCGACGGCCGTCGCGCGGAGTCGATTAAAAGAACATTGATGTCAAATGCCGTGACATTAATAAACTGAAGGTATGGAAAATTAATACTCATTATAATCCTCTCATTCTTAGTTGGTCTAACTGTTTAGCCCCTAATTGTTGTTTGGTGCCAAATTGTTTTTATTATTTAGGGAGAAGGTCATTATTCATGCTACAAGAAAGTATTCTCCTTAAGTTGGAGCTTGTTCAGTTGTGAATTTGTTATCCAAATTCATATATAGATAGAGGCCACTGCAGGAGCGGAGCGAGACCCATCACCGGGTGGATTGGGCCGAAGCGGAGGCGGAACAGTTTGTGTATGTCACATCCTCTTTATATATCGCTTGTCAGCCACCGCACGGGATAAGTCTATTGGTGTAAATCCCTGCGTTTGTAACCTCTTCCAATATAGTTAAATTTTGCTGGCTTACACCCATTATTCCCCTCTTCTCTTTGAAGGATTTTTTCACGTCAAAATCTTTTGTCATCTGTGTTAATTGATTTCTTTCTTCATCATTATTGTGCATCGTCTATGACAGATCTACCTATCTGAATTGCACCAACTTGCACGTTGAGGTCTACATATTACAAGCTCTAGTTGATTGACATCACGTATAACTTGTCTTCATCAGGAAATATGGTTATGATCTAAAGGGCATCCACGACGCCTATGATGGCAAATAACCATATTGTGGCATCTTTTTTTGCGTTGGACAGCCTAGAGGCTAGAGGTCAAATAGAGATGGAAAATTCTGGTTCTCTCCCCTCTCACCGACACTTTGCACGAGCTATGCTGTACATCAACGGCTTAACCGATGGAAGAAATAATCCCTTCCACCAACTATCTAGGCTACGCATGACTTCATCAACTCCACACAACAATGTACGGTCCTCGGCAACGGCGACCTTTTTTGTCTTTGGATCTTTTTGTGTGTTGTTTCCTGAGTTTGGCTCTCTAGTTTACCATGGCACCGAAATGATTGACGACATGCCAATGCAGGCTTATTGTTGTGGTCGATCATGCTAGTAATCAAGAGAAGAGAAGAACAAGGCAGGATAAATTTTTTTCTTTAGAAATGGGGAGAAGTCTCAGCCTCTGCATCGAGTGATGCACACAACTTTTTATTAAGATTATTCTAGTATCATGATAATTAGGATTAACATTGGAAGGCTTTATTATTGCCCCACTCCCGCAAGTGGAGTAGTACACTGATCATTCGACAATACCATATGCCGGCAAGTCCCCAGCGTAATCATGAAGCATACAAAAATGTCTTGGCTAAGACCACTCATAGTGGGGAGTATCATACACTAGTATCATGCATATGATACTAGTCTAGTGGGTAGTAACATATGTGTGGTATCATATAATCATGCATTTATTAGCCTATAAACTCATCTTACCTCGAAATCCGTTATGTTACGATATCTACTATGATACCACCATCGTCTCTCACTTCTTTAATTTCATGTCACATCATCATTTGTGCTTATGTGGTACTTATGTTACTACCTATGTTACTCCCACTATAGGTAGTCTAAGCGCTACTAGCTAGATTTTACATAGGGATCTGTGCAAATATTAATTACGCCATGTTAGCGTGTTGCACCATGTCAGGGAGATCGACATCACACATGCATGCAAGTATGCAACGTACTTGCACGCACGACGCATGTTGCAAAGTTGACATGGATGAAGATGTGGATTACTGTATTAGTGTATATTCCTCATCTTGACTGGCTCCATCATCTGCATGTATGGATGGTGGATACATTTGACCTACATGTATCTAATTTGTGGGATCTAACAGCTGAAATTTAGTCTCAAGTCTTAGGGAGTGAAAGTCTAGGGGCCAGGGCAAAGGACCGACAAACCGGACTGGCCGATCGAGGAGAACGAAGATTGGGAGCAAAAAGAAAAAAGAAGGGAGAGAGAGAGATAAATACGAGTGGGAGGTTAATTAGCGACAATGACGGTGTCTTGTAGTTTAACTCACATCAAACCCCTTGGGATCATATTTTTCTTTTTTTTATGGAAGGCAGTAAGAACTGCTTTGATTTATTAAGAGAAACCGGGACAAATACCGGGAAGTAACCAATTACAAGGAGAGGGAGGCTACAACTAGCTGTAGTAAAACAAAAGGAAAGGGGTTATCAGGTATTTCCTGCACCCAAAGAGAAGACCGAAAAGTTAATCTCCCGTCAGTCTCGACGCACCAAGATCCCCTATGCGAGCAGCTGCAAGATTGGTCGAAATTCTGCACAAATGCCATCCCACCAGCCTTCGTTTGAGCGATGGCGATCCTTGGCTCTTCTCACCTGGTGGTTCCTTTGGAAGGAACGGAACAATCGTGTTTTCAACAATAAAGCCACTCAACCTGGATTGGTTGCTGATAGTATAATGATTGAATTAAACCGGACAGGGATTGGACAAACAACGTTTTTCTCCTCTGTGATTTGTGGGCAGAACCTGGAGATGGAAATGATACGCACATGCGCTGCCCGGTCTGCAAAATCGGCTTAGCGCGCGACCACTATTGCGACCAAAGGTGCGGCAAACTCATGAGGAGTTGTTCGGACCCTAATTTAGCTCCGGATGTAAAAGGGACACTGATGTTAAATATGGTAATGGTACCTGGGTCGAAAAAAGATTACTATGTAAAATTGCAACGAATGCTGGATCAAAAGGTGATATTTATTCTAGATTAAAATATAAGGGGAGAAGCGGTAGTATTTGATGACACTCAACGACCTGCTTCCATTTTAATTTTCCGTGTCACAGCAACTCACACACATTGGTACACACGGGTGCATGAACAAGCTGATCACACGGTGACAGGGCACAACGATAGCATAGTTCTCAGAATTCTAGGGTATGCAGTTGGGCGCTGAGCACTGCTTGCTGCAGTCTTCCCGGCACTGCTGGCCATTCCAAAACTTGCAGGCGTCGCAGTATCGGGTGGTGCAGGCGCTGGTGCATGAACGATTGGCAGCTTCGTTGCAGTCGCAGCTGCCGGTGCAGGTGCCGCTGGCATTGCAGTTCTCGATCACCTGTCTCCTGCAGTCGTTGCAGGAAAATTCAACGTTGTTGCACTCACTGCTGCACTTCGAGGCAACGGAGGCGTCGCATGGCGTGTAGCACTGCGAGAAACAGTCGTTGCATGATATCGTCGGTCCCGGACCCGGTGCCGGTGCGGGAGTTGGTGGCAATGGCGCCGGAGGTGGTGGTGTGGGAATGTATGGTGGTGGTGTGGGAACGTATGCTGGTGGTGGTGTGGGAACATGTGGTGGTGTTGGCGGTGGTGGTGACTGCAGTGGCGGTGCTGGAGAGTGGCCGCAGCGGCGCCCCAAGGAAGGCGCAACCATGAAGGCGAGAACGGAAACCAGAGCGGCCGTCTTGAGTGCGACAGCGGCTGAACCGGGAGCCATTGTGGCGTCGACTATGCACAGCAAGCAAAGAGTAAGCTTTGGAGAAAGGGGACGCTGGATGAAATATGAAGAGGTGCTGCTGCGCGATGCTAGCTATTTATAGGTACTCAAGGTAGCAGTTCCCCCTACTATCGTGTACTACACTACATATACAAATGGATTTGATATTTGACTAGGTAAATTCCACCAAGTTGCAAATCGAGATCTGTCGGCAGGCATGTTACAAGTTGACTTTACTCATGTTGACCGGGCAAAATTGGTTGGATCTCGCCTTGGTGGAGGAGAGCAAACTGAATTACTCGAGTGGCTTGAGTCCTGAGATAGCAGCCTTGTTCAAGTTGACTTAACATATTAGTATATTGCTCATTTTGACAGGGCAACTTCGGTTGGTCTTAGTGGAAGAGAGAAAACTGAATTGCTCTGAGAGTGTTTTCAGTTTTGGTGGCTGCCTTGTTTTGGAAGATACTGAAATGAAGATTTCAGTTGGACACTCTACATTTAGTTACTGGGGAAAACTGAATTTATGCAGTGACTCTGCATATCGTATGAAACATTCCGAAAGAGAGAAAGGTAAATCTGCCCAAAATTATATATATGCAATATTATAAATTGTATTAACAACTTATATTATGCATGGGACGGTGGGAGAATTTCCCTTACAATTTTCTTTAGCTGGTATGAACTTCAATCTCCACATAAATCAACTCCTCTGAAGGATATGCCACAATAAATAAAACTTTGGATATTACAAAAATCCATTGGATTGTGTTTCTAATATGTTGATGTGAAAAAAGTGACAACACCACAATACTCCATCAGTCCAAAGTCAATGTATTCAATGTTGCAATAGATCAAATAAATGATGGAGTTCAATGGTCGATTCGGTTATCAAGTAACCAAGTTTCTAGATATTTGCTCATCCTTGGATCCAAGACATGATAATTTTGACAATTGAAAAATATGAAATATAATGGAAATATTTTACCCTTCTGATTTTGTAGTCAAGAAAGAGATAGGTTGGAGTGTGAGCTACTATATTTCTAGCTTGATACATGGTTGCGCCTTGGCCTCCCTCCATAGCTTCCATGGAAATATGCATGAATTTCTCTCCTACTTCATTCTTACCTTGAACAGAAACAGTATCAGTTTCTTCCTCTGGCTGTACGTTCGCGAGCAGCTCCTCAACCACGTGAAGCTGGACTGTCGGTCCGCAACGATTGTCCATGCCCCAACGTTCGCCGTAGGTGAAGCACAATCCCCGAGCCTGACGATAGGCACGGAGGGTTGCCAGCTTGTCATCTGGAGCCGTCGGCCGTGGTTCATAATTGCCACGCCGTTCTTCTCCCCGTTGCCCCGGCTGAAAGTTTGACCGGTTGGGTGGAGGAGGCAATGGAAGTGTTTGTCCTGGGGATGGGCCGTGGCATCGGAAATACTCCCTCCGTTCCAAATTACTTGTCATCCGGAACGGAGGGAGTAATTCCATCCGACCCCCTTCTTACATGTACGCATCCAACACCTCTTCGTGCAACAAGGCGAGATCCATGACAGTATCCAATTTTGTGGGTCGATACAAAATAACGGCCGCACGGATGTCTTGTTGCAAACCATCGATGAAATGAGTAACAAAAAACGCAGGGTGGATTTCTGAGGCTGATTAGACAAAGGACACAAGTGGATATATTATTGGTGGTGGTGGCGCTTTTTCATGTAAGTCTTGAAAGCAGGCTGTCATTATGGGGTTAACTATGGAAGCATAACTCACAACAACATTAGACACTGCTATTGTCCAAGCAGAATGGCTTCGTGAACTCTTAACTGAGATGCTTATGGTTGAAAAACCAATACTGGCTATCTTCATAAACTGTGCCAACCAAACTGTGATTGTCAAAGTGAACAATTCTAAGGATAACATGAAAAGTTCAAGGCATGTTAAGAGGAGATTAAAGACTGTCACAAAGCTGAAAAACTTCGGAGTTATAGCATTGGATCATGTTCCAACAGATAAGAATCTGGCAGTTCCGTTTACAAAAGGTTTATCAAGAAATGTGATAGAGATTGCATCGATGGAGATGGGTTTGAGATCCACTTGAGTTGCCGAGGGGTAACCCAACCTACGCGATCAAAGATCTCGTGAAGTAGGACTTGGGAAAACAAACCGGAGCAGCTGGTTGAGAGAACTATACCTCCCACTCCGCTGCAGATGCAAATTCTCTCAAAGAATACTGTTAGGTAGGCAGACTTTTGTCTTAACGTGTTATCTTGGGCTCTTGATGAGCAAACTTCTATAGGGCGATCTTGAAAGAACACACCTATATGAGCGATACTGTTGGTCAGAGTGCATGGGATTTGGGTAAATGCTTAGTAAGCTCATGAAAGGCCGAGAAGTGTGACTTATATGCTCCACCCGCGGAGAAGTCTCGTCAGCCTTGTACCGGGAGCGGCATTGAGTGAAACTTGATGCACAAGACTAGCGATTCAAGGCATAGTCCATTGTACAAATGTAGTTAAGCGTAGCTCCTTGTCTAGGTGGAAGTTTAACTTAACATACTCCACTGAACTCCAGGTATATCAAAACAATAATTCGGAACTTGAGGGCAACATTATGTGCCTTGAGATCTGGAGGAGGATTGTTCAATTTTATTGGGCTTTCCTAATTAGTTGGCCCAACAAATCCTGAAATCTCAAAGGCCCATATAGTTTGGTGCATATTGGGTACCTATAGGAAGTGGAATCTAAAAAGGTAAACGGGGTGACCCCAAGGGGCCTCCTCAGCGATTAGCGCATATGGGCCGTCGGATCGAGCTCTTACCACGCGATCTAGACCGTCCATTCCCTGCCTTACTTTTTTAACTGCCCATTGCACTCACTGACGTTGGGTCCAGGCACTAGCGGTCCCACTTCGCAGAGTCACAGCGCGTGCCCCTCTTGGTGCAGCTTCCATCATGTGCGCGCGCACGCCGGCCGTGGGGTCGGGACGCGTGTCCGAGCCGCATTGGTGCGCTGGGCTGAAGGGTGTGGGCTGCCAATGGTCAGCTCAGCTCGATCGCTGTCATGTGGGCCTGTCCTCGAGGTAGCCCGCCTGTCAGCCACTGTGGTTTGCTCGGCGGACGGTGCAGTTGGTTTTGTGGCACCGCGTAAATATCTGCGTCGTGGGGGTACTATCGACATTTCGCGTCCAAGTGCATGAGTCGTGACGCCGTCCTCCTCGCTGTCGGCTTCTCCATGGCCGTCGGGTACGAGCTCTACAGTCATGGCCGCCCTTTTCCTTCCCTCCACTCGGGAGAAGTGCTCGCACGCCTCAGTTTCTGCTTCTCCTCTCTCAGCCCGTTCTAGGTTTTGCCTCCTTCTCTCTCTCCTGGTTCGTCACTGTAGCTCCAGATCCACCGCCGCTTGGCCGACTCCGGCCGGATCCGGGCCGACTCAGGCGGATCCGACGCTGTGCAAGTATTTCTCACCGATTCCGGCCGGCTTTGTCGCCATGGATTTTCTATGAGGTGGATTTGGTTAAGGCAACGCTTTGGTTGACCTATGATTTGGTACATTTGCTTTGCTTTCTTTCCTCCTACTTCCATTTGGTTCTTGGTGCGATTTCTGTTGCAAGTTTTATTTCTCTTTTTGTTTGTCCCTTTCCCCTCTGTCTCCATCTCAGATTTCAACGGCTTCTTGCTTTCTCTAGTTCTTTGGGTGTTCAGTGTTGGAACGTTGCTGTATTTGGCTTCTTAGGTCCTTGCTTTTTGGATCTATTGGATTTCGTATTTTGTTCGGTTCTTTGTTCTTCCTGCATCTTTCTTTTCGTTCTTGGTCTTCCACTGCCTTTTGCTTCTTCTTCGGTTCTTGCTCTTGGTTCCTTCTGTTTGTTTTGGATTTGTTATTTTTTTGGATCTTCATTCTCCTTGGTTCTTTTTGTTTTATTCGTTCTTGGTCTTGTGCTGCACTTTGCTTCTTCTTGGATTCTTCCTTTTTGTTTTTATTGGATTTCCCTTCTTTTTCCAATCTAGCTTCTTTTTTGGGATATCTTCTTTGGCTTTATTTTCATGTCTCTTTTCATTCTACCGGTGCTCGATTTGGGACCTCTTTTTATTCCCACTTTGTTTTTTTCGTTGGATTGCTCAATCTTTGATTTGTTCGTTCTTTTTTGTCTGAGATTCCGTTTTGACCGTCCTTGATTTCATGGTGCTCTTTGTTTAGTCAGATTTTTCCTCATTGGTTTCTTCTTTTTTGGATTTGATCTTATTTCTTTGGTTTTGATTTCTTCTCCTTCTTTGTTTAGCCCCCGCATATCCCTTCTGAGAGAGACCACCGTGAAGGCTGCCGTGCCCGGAGAAGATTGTCCAGGGCTTGGGTGGAGCAGACCGCCGCCGTCTTGCCCCCTGCCTCCTCTCGCGGTGCAGCGACGACGGCCGCCCATGCTCCTTCTGCCGGCGAGGATGAGCAGCGTGATATGGAGGTCGAAGAAGGGCAGAGATGGAGGCTGCGGAGCTTCCCAACCATCTCGGATTGAAGGTTTTCATCGCGTGAGAAGCCAAGAACGCCACCACAGCTGACCTTGCACCATTTGACCTCGCCGCATCTGGCTCTCTCGCAGGTGCCCTGACTCCCCTCTTCCTCTCTCGCTAGAATATATAATCTTTGTGTGTGTATATTCTTTTTTCTATGCCCACAAGTTGTTCAATGGAAATTCAACCAGGTTGCAGGGCAAGATTAGTCGATTTGAGTTTATTATGCAAATTAGCTGTTGTTAGTTGAGCATTACATGTTTATGTGTACCAACTCAGTGATGACTGGTTTACATCAAACCCCATAGAAACCAAGATCCAGGCTGCTCATCGTTTAGATGCGCATTGTTTCTAATTGTCTTGCAGGAGTACCATCTCCAAGCGTGTTATTTAGTCTATTTACTGCTGGTCTGCTACCCGGAACTATCATCCTACTGCCGGCTACTACATGTAGGGGAACTTCATGCGTACAAACCAACGTCATTTCTAGATCTTAATTTAGCCTTCATGTGTAGGAGCTTCCCTGAAATATTTCAGTAATGCTAAAGAATGTAAATTCACATGATTGGTTTTCTAAGATAAAGTGTGCCTTTTAGATTGGTTAAAATAACTGAATGTCGATTAAGGCACTGTTGGTGCGTGCTAATTTTGTGCCATATTATTCCAGTGCAATATCATGCGTGCAATCAAGTTTCTCAAAAATACTCTCTTTCATTTTTGTGTATTGTGATCAGCGAGCTCATGCTAGCCTGTGTGTGACAGTTCTGTTTAGTACTAGCTACAGGACTTGCTTTATGATTAAGCCTAGCTTAAGTGGTTTGAGTTGAGCAAGTTATGTGATGAATGCAAGGAGATTTTTACCTAGCGGATTATGCCATGTTATAAAAGGTTAAAGGAGATTTTTACCTAGCGGATTATGCCATTTTTTCACTACATTGGAAATACATCGTTGCTTTCAGCTATTTAGCCGAAAAAAGGTTAAAGGCATTCCACATTGGAAATACATCGTTGCTTTCAGCTATTTTTTCACTACACAAGCTTAAGTGGTTTGTGTGCTGATTCCTGTAGTGAAAAAATGGCTGCAATTGACCACCTACATCTATTTGATGCTGTATTGGTATTGATACTGTAGTGAAAAATTGTGGTTATGCCTGCAGATTAGTGCCTTATAAGAAACAAATGCATGTATCACGCATGTAGGCATGGAAGGAAGAGTACAAGGGTGACTTGCTGGATAAGAGGCTGCAGAAATTGAAACGGCGACTCGCTGGATAAGAGATTGCAGAAATTGAAACTTGCCTGGTGAGTTTCTTACCATACTTGAGAGCCTATCTTGGAAAGTTTGCATTATATAGATGTGAGTGTTTGAATTATAAATGGAGTATTATATTTTGGCATAGCTATTTAGCCGAAAGCTCCTGGTCAGATTCTTTTATTTATACCTACACGGCTGGCTTTGATGATTCAGTAAACTATGAACATTGGTTATTGTAGCTAATAAGATGTTTGTTTCACTTTTTCAGCATTGAATGGGGAACAATTGCTCTCTCTGCTAACCCAAGTGCATCTCCGGAGCCATCTCGCTCTTTGCCATTTTATTCCATACAGGTCAGTGTTATGTGCTCTCTGCCCACCACGTCTTGGTGATGATAAAACTGTCGTTTCAGTTAGTGAAATATTTCATTTAGAATTATATATATATATTTGTCACATCAATGTTCTTATCTACAAAGAGTTGCAGGCCTCCTCTACTACAAGCAGTCAATTGGATAATTGCAACGATAGGAGTGGCTCAAATGTTCTGGATATTGAATGGCTTTCTACTACTGAACATTCAAACAATTAAGGTTAGTTTTTGAAATGTCTCACCCATGTACTTACTCGGTATTGATTGAACAAATATAAGCTTACTATTAATATACGGTCCATGATTTACATGTCACAAACAATTTCTTTCCGGGATTTTCCGTCGCACAATTCTACCCTGTTTTGCTCCCTCACTGACAAGGATTTTGCCGCTGTCACAAGCATTGCTGCTTTCAACATGAAGTGTGGGCTAAATTGGGTTGCGAGTGACTGTGTTTGTTTTATTTTGGATCATTTGACTGTGTTTGTTTTATTTTGGTTCAGTTTGTTTATCTGATGATTGAATCAGTGTGCCTGATCTGTCCTTACAATGTGTGTACCAACCAGGATGGACATTTGACGGATCAACTCTATCACAGCCAGTATTGTTAGGAGTTGACCTCCCCTGCTATGATGCACCATAACTCCATCCTCGCCCTCGGTGAGCACAAGGCTCCGCCAAACCGTACCAGAGAGCGACTCCTAGGTGAGCCTCCTCTCATGAATCTTCTGCTCATCTCTCGTGTGACTTTTCTGATTTTATCCACATATCCGCACTTTGTTTGGTCATATGTATCTGTACCTATAAGATAGTTGACAATGCTTCAACGAGGCTACAAGATAGAAATAATCTATGTAATATTGTGCTATATTGTTTAATTAATAATCTTGCTTTATTCTGCAATTTACACGCAATGAAAGATAGCAGGTTTGTCTGCAGTAGGTTTAGAAATTATGTTTGTGCTTGTGTGATGCACTCATTCGATATTGCTCCCAGTTTCCGCATCTCCATTTGTAAGCTCTGAAATATGAGATGCCTTTGTGTGATGCACATGTTGGGTCAGGTAGGAACGGCAGTAACAGTATTTGCCAAGGGAGACCGCCATAGACTAAATGTACGCATCGTTGAGATATTATCTAGCAGATTATGTCCAATTTACTACTGATATTTTGTTGTATACCTTTTTATCCTTTGGTTGAGCAGAGGTAAAAGAATGAAGAGTAGCAAACCTCCCCTGCTATGATGCACCATGTCTTGAAGCGCAACTGCACAGTCCACAAGCTGTCGACTATGAAGACGTGTGTTGTAGATGCAAATTGCTACATGCCATGGACTGAAAGGTTTGGCGCATTTAGCTCCTGTTTTAGATAGAGATGGATATTTGAGTTCTTTGATGTTGTGATTCTGTTCATGTAGGTTTATGTTGTGATTCTATTCATGCGCAAGGATCTGTTTGACTCTGATTTCAGTGCGAGGTGAGTTATTATGGTTGCATGCTTACCTTATTTTCTCCTTGACTTGCCTAAATTTATTTCTTTACCCTTTCAAAAACCTCTTTTACTAGATTGCTTGTGTGCCTTTTGTATGTTTGTTGTTTTTGAGTTAGAATATCCTAAACGTATAATATGTGGCACTGCATTGTCAATTATCACAACCGGTTATGGCCCTACAGTTTGCTTCTGTGAAAATACGTGCTCAACAAGGATTCACTTTTTGATGCTTCATGTTTATATGTACTGAATTTTCCGGACAATAACTTCTCCCAGGAGAATGATGCAAGATAGTAAAAGAGGTTTAGTTGAATGATGCATATACTATTTGTCTATTTCAGATGCAACTGTTGTGAGCTGAAACTGAGGGGCTTTAGGCACTGGAGATCAGCGCATCGGTGTCCGTCAGCGGCATACATAGGTGTGGTGCTGCGAGGGAGTTTGTGAGCACGACATTGCAGCACCGGTTGCCTTGCTGTGTACAGATCAACAGCCTCCAGAGCCTATGACTTGGTTCCCTCCAGCCCTAGGTAATGTTTATACTACTTAACATACTATGTTTTATTATGTATTTATAGTATATCATATTATCAGCAAGATAACATTGGTCTATATTCACTTCTGGTTTGCATGTATTTTGAATCCCTGCTCTGGTTTGCATGTGTGCAGATCATTTGGTGCTCCTTTTGCTTGAGATGATTGTTCATTGTTGTTGTTCAGGGAATAATTTTTGGTTAGATTATCTTCAATAATGTTGCACATTTGTAGTACGAGGTTGTTTTGTAGAATCTGTTCTACACTTCTACTACATTTTTTCCTATGCCTGTTATTCTCTCCCTTTTCTAATTAACTTAACTATTTTTGGCCCACCTGCTCCTGTGTGAGAGTTCCTCTCTCTGTTTTTTAATTGATCTTCTTACATCCTGTTTATTATAATTTTATTGCTAAAACAGAACTAATAGCTGACTTCTCTTTTTAACATTTTTATTGTTTATTACATCTATGCTATTTCACTTTGATATCTATTACCATTTTGGGCTACCGCATGGTGGACCTCAGTACTTTATTTCATTTTGCATTGTTATCCGATTACTTTTTTTTCTTCTGGGTTTCATAAGGTCTACCATCTAAAATAAATTAGTTAGGTTTTCAGTTGTGTCATTCTTTTCTTTCAAGTTTAGAGGCTTTGGTTGTAGTAACTTTATCCAGGTTTCTAAGTTCGATTTAATGCTACCTTCCTTTTAGTATGGTTATACAATCGCTTGAGTATCTTTAATTTAAATGTATTGTCTCTTCTGCAGTTTATATATTGGTTATCATTCATTAAGGTGTTTGGACTATTTTTGGAAGCAACGTCTGGAGGTAATATATTATAACCAACCCATTGCTACTCTCTGTAACATATTTCTGATGTTTGTCTGTGGCCTCTTAGGATGATAGAGCTATCTGTATTTTGCTTCCCATTCTGTTCTGCTACAGCAGTTTGCTCTCTTTTATGCTTATGTTCTTTGTGCCTTACTGCCTGAACCTTTTCATTTCGTCTAGCTTGAAAATGGCTATTGTTATATTCCCATGCATCTATTTTATAGCTATATGCGAAAACCAAAACACATTAAGGATCAACAGATGTAAAGTAGTGTTTAGCTAAACTATCGCTTTAGCGTATATGATAGAGAAGTTGCCAGTGTTGTGTTTCTCCCTAACTGTATAAATGTTTAATCTGATTTAGGTGCATCAAAGGTATGACATGGTTAATTAAAACACTAATAGGGTTGTGGTACTTGTGTTCATGATTAGATTTATCTCTGATTCTATTCGGTTCCCTATGGCTAGCTTATTTTTTGGTCTATATAGTGATGATTGCACTCATAATCGGGTGAGAAGAGTACCAATGGCTTTAATTAGTTTGATTTTTCTATATAATACGATGCCACTGTTAGCCAAGTGAGTAGAGTACCAGTGGCTTTGTAGATGCATATATTTGTATCGTACAAGAACACATGGTTCTGCCATTGGATGGAAACAATGGGGCTGTCTCTGCAGATTCACTTGACCATTTACTGTTATATGCTTTGCTCCTGTTATGTCCGTGTAGAATACGTACTTTCTTATTTCTGTTCTACGAAAGTGATGTTATGTGTGGACAACACGCATTAGTGCCTAGGCTTTACAAATAATTGGCTACATGACTGCTAATTTCTATTTTGTCAGATCAAAGGATGTGACGTTATTATCTGAACACTAATGCTTTCCGTGCTACTTATGCATGTGACCAGACTTATGTTTCCTTTTTAATTTATCTCCCTTGAATTAGCTTGATTTACCTGTATAATTATGTTGTTAATGTCAACTAGATAGATAAAACCCCGAAATGTCTGTAGATGAATCCATCTGTACTTTAGGGCAATAGTGCTTTTGCTACAGCTAATCGTCAAAAAGTAAATACATTTGCTTATGATTATTTTTGCAGAGTCTGGTCATTTCTTATGGTTTACTTGGTTGCCACATCAGCTTGCTTTAACTACTAGCTGCATGATGATCCAAAGGAAACATCGACATCATCTTCCATGGTTTTGTAAGATAGCTTGATGAGTGCATGTGTAATAAAATCCATATATTATTTTGAGAAATAGTTAGATCAATACAAGCTCCATTCCAGAAATAGTTAAATCAATATAACCTCATTCCATATAGTACCATGCCACAATCACGAAGAAAGATGACAAACTTATTTATGCCAGATGTTGCCGCCTCACAAGGATAACCCAATACTGTATCCTCCCAACAATGCTTTATGGAGACTATGCCTTCACAGGTCACACGGTCATATCTTAAGAAGCCAGGAATTATCTTCAAGGCCGATGGGAATTCATCATACTTTCAGACTGCCAACAGAAACATCAGCATTGGCAAATGCAATTACAATGCCTCCTCCATTTATATTCTCCCTCAATCAGGTTAGCGTACACTCCCTTTTGCCACATAAACTCACGGAAATCCTGCACTTCCATAAGTATCATGCATTGATCCTTACTTTTGACCACTTTCTGTTTGACACTTCTCCATTTTATTTCTCATGATTTTTGATTCTCAATTCAGGACGCTCCATAGAGAAACGGGACATCAGACATGGTCACTAGGTGTGGTGTTACCTTGTGCAAAACTAAGTGTGGATTTACCTATGCAAATTAGTGTGTAATGTATGTGCTCAACAAATTCATACAAACCAACAGCTTCCTATGAACCAGAGAGCAGTTAATTATGGTCATAGAGTCCTGCCATGCAATTACATTGGTCTTCCATATGTGATCTACGTTTACATGAACTTTGTTCAATTTGTGAGAAATCAATGGCTTTGTTCCTTTTAATATTGTATTTCTATTGTATGTCCATCGAGTTATACTTAATATGGAACCAAGACAATGATCTGTAAGCGCTAGGCCTACAATATATTTCATTTGTGTTCTCCATGTCTGGTTGGACGGTGATTGAGTAGTCTATTTTATTTGATATTGTGTGCCTGTTGTCTACATCAGAGATGCAATGTTGATGCCTGGATTACAATTCACCTCTTTTGTGATTCATATCTTCTATATATATTTTTGATTGGAGATGTTATTGCTTTTGGTGCTGCAGAATTTTCTCTTTCAACTTTAATTCTTATTATGATTCATATAAGCTTTTACATATGGATGGTATATTGATGATGCTTACTAGACCATCTTACCAATTGATTACCATAGTCAAATGCGGGTGCCTGGGTGTAAACATATAATCTCACTGGTATATATAATACTCCCTCCGTCCCAAAATAAGTGTCTCAAGTTTGCACAAAAGTGGATGTATGTAAACATGTTTCATGTCTAGATACACCCACTTTTATACAAATTTGAGACAGTTATTTTAGTACGGAGGGAGTAGTTATTGACTATCATAAAGTCGAAAACCAGTGTCAACGGCGGGTGGCGCGCGGCAAAGCCGCGCCTGGGGATCTAGTGAGATTAAAGCTTAGTCTCATACTGCTAGTTGGGAGAGAGTTGGACCAACTTATAAGGTGAGCTCTTATAGTGTCACTAAGTCTTTATCGGAAAAAATAGTGTCACTAAGTGAGTCAGCATAGAAGGAGTTCACTCGCGCTCCTTCTCCTCCGCCCGCCTCGTACGCGCGTCGCTTTTCGTGAATCGAGTTCGAGTTTGAGCTCGTTTTTTTTTGGAAGATTATTTTTTTTGTGATCTATGGGGTGTACATTTCAACAAGATTGTGCATGTTTGCCATGTGCCCTGTGCTTCCACCGTGTGGCGCATGCCTTCTCTGCCTATAGAGAAGAGGTCGGACGGATTCAGAATGGCAAGCTCTTTCACAACATTCTTGTCCCTCCACTTCGTAGTTCCTATTGTTTTGTTGCTTCCACGTTTCTCCATCACGGCGACCACGTGCATGGCCTTTAATTTCGGGAGAGCAGGCCTCCGAAACCCCATCTGTTGAGATCCTGCACCGGGAGGCAGGCAATAAGGTTTTTGGGGGAGTGTCTCGCCGCAACTGCTCGCTTCCGTCCGATTGCGCCGACTCCAACCCTAATTAAGCTAGCGGTTCGTCTGCTTCATCTTCACCGCCATTGCCCACATGCATCATCAACCATGTTGTGGTGGGGACCTTCCCGGTCAACACGTATGTGCTACTTCTCTCTTTGTTTGCACTAATATTTGGTCCATATACATATCTGATAGATATGTCCAGTTTGTCGTATATGGTTAGATCTGATAGTGCATCTATAATGTTATTTTCGGTAATTAATCTCATATCAAAATTGCCTAATTTTCCGACATCTGCTTCAGCTATCCATGTTGGTAGAACAAAACTGCACACCCGACCTATTTTTTCCCGAGTAAACAGAGAAACTTTTTGATGCGTTGGTAGAACAAAAGATATGAACAACCACAAAACAGGGCCGCACACCATCTTACTCATCCTCCATAATTGTACAACGGACCAACACTCTGAGGATGCAACATGTTACTCCTTCCATATCAAAATATAAGACTTTATAAGCTATCTAACTTTGTCGTGATTCGTAGGTACGTAGACATGTTTTAGAGTGTTGACTCACTCAGAATTAGGAAAAAGCCAAACAACTAGAAAGTTCTATATTTTGGTACGGAGGGACTATAAGTTTATAATTAAGCCCGGCAAATGTGAGAAACACGGATGTCAAATACGGTATATCGGTTTATGGGGAAACACCCGGTACACTGTTAATCATGTATTTGATTATATTGAACATAAAGCTTCCGTATTAATTATTCGGTGTCATGTCATCATAATCTCATAGGCAATTAGCACATCTCCAATGGCCGCTGTCCGTTTGTGTCGGCGCAGACAGAGGGCACGGCCTAACGGCGCACCCCAAACAGATAAGGGGTCGCGAATATGTCAGTTTCGCCGGTTGGAGCCGACCGCGTCCGCGTCCACCCTTATCCTCCTCATGTCCTCCCGGTCCCTCCCGACAATGACACAATCCAAACCACATTCGCTTTCCATCTCGCCCCTCTCCTAGTCCAAACCCTAGCCACCGATAGAGGACGCGCCGGCCACTTTCCCTACGACCCTGGTCAAGCCAAAGAGGGAGCTCACAACGGAACAGCTAGCTCTCCACACGGCGAAGAGGCGAGGCCGCCGCGGCCAAATTAAGCCGCCCTTGATGCCACTACCACAGTCTTCGCCATTAATAGGCTTCGCCAATGCCGAAGCCATGGCCGCGAGATCCGCCGCTAAAGTTATGCTCATGCTCAAGGTGGAGGCATGTGAATGGCATCGGCCTGCAATACATGGTTCTCCAAGTCTTGGCATTCTTCCAAGAATGCTTTGACTCAAAGTTCACATTGACCATTGTTGGATGATGATCAAGTGATACCCCCAAGTGGCAAGAGCTCTATGCTTCCCTAGGAAAAGGGGCGATTCATCAAAGAAATGTCCCAGTGTCTCGTTGGAAATTGAAGAGGGCAGCCCAACCTCTGTGAACCGTGCAGTGAGACCCGGGGGACACAAAAGTACAAAGCAAGATGCAAAGCGTGAGGCTTCAAGCCCGAAAAGAGAAGAGAACCAATATGTGGTTGGATGGTTATAAGGGTGGTTGTACCCCCAAGCCCACTAGGTTTGACACTGGTGTTTCTCATTTAAGGCAGAACATTTCTCAATGGGAGGTGACGTCCCCGTCGACAGCGAGGCGCCTGTGGTGACTTCGTCAATCTCAAGATATGACCCGCCGGTTCAGTCTCTCGAACGTGCTCATAGAGGTAGGGGTGTGCGTGTGTGCGTTCATAGGAGTGGGTGTATGCACATGTACGTGAGCGTCTGCGCTTGTACTGTGTCACAAAAAATATTGTCAAAAGAGAAGGGAGGAAATGCAAGGACAAAGAGGAACATGTGAAGACCTATCTTGAGGTAAGAAAAAACTATAAATTGATGAGACCAATGCCCGGTCAAGTGACAAGAAGGTAGAGCTCGCGTTGCTAGCCGAAGAGAACCGGATCATGATGGTCGATGTAAGCATCATGGACCCGGATACAGGGGATTGGATCACGTAGAAGAAAAAGATGATCCCCAAACGCGATTCGTGGGATGTTCACTTCATATTTATGTCTTTTGAACTACGTGAAATTGGCAAAAGGTGTAAAAATGAACAGCCGTAAACCAAATGAGGGTTGTCGTTGGGTGCGCCTCCCACCCAAACGGACAAGGCCCAGACTTGTATGTCAGCCCCCCGGATTAAAACAGACACTTTTTCATGTCTGATTGGGGGCGTCGTTGGAGATGCTTTTAGGATGTGGCCTACATAATCACGATTCACGAGACATATTAAAATGTCCTGACTAACCTAGTTAGATTCTTGATATGGATTTGCGCACCATGTTAGCTTAGTACGACTTGCGAGGGGAGACTTCACATGCATGTAGCATACTTGCCCGTAAGAGATGCATATATGTTACACAGCTGACATATGCATGACCGGATTTGTATATTACTCATCTTGACCGAGCTCCATTCTTCACATCAACATGGATCATGGAAGCATGTGTGACCCGTAGATCTAGCTAATTCGAGAAATCTAGAATTTAAACCTCGGCTTCTAGCATTAGGGAATGAGCATTGGATTGCGGCGAATCTAGGGGCCGTGGCACCGGAGGTGACGATGCTGACTCTGGGAGGAGGACCAAGAGGTCAGGTTGAAGAATTGATCGAGAGTTCGAGACAGAGAGGAGGAAGACGGGCGAGAGTGGGAGGGTGTGGCGGTCGGATCGGAGACCCTCAATGGCGACAACTCATACAATTGCTTCCACATTAATTATTCGGCATCCGACTCATACAATTGCTTACGTAGATGCATACACAACCGGATACTTTGATCATGCACCAAATGCATGCTAGCTAGTCGCGGATGCAGTTACGATCGTCGCACTCCTCGCTGCAGGTTGGATAGCAATTCCTCGCAATACTCTCCTTGCAGGAGCCGCAGCGGGAGGTGCAGGCGGGTGTGCATGCATCACCGTCGTTGGGGGCGTCGTTGCACTCGTCGCAGCTGCCGGTGCAGTTACTGTGAGCCTTGCAGTAGGCGATCACCGCGGTCTTGCAATCTTTGCAGTTGGCTTCAAGTGCAACACCGTCGCAGTCACTTATGCAGTACGAGGCAATGGAGGAGTCGACGCACGGCGTGTAGCACTGGTTATAACAGTCGTTGCATGATATCGGAGGTCCCGGCCCCAGTGCCGGTGCGGGAGCTGGAGGCAACGGCTCCGGAGGGGGTTGTGTGGGAGCTGGTGGTGGTGGCGGCGGCGGAGGAGTGGCCGCAACGGAAATCTGTTGTACCTTAACCGACGGAAAAAAAATAATCCCTTCCACGCACAAGGGCGCAAAGTACCATCTTCATAGCATTACATGGGCCAATCCTTCCCTCAGTTACGGTCTGGCGCGGTGGCGCCTCCCACTTCTCAGGGCTAGGTCTTCTCTTGGCCCGCCTTTCCTCCTAGGCTTTTGAGGTGTGAGGTCGTCGTAGCGGTCCTGCGGTAGTGCTGGGTATCGGTTGCTATGTCGTGGGTGACGCGGTCGTTGAAGCCCGGTGGTTGGTATCTTTGCCGTGTGGCTAGATGGAGGTGGTGGTGTTGTTGTTGTGTTGATGTCAGTGTTGTGTTGTCGCGCTTCGGCGCATGTGTATGGTTTTGGGTCTGGTTCCACTTATTAACTAGACCAATTCTATTTTTCTATAATGCAATGCGGGAACGCCTCTTCAAGCGCCAGCCATGATAGCCTCTAAATCGACAAGTCCGGGGCCGGCCATAGCTATCTCGGCATGTATAGTATACTTGCACCAATGGATGACCCGTGGCGCATGTGACTTCGGTGCACCTTCGAACCTAGTCTGGCTGATGCTTCTGATGGAGGCGTATGGCCGCACGTCTTTAGATATGCGGTTCATCGACTACCCAACACAGAAGTTCCATCTTCGCCTCGACAGCTCTACCACGGCTGCTTCGTCGACGGCCTCGACTACCGACTTCTGTCGCTCCCTCGGCGATGCACATGCCACTAATGGGTGAAGGATCTGGCCTGCCAGCAGCTGCTGCAGCAGGAGGCAACACGATGGCCTTCATGGATTGCATGCATAGCGAGTTTCCTGGCACCACCTGCCCCCCCCCCCCCCCCCCCCCCCCCCCCCCCGCGCCCGGTAGGCTATGGCGGTGGCACAACCCATGTTTTTTCTATATTTCAGAATCTGAATCGCACACGATTCGTTTGGTTCAACCGCATACGTTTTCCCTTCCGTATGCGAATGACCCCCCACCCCAATCAGAAACTCATGCATAGACGTGGTTCGCAAAAGGGTGCGCAATCTATTATATAATAAAAGCAAAATGAGGGAGTTTTTCGAGACACCACGTTAATCCACATAGGTTAGAAATATGTAATCCGTTGATTTTAATTTTTACGGTTGAGATTAAAAGATAAAATAGTTACGTACAACATTAATCGGGTACACCATCATGTCCGTCACGTCGAGTCCAATAAAGAGCAAGCGCAAAGTAGATGTCCTCAGGTCCAACCCCAAGAAATGCATTGCATCTCTTCTGCCGACGAGTCTACTAGAAACTAAATAGCTCAGTTGGTAGAAAACAGCATATGTGAGTGACCCGAACTTGCATTTTGAATTGAGTGAGAAAGCCGGTGGCCCGGGTGGTCTATGTTGTTATGGTATCTCTCTTCAAATCGAGATTGTGTCGGTGTTCAGTCTACCGAAGATAGGAATAAGTCAAGGCTGTTTCTTTCTTTTTAGTGCCTTCCGTTGTTGCTCCTCAGAAAACGCGTATAGTAGTAGTAGTCTCATTGGCCTTCGTCGATGGGACAATCTAGTGTATGAAGGCAACTAGCATTTTGTTCTTGAATCTTTATTGTTTTTCGTTGAAAAAACCAACGCCGACGTCAAGATCAGTCTCCCATCGGGACGGGAGCAGAGCTGAAAAAGATGGACAGTAACGATCGCGTAATATCAATTTATCGGCCTCGTCATCGAAAGCGGCTTCCAATTGCTCGGAAATTCTCAGCTATATGGGGGACTTTGATGGTGAGCAAAAAGAATTGATCAAGAAATTGGTAAACTTTCGCATGATCGATGGTAAAAGAACGAGAGTTCGTGCTATTGTTTATAAAACTTTTCACCGCCTAGCTCGAACTAAACGCGATGTAATAAAACTTATGGTTGACGCCGTAGATAATATAAAGCCAATATGCGAAGTGGTCAAAGTAGGAGTCGCAGGTACTATTTATGATGTTCCTGGGATTGTAGCCAGGGATCGTCAACAAACCTTAGCTATTCGTTGGATCCTTAGAGCTGCTTTCAAACGACGTATAAGCTACAGGATAAGCTTAGAGAAATGTTCATTTGCTGAGATACTGGACGCTTACCGAAAGAGGGGAATTTCACGTAAGGGAAGGGATAATCTTCATGGACTGGCTTCCACCAATCGGAGTTTCGCGCATTTCAGATGGTGGTAAAGTGATACCACATAAGGAGCTCTTCCTCATTCAGTCATACTCAACAAAAGTAAGAAATGTTTGACCCGGATCCTTTTTTCATCTTCATATAGAAAGAAAATCAGCCTTCCTCATACTCCCCCCTTCATTCATAGAGTAGGAAGAATCCACAAGAGGCCTGCCCGTTCAGAATTGCATAAAAGAACCATTCTTTTAATGAAAACTCTTGTTCCAACCTCACCTCAGGTCGAATGAATATGAAAGGGGGATCAATCAGTATGTGCAAACAATTCGATCGATCAATCCAATATAGGGAGCGCTGGGTCGTTGTTCCCTTGATGGGCCGGCCCATGCTGGTGGAAGGACGAAAGAAGGAGAACCATGGACCAAGCAATTCGGCCCATGAAAATAAAGAGGAGAAAAAAAGAAAAGGAAGATGGCCTTGAAGAATTTGGCACATTCGGGCAGGAATTCAGCCAGGAAGTAAAGAAAATAATTTTCTGTTTAGAAAAACATAGGATTTCGAAAATATTTTTTTCTGTTTAGAAAAACATAGGATTGAATTTTGGGAAATGATTTGGTTTGTGGGAAAAATATAAGGGAACATTTTGAGCAGGTACTTCTCCCCTAAAATCTAAAACCAAATATTTAATTATTAAATTCAAAAGTTTAGAAAATATTGTATTAATCTTATTAATTTCATGTAACAAAATTATTTTCTGAGATTGTTTTGTATTTTGCAAAAGTGTTTATAAGTCAAGAAAATTAGGATGTTAGATATGAGAAAATAAGTTTACAATGGGTCGTGTAGGGAAGGAAAAGTGACAGTTCGAGATATTAAAATCCAAGAGGATGTGCGAAGTTTTAAATATGTCTGAGGCCTCAATATACGGGTTTCACTTAACCTGACCACGTTAAGCCACGTCATGTAAATTATCGTGATAGTTGGACCGAAATTTTATGGTTAATATTTGACTAGAAAAAATATTCACTTAGCCTGACACCGCTAATGTTGAGAAGATAAGTGTCGGGCATGAATTAGTGTCATTAAGCAATAAGAATTCAACCAGAACTTCTCAGCATGTTACGCACATATACAAAGACATGGATTTGTCTGGTCATGCGCAAGAAATACTTTGATTGAATGCTAGATATAGATCTTGACTCATATACACTTTGTTCCAACATACATAACTTACTAGAAATTTTGATGTCTAGCATCTCTATTTGTGATTGCTAATGCATAAATATTTTAAAAAATAACAATTTGTTCGATTAAAAGATGCATTAGATCCGTCGTGAAAAATACTTTTCAAAAATATCCCAAATGTTTTTAATGCATATACTTGAAACTTCACCATCTAAATGTTATATATTTTGATACATGTGATGTATTTTCTTTAGCAATTTTTCCATTGGATGTAAGTTTGTGACAGGGGTAAGATTTTTTACGAGGGTAACATCATAAGGTTGGTATTTTCATGTGGTCACACACCTCCAGTTTTGTTATAATTTAAGCTTTTAGCGATATTTCTCCAAAAAAAACATCCACTATACTATCTTACGTGATGTTTTAAATTGGTTGACCCTCCATCTAATAACATGATCAAACATCTAAAAATGGATTTGACTTCTCTGTCTTTAGTAGGGACGTAGGGACCGACGACTGTGACATCCATCTTCTTCCAAGAAACAATCTAACTATGTGGATCTCCGTCAACAATTTGGTTGGTTTGAGAAAAAAATCACATTATTGGGTCAACAACAATCTCGGTTTGGGGGTTTCAGTAAATCATTGAGAAATAATTTAAACGAGCAACTGTGCAGACAATTTTTTTAGGGAGAAATAAACAATAAATATAGTGTATAGACAAAAATGGATGCCATTTGTCTCCAAATTAATGCCCATTTAGCACACTTTATATTTTATGGGATTTGATTGTTTCTCCATATTTTGCAAGTCTCACCTGCCATAATGGGTAAAGATAGGGTTGACGTGTGCCATACCAAACATGGCTTGGCAAGAGTCATACCCAAGCATAGCCTATTTCTAAGACATCCTCGAGAAAATAGAGGAACATGACATAAAAGAGACTGAAATTAAATAGACTAGATGATAAAGAGAGAAGTACCCTGCTATTAATTTCATTCAATGGTTAACAATATTGATTCGTTCACTTGATTTGATATTCGAACCCATTGATAATTTAGAAATAAATACCAATGCATATTATGAGTACAAAAATTACGTGCGTTCACAAACTTTTTTTTGTTACATTATATTTATTTTAATATTAGGACCATAATACGTGCAACATGTCACCAACATAATTTCTTTCATTTCAAAAATACTGAAACCATTTTTCATCGAGAATAAAAATTCAAAGATCGTGTTGTTAGTATGAGCTGGTTAAGCTTCAAACAAAGGCCAAATTGATCTAGCGAGCATGCACAAATCCGTTTGGTTGTTGTCTTCGAAATCTCACCTCTGATTGTATAGATAAGATATGAATAAAAGTGTAAATATGATAACATTTAATTACAAAACATTTCATAAATCTTTAATCTCCTTTATTTGCAACATAACCATTTACAAAATAAATATGAGAAATGAATATCTTCATAACAGCAAATTACGTAACTGAAATTTCCGACAAACTAGAAGTGGTGACTCTTTAATCTCATTTCTTTGTAATATAATCATTGACAAAATAAAATGTAACATGTCTCCAAGATAGCATCCATGTCGAATGTTCGTATTTTATTAAAAAAAGGTAAACATGAGGAAAAAATATCTTCGACACCATATTATATAATCGAAACTTTCGACAAACTACAAGTGGTGCCCTCGCATTTGCGAGGGCCCCTGTGCTAGTTCTTTATTTAAAAGCATTCATAGCCCGAGCTACATCTAGAACTTTATTTAAAAAAAAACTGAAAACAAAACCTGAAAAAAAATCAGCATGTAGTCAATATTGTATCCTAAGATTGTACGAATTTTCAATGCGAAAATCTTTTTATTTCCATCTAGGCAAAAAGACAATCTCTGACAACATTTAGATGGGCTATTCACACACTCAAATGTACAATTTTGGGTTTTTTGTGTAGCGTAAAATACAACGTATTTTGGTATGACATTTTTCATACCTTCAGAATATATCCCCTGGCCATATGCATTTATTTTTTCAGATTTGTTTGAAAATTCAAAAATAAATTTTTAAATGTGTTGAAAATAAAAAGCTACATGTAGCGCGGGCTAGAAAACACCGCAAATAGTACTATATTTTAGATCAGAAATTCAAATTGGCTCCCAAACTCATATGCTCTTTATAAAAAACTAAAAAAGTTAAAAAAAATTCAAAAACTTCTGTAACAAAATGGAGTTTAACATAGATACAAATGTTCTACATACGTTCCAAGTTTCGTGTTGAATTGACATCTGAGCTGTTTTGCGAAAAAAGACAAATCAGTGGCCAAAATGGAATTTCAAAATATGTCTTAGAGCACTAATTATTATTATTTTTGCACAGAACACAACACATGTCACTTCATCTCAAAACTTGCCAGGGATTTAGAAATCCTGAATATGTTCGTCACCATTTCTAAAAAATATTTTAAAATGTTTTACTATTTTTTCAAAACAAATATTTGACCAGGAGCATATGAGCTCAGAGTCAAAACGCACTCCTCACTTCAAATAGGAAACTGTGCAAACATTAATTACACCATGTTACCGTGGCACGACTTGAGAGAGGAGACTTCACAGTTACACGCAACAAACTTGCACGTACGATGCATGTGCCAAAGTTGACATTAATTATCTTGACCGGCTCTTTTTTTTTCTTCTAAAACCGGCTCCCTTTTTTTGCATGCATGGATGGTGGATTCATGTGACCTAGGTATATCTAATGTGAGAGATCTAATACTCCCTCCGTCCCAAAATAAGTGTCTCAAAGTTGTCCAAAAGTGAATGTATATATACTTGTTTCATGTCTAGATACATCACTTTTTGACAAATCTAAGACAGTTATTTTGGGACGGAGGGAGTAACTTAACTGTACTCTCTAGTCTTTAGGTAGTGGTAACAACTTCCTCATGGAAACTGTGTCCCGTGTGTCGTTCTCGTCCCTCACCTCGCCCCTTCCGTCGATGGTCGCCGGCCGTCACCTCCCCACCGCCTCTTTCATCGTCCCAACTTCCTCCTCCCCTACTGCTGCACCCTGCTCGGCTCTATCTTCGTGAGATCTTGGACCTATCTTCGCAATAGCCATTGCTGGACCTTGGTGCGGGGTGTTGCTACAGGTCGACGGTCGTCTGTGCCGCGGTTGTCGTTAGTGATCGTGGAGGCTCCAGGGTTAGGGACGGGCCTTGCGTCTGCCGGATCTTGGTGGTGCATGGGTGCCGCCAGATCTAGGCCTACCGATTCATCTTGAACCGTCCATTGTGGAGGTCTGTGCTTCCTCTCTTGCCAATCCTGGTACCTGATGTTGGACCGAATCTACGTCATCTGCCAATGTGTGGCTCTTGGTGGATGGCGGTCAGAGGAGGAGATGTTGGGCGCTCTAGAGGACTGTGGGTGCGGTAACTAGGGTGGCTGGTTGCAGGCTCGTGGCTTGCCACCCTAGGTAGGTAGGTGAGGTTGTTTGGCCCCTCGGGCATCAGGGCGGCGGCCCTTGAATGTGGCAGCCACATTGGTTGGCGGATGAGTCAGTGGTTCTGTTACTGGCCGGTAGCCATGGCGTGTCGGTGGTGTGGTGACTGGCGAGCGCTCCCAGTATTTGGGTGTAGGTGTAGATTAGGCCTAATTCCGTTCAACTTTGTAATTTATATCCAAAAATTTAATGGAATTCGTTGGTTCTGTTTAAATTCAATTTTCTAAAAATTAACCACGCAATTTGTGGGGGTGCCGCTGACCGAAGCACCGAATAGAGTTTGTCTGACACAGTCCTGAACAATTTATTGAGAGCGATGGCAGAGATGCTCTTTGTGTGAGTAGCTGTGCTGTGCACGGACGCCTAGGTGAGAGGTGGGGCAAACCCATGAGAGTTGTTAGGACGCTAATTCAGCCGAGTGAAATAATGTACGGGACACGGGTCATAGAAAAAAATGTAACGAATGCCATTATTTATTCTAGATTAATAAACATTGCTAGTTAATTATTTGACGATACTCAGCTAGCTACTTGCTCCTGCTTCCATATTATTCGGTGTCACGTACGGCACAGCATCTCACACACGATAGCTAGCTACGGTACTTCTAAGGACCCCAGGATCCTGAGCAGTTGGGCTCCACGCACACCTTGACGCAGTTGCCCCGGCACCCATTCGGCAAACTCTCGCAGTGCAAGCGCTCTCTGCCGCAATTGCATGAGCGGGAGAGGGCGCATACATGATCGGCCTCCGTCTCGCAGTCGAAGTCGGCGGTGCAGGTGCCGCTGGCCTTCCACTGCTCGATCGCCATGGCCCTGCAGCTGTCGCAGCCACCTCCCCTGCCCTTGCAATCGCCGCTGCATTTCGCACTGTAGTACGCGTCGCAAGCATATTGGCAGTTCCAATAACAGTCCTGGCATGATATCGTCGGTGCCGGTCCTGGTGCCGGTGCGGGAGCTGGTGGCAACGGCGCCGGAGGCGGTGGTGGCGGTGGTGTGGGAGCTGCTGGTGGTGGTGGCGGCGGCGGTGGCGGAGGGTGACCACAACGCCCTAAGGAAGGCACGACCAGCAAGGCGAGAATGGAAACAAGGGCAGCCGCCTTGAGAGCGGGAGCGGCTGAACCGGGAGCCATTGTGGTGTAGGCTAATGTGCAAAAGCAAGCAAGGCTATGCTTGAGACTTGAGAGGGAAGGAGACGAGGGATGAACTGTGAAAGTGTTGTTGCACACACGATGCTATTTATGGGCACTCTAAGATTGGAATTCCCCATCTATCATATACTGCACTACATATACAAATGGATTTGGTATTTGACTTGGTAAATATCACCAAGTTGCAAGTCGAGATCTGCGCCATGCATGTTACAAGTTGACTTTCACATATTACTCATCTTGACCGGGCCAAATTGGTTCGATCTCATCTCAGGGGAAGAAAGAAAACTGAAGTTCTCGAGTGTCTTGAGTCCTTATAGCTACCTTGTTCAAATTGACTTCACATATTACTCATCTTGAGTCCTTATGGATCCAACGTAGGGTAATTTTTTTTTCATTTATCCCTCTTTCATTTCCAATTTTACAGAATGATCGACCATATAACAACCAAATCGACACCAGCCGACCTGGCTGGCTCCATACCCCCTTCTCTCTGTCTATGCAACTCAATCTCGAGCTCTCACTCCACCTCGCTCCGGCGTAAAGAACAAAGAGACGGCGGGAAGGGTTATGGCCGCGTCCGACCGATGACTGTAAGAAGGCCGCCTCGTCCTCCATACGGCGTCCAGCAGCAGAAATCACGAATCTGCTTTGTCCCTGGGCTCTGATCTGCTGTATGGAGGGTGCCGCTCGCCATGGTCGTTGGCACCAAGAGGAGCGCGATGAGCTCATGCCGGAGCAGTAAAAGCACATACTCGGCGGCCCTTGATCATGGTGTGGATCCGCACACCGGGCGTTGCCGTTGAAGGGGTGCTCACCTTCATCATCACCTTTGTTGTGCTCTATCATCGTTAAGGACCCCTCAACCCCATCTTCAAGATAATGATGCTCTTCGTCTCCACCTTCAGCCATGAGCCAGGGTCGTGTCGAGTATGCATGAGTGAGTGTGAATATAGCTTGTCGACTGGCTGTGAGGAAAATTCAGTGGTAACAAACTATTCTTTTTTTTTACTACATGTCGACCATGTCTCCCCCGGTGAGGGTTTGGTATGTATGCTCAATCAAAAATGCATCTTGTATGAAACCTCGACAGTTGCGGTGGAGCAGCCAACAACAATGGCGACAGAGGAGTGAACACCTGCACCGATGAAAGAGACAACATCTTTCATTTATTTTACGTGACCGGACATGGTGGCTGGTGGCCAATACTTTGTATTTAGACTATATTTTTGCGGATATGGGGCCATGACGACAACGTGTGGTGACGGTCCATTAGCCCCCGTCCAGCACAGCTGCCGAATGGTCTGTTGTGAGCGCCGGTGGAGATGTTCTATGATTTATATTCTTAAGTTTAGCCTCACTCTCAAACAGTCGTTTGTTTTCCTTGATAACAAATTTTGACCTTTCATCATCTATCATGGTTGAACCATCCATATTTGGTGATTTCCCTTTTTTTTTGAAAGATCCAGCACAGTGGCTGGCTTTTCGTGTTAAGCAAAGGGAATTTTTTACATGTCACCGGCGATGACTGTCGGACCAGTGGAAACCAGGGTACCACGGCCCATATGTCTTTGGACCAGAAGACTACACGTGGGAGGTCAAGGCAAGTCAAGCGGTCAACGGAGTGCAGACCACTCTTTTGGGCCTCACGAAGACTCCCCGCGCTGAGGCGAATTGCCTCAGGAAGATGCGGCACCAGCAGCCAAGAGAAAGCCTCGCGAGGCAACCCCTCGCGAGGGAAGAAGCGCCGCAGGCCTCAGGCGGAATAAGACAAGAAGTACAGCGCACCCGTGACCCCGCGCCAGGGGCCATGTGTGGCTGCGTCTTCCCCAGAGTGACGCGAGCGTCTGCGCCACGCCACAGCGCGTGTCGGCGAAATCTTTCTACTTTGGTGATTAAAGGAAGCTGACCATCCACAGCAAGCAAAGCGAAGCCCAAGACCTTCCTCTTTGGTGCAAGACGGCCGGACCGGCGCTACGCGCCACCGCGGACATCATCAGCGACGTCACCGACAAGTCCTTGCCACTGCGCCATGGACGGTGGCTTTATCTGAAGCTAGGGCAGTACGCCGGTACCCCCTCTTGGTGCTATGTGGCAACCCTTCCCGCCTAAAATATTTGGAGGAAGAGGACCGGAGCACTATAAATAGGGCCACACCGTGGCCTTAGAACATCATCTTCTACCTCTGGACTAGCTCCAACACTTATACTGTAATCGCTCCGAGCAGTGCAATCCATCCAAGCAGGACGTAGGGTTTTACACCATCACGGTGGTCTGAACCTGGGTAAAAATCGCGGTGTCTCCTTCACCGAGGTCGACGAGGGTTTCATTGAGAGCGTGTTTCAGTCCCCAGTGTTCGAACATCACTACACGAGAAGTTCCCTTAGGAATATTCCACGACAGTGACTATGAAAATTAGAGAAAATCACAGGAGTAAAAACAAGGGTGATTAGCCAATTCCTCGCAGTAGGTCTCCGAAAGGAGCTGCTGGGCATTTGGCTCCCGCCTGGCGCCAAAGCTCGATTCCTCTCCAGATTGTGCTTATCTTATCTGACATTGGTATTTCATCATATTAGTAATTTTCCCAGTTTGATGTTGTGAATAAATAATGATCTAATGGGCAACAAGCTGTTAGCACTTCCGTCTCACGGTAGTGCGCGTCATTGATGTTTTCTTAATCTCCTTTTCACTCACTTTCGGCATGTGATAGGAAACAGACAAGTTAGGCCATCCACCATGAATTGGGATGAATTACAGATTGCTCGGCATGACCTCTCCTCTCTTGAACAACATTTTTCAGAACAGGAGCTTCGTGATGCAGTGTTTGGGCTCCCTAATGGCAAAGCCTCAGGTCCTGATGGGTTCACCTCGCTCTTCTACAAGTGATGCTGGACAGTGATTAAGGATGATTTGCTCTCGGCCATCAACCAGCTGCATGATCTGCGTGGACGACGTTGGCACCTCTTGAACTCTGCTCACGTATCATTGCTGCCAAAAGGAGAAGATGCCTGCAAAATTAAGGATTATCGCCCTATCAGCTTAATGCATTCTGTTGCAAAATTGGTCTGCAAGATGCTTGCGAATCGGCTGGCGCCTTTCCTGAATGAACTGATCCCTCACTGCCAAAAGTGCTTTCATTAAATCTCGCAGCATCCACGATAATTACCTTTATGTCCGGAATGCAATCAAGGAACTTCACCTCAAAAACCGGCCTGCTCTGTTCCTGAAGCTTGATATAGCTGGTGCTTTTGATTCAGTGTCATGGGAATACATGCTCGAGGTGATGGAGCGGCTTGGTTTTGGCCATAGATGGAGGGATTTTTTTTCGAGTAACCTCTCGAAGGAGGGCAGGGCGTTCCTGCAATTCGTATAAAAGAATGAATTGACCCAGTTTATGAGGAAGACCGGGCCCAAAATCCATACAAATGCCCTGTTTATGAGGAAAACAGGGCCGAAAAACCGCACAAGCGAGGGGACCGTCGCCCACACGACACTAGCCCACTGGACGCCACAAAGCACACCACCATCACCCTGGGGCCGCCGCCCCGACGTACACCACTCAGCACCAAAGCCGCACACGAGCCACAATGCCGCACGACACAGCCGTCTCGTAGCCCTTGCTACCCTCGCTAAAGACGACCGCCCGTAGACCTCAACGTCGCGCCAAATCCAGGGCCGCCGCCCCGGCGTAGCAACCAGATCCACCTCCGCATTGCCCGGAGATGATCCGGCCGGGTCGACAAACCCGCAGCCCTCGCAGCTCAAGGTTGTCACCCAAACCCGTGCGAGTTCACGGTCCTTCCCCGTAGGACCGCCACTGCAACGGAGATCTAAGGCCACCGCCTCGACGCACCACCACCTTTCGGATCCGCTGCCCCGACGTCCACCGCCCTCGACCACATGCCCATTTTGCACATCCGCCGCGAAACCGTCGCACCGCGCTGTCCAGGACTCCAAAGCGACGCCTCCAATAAGGTAGTGACGAGACCGTCACCGCCGCCCGCTCCCAAGGAGCTTAGGTTTTCACCCGGAGATCTTGGAACCACACGTGTTAGTCGAGGTTGAAAAGCTCCACACAACAACTCAATCAAGAAGGAGAACGACGCCCGAGGGCGCCGCCGTCGTCGGCACCGACCGAAGTCCGTGCAAGCTTTCGCCCGGAGTTCAACCCGACCACAAAGCTTCGGGAGCGGAAGGTTGGCGTCCTGGTCGTGTTGTCAGCCACCGAGCTCCACCGCATGATGCAGCCGCCGCGGCACCTCCCTCCATGGCGGCTGCCATGCCCGCTCCGCCGAAGCAGCTACGGTCCGGGGCCGCCGCCCCGGCTTGCCACCATGGTCATCATGCGCTTCATCGGCCAGCTCCTGCCTCGCGCCGGCGTCACCTCCTCCGCCTTGCTCCCTGCTCGATGCATGCTCCTCCGCCCTCTGCGCCAAGCCCGAACGACGCCTCCCCAGCACAGGCCCGATGGCCCCAGATCGGGCCCACCAAAGCCCATGGGGGGCGCCACACCTCCGGCGACGGCGCCACCACCTCCCCGCGCCGCCGCCCGCAGCCAGAACCCCGGCCGCAACCTCCACCTGAGCCTGCCGGCTCGGCAACCAGCGCCCTGACCGCCACCGCCCCCACGGGTCGGTCGCTACCATCTGGGAAACGAGGACCTCCCCCCGACCACCTTTGTGGCGGCAGGGGGTGCCGCCACCACCGCGGACGAGGCCGGCGACGGCAGTGGCAGCGTCGCTCCGATGGGAAGGAGGGAGGAGCGCCGGGACTTTTTGCCCCTAGCGCCGCCTGGGGGGGGGGGGGGGGCGACGCGAGGGGAGTGGAGGGAGAGATTGGTTCTGAAGTTTCAGATGGAGGGATTTGATCTATTTGATTTGGAGCTCCTCCACTTCAAGGATTCTTGTCAATGGCAAACATGGGCAACAAATTTCACATCGAAGGCGCCTGCGCCAAGGGGACCCTCTGTCGCCGATTTTATTCACAATTGTGATTGCTCCTCTTCAGTGGATAATGCAAAGAGCCGAGCTGATGGGAGCCCTCTCGCCTCTGGAGTTGCCTGGGGCTCGGTTTCCGACAAGTCTATATGCTGATGATGCTGGTCTATTTCTTAACCCCACAGCCAATGACATAAACCAGGTTGCACAGCTCCTTACACTTTTTGGACAGGCTTCAGGACTCAAAGTGAATCTACAGAAATGTGCTGTTTTCCCCATTAGGTGTCAGCCGTCTGACATTGCTCCTCTGCTGGTCTCTTTGCCTGTTCCTATCGCCAGCTTTCCCTGCCAATATTTGTGCTTTCCAATGCATTACAGGAAACTTACTAAGGCTGAAATTCAGCCAATTATTGACAAGGTCAGCAAACGCCTTCCTAAATGGCGTGACAAGCTTCTAAGCATGGCAGATAGACTGAAATTGGTTAATTCTGTGCTTTCAGCTATACCGATCTATATGCTGACAGTTTTGCAAATTGGTAAATGGGCTCTTAAAAGAATCGACAAAATTCGCCGAGACTTTCTTTGGAAATCCAAGTCTGATCAAAACAGAGCCATATGCTTGGTTAATTGGCGAACTGTTTGCAGACCTAAATCTGCAGGAGGACTCGGAGTTCTCGACTTGCAATGTTTCAGTCGTGCCCTACGTCTGCGCTGGCCGTGGTATGAATGGAAGGAAAAGAACAGGCCTTGGGTTGGAACAAAGGTGCCATGCGATCAGTCGGATTGGGCTCTCTTTCATGCTTGCACCAAAATTTCAATTGGAAAGGCGGACACTGCCTTGTTTTGGACTTCTAGATGGCTTGGGGGTCTAGCTCCAGCTGATCTTGCTCCCAGCCTTTATAAACTTAGCAGACGGAAGAAAATAATTGTCCAGCAGGCTATGTTTGAAGGCAAATGGATGACCGGCTTCCAGAGGATTAATTCAGAGGCACAGCTTCGGAAATTCACGGCTTTATGGATCAGGCTACAGGATGTTGCTCTTAGTGACGAAGTTGATCAGATTGAATGGACTTTGACAGCCAAAGCGCGCAGTACAGCGCCGCATCGGCTTATAATATTCAATTTTCTGCAGGTTTCTCCCCCATTGATTTCGACAAGCTGTGGAAATCCAAAGTCCAACCGAAATGTAAAGTTTTTATGTGGCTGTGGCTCCGGCAGCGAATTCTCACGGACGACAAGCTCCAGCTAAGAGGAATCGATCATACTGTATTTTCTGTGATCAAGATCAGGAGACTGCTGCGCACCTGGCCTTAAACTGCACCTTTGCTCGGTCCATATGGCACCTCCTCGCGCAGTGGACAGACCAGCCGATCCTAGCGACCCAATTGCAGCAATTTTCCTCACCGGCGGAATGGTGGATGTTCATGGGATCAGCCCTGACAAAAGATGAACTGATGGTGGCCATTTATGGGGTGTGGCATGTGTGGAAAGAGAGGTGCCGATGTGTCTTCCAGCAGGCGATCCCCACTGATGTTCAGGTTTTGGACTTCATCAGGGATGACCTTCTTCTCCTAGGAACCTATCTTGCTGGAAGGCGCGCCGCTCAGGTTATGGTTGAGCCTTTGGAGGCCACAGGTGGCAAGTAGTTGCGTATAGGCCTTGGCAGCACTGGCATTTTCTCTTGCTTCGCTGCCTTTTATGTTTCCGTTTCTTTTCGTTTGTTCTCTGCTAGATCCTCTCTAGCTTGTAATCAGATATTATTCTATCTTCTGAAATGCATTGGCAGAACACGGTCTTTTCGGTTAGTTTGGTTCGGTCTTTTCGGTTTATAACAATTTCGGTCATACAGAAATGATACCCGTAATAAATTCGGTCTTGCCGGTTTTTTGTTCTTCGGTCTTCGGTCTTTCGGTCCGGTCTTCGATCATGACCAAATAGACCAAAATATAGGGTGCAAGAAGGGGAATCGACGCCCGTGACTGTGATAGTGGGAAGCGATCGACTGGTCTCTCGTGCACGGGAGAATTTACAGTACGCTGGATTGGGATACTCAGTTATTGAGACTAGAGACTAGATGGTATGCTTGGTTTAGTAGTTGGGCCTATAGACTAGATGTACACATAAGCTGGGCTGGCACACAAATTCAGCTGCTTCCGTACATAATTCACTCAAAATAAAATAAAATCGGTCTTTCGGTCTATTCGGGTTATGTATAAGTGATGACCGAATTTCTGATCTAATTTCGGTCTTTTCTAATTTGCTACCCAAATTTCTAACGGTCTTTTCGGTTTCGGTCTTTTGGTTTCGGTTTTCGGTTTCAATGCCCACCCCTAAGAACACCTGCCGTAATTCCTCAAAAAAATTAATCTACCTGTGCACTGGAGATGGAAATGATACGCATATGCACACCTCGTCTGCAAAATAAGATGACAATACAGGCTTAGTCGGGATGAAAGGTGGGGCAAACTCATGTGAGTTGTTCGATGCTGATTCAGCCCAGTGAATTAATGTACGGGACACGGATGCTGAATATGGTACGCGGGTGGGAAAAAAAATATGTAAAAGCATAACGGGTGCCAGACCAAAAATGAAATTTATTTTAGATTAAAATACAAGATATGAACCGGTCCATCATCAGTAGTACTCCCTCCGTTCCAATTTAATTGACTTGTTATCCATCAAATGTGGATGTATCTAGACATGTTATATGTATAGATCCATCCACATGTGGTGAATAGCAAGTCAATTAAATTGGAACAGAGAGAGTACATTACTAAAAAGTATCTGACGATACTCAACTTCTTAGCTAGTTGATCACACGTTGACCGTGCAAAGCATCTCACACACATTGGTACACAGGTGCACGAACAATTAGTTGATCACACGCGATAGCTAGCTACGGTAGTTCTAAGGACTCCAGGATCCTGAGCAGTTGGGCGCGGAGCACTGCTTAATACAGTTGTCCCGGCACTCATCGATAGCCTCAGTCTCGCAGAACACTACAGGAATGGCCAGATGTGCCGACGGCCGCAGCCCGTCGGCAAAGGAATCAATGCCGTCGGCACACACCTATGCCGACGGCCACCGTCGGCATAGGGTGGTCGGCATAGGGCCCCGTAGGCACAGGCCACCTGGCCGTCGGCACAGAAGAAAACCGTCGGCACAGCTTTTCCCGACGGCCAGAGACGCACCGTCGGCACCTACTTTGTCGGCACAGCAGCGGGTGGGGCCCACATTGATCGGGCGAGGTGGAGGGGTCTGTGCCGACGGCCTGCCGTCGGCACAGAGTCGCCACGTGGAGGCAGCTGGGCGCTCCAGGGATTTACCTGTGCCGACGGCAGTGCCGTCGTCGGCAAAGGTACGCCCAGAATTTTTTTTCTAGCGGCTCGTTTTTTCAGCAAAAATAGCAGAAAAAATAATCAAAAATCACGACAAATTCACAACAAACAAGATCACACAATGGCTCCATATATCATCAAGTAGATACACACATAGGACCATCATCAAGTAGATACATACATAGCTAGATGTCTAGACGTCCAAATCCCTACATCTATTGCGCCAACGGCGACGGGGTGAACCCCATATCTCCCCGGCTGATAATAGGTGAGCGTCGGATCGGCGCAGCAGAAGCACCGGAAGAAGGCGAAGCACCAGGAGAAGCTGAAGAACCGGGAGAAGGACCACCAGAAGCGCTTCCCTTGCCCTGTCTCATATTGTTCAATCAACTGCATTGAGAAAGAGAAAACAAGTAAGCATGTCGAAAAATAAATACTAAAGAATAAAAGACATAATAACATGTAGATACCAAGCATAAAGACGTAATGCAATTAAGAAGCATGTTGGAAAATAATTACTAAAGCATAAAGACATTATAGACCGTCACCTATCGTCATCACTCTCCTCATCAGGGTGTTGGTTCTCATTCTCACTATCACTATCACTATCACGTGAGTAGTAGGGCGGAAGCTCATCGCCAGGCTCGTCATCGTCGTCATTTTCCGCATGAAACTTCGAGAGCACATCTATGTCCTTCAGATCCACCACTGACTCACCACGAGTGTGTGCATTGTTCTCGAGGTCCTCGAGACCACCTATTTGTAAGTCAAAGTGCCCGAAGTCCTCTTGCTCTTGATAGAAAATTCCCTCGTATGTTTTAGGGTCAATGTTGTTGTAATCGTCGTCGGAGGGCCTGGGTAGCTTACCATGTGGGGATACCCGGAACACGACTTCCCAGCCCTTGAGGTTCTCTTTCTGGCATGGGTAGGGCAAATAATAAACTTGCTTGGCTTGGTGAGCCACAATATAGACATCGGCTCCGGTATAGGTGGTTGAAGGCTTAACTTCAACTAACCCAATGGAAGGCTCACTTCTCTGTCCACCATGTGGTCCAGTGCATGGGTCGAACCAGTGGCACTTGAACACAACGAGCTTGAGTTCTATGTTCGTACGATTGAACGTCAGCTCGTATACGTTTTGTAACCTTCCGTAGTAATCTACGTAATTGGCTCCATCGGCTCCTCTGGATCCTTTGGTGAAGACCCCAGTATTTACAGTTTTTGCTCCAGGACGATTATTCTGGTGATACTCTGTATGGAAGCGGAACCCATTCACATCATACTTCTCATACTTAATGACGGTACGGTTAAATCCTTGGGAAACACATCTCAGCTCATTTGTCATCTCAACGTTGGGATCAGCTCCCTACAAGTACGGTTCAAATTGTTTTGTGCATTAGTTACGTGTAATAAGAGGGACAAGTCACATATTGCAAGGTAAGAGGGACACGTTAGAAATTACTTTTCCCATGAACCAAGACACAAATTTTTTTCCTCCGTGAGCACCCTCTTTCAGAAGAGTGTCCAGCTCCGCGGGATCGGGATCCACCGTTCCCAACCAGTATTCATCTTGGAATTGTCTAAAAGGAGAAAATACGTATTAGACCGAAACTGAGTTACTAGTTGCAAAGTAATTTGTTCACCATTTACCTCATGAAATCGAGTACTTCCGTCATGTTTATAAGCACATAGAGCATTATGCAATCCTTCTCTTCCTTGGTCAATTTACATTTTTCACCGGCACCGGCCTTGCCACCGGGACATTGGAAGAGGAGGAGCTTGGGGTCATTCTTGGGCTCGTCGACATTGTACCGAGTGACCGGGTTATGCATAGTGGCAACTTCATCGGGAAAGTACGTTGTCACGGCGTCTGCCATCTCCTGAGTATTGTTGCCTCAGCTATGCATGCTTCAATCCTAGCTTTGTTTCCAGTTATGTTTCGAATGTACTTAAACTCTCTCTCAATACAAAACTGCCAACGAAACTGCACCGGTCCACCCAAGAGTGCCTCGTTCGCGAGATGCACAACGAGATGTGCCATCGGAACAAAGAAGCCTGGCGGAAAGATCATCTCTAACTTGCATAGCAACTCCGGCACAAGATCACGCAGCTTCGCAATAATCAGGGGACATATCTGTTTCGCACAGAGCGTGCGGAAGAAATGGCTCAACTCCGCAAGCACTCGCCAGATACTATCGGGGAGATACCCTCGAAGCATCACCGGCATCAACCGCTCAATCCATATGTGATAGTCGTGACTCTTGAGCCCAGTGACTTTTCCTGTAAGAAGATTGACTCCATTACTTATATTGGAACAGTAACCATCAGGGAACATCACGGCGATGTTTTTGAGCCACTTGAATGCCTCCTTCTTTTGGATATTATCAAGGCAGTAGTCGGCATTTGGCTTAAACCAATTTTTTTGACGAGGGTTAGGAGGCTTCATGTGTAATCTCTCCCTATCACAGAGCTTCTGAACATCAACTCTAGCCTTCACATTGTCCTTTGTCTTCTTAGGAATGTTCAGGACTGTGTGAAAGATCATCTCTCCAACATTCTTTTCGGTGTGCATCACATCGATGTTATGGGGAAGTTCGAGGTCCTTGTAATACTCTAGCTGCGTTAAGCCTGCCACATGAGTCCAGTTGTGCGTTACACCATATCCCTCAAATCGTGGGCCAGGTCCCACAGCAGGCACGAGAGCACTTAGCTCGGCATCAACTTTTGCACCATCGAACTTCGGTATCGCTTTTTCTTCACGCACAACTACGCCCTTCGTGAAGTTTTTTTGGTCTTCTCGATAAGGATGCCTTCCTTCGAGGAACTGTCGATGCTTGTCAAACGCGACATACTTGCGACCTGACTTTAGCCAAAGGAACTCAAGTTGGTTCCTGCACACTGGGCATGGCCATTTACCAGCTGTACACCATCCGCAGAATAGGGCATACCCGGGTAGGTCGTGCATGGAATAGTGGAACCAAATTTTCATCAAGAAGTTTTTCTTTGATGCTCGGTCGTATGTCCACGTCCCATTGTGCCATGAGTGGTGCAAATCATCCACAAGCGGTTGCATGTAGACACTCAAATTCTTCCCCGGGTATTCGGGCCCTGGAATGATCAGCGACAGAAACATGTGCTTCCTTTGCATTAGTACCCCAGGAGGGAGATTGAGCGGAATAACAAACACGGGCCAGCAGCTGTATGACGCAGTCGACATCCCAAATGGATTGAACCCATCTGTTGCTATTGCAATTCTGACATTCCGAGCATCTGCTGAATTAAGGGGGTGTTTCAAGTCGAAGTTCTTCCATGCCTCACCATCAGATGGATGTCCCATCTTTTCCCGTCCTAACTCGTCGACGTATCTCTTCCCTTTCCTGTGCCAAGTCATTTGTTTGGCAGACTCCTCGGACATGAAAAGCCGCTGCATTCTTTTTATGAATGAGAGGTACCGAAGAACCTTCACAGGGATTTTTCCCTGCGTCTTCCGACCATCAGGCAGCGTTTTCTCCTCATACCTAGAGGCCCCACAAAGGCTACAGTACTTGTCATTCGCATATTGTTTCCGGAACAACAGGCATCCTTTTGGACAACAATGAATCTTTTCATAATCCATGCTGAGCGATCCCAATAGTTTCTTCGTCTCGTGCATGGATTTTGGCAGACAATGCCCTTTGGGCAACATGTTACCAGATGTTGTCAGATTAGCTTCAAAGCCTGCACGGGTGGTGGAGAACTGACACTTGTCACTTAGTAGTTGAGCTACGGCATCGAGCTGAGAAACGTTTGCACCCTCGTATAGAGGCTTCGTAGCCGAGGCCATCGTCTCATAGAAAGCCTTCGCGGTTGGCTCTGGTTCCTCCGGTTCATCCGGTGCCTCCGGTTCACCCGGTTCCTCCTGTTCCTCCTGTGGAGGTGGCGAATCCGGCATGTAAGCAGCATGGTGATCATCTAGCATGTTTCTCAACCCATCGTACTCATTGCCATCGATCCGCTGCCGCATCACCCCAACTCTGAGACGTTCGTACTGATCAAATTTGACATGCGTGACGTAGTTAGGCGTATACCCATACAACCAAAGATGTTTAGTCATATCTTCCTTTCCTTGACGGTCACGATTCTTGCAATGAGTGCAAGGGCACCTTCCACGAACTCCTTTTGCCTTTGAACCACGCCCTAACTCCTTCACTAATATATTGGTCTTCATCTCCCACTCCTCTGTTCTTTTAATCTTATCGACACGGCCAGTGTACATCCACCCATTATCAGCCATCCTCTGCTTTATTGGGAGCGAAACAAGCACGCAGTCTTTTAATATGCACCAAGTAATAATAAAATGATTTAGTGTCACCAGATTAATTACGGTCAAATTTTAATCTTTACATCATGCAAGGGTTCACCTACACTTCTAATAGGAGGGCCTATCCCGCCCGAGTACGTGTAGATCGAGCCGTGTTCCATGTTCTACCCCGACCCGAGACGGAATTTCGGCAGCACCTCCCCGCTGTTCTTCAGAATACACGTCTCGAGCTTGTCAAGCCGAGAGGGTGTGCATCCGAAGAACAACAGGGAGGTGCTGCCGAAATTACGTCTCAGGAAGGGGTAGAACATGGAACACGACCCGATCTACACGTACTCGGACTGTCCAACAGGACAACCCGGAAGTGTTACGGTTATAAATATGCAAAGATGGACAATCCTGCATATTTATAAATTTGTAACCCTTCCGGATGGGATCTGACTCGGGTTACGCGACTGACTTGGTGATCTAGACCAAAATAAACCTATGCAGCAAGAGAGGCGAAAGATTTATACCCTCGAAGCGTGATCGGTGGCCGGAGAAGGTCGAGGACGTGCTCCGGAAGAGGGCGACAAAACAAAGGGCACCGAGGCGGCCCCTCCTCAGCTGGAGAAGCCGCGACGACGCGCGGGACCGACGGTGCTGGCTGGCGGGAAGCTACGTCATCTAAAAAGTACAAACAATCGAAATATATAAGCAAATATCCCTCCATTTTACCTAATAATTAAACATAAAACAGAATAAACCACAGAACGATGTAACCATATTAGCTAAACATAACACATATAGACAAGTAGCACAATAATACATAGGTAGCATGTATGATAAGTCTAGCAGTACAACAGGTAGCAAGATAAGTCTAGTAGTACGACAGGTAGGATGATAGACATCCTAAACTCGACTCGCGCCGGTGTCAGTGGCGTCGTCCAAGCGGTCCCAACAAGAGGACAGGCTGCTGCTAGAGTCCTCGCCCTGCTGCTGCGTGCCGGAGGGGCCGGCCTCGCCCTGCCCGCGCTGCTGCCGGCTCTCGCTGAAAACCTGGTACTGGACCGCCATCACCTGGGGATCAAGGAGGAGATCCTTGACCAAGGGGTCATCCTCCTCGCGCTGGTGGCGCGCCCTGAGCAGCCTCTCTGCCTGCCGGTGCTCCCTCTCCTCGGCCTTCGTCGCGATCCTCATGCCATCTGGCGCTAACAGATGCGCCACGCTCCGCTCATCCTCAAAGTTGAGGATCGCTCTCGCCCCAAAGTGCTGGACCGCCGCGCAGTCGTAGGCGCGGGCCGCCTGCCACGGGCACCTGAAAGTACCAAGCTGGATCTTCCTGTGATCCACTGTGATCTGAGCTGCCCAAGTCGGGATCTTCGTGGGTCTCCGATGAACACCACGAAACTTTCGCTCCGGCTCCGACATGATACTTAGTTAAGTAAAAGCATTTGATACACGGGTTAGTCATATATGAAATGAATATATAAAAACACTAACACCTATTTTCCTTCTATGATTGTCAACAACATTTTATTTGCTACATCTATCCCTAAATCATTTTGTTATTTTCTATTTTCTACCACTAAATTTCCATCTATAATTTCTATTGTGCTATTTTCTAATTTCTACCACTAATTTTCCATCTATTTTCCTCTTTTCTACCACTAATTTTCCTAAAATCCTACTCCTAAAATCACTAAATCTAAAATACACAGAAAATAGGGGAGAGGCGAGGAGCACCTGGCGGTGCGGAGGGTACCTGCGGCGAGGTGCGGGGCCGGTGCGGCAGAGGGGAGCGGCGGAGGCGGGGCGAGTGGCGGGGGGGGGGGGGGCTGGCGGCGGGGGTGGGTAGGGGCTGGCGGCGGGGGTGGGTAGGGGCTGGCGGGTGGAGGGGGCGGGGTTGCCGGCTAGCGGGTGGAGGGGGCGGGGTTGGCGGCGGCGGGGTTGGCGGCGGGGGTGGGTAAGGGCTGGCGGCGGGGCTGGGTAGGGGCGGGTGGCGGGGATGGCGGCTGGCGGGTGGAGGGGGCGGGGTTGCCGGCGGCGGGGCTGGGTAGGGGCGGGTGGCGGCGGGGTCGTGGCTGGCCGGAGCAGGGCGGCGGGGGAGCGGGGCAGCCGCGGAGCGGGTAGCCGGCCGAAGAAATGCGGATGGGTGGTCGAGGAGCTGTGGCGGGATAAGGATAAGGTGTAGGACATATGCCGACGGCTTTGCCGTCGACATAGGCTTTTCCTTTTTTTTATTTTTTCACTTACATCATCTTTTTTAATGTATTTATTTATTACTCTAAATTAATTTTAATAAGTTCAATATATTTTTATTCATTTTTACTTTAATATGTTCAATATGTTCCGACGCTCGGGGGCCCCGCTACCCCCTTGACCGAAGCCGAGAGGGGGTAGGTCGGTGATGCCGGTGATGCCGATCACACAGCGGAGTGGGATATTTCATATTTACAACACCCAACACACTTCTATACATATGGTATGGCACAACCTAGGTTTTGGTGGGGTTCCGACGCTCCGGGGCCCCGCTTCGGCGAAACCCTGAATCCGCTGGAAAACCCTAACGTTTTCGTCTACCCCCCTAGACGTGCGTCGAAAGGGGGTAGCCCAGTGGACTTTTTTGCCTGGTTGTGTTAGGTTAGGCCGTAGGCACATGGGAAACCAACTTTTATCACAAGTTTTTACAAGATTGCCCCCGTTTCGTCCGAAGTGCGAGTTTTCACCTCTAAGTGCAGAAACTCACTAGAGAGAAAGTGAAGCCGGTGATGTCGGCCACACCTAGGAGTAGATTCTTGGACATTTACAACACCCAACACACTTGTATACATATGGTATGGCACAACCTAGGTTTTGGTGGGGTTCCGACGCTCCGGGGCCCCGCTTCGGCGAAACCCTGAATCCGCTGGAAAAACCCTAACGTTTTCGTCTACCCCCTAGACGTGCGTCGAAAGGGGGTAGCCCAGTGGACTTTTTTGCCTGGTTGTGTTAGGTTAGGCCGTAGGCAGATGGGAAACCAACTTTTATCACAAGTTTTTACAAGATTGCCCCCGTTTCGTCCGAAGTGCGAGTTTTCACCTCTAAGTGCAGAAACTCACTAGAGAGAAAGTGAAGCCGGTGATGTCGGTCACACCTAGGAGTAGATTCTTGGACATTTACAAGACCCAACACACTTGTATACATATGGTATGGCACAACCTAGGTTTTGGTGGGGTTCCGACGCTCCGGGGCCCCGCTTCGGCGAAACCCTGAATCCGCTGGAAAAACCCTAACGTTTTCGTCTACCCCCTAGACGTGCGTCGAAAGGGGGTAGCCCAGTGGACTTTTTTGCCTGGTTGTGTTAGGTTAGGCCGTAGGCACATGGGAAACCAACTTTTATCACAAGTTTTTACAAGATTGCCCCCGTTTCGTCCGAAGTGCGAGTTTTCACCTCTAAGTGCAGAAACTCACTAGAGAGAAAGTGAAGCCGGTGATGCCGGTCACACCTAGGAGTAGATTCTTGGACATTTACAAGACCCAACACACTTGTATACATATGGTATGGCACAACCTAGGTTTTGGTGGGGTTCCGACGCTCCGGGGCCCCGCTTCGGCGAAACCCTGAATCCGCTGGAAATACCCTAACGTTTTCGTCTACCCCCCTAGACGTGCGTCGAAAGGGGGTAGCCCAGTGGACTTTTTTGCCTGGTTGTGTTAGGTTAGGCCGTAGGCACATGGGAAACCAACTTTTATCACAAGTTTTTACAAGATTGCCCCCGTTTCGTCCGAAGTGCGAGTTTTCACCTCTAAGTGCAGAAACTCACTAGAGAAAAGTGAAGCCGGTGATGCCGGTCACACCTAGGAGTAGATTCTTGGACATTTACAACACCCAACACACTTGTATACATATGGTATGGCACAACCTAGGTTTTGGTGGGGTTCCGACGCTCCGGGGCCCCGCTTCGGCGAAACCCTGAATCCGCTGGAAATACCCTAACGTTTTCGTCTACCCCCCTAGACGTGCGTCGAAAGGGGTAGCCCAGTGGACTTTTTTGCCTGGTTGTGTTAGGTTAGGCCGTAGGCAGATGGGAAACCAACTTTTATCACAAGTTTTTACAAGATTGCCCCCGTTTCGTCCGAAGTGCGAGTTTTCACCTGTAAGTGCAGAAACTCACTAGAGAGAAAGTGAAGCCGGTGATGTCGGTCACACCTAGGAGTAGATTCTTGGACATTTACAAGACCCAACACACTTGTATACATATGGTATGGCACAACCTAGGTTTTGGTGGGGTTCCGACGCTCCGGGGCCCCGCTTCGGCGAAACCCTGAATCCGCTGGAAAAACCCTAACGTTTTCGTCTACCCCCTAGACGTGCGTCGAAAGGGGGTAGCCCAGTGGACTTTTTTGCCTGGTTGTGTTAGGTTAGGCCGTAGGCACATGGGAAACCAACTTTTATCACAAGTTTTTACAAGATTGCCCCCGTTTCGTCCGAAGTGCGAGTTTTCACCTCTAAGTGCAGAAACTCACTAGAGAGAAAGTGAAGCCGGTGATGCCGGTCACACCTAGGAGTAGATACTTGGACATTTACAACACCCAACACACTTGTATACATATGGTATGGCACAACCTAGGTTTTGGTGGGGTTCCGACGCTCCGGGGCCCCGCTTCGGCGAAACCCTGAATCCGCTGGAAATACCCTAACGTTTTCGTCTACCCCCCTAGACGTGCGTCGAAAGGGGGTAGCCCAGTGGACTTTTTTGCCTGGTTGTGTTAGGTTAGGCCGTAGGCAGATGGGAAACCAACTTTTATCACAAGTTTTTACAAGATTGCCCCCGTTTCGTCCGAAGTGCGAGTTTTCACCTCTAAGTGCAGAAACTCACTAGAGAGAAAGTGAAGCCGGTGATGTCGGTCACACCTAGGAGTAGATTCTTGGACATTTACAACACCCAACACACTTGTATACATATGGTATGGCACAACCTAGGTTTTGGTGGGGTTCCGACGCTCCGGGGCCCCGCTTCGGCGAAACCCTGAATCCGCTGGGAAAACCCTAACGTTTTCGTCTACCCCCCTAGACGTGCGTCGAAAGGGGGTAGCCCAGTGGACTTTTTTGCCTGGTTGTGTTAGGTTAGGCCGTAGGCAGATGGGAAACCAACTTTTATCACAAGTTTTTACAAGATTGCCCCCGTTTCGTCCGAAGTGCGAGTTTTCACCTCTAAGTGCAGAAACTCACTAGAGAGAAAGTGAAGCCGGTGATGTCGGTCACACCTAGGAGTAGATTCTTGGACATTTACAAGACCCAACACACTTGTATACATATGGTATGGCACAACCTAGATTTTGGTGGGGTTCCGACGCTCCGGGGCCCCGCTTCGGCGAAACCCTGAATCCGCTGGAAAAACCCTAACGTTTTCGTCTACCCCCCTAGACGTGCGTCGAAAGGGGGTAGCCCAGTGGACTTTTTTGCCTGGTTGTGTTAGGTTAGGCCGTAGGCACATGGGAAACCAACTTTTATCACAAGTTTTTACAAGATTGCCCCCGTTTCGTCCGAAGTGCGAGTTTTCACCTGTAAGTGCAGAAACTCACTAGAGAGAAAGTGAAGCCGGTGATGTCGGTCACACCTAGGAGTAGATTCTTGGACATTTACAACACCCAACACACTTGTATACATATGGTATGGCACAACCTAGGTTTTGGTGGGGTTCCGACGCTCCGGGGCCCCGCTTCGGCGAAACCCTGAATCCGCTTCGACGATCCGTGTGCTTCTGCCTGATCCAAGGGCTCACAAGCGCTCGAAAGAAACACACCGCTGATCCAACGGCTCACAAGCACTGGAAGAAAACACACGATCCGTGTGCTTCTGCCTGATCCAAGGGCTCACAAGCGCTCGAAAGAAACACACCGATGATCCAACGGCTCACAAGCACTGGAAGAAAACACACGATCCGTGTGCTTCTGCTTGATCCAAGGGCTCACAAGCGCTCGAAAGAAACACACCGATGATCCAACGGCTCACAAGCACTGGAAGGAAACACACGATCCGTGTGCTTCTGCCTGATCCAAGGGCTCACAAGCGCTCGAAAGAAACACACGCTGATCCAACGGCTCACAAGGACTGGAAGGAAACACACGATCCGTGTGCTTCTTCCTGATCCAACGGGTCAGCAGCGCCAGAAAGAAACACACGACGCCTATAAATAGGCCACTCCTCAGACATGTTACTCACTCACACAATACATTCCAGCGTCAGTCGGAGAGGCATCTTTGGGCAACCAGCGGCAAGACGTCTCTGATGATCTGTGACCGTTCCAAACGGTTGCAGATCATCAGAGATGTTTTGCCGGACGGTTGTAGATCATCAGAGACGTCTTACCGCTGCTTGGATCGAAGTGGCACTCAAACACAAAACATTCGGGTTCCCTAGCTATGCCCGACACTGAATGCAACGACATTCGACCGTGAATCAGTGTCGGGCTGTAGCTAGGAGAAACCGTGTGTTTTGTTTCCCAGGTTACAAATAGTGGGGAATTATATAAAGGGCCAGGGGCAGACCCCAGATTTGCTATCAGTGGCCTTGTCCACGCCTCTCGACGACCTCTCCGCGCCCGTGGCCTCCGTCGGCGCCCCTCCACGCCTCTGTGGACCTCCCCTAGTCCGTCCCCATGCCAGTGTACGGTACCCTTTCTCCCTGATCCCCTCCTTCCCTCCGTAGGTTGCATGTACCTTAGGTGTTTGATCAAATTCCCCACTATTGGTTTCAGATCTCGGGCATATACGTCGGCGATGGCCGCGGCCGGACACCCGTTGGACAATAACGGCCCTGTGCGGGATTGGGCTCCGCCGGGCTGGCACTGGGAGTTATCTTCCGGAACGCGTAGCTTGGTAAGAAATCCGGGCGAAGTCGCCGACCCGGATCTTGTTTGGTGGAGGTCGCGTGGGCCAGGGAGCTTCCAGAGGGAGCCGGCCCCCGAGGAGGAGGTACGTCGCCGTATAAGGGAGGAGGATGCGCATGTCCGTCGCTACATGCATCTGTTGGATACGATGTATACTAATACATGGCAGGCAATGCAAAGGAATCCTTATCATGTGAGTATTTACCCTGTGATGGTTCCTACTCTTTGGGTGAGGAGCGCTCCCCGTGATGCACCCCGCGGACTAGTACGAGGCAGAAGTTAGTTAAATAAAAATGGCATGAGGACGATCGATCCAGCTGTAACCGGAGATTAAATAAAGATGTAACCGTCATACTTTTTGCATATTAATTTGATCTATGTTGCTTTTTGCATAGAGTATTTTTATGTGTACTTGTTGCTATGTGAAATGATGAACTTGATTTTCGACAAAAGTTTTACAAACATTCTTCACAAAAAGCACTTGTATACATATGGTATGGAACAACCTAGATTTTGGTGGGGTTCCGACGCTCCGGTATAGACAATTATTCGCGACGTTATTTTATGTGGGTGGAAACCGCTATTCGGCGAAGCTATGTACATAGAATATGAATAAAACATATTAAACTTAATTGAGCGTAATAAATAGATACATAAAAAATAAGATTAGGGTAAAAATGGTAGAGACCTGTGCCGACGGCTTGGCCGTCGGCACAGATTGCCGTCGACGTCACCTTAACCTCTGTGCCGACGGCTTCCTGTGTCCCGACGGGTGCCGTCGGGATAGAACATCTGTGCCGACGGCCGTTTCTTTGCCGACGGCCTTGTGGGCGGCTGATCCTCGTCCGCCCCTGTGCCGACGGCCCCGATAAATAGCCGTCGGCACAGGTTATGGCCGTCGGCACATCTGGCCATTCCTGTAGTGGAAGTTGCCGCTGCAGTCGCGGCTGCATGCACCATTGGCAGCTACCTCGCAGTCGCAGTCGCAGCCGCTGTCCTTGCACTGCTTGCTCACCGGGGTCCTGCAGCGGTCGCATTTCTCGTCGCATGCCGCGTTCATGATAGCGTCGCATTTCGATTGGCACTGCGCCCAACAGTCGCCGCATGATATCGCCGGTCCCGGTCCTGGTGCCGGTGCGGGAGTCCATGGCAACGACGCCGGAGGAGGTGGTGGTGTGGAAGCTGCTGGTGGTGGCGGTGGAGGAGAGTGACCGCAGCGGCCAAAAGAAGGCACGACCAGCAAGGCGAGAACGGAAACTAGGGCGGCCGCCTTGAGAGCAAGAGCGGCTGAACCCGGAGCCATTGTTGTGTGGACTAGTGTGCAAAGCAAGCAAGGCTATGCTTGAGAGAGAGGAAAGAGATGAGGGATGAACTGTGAAGAGGTGCTGCTGCACACCCGGCCCGATGCTATTTATAGGCACTCAAAATTGCAATTCCCCGACTATAATGTATTTACCACATATACAAATGGATTTGATATTTGACTAGGTAAACTGCTCCAAGTTGCTAATCGAGATCTGCGCTATGACAAGTTGACTTCAGATATTACTCATCTTGACCGGGCAAAATTGGGTGGATCCGATTCTCCTCGGAGTAGAAGAAATTGAATTACTCGAGTTTCTTTAGTCTTTATAGGCTGCCTTGTTCAAGTTGACTTCACATATTACTCATCTTGACCGGGCAATTTGGGTTGATCTTAATGGAGGAGAGAAAATTAATTGAATAAAGCAATAATTCCACAACTAGTTGGGGACGTGGACACTAGTACAGACGAGTACTATGGCAACGGCCAGAAAGCCCTATGGCAACGGAAAAACCATCCGTTGCCCCGCTTCCGATACTGATGTGAGAGCAGCACATGTGCTACGGAGTCAACAACCGTGTCCGATGTGAAGATAGAATACTAAAAAAAGATTATTTTAATCCATAATATCGTATCCTCTTGCCGGAGACACTATTCACATATTTAATTCTCTTTGTCCTTTCGCAAAATAGAAAAACTATGCTACGTCTCAGGGCAGCAATCCACCCTGCATTAACAGTCCAGAAACAGCGTCTTCAAGTCTCAAATCCATCATCGATCACCTAAAATTGAAATGCCATGTGAGCAACTGTTTGTAGAAAAACAAAACGAGAAACAACAAACGAATTAATTTCTGCAATCATGCGTGGGACTCGATGGCCTCCAACGGATTTACAGGAACGCAGCTGCCCCGTCCAGACCACCGATCTCATCCATCCAGAACTCGTGGAGGAGCTAGCTTGGTGATCCTTGATCTAGAAAAACGCTTGTACTGAGCAACCGTAGGAGAAGAGGAACGCACATACCTGCACGCGCGCACGGCCGCGCTCGCCAAGGTTCGGCGGGACGAGGAGCACGACGCCTTGAGCAGCGGATCGCGCCGCCACGGACTCCCGAGGACCTCCGCCATCTGCTGCACCGGCGGCGCGGACGACGCACCGGAAAAGGCAGATCTGGCGCGGACGGAGGTTGAGGAGAAGGGCGCCGCCATGGAATCCCGATGTCCCCCGCCATCTGATGCCCCGGCAGCACGGGCGGAGGTGGAGGAGAAGGGCGAGCTGCCACAGGCTACCGAGGTCCTTCGCCATCAGCCGCACGGCGGCGCGGACGACGTGCCGATGAAGACAGATCAGAAGCAGACGGAGGTCGAGGAGAAGGGCCGCCGCCACTGATTCCCGAGGTCCCCACCATCTGCTGCACCGGCGGCGCGGTCGACGCGCCGGAGAAGGCGGATCCGGCGCGGACAGAAGTGTAGGAGATGGGCCGCGCCCTTGGATGCGGGAACCGTCCTTGGAGACCATCGTCCTCCGCACTGACACGCGCGACGGGAAGGCCAACAGCGCCAGGGGTGGGCGGCGGCATTGAGGCCAGGAAGGAGAGCGGCGCAGGGGAAGACGAGCTTAGCGGGAGGAAGGAGAAGATCAGTGTGGAGTGGTTGTGGTTGTTGTGTGCTGGAGGATGAGAACGAGAGGATAAGGCAGATCGAGAAAAAGGGTTGGTGCGGCGCGAGGCTAGGGTTTGGTGAGTATTTATGGGAACACGGAAAAAGGCCTCTTGGGCCCAGCACATCGCATAGGGAGCTGAATTTCCACCGTTAGCGATGTATCAGAAATTGCATACGGAGCTAAAATTTCCACCGTTGCTGATATATCGAAAACAGTTTTTTTTGTCCGTTGCCGATGTGTCGCGAATCCAGTGCGGGATAGACATGGAATTTTTTTAACCGTTGCCTTCGTGAGCGCAACTGTTGTTTTTTTGCTGCTGTTTCCATAGAGGGGTATCGGATGTGTCGTTCTGTACTTGTGATCCATTCTGGATCCAACGTTTGATAATACATTTTTGCATTTATCCCCTCTTTCTTGACCAACTTTGTAGAATGATCCACCATATAACCACCAAATCGTCCCCAACGACCTGGCTGGCTCCATTCCCTCTTCTCTATGTAAATGCAGCTAAATCTCGAGCTCCCACTCCACCTCGCTCCGGCGTCAAGAACAAAGATGCGGTGGGAGGGATGCTTCCGCATCCGACGGCTTAAGAAGACCGCCTCATCTTCCATATGATGTCCAGCTCCAGGAATCACATATCTGGTTTATCCTTGGGCTCTGATTAAGTGTATGGTGGTTCCACCCGCGTTGGTTGACGACACCAAGTAGAGCGCGGCTGAGCTCGTGTCGGGGCAGTAACTTGCAAGTCAAAATCTACGGCATGCATATGTTCCAACCAAGTCGATCGACTTCACATATAACTCCTCTTGACCAGGATTTTGGTTTGGATGTAAAGGGCACCCATAGCCACTACCGGAAATCGATTCTTTGTCGTGCTGCCATTCCGCACGGCAAAGGCCCCTCGGAAAACGGCAAAGGCTTTGCCATGCCAAACCGCACGGCAAACTACGCATGGCATAATAAGCGACGGCAAAGGGCCTTTGCCGTGCGCTTGCGCCAAAACATCACGGCAAAGGCTTTGCCGTGCGCCGTCCAGGAACAACACGGCATAATGCTGTCAGAAGCTGGTCAACCCTCTTAGCCCCTCTTTGCCTATCTTTGCCGTGCGCTAGCCTAAAGAGAACACGGCACACGCAATATATTTGCCGTGTGCTTATTGTCCAGTTTGCACGGCACAGTTCGGCTCTTTGCCGTGGGCCTACGAAGCGTGTCACTACAAAGCTCACAACTTTGCCGTGCGCCAGCACAAGACGGGCACGGCACAAATATCCTCTTTGTCGTGTGCCTGCCAGGCGCAAGCACGGCACAGCTCGGCTCTTTGTCGTGTGCTTTCAGCATATCCGCACGGCATATCGACCATATTGTCATCTGGCAAGTTGCCAGGTGCACAGATGCGCGCCGCGTGGCCTCTTTGCCGTGTGCCCCATCACGGCCATCACGGCAAAGACCTTTGCCGTGTGCCTTATGATAGGTCTCAAACGTATCTATAATTTTTGATGTTCCATGCTGATATTATACCAATTGTTACATGTTTTTTAAGCTTCAAAAAAAAAAACTTGTTACATGGTTTGCATCCACTTTATGTCACTTTTATACATTTTTTGGGGAAAGCCATAGTACTAATACCTAAAGCAGTGAACCAGATCCCTACTACAGGCCAAGATGTCGTAGTGCCAGTTTCTGTTTTCTGCTGTTTTTGTATTCCAGAAAAGCTAGTCAGTAAATATTCTCGGAATTGGACGAAAATTTACGGAGGCCCCTATTTTATCGGAATACACACGGAGTCCGAAGGAGAGACGAAGTGGAGCCACGAGGGCCCCACATGTGGCCAGGACGCGGCCAAGGAGCCAGGCGCGCCGAGGGTACGTGTGGGCCCCTCGGGGGTCTCCAGCCGCCGCCATTTCTCCTACTTATTCCCCCGATGCAAAAACCCTAAACACCTGAGTCATTATCCACGAAAAGTTCGAGAGGCGCCGCCGTCGTCAACCCTAGCTCGGGAGGGTCCAGAACCTCTTCCCGGCACCCTGCCGGAGAGGGGAATCATCACCGGAGGGCTCTACATCACCATGCCTGCATCCAGAGTGATGCGTGAGTAGTTCATCCTTGGACTACGGGTACATAGCAGTAGCTAGATGGTTTTCTTTCCCCTTTGTGCCATCATGTTTAGATCTTGTGAGCTGCCTAACATGATCAAGATCATCTTATTGTAATGCTACATGTTGTGTTTGCTGGGATCCGATGAATATTGAATACTATGTCAAGTTGATTATCAATCTATCTCCTATGTTATTTATTATCTTGCATACTTTCCATTACTAGTAGATGCTTTGGCCAAGTAGATGCTTGTAACTCCAAGAGGGAATATTTATGCTAGATAGTGGGTTCAGTCTCCAGTAATCTGGGCGAGTGAAAGCAACGCCTAAAGTTGTGGATGTGCTGTTGCTACTAGGGATAACCTAACAATGATATGTACACGGTCATATGTATTTGTTTACATTACGCACATTACTTAATGCAATTATCCGTTGCTTGCAACTTAATACCAACGGGGGACTCGGATGACAACCCGGCGGTGGATTATTAGTCATAGATGCTGTTGGATAACGGTCTATGTATTTTATCGTAATGCTCAATTAAATATCATAGTAGTAATCATTTCATATATATGCATTGTCATGCGCTCAATATTTGTCAATTGCCCAGCTGTAATTTTTTCACCCAGCATGTTAGTTATCTTTTATGGAGAGACACCTCTAGTGAACTGTGGACCCCGATCCATTCTTTTACATTGATTAAACCACCAACTGCAAACAATTGTTCTCTTTTACTTTCTGCAATTTACTACTGTTTTCCACACCATACGTTTAATCCTTTGTTTTCAGCAAGCCGGGGAGATTGACAACCTTCCTGTTTCGTTGGGACAAAGTAATTTGATTGTGTTGTGTACAGATTCCACGTCAACAGTCCAGACCCCCTGCAACAGCCATTATTTTTCTGGCGCCGTTGACAACCTTCTGAAGTGCTACTGCTCCTACTGGTTCGATAATCTTGATTTCATACTGAGGGAAAACTTGTTGCTGAACTGCATCATACCTTCCTCTTGGGGTCTCCCAACGAACGTGTGTTTCACGTCATCACCTTAGCACGGCAAAGTGACCATATGGCACAGATTTTTGCTGTTTTTGCAAAAATCCCTGCATTTTACAGATAAATCACAGAATAATTCACAGATGATAATTCTGACACAAATATGAACTAAATAGTGCTCTATAACATATATAATCAAGATCAAACTCCTCCATAAGACTAAAATCTACACATAGTTCAAACTCCACAAACATAAGACTAAAATCAACATGAACTACACAAACATGAACACAACATAGTTCAAACTCCACATAGCTCAAACATAGTCTCAAACACCACATAGGCATCATATTTAACATAGCATCCACATGAACTCCGCGACGATGGACGGATGGCGAAGATGGACGTCATTGTTGATCCTCCTATAAGTTCATACAAAAATCATGAGTTTGACAACTAAAATAGCTAAGTGTCAATGTCATGTGCATCATTAAACTAACAAAGTGGAAATGGCAAATTTGAGAACTAAAATACCTAAGTGTCAATGGCATAAGCATAGTTCAACTAACTAAGTGGAAATGACAAATTCAAGAATATGCACAAGTTTAGATGTAGTAAACCAAAAGACATGATCTAAGTTAGATGTAGAAAACAATAAGACACAAGTTGATCTATGTGGTAAACCAAAAGTCACAAGTGACCATTGGAGATTCATTGATTGGCTATGTCGATCTAAGTGAGACATGATGTAAGTTTTCGAACGAGAGTGGTAGCAAGTTGAAATGGTAACTAACCTCTACTGGCCTTCCGGCGGCGGAATAGGTCCTCAAAATCATTGAGGAGGTTCGTCCTACATGTTTGTAAAAAAATGATGAGTTCGACAACTAGGTGGAAATGGCATAGTCATGGCATTAAAAGAAAGCTAACTAAAATTTGATGAGTTGCACTAACTAAATTTGACAAGTTCAACTAATGGGTAAAATTTGACAAGTTCAACTAACTAAATTTTGACAAGTTCAACTAAGTGGCAATGGCATGGCTAACTAAAGTGGCAATGGCATTTTGACAAGTCATGCGAGCATACCCACGGGAGCCTCCGGACAACGTTACGGTTGGACATATGGGGCTGCCCCTCCGGATTGTAATGGCCACCAAGCGGCGGCGCCATCGAGTGAGATCCACCCGCCGATACTGGATTCACCTACAACATGAAAAAAGGCTCGCATTACACAAGTAATTTAGTTACAACAATAAGATGGATAGAATGACAAGTTTGACAACATACCCCTGGGAACATCAGTGGAGGCGGTGGAGGGAACAGTGACATGGCAACAGCCCCGTCCCCAGGAGCAATGCGCTGCACCATGCCCAAAAACCACTCCCATCATCTGCCTAGAATGCTCCTGCTGCTGCCTGTAAAGCTCCTGCTGCTGCTCATGCTGCTGCCGGATCTGCTCCTGCTGCTGCCGGATCTGCTCCTGCTGCTGCTCCAGCTGCTGCTCATAGAGCACCTGCTTCTGCCGGAGCTCATCGACAGCTAGACTCGAAACTCGTGGGCGGGTCTCCACAGTAGGCGCACCAGACGCCCTACCACGGTGGACCTGGCGTAGAGACGGGACGGTGCGAGGGTCGATGGAGCCGTCACCTATCCACAAGCGGCCATTCGCCGCGCCATGCCCCGCAAGCACGACAGCCTCGACGTCAAGTGCACTGGTGAGAGGGTCAGCTTCATCACCGTTGCGCTCCTTGAACTTCTCCGTGTACCCCTTGCTCCGGAGCTCGGCGCTCTCGTTGATCCACATCGACCCTGTGATAGGATCTGGCGCATCAATAGTACGCATCTTTTCCCAACGGCGAAGGGCGAGGGGTCTACGCCGGTCTTCAATTTCTGCAAAAAGTGCACGAACATAGGTGAAAAGGAGACGATATTGCAAAAGAGAGCACGAACATAGGTGGATTAAAGAATGCATTTGCTCACCTCATTTTGTATGCATTGGGAGAGGCTAAGGTTGCCTTGGCGGTGTGTTCCACCCTTGTTCTCCGTCCGCTTTGCCTTTCCCTCAGCGTGTATCTTGAGATACTCCGGGCTAGTCCACCACGCTACCATCGCGAGGTGAAACGCGTCGTTGTTACCGACGTACGGAGGAGGCACCTACGTACACAGAACACACATATTAATGATATTACACGGCGGTCAATGATACGTCCAAAACGTATCTATAATTTTTAATTGTTTCATGCCATTTTTATGCTTTTAGCACTTGTTTTTATATTAAGTTTATTATTTATTTGGACTAACCTACTAATGGTTGCAAAAGTGCACAATGTTCTTGTTTTACTCTTTGGTGTGTAGGAATTATCAAAAATACATGAAGAAACCTTGTTGGAGTCGAATTGGGACTTTCCTGAAATCTGTCTGAGAACTTTTTACGAAGTTTGTCAGTTTGACCCTCGAAGACGGCGTCAAATGAAAATCCAATTAAAGAGAAAGTTGTCACAATTTTCCATACGAAGATTTTAAGACCGAGATCAGCCCAATCGGAGTTCGGACGCGTCCTATAGGCCCGTTTTGGTGGAACCCTAAAAGGGGGTGACGGAAATCCGAGAAGATATATAAAGGGAGGAAACCTAACTCGTGGAGGACTCCTCCATCCACGAATTTCAGCCACCAAAAGCCACGTTTTGCCTCCCCCAAGGATCCCATCTCCATGGGGGAGGGCTCCCAAGAAGCCATGAAGGAAGAGGGCTAAGGGGCGGCGCTCCCGCATGGAACCGGCAGCACAGGAGGAGCCCCCTGCTCCACCGCCGGTGCCGACGCCGCCCTGCGCCTCTCGCTGCCCTCTCCGCCGTCTTCACCGCCATCTCCATCACCAACTCCTCCTTGTATGCAGTGGTTCATCCTCCCACAAACCTCTGTACCGTCCTATGTAAACATGGTGTTTGATGCTATAATATTTATCCTATGATCTATGACATGTTTGCGTAGTTTATTTGTCTTTTGATTGCTTTGTTGAATGTCTATGGTTCATTAGAGGTGTATGTTGATATGGTACTGTCCTTTGGTGTCCATTATATTTGTGCGCGCATGGATCAACACCCTAGGTTTAGTAGTATGTGCAAAGGAAGGGGGGTAGTCCTACCGGAGTGACAGAAACCTGAGGGCTCAAACCGGTTAGTTGCATGTATGGGAGTAAGAGGACCATGAACTTAAGGCTATGGTTGGGGAAACCTTAATGCATTGTTAGTATTTACGGATGTTTGCTAACAATCCAATCATATAGTACTTGTAATCCCGAGTAGTGGAGTGCATGTATATTTAGCCTCTCCCACATTGAAAACTGCATCAAAGACGATGAACTAAATGTCTTCACTAATTAATATTGGACAAAGCCATCACAATTACCACCACTTTTTCACACTCATGGTACTATTAGTATATGGTTACTTAGTGTACATTATTGCTGCAGCACTAACTTTTACTTTCTTGTATTTATTATCCTGCAAAACTATCTCTCATACCCGTATTGCTACTGTAGTTTTATTTCCTAGATAATGCAAACGTTTAGTGTGCGTAGAGTTGTATCAGTGGCTGATAGAACTTGAGAGAATACTTATCCTACTTTAGCTCCTCGTTGGGTTCGACACTCTTACTTATCGAAAAGGCTACACGCGATCCCCTATACTTGTGGGTTATCAAGACCTTTTCGGCGCCGTTGCCGGGGAGCCATAGCGTAGGTTAATGTTCTTGTGTGCACTTGTTTGCTTTATCTCTAAATAGTTTTTATTTTCAGTATTAAGTTGTTCTTTATCTTACTATGGATAGGGAATGCGAATTAGAAAAAAAAATAGTTGTAGTTGTTATCTAAAAACGTTTTCAAAAAGAAAAGTGATTGGAAAGAAGAGTAATGGTTAAATGGAGGTCGACCTTGAACACTTGTGTGCATGCCTATGAAAGCAAAACAAATCTTTCCATGGAAGCTTTTCATTAAAAACATGTAAATATTGTGTATATACCTCTGTACATAAAAATAAAATGTTAATTATAGTCTCTAGTTAATTGAAAATTGCTAGTTTTGCTTTGCTGTCCAGAAATAGATTTATGTGCTCCACCGTATAAATGTTTAAAATCACCAGAACGTGATCTTGATCTGAAATTTCTTGAGTGCAAAGTAAAGCTTATTACCTTTCTTTCATTAGTTATGACTTTTCTGATTTGAATTATGTAAATATGTCTAAAAATTCGATCTTTACTGACTGTTCAAGTTTCGACAGATTTCTGTGCTTCTCTGTAAAAAAATCGTGATAAATCTCAGAATATTATTTTGACCTGAAATTTTTGTGCATCAACCTGAGATCATAATCTGTCTTTCATTAGTTTAATGTTTTTTCATTTGAGCTACGTAACTATCTCGTTGAGTGTCATCTTTACAGACTGTTCAGTTTTGGCAGATTTCTCTATTCTGTTTATTTAAATATTGTACTTAGGATTCAAAAGTTTCCTTAGTTTTTCGACGGACAACGGAAATAATAAGAAACCTCGGTATTACAGTGGCTAATGTTTAATAAATATTATGAAAATTGACAGCACTTGAACATGAGTGGATTTTATTTAATGAGTACTAACCCTACTAATGAGTTTTGTGAAGTTTTATGTGGATGTAGCTTATAAGATCTAATTAATATGGTGATATGAGATGAACAAGAAGACGCAATAGCTCAAGCTTGGGGATGTGTAGGTGCATCCCAAGAACATATTCAAGAAGATACAATCATCTAAGCTTGGGGATGCCCGAGTCATCCCCCTATTCATCAACTAACATGAGGTTGTCTCGTTCATAATCTATATTACCCGTCCACATGATATGTATTGTCTTAACTTGTATTTGTTTTTATATGTCTTGGTTTTACCTTCTTTAGTTTTATTTGACTCTTTATTTGGTTTTTATTGCTTCTTTTACTTTCACTTATAAATTCAAAACAACAAAAATATTTTATTTTGTTTTGCTTCTTTGTTTGGTTCTTTATTTTGATTTTATTTGGTTTTTACTTGCTGTAGCTAGCATGTTTAGGTCTTGCTTAGCCTCTGCTCTCTTAGTTTATAAAAATAAAGTACCAAGTTTTACCCATTTAGCTTAGTTGATAAAAATGTAAAAAGTGATTTTCTGTTTTCAGCATCTACTGCTCATTGCGCGATTTTACATATTTTACTGGAAGCTCTAAAAATCACATTTAATTTACTGATGTTGTAGCACCTAATCCTCTGCATGTACAAAAATTGGCTAAAATTTCGGGCATGTTTAAGTGCACCTAAAAATTACGTTTTCCAGCTGCTGATTTTCTAGACAGATTCTGACTTTTGTTGCAAGAGTGGCATCTTTGCGTTTTCATTTGATTCTTAATGGTTCTTACCTTTCAGTTAGAAGTTGGACATTTAAGCAACCTCTCTGTAACTTAGAAACAAAATTTGATTTGGTTTAATAGCAGCACTTTAAAATATTATGTATTGCAATAAGTACCTAGCTAAAAGGCATTAAAGAGAAACGCTTATGGGAGGCAACCCATTATTTTTATTTATTTATGCAATTTTTCTTTTCTTGAGTCAAGGAGTTTGTTTAATTCTGTAGAAACTCCTTTGTATCTTTACTTTCATGCATTGTTGTGCCAAGAGTAGTCTCTAATGATAAGATGTTGCTAAAATTTTGATTGCTGCGCAGGAACAGATTTCTGCTGTTCACTGTACGAAATTCATAAAATCACCAGATTGTGAATTAAATCTGAAAAATTTTTGCGTAATCCTTACATATGTATACATCTTTTGTTAGTTCAAAGTTTTGCAATTTGAGCAACGTAAGTGCCTCGAAAAAATTCGTCTTTGCGGACTGTTCTGTTTTAGACAGATTATGTCTTTTATTTTGCATTTTCTCTTTTACTAGTGTTGAGTGGAATTTTTTTTGGGTGGAAGAGCTTCGCATAACATTAGTGGCAGTAGTTAATGTTTAAAGTAACGGTCATATTGCGTCCTTACAGAACATGTGAGTTTTTGATTGTGCACTAACCCTCTAATGAGATTTACTTTGAATTTGGTGTGACGAAAGTTTTCAAGAGTCAAGAGGGAAGAGTGATATAATAGGATGGAGAAGAATGAAGAGTTTAAACTTGGGGATGCTCCCATGGATCTCCCAGCATATTTCAAGAACACTCAAGCGTCTAAGCTTGGGGATGCCCAAGGCATCCCCTTCTTCATCGTCAAAATTATCAGGTCATCTCCAGTGAAACTATATTTTTATTCTTTCACATCATATGTGATGTTCTTGGAGCGTATGTATCTTATTATTTATTTATTTATCTTAGCATCAAACACCAGTTACATTAATAAGTTAATCGTCACATATTTTATTTATCTTCTGTTCTCAACGCTTACTTGGTTAATGTATTATTTGTTAAAACTTAAAAATGATGTGCGAATGATATTATTTAGTAGTTTATGTTTTCTTATGGTTGGCCTCAACTAGCTAATAGTGCATATCATGTCATATAGATATTTACATGCATTGTTCTATTCGTAAAACGGTATGGCAGGATGGTATCCGCTTCTGAATCATTCACTTGAATCGACTTGGCACATGCTCACACATGTTATGACTGAAAAATAAAAGTCAATTAAGACTTGATGATCTATTTTGCCTCAAAGTTTTAGTATCATTTTTATGCCTCCGTTAATTTTATTTTGTCGCAAGCATGATTATGACCGTTATCGCTCTCGTGGTTGTCGCTTCCCAGTCTATTGCTAGCCTTCACTTGTACTGAGCGGGAATGCTGCTCGTGCATCCAAATCCTTAAAACCAAGTTATTCCAAAGAGTCCACCAAAAATTGCTATGCATGGTATTTCAAGCCATTCCAAGTAAATTTGCATGTGCTACCTTTAAAACCTTCAAAATATTTCCCTTTTTGTGTCAATGTTTACCAGCTCATGAGGAAGTAGTGGGTTATTCTTTATTCAACTTGTCAAACAAACTTTTACACCTGGACTAGTGGCATATACATCAGCTTATCCAATAATTTTGCAAAAAGAGCTGGCAACGGGGTGCCCAGTCCCAATTAATTACAACTTTAACCGCTTAATTCTCTTCACACTTTTGCCCTGATTTATCAGTAAGCAATGACAAACAGTGAAATATCTGCGTGTGTAAACCAAAGAGAAAGAGGGATGATCTGCCTTGCTGGTAGAAATAACGTCCTTTATGGGAGTGATGTCTACGCACGCTTCTATTCTTGTAGACAGTGTTGGGCCTCCAAGAGCAGAGGTTTGTAGAACATCAGCAAGTTTCCCTTAAGTGAATCACCCAAGGTTTATCGAACTCAGGGAGGTAGAGGTCAAAGATATCCCTCTCAAGCAACCCTGCAATTAAGATACAAGAAGTCTCTTGTGTCCCCAACACACCCAATACACTTGTCAGATGTATAGGTGCACTAGTTCGGCGAAGAGATAGTGAAATACAAGTAATATGGATGATTATAAGTAGTAATTGCAATCTGAAATAAAATGGCAGCAAGCAAACATGTAGCAGAACTTGTTGTAAACGGTGTTTCAATGCTTAGAAACAAGGCCTAGGGATCATACTTTCACTAGTGGACACTCTCAACAATGATCTCATAACTGAATAAGTAAAAGCTACTCTTAAACACTCTCTTGTTGGATAACAAACACCATTCATTGTGTAGGGCTACAAAAGCACACCTCAAGCCGGAGTAAACAAGCGCCACAACGTCATAAAGGAGTCACACACGGTGCACACACTGTCACCTTTACACCGTGGAGAGTACCGGAGTTCATATTAAAGTAACCTATAGAGTGCATAATAGATAAAGAGTAACATCTACATATTCAACTAGATTAGCACAACTGAACACAAGTAAATACTGCTCGGGATTATTCTCCTTCTTGATGAAGCAAGAGTACTATGCGTAGGGCTGCAAAAGCACACCTCAAAGTCTGAGTAAACAAACACCACAATTCCCAAGAATAAGCCATGATAAATGTCTAAATTATTCATAGAGTCACACAAGTACCCACACTGTCACCTTGATACCGTGTTGTCACAATGACTCCAGAAACTAGACAAAATCACTTGAGTAGCATAAACATTATTAATGTATTCAGCGATACTAGCAATACACACGATCACATAAAGATCACACCATGGAGAGAGAGATGAACCACATAGCTACCGGTAGAGCCCTCAGCCTCGGGGGAGAACTACTCCCTCCTCATCATGGGAGTCAGCAGCGGCGATGAAGATGGCGGTGGTGTCGATGGAGATGACTCCGGGGGCAATTCCCCGTCCCGGCGCGTGCCGGAACAGAGATTCTGTCCCCCGAAACTTGTCGTCGATGGCGGCGGCGCTGCGGAACTCTTCGTGGAAATTGGCTTGTTTTTTAGGGTTTTCGCGTCTGAGGCAATATATAGGCGAAGGGGCGGCGTCGGTGGAGCCCGAGGGGCCCCACCAGCTGGCGCGGCAGGAGGGGGCCCGCGCCGCCAGGTGGTTTGGCCGCCTCCTGGCTCCTCTTCGTCTCTCCTTCGGACTTCGTGTACGTGTTGGAAAAATAGGGACGTGGCCTTTTGTTTCGTGCAATTCCGAGAATATTCGCAGAAGTACTTTTCTGGAACCAAAAACAGCAGAAAACAGGGAACTGGCACTGTGGCATCTTGTTAATAGGTTAGTCCCAGAAAATGCATAAAAGTGATATGAAGTGTATATAAAACATGTAGCAATTGGTATAATATAAGCATGGAACATCAGAAATTATGGATACGTTGGAGACGTATCAAGCATCCCCAAGCTTAGTTCTACTCGTCCTCGAGTAGGTAAAACGATAACAACAAATAATTTCTGAGGAGACATGCTTTCACACAATCTTGATCATAATATTGCTAGGCTCATGTCATGAATGAAGTGACTCAAAACAATGGTCTATAGTTTGCTAACAGTAGATAAAGAGTAAACAATGAATCATATAAGCAAAAACTTTTCATGAATAGTACTTTCAAGACAAGCATCAAAAAGTTTTGCATAAGAGGTAACTCATAAAGCAATAGATTCAAAGTAAAAGGCATTGAAGCAACACAAAGGATGATTAAGTTTCAGCATTTGCTTTCAACTTGTAACATGTATATCTCATGGATAGTTGTCAACATAAAGCAATATAACAAGTGCAATAAGTAAACATGTAAGAATCAATGCACACAAAGTTGACACTAGTGTTTGCTTCTGAGATAGAAAGGAGTAGGTAAACTGACTCAACATAAAGTAAAAGATAGGCCCTTCGCAGAGGGAAGCAGGGATTAAATCATGTGCTAGAGCTTTTTAAGTTTTCGAAAGCATATAGAGAGCACAAAATAAGTATTTGAGAGGTGTTTGTTGTTGTCAACGAATGGTAGTGGGCACTCTAACCCCCTTGTCAACCAGACTTTCAAGAGCGGCTCCCATGAAGGACGTTATCTCTACCAGCAAGGTAGATCATCCCTCTTCTCTTTTGTTTACACATGTATTTTAGTTTCTTTATAGATGACACTCCTCCCAACCTTTGCTTACACAAGCCATGGCTAACCGAATCCTCGGGTGCCTTCCAACATTCACATACCATGGAGGAGTGTCTATTTGCAAATTAAGTTGCTTACTGATAAATCAGGGCAAAACATGTGAAGAGAATTATTAATGAAAGTTGTAATTAATTGGGGCTGGGCACCCCGTTGCCAGCTCTTTTTGCAAATTATTGGATAAGCGGATGTATATGCCACTAGTCCATTGGTTGAAAGTCTGTCAGAAGTAAATGACAAGATTGAAAGATAAAACACCACATACTTCCTCATGAGCTATAAAACATTGACACAAATAAGGAGTAATAAAGTTTTGAATAGTTTAAAGGTAGCACATGAAGTATTTACTTGGAATGGCAGGAAATACCACATAGTAGGTAGGTATGGTGGACACAAATGGCATGGGTTTTGGCTCAAGGTTTGGATGCACGAGAAGCATTCCCTCTCAGTACAGAGTTTAGGCTAGCAAGGTTGTTTGAAGCAAACACAAGTATAAACCGGTACAGCAAGACTAAATAAAAACATATTGCAAGTATTATAAGACTCTACACTGTCTTCCTTGTTGCTCAAACATTTTACCAGAAAATATCTAGACCTTAGAGAAACAAATATGCAACCAAGTCTCAACAAGCTCTACGGTAGTTCTCCACTACTAGGCTTTAACTACATGATGCAAGAGCTTAAACATGATCTACTTGAGAGCTCAAAACAATTGCAAAGTGTCAAATCGAAACAAGACAATGATCTACAAGAATGCATATGTCTTTTCCAATACCAACTACCACATGTAGCATTTTCTTTCTTCCAAACAAACACCAATCAATTTATTTAAACATAAACTCTCCAAATGATAATATAATGCAGCAAGAGAGTATTTATAAACAAGTGCTAACAGCTCGAAGAGATGCATGAAAAACAGGAGCTAAAAGCACTGCAGTAGCTAGTTAAGAATACTCAACAAATATAAGTGAAGAACATGAGTATTCACATGAAAAAGCGGAGCGTGTCTCTCTCCCACACAAGGATTGCTAGGATCCGAATTTATTCAAACAAAACAAAAATAAAAGCACACAGACGCTCCAAGTAAAGCGCATAAGATGTGAAAGAATTAAAATATAGTTTCACTAGAGATGACCTGATAAGTTGTTGATGAAGAAGGGGATGCCTTGGGCATCCCCAAGCTTAGACGCTTGAGTCTTCTTGAATATGCAGGGATGAACCACGGGGGCATCCCCAAGCTTAGGCTTTTCACTCTTCTTGATCATATAATATCATCCTTCTCTTGATCCTTGAAAACTTCCTTCACACCAAACTCGAAATAGTCTCATTAGAGGGTTAGTGCATAATCAAAAATTCTCATATTCTGTGATGACACAATCATTATTAAAGCTCTGGACATTAGCTACAGCCACTGATGCTTTGTGGAGCAAAGAAATCCACTCAACATAGTAAAAGAGAGAATGCAAAACAAAAGGCAGAATCTGTCAAAAACAGAACAGTCTGGAATGACGAATTTTTTCGAGTCACTTAAGTTGCTCAGATGGAACTGGTCCAATTTAATGAAAGTTGCGTACATATCTGAGGAAGATGCGTGATTTTTTAAAATTCGAATTTTCTCCAGGGAGAAAAGCTCAAATCGTGACAGCTAAAAATCTGTTACTGCGCAGAAATCCAAATCTTGCATCAACTTTCAATAAAGAACTTTACTTGGCACAACAATCTTATATTTACTAATTGGAGGCACCGTACGAGGCTCCACGTTAATCTTAGAGATTAATAATTTTTATCCATACGATCCAAAGTTAATTTGTCTCAAGCCGTCGGATTTAAGCTGTTGCCGGACACGTCACGCACGACCCTCCAGCACGATCTGTTGGTGATGAGTTCGAATCCTGTATTCTCCATATTAATTAGCCCTTTGATTAAGTAGGTACTTCCTCCACCGCATGCATGGGTGCGTCTCCCGGTCTCCTTCCGTAAAAACGGAAGAAAAATATTGCATCCAATCCAATCATCGTCTCGCCAAATCTCATGGCGGCGAGATTTCTCACGGCGTCACCACGTTCAGACGTTCTCTACTAGCTTCTCATAGCATAGCGGGCTGATTTCTAGCAGCCCGTCATCACGTCCGGTCACTATAGGTTGAGTTGAATTAAAGGATCAATCAAGGTAGGGAAAAGTCGCTTCCGTGCGTGATGAACCTCCGCGGGCGGCAGCATAATTTGTTCCCTCCTCTACACACTAGGATCCGATTGCATGACTGTAGTCTCCATTATGCACTGATCTTTATTTCCTCCTATTTTCTAATCAGATCCATGCGGGCGGTAGCAGCGTCACCCAACTGCCTCGACCCATCGAAAATCTCGGTTGATTAAACTGCAGGCAAAGCTAGGAGTCTGGCCGGCTTGATCATGCGGTTATTTCTTTTGCACATCGTTGCATGCATGTCTGCATGTTCAGGCTTGGTTTTATCCCATTTTCAAGGCTAATTTGTTACACTGAGCAATTAATTCTTTAAGTAGTACTTATAATGATTTATGGTGGCAGATGCATGTGCCAAAAGCACATACAGTATAGCTTTTACATTATTAACTAAACAATACGTTGTGATGTTCCTAATATTATCAAATAGTTATTCAGTTGATTTTCATGTATTCTTTTGCAGCAATTTTGGAAAGACAATTATAATAATGTGCTACTTACTCCGTTCCAAAATAAGTGTCTTAGATTTGCCCAAGAATGGATATATCTAGAAAGTTTCATGTCTAGATATATCCACTTTTGGGCAAGTCTAATACACTTATTTTGGGATGGAGGGAGTACTATGTATCAGAGGAAATGTTTGTCTGCTATTGTACCTAAGATAATTATGTTCTTTCACTCCGAAATAGCACCTATGTTTATTTGAACTAATTAGCATTTGTACCGGTGTACGTGCGCAATATGCAAGCATGGAGAGGCAAGGAGGTACTCAACAATTACCAATTCGACTGCATATTTCATTTGAGAAGGTTAGTTTTTCAGTAGCTTTAACTGTTCCATTTTAGATGTACGTAACATTTCTATCTCACAATGCAGATTCTTTTAATATGACATATCTTATGATTATCCCCAAACTTTCACACCTAGAAATTATCACGTTGATTTAAAATAAATGAACCATCCATATGATCAAGCTATAACACTTAGGATCAACTCCAACGAATTATCAGCGCCTTATGCATCAGATTTGACGCTTCCTGCACCATAGAATGTAACTACTACAGTGAACCATTAGATTAAAAAAGTGTTAGAAACTAATACCCTGATTTTTTCTTAATCTCGGCAATTCTCCATCAATTTATTTTTTATGATCTCTTAACCACATCACACCAAGAGCAATGTCAATATAATGGTCACGAGTATGAGTGTGCCAATGTGCGGCGGGTACACATGGTCCTTGCTTAATACATGTCGGAGGGCATATTGATGCTTTTAAAAAGAATGTTTTTGAAGCCGAGGACGGGCAAACCACCAATTGGTTGTGAAGGGGATTAACTATGATGAAGAAAGTTATCCAAAAGAACTTGATGGCTTCGTTGGTTAACTCACACATGCACGTTAAACCATGGTCAACAAAAAATGCATTACGCCCTGTCAAATCCATCAATCCATCTATCTTATATGATATTATCAGAAGTACTATTTGTTTCACACAAATTAGTCTCTATATGGAAACAATTGTTTGCATTTGGCCATCTCTTTTTTCTCTAACAAACTTTTCAAGTTATCCCTTCAGTTTGAGTTCTCTACCATGTGATAAGAGAAACAAAGAAATATGTGAGCTATTGTAAATTTGTGATAATACGGTCATTTGCTAAAATTTATTATCATGTGAAATCACGCCTCCAAGCGTACAACCTAAAATTTTCCTCAACTAATAGTTTTTAATATAAGCCCGTGCGGACGCATGGGTTGCTGACTAGTGCAATAAAATAAAGATACAAATGAGTTGCTACAGAAGTGACAAACTCCTTGACTCGAAGAAAAAAAAATAACAGAAAATAAAAAATATGGGTTGTCTCCCATAAGCGCTTTTCTTTAACGCCTTTTAGCTAGGCATAGTAATTTTGATAATGCTCTCATATGTATAAGAGTTGAATATAAGAGAGCATCAAAAAGCAAATACTAAGCACATTTAAGTCTAACCCACTTCCTATGCAAACGAATCTTGTAGGAAAATAAATCAATGAAGCACAAAGTGACTAGCATAGGAAGGCAAAACAAGTGCAACTTCAAAAGTTTCAACAAAAAGAGAGGAGACTTAATATTATTTAGATATATGAAATCGTGTCTCCCTCTCTCATAAGGACCAGTAGGTCTTAAAGTACTCAGCAAATAAAAGCAAATCAAGAGAAAGCTCAAAACATTCATCATAAAGAGAAGAAATTTAGTAACATGAAGATTTCTATAGCCATACTTTCCTCTCTCAAAATAATTTTCAGCGGCATCATGAATAAACTCAACAATATAGCTATCACATAGAGCATTCTTATCATGATCCACATGCATAAAAGTACCATTACTCTCCACATAAACATAATCATTAATAATAGTGGGAGTAACAGTATCACATCCATCATTGTAATCATCATAAATTGGAGGCATAGAATAGTCATAATGAATTTTATCCTCAATAGTAGATGGACTGAAAATATCATATTTATCATTGTAAACATCATATACAGGAGGCATATCATAATCAACATAAACTATATCCTCAATAGTAGGTGGACTGAAAATATCACAATGATTATAATTATCATATATTGGAGGCAAAGTATCATCAAAGCAAATTTCCTCCTTAAAGCTTGGGGGACTAAAAATATCATATTCATCACAACTAGCTTCCCCAAGCTTAGACTTTTCCATAGCATTAGCAATAATGGTGTTCAAAGAAGTTATAGTAATACCATTGCTACCATCATGCAAACAAGCTTCCATAGGTTTTTTAATTTTCTCTTCAAAAGTATCATGTCCTAATTCAATATAAAGTTCATAAAGATCTCTAATTTTTTTGTTGTTTTCCATTAAGCCTAACTAGTGAAAATAAAAACAAGAGACAAAAAGATAAAATTGCAGAATCTAAAGGAAATAACTTCAAGCACTCACACACTAGCAACAGTACTATAAAATAGCTTAGTAGCCAGAGGATGTGAATACCTTTTACCTTACCTCCCCGGCAACGGCGCCTGAAAATAGTTTGATGTCTACGCACGCTTCTATTCTTGTAGACAGTGTTGGGCCTCCAAGAGCAGAGGTTTGTAGAACAGCAACAAGTTTCCCTTAAGTGAATCACCCAAGGTTTATCGAACTCAGGGAGATAGAGGTCAAAGATATCCCTCTCAAGCAACCCTGCAATTAAGATACAAGAAGTCTCTTGTGTCCCCAACACACCTAATACACTTGTCAGATGTATAGGTGCACTAGTTCGGCGAAGAGATAGTGAAATACAAGTAATATGGATGATTATGAGTAGTAATTGCAATCTGAAATAAAAATGGCAGCAAGCAAACATGTAGCAGAACTTGTTGTAAACGGTGTTTCAATGCTTAGAAACAAGGCCTAGGGATCATACTTTCACTAGTGGACACTCTCAACAATGACCTCATAAATGAATAAGTAAAAGCTACTCTTAAACACTCTCTTGTTGGATAACAAACACCATTCATTGTGTAGGGCTACAAAAGCACACTTTAAGCCGGAGTAAACAAGCGCCACAATGTCATAAAGGAGTCACACACGGTGCACACACTGTCACCGTTACACCGTGGAGAGTACCGGAGTTCATATTAAAGTAACCTATAGAATGCATAATAGATAAAGAGTAACATCTACATATTCAACTAGATTAGCACAACTGAACACAAGTAAATACTGCTCGGGATTATTCTCCTTCTTGATGAAGCAAGAGTACTATGCGTAGGGCTGCAAGAGCACACCTCAAAGTCTGAGTAAACAAACACCACAATTCCCAAGAATAAGCCATGATAAATGTCTAAATTATTCATAGAGTCATACAAGTACCCACACTGTCACCTTGATACCGTGTTGTCACAATGACTCCAGAAACTAGACAAAATCACTTGAGTAGCATAAACATTATTAATGTATTCAGCGATACTAGCAATACACACGATCACATAAAGATCACACTATGGGAGAGAGAGATGAACCACATAGCTACCGGTAGAGCCCTCAGCCTCGGCCTCGGGGGAGAACTACTCTCTCCTCATCATGGGAGTCAGCAGCGGCGATGAAGATGGCGGTGGTGTCGATGGAGATGACTCCGGGGGCAATTTCCCGTCCCGGCGGCGTGCCGGAACAGAGATTCTGTCCCACGAAACTTGTCGTCGATGGCGGCGGCGCTGCGGAACTCTTCGTGGAAATTGGCTTGTTATTTTAGGGTTTTCGCGTCTGAGGCAATATATAGGCGAAGGGGCGGCGTCGGTGGAGTCCGGAGGTGGCCTCCTCACCAGCTGGTGCGGCAGGCGGTGGGCCCGCGCCGCCAGGTGGTTTGGCCGCCTCCTGGCTCCTCTACGTCTCTCCTTCGGACTTCGTGTACGTGTCGGAAAAATAGGGACGTGGCCTTTTGTTTCGTGCAATTCCAAGAATATTCGCAGAAGTACTTTTCTGGAACCAAAAACAACAGAAAACAGGGAACTAGCACTGTGGCATCTTGTTAATAGGTTAGTCCCAGAAAATGCATAAAAGTGATATGAAGTGTATATAAAACATGTAGCAATTGGCATAATATAGGCATGGAACATCAGAAATTATAGATACGTTGGAGACGTATCAGGGAGCCGCTCTTAAAAGTCTGTTTGACAAGGGGAATACTGTTTTCGTCCGCTACCATTCGTTGACAATTAACAAACATCTCTCAAAACATTTTTACCTCTGTTTTTAAAACAAAAAGCTCTAGCACGTGTTAATCCCTGCTTCCCTCTGCGAAGGGCCAATCTTTTATTTTTATGTTGAGTCACCATCCTTTCTTTGAGCACTTCTTCGAGAGCATAGCTGTCGTTCTTAGTGTAATGTGCTTGTCCCATAATACGATTAATTGAGATATAACTATGATGCTTTCATCTTTGATATCTCTATATCTAGTCTTCACTTGAACTTCAGAGGTGCCTTGGCATTTATGTTTTGCCCTTCAAATAAAGGCAAGCGAGATACCATTTTGTCATATCTAATTACGAACATTGCAATCTTGTTGATGTTTAGAAATTTCATGTTATGAGCTCTTAGTTCGTTGATAATTTTCATTAGGAAACATGATTGCTAAGTTTTATTATCCATACATCATGCAATTGTTAAAGACCTGATCATAGCATTTACAATCAAAAATTATTTTGTTATCATTTACCTACTCGAGGACGAGCAGGAATTAAGCTTGGGGATGTTGATACGTCCAAAACGTATCTATAATTTTTGATTGTTTCATGCCATTTTTATGCTTTTAGCACTTGTTTTTATATTAAGTTTATTATTTATTTGGACTAACCTACTAATGGTTGCAAAAGTGCACAATGTTCTTGTTTTACTCTTTGATGTGTAGGAATTATCAAAAATACATGAAGAAACCTTGTTGGAGTCGAATTGGGACTTTTCTGAAATCTGTCTGAGAACTTTTTACGAAGATTGTCAGTTTGACCCCAGAAGACGGCGTCAAATGGAAATCCGATTAAAGAGAAAGTTGTCACAATTTTCCATACGAAGATTTTAAGCCTGAGATCAGCCCAATCGGAGTTTGGACGCGGCCTATAGGCCCGTTTTGGTGGAACCCTAAAAGGGGGTGACGGAAATCCGAGAAGATATATAAAGGGAGGAAACCTAACTCGTGGAGGACTCCTCCACCCACGAATTTCAGCCACCAAAAGCCATGTTTTTGCCTCCCCCATGGATCCCATCTCCATGGGGGAGGGCTCCCAAGAAGCCATGAAGGAAGAGGGCTAAGGGGCAGCGCTCCCCCATGGAACCGGCGGCACAGGAGGAGCCCCTGCGCCACCGCCGGTGCCGGCGCCGCCCTGCACCTCTCGCTGCCCTCTCCGCCGTCTTCACCGCCATCTCCATCACCAACTCCTCCTTGTATTCAGTGGTTCATCCCCCCACAAACCTCTATACCGTCCTATGTAATCATGGTGTTTGATGCTATAATATTTATCCTATGATCTATGACATGTTTGCTTAGTTTATTTGTCTTTTGATTGCTTTGTTGAATGTCTATGGTTCATTAGAGGTGTATGTTGATATGGTACTGTCCTTTGGTGTCCATTATATTTGTGCGCGCATGGATCAACACCCTAGGGTTAGTAGTATGTGCAAAGGAAGGGGGGTAGTCCTGCCGGAGTGACAGAAACCTGAGTGCTCAAACCGGTTAGTTGCATGTATGGGAGTAAGAGGACCATGAACTTAAGGCTATGGTTGGGGAAACCTTAATGCATTGCTAGTATTTACGGATGTTTGCTAACAATCCAATCATATAGTACTTGTAATCCCGAGTAGTGGAGTGCATGTATATTTAGCCTCTCCCACATTAAAAACTGCATCAAAGACGATGAACTAAATGTCTTCACTAATTAATCTTGGACATAGCCATCACAATTACCACCACTTTTCCACACTCATGGTACTGTAAGTATATGGTTATTTAGTGTACTTTATTGCTGCAGCACTGACTTTTACTTTCTTGTATTTATTATCCTGCAAAACTATCTCTCATACCCGTATTGCTACTGTAGTTTTATTTCCTAGATAATGCAAACGTTTAGTGTGCGTAGAGTTGTATCAGTGGTTGATAGAACTTGAGAGAATACTTATCCTTCCTTTAGCTCCTCGTTGGGTTCGACAGTCTTACTTATCGAAAAGGCTACACGCGATCCCCTATACTTATGGGTTATCAGTCAACAAAATCGATAATATAGAAATGATGCTACCTGCAGGTACTGCCATGGCTGCACCAAGATGTCCCGAGCACGCTTCTTTCCAGCACAATGTTCTTTTCGGCGTACCAATTGCGGACAGAGTTCACACGAGCCTCGTAATGCATGTCCGTCACCATCTTAGAGGCCATCGTCAAAAGGATGGCCTCGCACTTGTCCTCGTCCTCCTTCCGATAGGAGAAGAAGTTCTACAAGCATGCACACATAAGTAAAATAGGGTCAAAGCCATTAGTGCAATCTCGGATTTATAGAATGATGAGAAGTGAAACAAACTTACCCAGAAATAGCCGAGTGTCTTAAGCGCCATGTTGCGGTACTCGTCATCGGGATCCAGCGCGAAACAGTATTGCCTGAAAGTCCAAGCTACACTCCTGCCACCCTCTGGAAGGTTGACAATCCCTGGGAAGAACTTCCTGAGACAACATCCAAGGATGTTCGCGTAGATACGCTATCCTTCACTTTAGGAGGCTCATACTCAAATGTCCTACACAATGAGAAAACCAAAATTAGTATAGTTAGCGGGTCAAAACACAATGAGAAGCTAAAATTGAACAAAAACCATAATAAGTACCTTTTCCCTTTAGGCAGGAGAAGAGTGTGCTTGTAGGCGTAAGATCGGGGATCGGGGAGTCCTTCCGCCCCCCGCTGATACGGCGGCCTGATCCCTGGCTCAGGGATATTCTCCTCAGTCTCAACCCACTCCGCCGGCGGGGTCCACTGCAGCGTCGGGTCAAGCACAAACCCGTCCTCCCCAGGTCCCTCCTCGCGCCCCTCCTCCTCGCTGTTATCCTCCTCGTCCTCCTCCTCGCCCTCCACCTCGCCCTCCTCAGAAGCCTCCGGCAGCAGCTCCTCCTCAGAAGCCAGCGACTCGCTCTCAGAGTCCGGCTGCAGCTCCTGATCATACTCCACATCATCCTCGTCGGGCTGCTCGGCTGGGAGAGGACTAGGAGTCTTGCTAGGCCTCCTTCTTGTCCTCGTACTCCCACGTCGTCCACTCCTCGCACGTGGAGGTGAGGGTGGAGGTGAGGGAGGAGGTGGAGGTGCCGAACTCGATCCCACCAGGAGTGCCTTCACGCTGCCCACCTTTTTTGAGAAGGCCTTCTTCAATTTGTTTCCTCCCCCCCCCCCCCTTCATGTTTCCTGCATTGACAAAAAATAGGTTTCATCAGTATACATGATCCAAAATTAAGGTAAATAGATGAAGCAACAATGAGTAAAGCAAAAATGAATACAATTAGATGAAGTAGCGACAATGAGTAAAGCAAAATGTAGACGTCGTCTCCCGAATACTTCGAGCTTCGTTCAACTTCGACCAATCCAATTGTAGGATCCCGTCTAACGCGACGCGGGTCTAACCAATTGCATTTGAATACAACGGGATCTAGCCCTTTACCAAAGCCATAATTCAACTCGTATATAGGCTCAACTCTTCCATAGTAATGGAGTTTATCTGAGCCTTCACATAATACCCCACTATTTATTGTCTTCCGGTTGCCCCGGTTTGTTGTGTGTTCATGGGTATGGAAGCGATATCCATTCACATCATATGCATGGAATGAGTTGACGGAATGGCTAAAGCCATGGGCAATGTTTCTAAGCTCTGGCTTCATCTCTTTGTCCTTTTTTGCCTACAAGTTTAGCACGAGAAGTTTAGAACGAGGAATGATCGATGAATGTCCACGGTACTAGAAAAGTTAGATAGAACAGTACAAAACCCGCGAACCAGCTAATGAAACCACCACCCTTGCCAAAACCACCACCGTTGTCAAAAAGATCCTTCGACTCTTTTGGGGTAGGGTCCCTTCTCAGCTTCCAGTTTTCACTTTTGAATCGTCTACTCCAATGAGAAAAGAGGAGTTAGCCACGAATATAGGAGTGAATGTTTGTGAAATACTAAATGGTGAAAGACTTACTCGCGGTACGGCTTCACTTCCTCCATACTCATCAAGATATACGAGGAGATCATGTCCCGCTCGAGCTTTTTCATGATGAACTTCTTCGTGCCACTTGATTTGCCACCGAGCCCTATGAAGATGCTAAGCTTGGGTACATCTTCAGGGTTGGCTGCATTGTAGCGAACGACTGGATTGTGGATTATGGGAATGTTGGCATCATAGAAACCTTTCGTGAAGTTTGACACCTCCTCGTTAAGGCATGCCTCGGCCATGGATGCCTCGATCTTGCATTTATTCCCGCAATTCTGGCGTAGGTCTTTCATTTTTCTCTCAGGCCCAAACTGCCAACGGGTCGACACAGGCCCCCCCATTAAAGCCTCGTGCGCGAGATGCAAGATCATATGTTGCATCGGATTAAAAAACCCTAGCGGAAGTATCGTCTCTAGCTTGCAAAGCAACTCGGGTGCCTGTTCATGCAGCTTCAGAACCACTTCACGATCTAACTCCCTTGCACAAATCTGGCGGAAGAAAAAGCTCAACTCCGCCAGTACTCGCCAAGTCTCCTCATCGACATAGCCTCGAATCATCACCGGCATTATGCGCTCAAGCCACACGTGGTAGTCATGACTCTTCAGCCCTCCTACTCGCTGCGTGTCCAGGTTCACACACCTCGCCCAGTTAGCTGCATAACCATCAGGGAAGTACAAACACTCCACGAGCCACTGTAATATTTCCCTTTTTTCCGGCCTTGTAGGGCAGAACCGAGCCTTTGGCTTAGACCACCTAGTGCCATTGACTCCAGGAGGCTTCATATCAAGATTTGGCATGTCACAAAGTACTTCTTGGTCCATTTAAGCCTTGACGTTATCCTTCGTCTTCTTTGTCTCCATGATGGTGCTATAAAGAGCCTCGGCGATATTCTTTTCGGTGTGCATTACATCAATGTTGTGTGGAAGCTCGACATCCTCCATGTAAGGGAGCAGCTTCCAGAAGCACGGAATGTGAGTCCACTGGTGCGTCTCCCCATAACCCACGAAACCATTCCCATCGGGGTTAGGCACGAGAGCTTCTAGCTCAGCCTTGATTTCTTTTCCGGTCATCAGACGTGGTTTCGGAGCATGGATCTCGACTCCTTTCTTGAACCGCTTTACGTCACTCCTGTATCTATGACCTGGGTCAAGGAACTGTCGATGTTGATCAAAGCATGAATACTTGCCTCCCTTCGTAAGCCATGAGAAAGTCATAGCCTGTCTGCACTGTGGGCAAGGCCACTTCCCATGTGTACACCAGCCGCAGAACAAAGCACGTGCTGGTAAGTCATGCAGGGATGTGTGGTACCAGACATACATATCGAAGTGATCATTTATTGAGGTGTCATATGTTCGGACCCCGCGACCGTTCCAGCCAACAGCCAAGTCTTCAACCAGCGGTTCCAGGTACGCGTTCATGTTCTTACCTGGGTATTTTGGTCCTGGGATTATCATCGACAATAACATGTTATGTGATCTCATGGACGCGCCGGGGGGAGGTTCTGGGGTATGACAAACACAGGCCAACAGCTGTATGTTGCCGCCGACATGCCATACGGATTGAACCCATCGGTTGATATAGCAACAGCTACGCTCCTCGGGTCGCCCGCTTTCAGTGGATACTTCGCTACAAAGTTCTTCCATGCGTCACCATCTGACGGATGTATCATCCTGTCCGTGTATCTCTTCCCTAACATGGCCCATCGTATCTGCTAGGCAGTGTCTTTGTTCATTTAAAGCCGCTGGATCCTCGGTATAAATGGAAGGTACCGGAGAATCTTTTGGGGAATCCCGGTCTGCCTCTTCTGTCCACCACCGAGGTCGACCTCGAAGTACCTAGAGGAATTGCAATGGATGCAATAATTTGTTCTAGCATGTTCTTTCCTGAATAGCATGCATCCCTTTGGACAGGCGTCTATCTTCTCATATGACATCTTAAGGTCACGGAGGAGTTTAGTCGCCTCGTAGAACCTCTTCGCCAAGATATGCCCTTTCGGTAGAAGGCTGCCAACGACGGCCAGAATATCAACGAAACCATCCCTGCATATCTTCCTCTGGCACTTCACGGCCATAAGGCGAGCGATGGCATCTAGAAGGGTAACATCTGTATGTTCATGAAGGGGTTTCTGCGAGCCAAACATAGTCTCGTAGTACTTCTTCGTGTCTTCATCCGGCTGCTCACTTGTCTCCGCCTCCTGAGGTGTCTCCGCCTCTACACGACGGCTTTCAGGCGCATTAGCATTGACAAATGCGTCTAAGCAGTTGTTGAACCCGGTGTCAAATTCTCCCGTTGGCTGAATCTGACGTGGCTCGGTTCTAGGACGTTTTGCTAACTGTTCACCATGGAAATTCCAAGCATGGTAGAATGGTGTGAACCCATTCTTGATCAGGTGCATACTAACATCTACCTTCGACTGTCGCTTTCGGTTATTGCATTTTGAACAGGGGCAAAACACTTTCATGGGTCTGCTGCTGATGTCAAACGCCTTGTTCACAAACTCCTCGGCCTTATATCTCCATTCATCACTAAATTCCCACTGACTCTTTCTGCCAGCATACATCCACTCACGGTCAGCATGATCAGACATCTTCTTCTGCTCTTTGGTGACAACGGTGACGCAATTAATTGTATGCAGGAAGTAATAATAAATTTATTCAACGTCGTCGGATTAATTAAGGCCAAATTTTATCTTTTACAACATGCAAGGGTTCACCTACACTTCTAATGGGTAGGGGCCTATCTCGCCCGAGTACGTGTAGATCGAGTCGTGTCCCATGTTCTCCCCGACCCGAGACGAAATTTCGACAGCACCTCCCCGCTGTTCTTCAGAATACTCGTCTCGAGCTTGTCAAGCCGAGAGGGTGTGCATCCGAAGAACAACGGGGAGGTGCTACCGAAATTCCGTCTCAGGAAGGGGTAGAACATGGAACACGACCCGATCTACACGTACTCGGACTGTCCAACAGGACAATCCGGAAGTGTTACGGTTAAAAATATGCAAAGATGGACAATCCTGCATATTTATAAATTTGTAACCCTTTCGGATGGGATCTGACTCGGGTTACGTGACTCGACTGACTCGGTGATCTAGACCAAAATAAAATCCTAGGTACATTCAAGAAAGGCGATGAATTTCTTACCCTCGAAGCGTGATCGACGGCGAAGAAGATCCTCGCCGCTACTTCAAATCGCCCTCCGTCGACAGCCCCGCTCTCACCATCCAACCATACTCCTATATGATTAAATAAAAAGCTCATCATATATATTAGTACAATACATTCGTTCTCGGCCTAATAATAAGTTGTTGCCGACTTTCTTTCGCAAACGGGGTACTGCAAAATTCTTGCTACTTTTTGTGTTTTCATGGCAACATGCATGAATAATTGTGAGGAATTGAGGAAAAACTAACCTAATTGCTAACTAACCTAACTAACCTAACTAATTTCAGCCACTGCTAACTAACTAACCTAACTAATTTCAGCCACGGCTAACTAACCTAATTACTGAAAATTAAAAAAAAAATCTACATCGGAGAGGAGGAGGACCTCGTGAGGGGGAGCTGGCGAGTTGGTGGAGAGGAGCAGGCCGTGGAGGAGCTGGCGAGCTTCGGGCGGCTGGGGGGAGGCGAAGAGCGGCTGGGGGCCGGGGCGGAGGCGACGAGCGCGGCAGGGGAGGAGGCCGGGGAGCGCAGCCTCGGGCGCGGGCGCGGCAGGGAGGCCGAGGAGCGCCGCCGCAGCCGCGGGCGCGGCATGGCAGGCAGGGCCGGCCGGGGAGGCAGGGGCGGGCGCGGCAGGGTAGGCCGGGGAGGCAGGGGTGGCCGGGGAGGCAGGGGCGGGCGCGGCAGGGGCGGCCGGGGAGGCAGGGGCGGGCGCGTGGAGGGTGTCGGGGCTGTGGCGGCGGGCCGGCGCGCGGCGGCGCACGGCGCGGTGGATGCGGGGCTGTCGGGTGCGTGGAGTGTGTGGAGTGTGTGGTGTGAGTGCCCGATGTCCGTGATGCCAAAAGAAAACATTTTGTGGCATCTTTTTGCACTAGGACCCAAATAGAGGTTAAATAGAGATGGAAAATTGTGGGTCTCTCGCCTCCATCAACGCTTCGCTTGCTGTACCTCAACAAATGGAAGTTCCCTTTGCGCCAGTTCTCCACTTTTACCGAGTCAGTTCAGTTGAACCCATGAGATCGATCTGCCTCCTCCCCACTCATCCTATCCTCTGAGCACTCAGCCACTCACTCTCTCTGCGGCATTGAGAAGTAGATGCTCGCCATCGCCCTCTGGCCAATGCTTTGATGAACGCTCGGTCGCCGTCAAGCAAATGTTTCTGGTTGGTGTCGAGGCATGTGGCTATTGCCATGGGATGGCATGCAAGCTAACTAAGATTAAGAGGGGAATACATAATTAGTTGGAGCCCCACCCCAACGCGTAGTACCATGGTGATACGATGGAGCGGACGATTCTTGTTTGTAGTCAAGTGCCCAGTGCAATTAGTATATATGAAGCGATTAAAATGGCTGACTAATTAACCTTAGCTGGATTTTAGATAAGGATATGTGCAAACATTACTTATTGCATCATGTTAGCAATAGCACGACTTGAGAGGGGAGACCTCACACTTACATGCAGCGTACTTTGCACGTACGATGCATGTTACAAAGTTGACATGAACGATGATGCATGTGTATATTACTCGTCTTGAACGGAGCGTTCATCGCATGCATGGACGGTGAATGCCTGTGACCTACATATACATAATTTCAGAGATCTAATAAAAACTGAATTTTAGTCTCTATTCTTAGGAAGTACTCCCTCCGTTTCACAATATAAGATGTTTTAGACTTTTTCCACATTCACATGTGCACACATTGTAGTGTGCATGTCCACACTTAGTAGTTCGAATGTAGACAACATGCGTAACACGTAAAACATTTTATATTGTGAAACGGATGGAGTAGAAGTTTGATTGCCCGTCAATCTAGGGGCTAGGGCGCAAGAGGCCTCGAGCCGTGCTCACTGAGGAGAAATAAGATGTCAGGATGAAGAATAAGACGATGGAAGAAAACGAAGGTAGAGAGTACGACCTCTAGCGCTTCTACTCGCACCGATCCAACCCACATCATCGTCCTCTCCTCTGGGCTAGCTAACGGTGGAGAGAGACTGGACATGAAATGATACGCGTATGCACTCCTCGTGTGCAAAATCAGATGACAATACAGGCTTAGTGAGTGGCTGTGCACAGTCGGCGCGAAAGGTGGGGCAGGCAAACACATGTACGAGGACTGGCTCGGACGCTAATTCAGCCTACCGAATGTTAAATATGGTACGTGAGTACCAAAAGGAATATGTAAAAGTGTGACTGAGTGCCAAGCCAAAAGATTAAAATACAGGGGGAAGCGCTCGATCAGTACATTGCTAATTCAGTACTTGATGATATACAGACAAAGTCCGGCTTCCACATTTTTCGACGTCACGGTGCACACTGCACAGCGTCGACACACGTTGGTACACAGGTGCATGAACAAGCTAGTTCTCGGGACTCTAGGGTATGCAGTTGGGCGCGGAGCACTGCTTACTGCAGTCTTCCCGGCAATTCATTTCTTGGGCTGACTCACAGGTCATGCAGGGCATTGGGCTGCAGCCATGGAGGCATCCCGTATCTGGTTGGGCGGTGGTGCAGTCGCAGGAGCCGGCATTGTAGCAGTCGCTGTAGGTCTTGCAGCGCTCGATCGCGATGGCCTTGCAGTGTCGTCCTCGCAGTTAGCTGGAACGTCGCACGAGCTGCTGCATTTCGAGGCAATGGAGGCGTCGCACGGCGTGTGGCACTGCGATGAACAGTCGTCGCATGATATCGTCGGTCCCGGTCCCGGTGCCGGCGCTGGAGGTGGTGGCAACGGCGCCGGAGGTGGTGGTGTACTCCAGGGTATGCAGTTGGGCGCGGAGCACTGCTTGCTGCAGTTGTCCAAGCACTCACTGCCATGCAAAGACACGCAGGACCAGCAGCTGGTGCAGGCGGCGCTGTTGCATGAATTGTCGACAGCTTCGCTGCAGTGGCAGCTGTCGCACTCGCTACTGCATTCCGCAGCACTGAACTCACCGCAAGTCGGGGAGCACTGCATGGAACAGTCATTGCATGATATCGTTGGTCCCGATCCTGGTGCCGGTGCGGGAGCTCGTGGCAACGACGCCGGAGGTGCTGGCGTGGGAGCTACTGGTGGTGGTGGCGGTGGTGGAGGGCGACCGCAGCGCCCTAAGGAAGGTACAACCAGCAAGGCGAGAACGGAAACAAGGGCAGCCGCCTTGAAAAGCGGGAGCGGCTGAACCACGAGCCATTGTGGTGTGGACTAGTATGCACAGCAAGCAAGGCTAAGCTTGAGAGGAAGGAGCATGAAATATGAAGACGCACATACGACGCTATTTATAGGCACTCAAGAATGCAATTCCCTTACTACCATGTACTACAGTACATATACATATGGATTTGACATTTGACTTTGTAAATATCACCAAGATGCAAATCGAGATCCACATACCATGCCTGTTACAAGCTGACTTCAGATATTATTCACCTTGTCTGGCAAAATTAGATCCATCTCAGTGGAAGTGTGAGAAAATTGAATTAATTACTCCATATTCTCGAGTCCTAGCTGCCTAACTGCATAGCTTGTTCAAGTTGACTTCCACATATTTCTCTGCGAATGTGTTGAGTCTTGGAGGCTGCCTTATTTTGGAAGATAATGGAATGAGGATTTTAATTAACTAGACAGTCCACATTTAGTTAGTGGGGAACAGGTAAATTTATGTAGGGCGCGTTTAGTAGGCTGCACCACTTTCTCGTATTCTTGGGGGCATGCCCTGGAGAGCATGGCCATGGGAAAACGGCGTTGAGCCATGTTGTTGCCCTAGTTTGATAGCCCGCAGCTGGGTTAGTCGCATCGGATGAGAAAACAGAAGCACCTTGTTTGGTTGCATGGAATCTTTGCTTTTCGGCTAAGCTGAAACGAGGGCACAATGTTTGGTTGCGTGCTAACATCCCGCTATGGTTACCATAGTTCAAACATTGTGAGATTACCATGCTATGATCATACAACCGATCATACTCTAAAACAGAAGGAGTTTCACAATGACCACAACCAGGACGATGATGATGAAGTCCTTCATTCTACTACCTGCCACCTGATTACCCACATCGGCTACCACCTCATTAGCCACCACCTGAGCTATCATTTGATGCTCTATCACCTCATCAGCCATGACCTCATTGTTGTTCAGGTAGTTCAAGTAGTTCTCTTGAGCCTCTTGCAAAGTTTCGAACCCCTGATAGCTGTTGTTGGAGAACCCTGTCACTTGTTCGTGGCAGCTCCGCCAGGAATTATACACTCCTGGACGCCTTACTCAATACACAACGTACCAGTTCATCTGCAAACAGCACAAATATCAACATAAACAGAATAGCATCATCACAAGTCACACGATCAACATCAGAACAAGGTTGAGAATGAGTCCCTAACATAATACTACTGTAGCATGCATGATACTTACAAAAGTAGGATCACAAGTTCATCCTACACCTATGGTATTAAACATACCACCACATCAAAAAGTGGGTGTCATCCTACCACCACCATCACCAGCAAGTTCACCATCATCTGAGGGGTTAGTATATACCACCTCATCAAAATATACAGGCCATACGACAAGTTTGTAAGCCCTAGCTAAGCCAAAATGTACATCATCATCATCACTTTAACTTCATCATGATTCTGCTGCTACCACCTCTCACCACCACGACAGTGCAAGCTCAATCAGTGTAGTACTTGCCCATGAAGTTCCTGAGTCAGAGGGTCTTGTGCTGCTCTACCATGCCGACGAAGTTGACACCCTGTGCCTTGAGGTCGATGAGGTGGCCAAGAGACACCATTAGAGCCTCCTCACTGAACCCAACGGAGTCCATGACTGCATTGTACAGGTCCCGGTGCATGTCTGTCGGCTTGCTTTCCCTGATGACATGGGCAACCTCCTTGACAGCTTCTGTCATGCTGGCAAAGGCCTAGATCTCTTCCTCAGCGAGGGCACCTCTCTTCCTCTTCAGTCCATGGGCGTGGCTGGGTGCATCTCCCTTCCTGGGCGGAGGACCATCGAGGATCACGGTGTTGGACTCCTGCGTGTCGGCATCCTCCGGCTGAGGCGTGCCAAGGGGAGTACCTGAGCCCATGGCAAACTTGCTGGTGGCCAAACCAAAGGAGAAGATCGTTTGCATCTGTGGGTAGTTCGCAATAGGCTTGTTAAGAAACTCAGCGTCCTTGGGGTGATCCTACGATTGGAAGATGAGTGTGTTAGAATGGACTGTTAGTACTAGTATGAAGAGTACCGATTGTTAGTACACAGACTGCTCACCATGATGTGGCCCGTGTAGTGTGCGTCCTCGAGAATGATGGTGTGGGTCTCCTCGCACCACTGAGTGCCGCTCAAATCTCTAAGCTTGCTCACCTGAACCCACCTCAGCCTCCACTTCCTCAGGTGGTTGTACACCTGAGTTGAGGTCACCTCTGCCCGACAGTGTGCAAAGAGAGCCCGGGCGCAAGCTTTCAGATGCACCTCTTTGAAACCCTTGTCTGTCCTAACACCAGACCTGATGAGAGTAGTCATGTGCTTAATCACGAAGGTTGACATGAATGGAAGTCATTTCATGGTTGCTTTGGCATGGGCCTTGTTCTTGGCAATCTATTGGTTCACCGTCGCAGCCAAGGAGCCTACAACGTCGTGCACAGCACCGAACGCCGAGGATTCGTTCATGCCGTAGTCCGACATAGGCTGAGAGTCGTCGATGTATGAAGGGATTTGTGAGTCCCCAATTGAGACAAGTGACATACTAAGATCCTCGCTCTTGAACTCCTACATCGATGACGATAACAGAACGTAGTAAGCTACCAGATCTAGCATTGTTAGTCTTCCTTAGCAAGCACATGTACAAAATTGATCAGTGGCATTTGTATATAAATTGCAAGCATATCTTTTAGCATAATTCACTCACATTTTGATCTTTCTTGATTATTTATGCCACTGAAAATATAATTAAGATGCTATATTCATTACAGATATATTTTATAGCCTTGCTTTCACATTTGCAGGATTGGTGCGCAAAGGCACCAAAAATCTACACAAAAGCTGAGCAAGGATCTGATGAAAACTTGTGCTTAAGTGAGAAAGGGCCTGAACAAAAGAACAAAGGACTCAATTTAGAAGAGGAAGGATCAACTTGAGAAGGAAGAATAGAAGTGGGGGGACTTATGTGCAAAAGTGCCAGAGTGGATCGAGAAGAAAAAGGAGCATCAGCTCCAATCGAAGACCAAGGCCTGGCAGTCTATCCCTAATCCCCAACCTCTTCTCCACCGGCCGCCGCCGCGGCCAGGCCAGGCGTGGCGGCGCGCCACACCACTACTCCACCAGCCACCACCACTCCAGCACGCCACCACCACGAGCTGCTCCATCCCCTGCGTCTCGACCGGCTTCATCTTCATCGGCGACTCAGCGACGACGACCTCCCCCAAGAACTGCGACCTGCTGCTCTTCCTCAAGCCTTTTGCTGTTCTTCCTCAACCTCCCCTACTGCTGCTCTGCCCCAAGGACACCGACGACTTGCTGCTGAACCTCTCCGACGCGTCCGGCCGCTGCTGCTACTTCTGACTCCTGCCCCTGTGCTGCTCTCCTACTTCTGAATCCCCACCTGCTGCTCTCTCCTCAACGCCCTTTTCTGCTGCTCTTCACCAAGCTGAAGCTAGTCCTGAGTTGACTCCACTCGAATTCTCTCTCTCTTTATTTCTGAAATTCGTGTGCACTAGTGTCGTCTGTTGAGTTGATTTGTTCAGTACTTATACTTGAGTTTATTTGGTATTTACTGAAGTAGATCGTGGCCTGTACCACCCTTGTGTGTATGTGTTCATGTGCTTGTGTGTGCACTAGTTTAATCACTTGTGAACCTGTGCCATATACGTGTGTGTTTGTGCTCGTTGAAACTGCTACTTGTGCGTGCAATATTAAGTTCAGTTTCTAGTCTTTGATGTTTGTGCTCGTAATGTAACTCTGTTCTCAATCTCAAATATGCTTTTGTCTCAGTAATTGTTGCATGCTAGTGATTGTGTGTCTTTAAGTATTTGTTGTTCTGTGTTGGTCATTAACCTGAAAATACCAAAAAGATACATCTGGTAGTTTAGATTTAATTCCTGCAAATCCTTCATAATATTGTGATCTAGCTTTAGCCGACCTCGATAGTTGTCGCCTAGTCCCTGTGGAAAGAATGACAAACCCCTCTATATTGCATTGATCATTTTGGCGCCGTTCCCGGGGACTAGCGTCAAACAATTGAGTTAGGCTATAGACTAGGTTTTTGTTTGCCTTTTGTGAATATTATTAACCTCTAACCTTGTTCTAGTTATTTTCTGTGTTCCTCTTTGTTTCTTCTTTCTTTTGTGCAGATTGTAGTTGAACAATTTTCACCTTGATATGGCGTATTATTCGGATCATCATGGCCAGGTGAATGGTTGCACTAATAGCATGGAAAGTCTTCAAGAACGTGTGAGTAAACTATTTCAAACTTTGCATGAATTTGCGCGGCAGCAAGGTATAGTTTTAGAGGATGAGCCTAGCTATTATGATCCTTATTCCAATGGTTATTCTCCTGTTGTCCCTAGATGTCAGATTTGCGGTATTGACGGCCATACACCCGCTGATTGTCAGCGTGGTTATTCTCCCACTCAAGATTGTTCTGGTATGAACTTTGCTCAACAGCATGGTTCATGCCATAACAATTATTCTTCTAGATGGCCTGAGAACCCAAATATGACATATAGGAACAACAGCCCTGAGATCTCATCATTTCCTTCTAGCTATCATATGCAGGGATTTAGGTACGAAGGGGAGAGCAATTGTTCAGCACAAGAGTTTTATTCAGCTCCCATTCAAGTACCTCAGCACCAAGAGATGTTTCCAGCAGAGTTAAATGGTCCTCTGTTTGGTCAGCCAACAACTCCTCGAGTGCAAGGGCCGACAAGCGACTTTGATGACACAGAGAAGCTCAGTTTGATGTGCCTTGAGTACACGTGGACTGCTGATGATGATCCTTTGAGGCCTGTCCTAATTCAAGAAATGAAGAAGATTAAGGATGGGAGAGATCTGATTGAGGAAGTGAAGAAGATTGAGGGAAACATGAAGCTCAGCAACACCGTCTCATTGCAGCTCGAGCTAGAGCTGAGTGCTCCGGAGATTCTTCTTGATACATGTGAGGTTCCAATACCTTCATATACAGATGAGCCAGCTATTGATAGTTCTGAGGGAGAGAGATCTCAGATTTTCGCTCTAGAGGATGAAGAAGTTGCTGCAATTGAAGATGAAGAGAAAGAAGAGATTCAAGTGGTCAAGGATGATGACATACAAGAGCATGCCGAAACAGGTTTATCTAATCCTCTTGATGTCATTTTTCCTTTTGAACCTTCTGCCATTACCTTGCACTACATGATACCATTGCTAAAAGAAGAACTGAAAAATGAATTGCTGAATTTTGATCATAAAAATCTTGATTGTGACATTTCGTATGATGCTTATGATGGCATAAATAATTCAAATGCTCAAATTCTGCCTAAGGATGCATGCTTTAATCTTGCTCACATCACACATCCGAATGCTATTCATTATCACCATGTGCTTTATTGCTATACTTACATCATTGGTTACTCAATTGATGACCTCGTGGGTGTCAACCCTATCACTTGTGCAAGTTTTTGTTTGTGTGAGTGTACTTTCAGGAGTTCTCGTGTGCACTACTCATCGAGGCCGTACATGGTGCGACTCGACATTCCATGGGATCCTGGTGGATTCATGGAATGGTGTTGAGGAGAATGGTTGGAGTGGAGCAAGGAGGAGCATGAAGGCAAGGAGGAGCATGAAGACAAGGAGAAGCAGTGATCTTAGAAGAGGAGAAATGTCATCACTTATCAGGTGAAAATGTTCCAACTTGAAAAATTCTACCTGTTAGTGTACTGAACTTGCATTCTCATCCACATTTACCATCATCATGAGATTTCAGTGAATATAAAATGTTTTGTGCAATTTCTTGAAATTGAGTTGTGACTGATCTATTTCATATAAGTTTGCATGTGCTATAAATCTTGCTCAGGTTTTGTTTATGAACTATACTAGATAAACATGCAGAATTGAATCTGAGTAAGGAAATTCCTTTGTTTCTCCATTTGAATAATTGAATTCTTAAGATGCTCCAGCTTGAGTCAGAAGTTGAAATCTTATGATCCCCTTGACAGCTTTCCCTTAACTTGCATTTGAGCATTAGCCTGTCATGATCTTGGGATCGGTGACAGGTGAAGCACTAACTTTCATGCCTTTTATCATCCCGTGACTAACCAAAGTTAACTATGTCTGCATTAGCAACCATGATCTCGGGATTGTAGTTTGTGACGCACTAACTGAAGCAAGTCTTTTTTAAATATCTCTAGAAAAGTTAAAGCACCAAAGCATTAGCATACTATGATCTCGGGGTCTGTAGTATGTGACGCACTAACTAAAGTTCCTAACACATTTGCATTTCTAACCTTTGCATAAGCATTAGCATGTCATGATTTTGGGATCGGTGGCATGTGAAGCAGTGACTTTGCATTCATATTTCTGCATTTAGGTTCCAGTGGATCATTTTAGCTTTAACTCTTATTTCAAGCTGAGCATCCTCTCAATTCAAGGTTTTGAATTCAGGAACAAATGAAACCCTTGCTGAGATTCTTTTCTGAAGCTATCTAGTACATTACATAAATTTGAAATCTAGCAATGATTTATAACCACATGAATCTTTATATGCTCTAGAACTGTCACTGTTCATTTTCAGTTGTTGTCATTTTGAATCCCAATCAGCTTTGCTTGAGGACAAGCAAAAATCTAAGTGTGGGGGAATTTGATCAGTGGCATTTGTATATAAATTGCAAGCATATCTTTTAGCATAATTCACTCACATTTTGATCTTTCTTGATTATTTATGCCACTGAAAATATAATTAAGATGCTATATTCATTACAAGATATATTTTATAGCCTTGCTTTCACATTTGCAGGATTGGTGCGCAAAGGCACCAAAAATCTACACAAAAGCTGAGCAAGGATCTGATGAAAACTTGTGCTTAAGTGAGAAAGGGCCTGAACAAAAGAACAAAGGACTCAATTTAGAAGAGGAAGGATCAACTTGAGAAGGAAGAATAGAAGTGGGGGGACTTATGTGCAAAAGTGCCAGAGTGGATCGAGAAGAAAAAGGAGCATCAGCTCCAATCGAAGACCAAGGCCTGGCAGTCTATCCCTAATCCCCAACCTCTTCTCCACCGGCCGCCGCCGCGGCCAGGCCAGGCGTGGCGGCGCTCCACACCACTACTCCACCAACCACCACCACTCCAGCACGCCACCACCACGAGCTGCTCCATCCCCTGCGTCTCGACCGGCTTCATCTTCATCGGCGACTCAGCGACGACGACCTCCCCCAAGAACTGCGACCTGCTGCTCTTCCTCAAGCCTTTTGCTGTTCTTCCTCAACCTCCTCTGCTGCTGCTCTGCCCCAAGGACACCGACGACTTGCTGCTGAACCTCTCCGACGCGTCCGGCCGCTGCTGCTACTTCTGACTCCTGCCCCTGTGCTGCTCTCCTACTTCTGAATCCCCACCTGCTGCTCTCTCCTCAACGCCCTTTTCTGCTGCTCTTCACCAAGCTGAAGCTAGTCCTGAGTTGACTCCACTCGAATTCTCTCTCTCTTTATTTCTGAAATTCGTGTGCACTAGTGTCGTGTGTTGAGTTGATTTGTTCAGTACTTATACTTGAGTTTATTTGGTATTTACTGAAGTAGATCGTGGCCTGTGCCACCCTTGTGTGTATGTGTTCATGTGCTTGTGTGTGCACTAGTTTAATCACTTGTGAACCTGTGCCGTATACGTGTGTGTTTGTGCTCGTTGAAACTGCTACTTGTGCGTGCAATATTAAGTTCAGTTTCTAGTCTTTGATGTTTGTGCTCGTAATGTAACTCTGTTCTCAATCTCAAATATGCTTTTGTCTCAGTAATTGTTGCATGCTAGTGATTGTGTGTCTTTATGTATTTGTCGTTCTGTGTTGGTCATTAACCTGAAAATACCAAAAAGATACATCTGGTAGTTTAGATTTAATTCCTGCAAATCCTTCATAATATTGTGATCTAGCTTTAGCCGACCTCGATAGTTGTCGCCTAGTCCATGTGGAAAGAACGACAAACCCCTCTATATTGCATTGATCAAAAATGAACATCAGAACTAACATCCCAGCTAACAGATCTACAAAACCTACCACAAGTATAGAACTAACATCAAATATAACAGATCTACCAAACCTAGCACGTCAGATTCACGGATAGATCGTACATACAGCATGAAAGACTGCAAACAGAGCTCAGATCTAGAACATCCTACACGCATGAACCCTAGAAAACACGGTTTCGTCACTTACAGCCATGGATGGAGACGACCGAAGACGACCGGAATCCGAGTCGAGGAGGGTGCCGCCGCGCCGTACCCCGCCGCTTCACTGCTGCCTGCCGGTGAAGAATAAGCCGCCGCCGCCGCTTACCTGCGAGCTCTGACCGGAGAGCTCGAGTGGATGAAAATGGTGGGGTTCGTGAAAGTGGTGAGGGTAGAGAGTGTATATAGGGGAGGGTTTTGGGCGGGAGGTGACGCAAACTCTCCCGCCGAGATTTTGGCTGCACCGCGGGAGCTCCCGCCATCTCCGAATCGCACGAGCTCGGCCAAGCGCAGATGGGGAATCTGCAAAGAGAGAGGAGGAATGGGCATGGCTCCCTAGAAACGGTCGATTCGGCCGTTCCTATGGGGCTTGGCCCGAGGGTGCTTTAAAACCCATGCTAGCCAGTCCCAACACCTAAAACGGGCTACCAAACTAGAGCACAGTGCACCTGGCGGGTCTGGCTGGCCTTCCTGCAGGCTACCAAACGCGCCCGTAGTGACTCCTGCATGCATGGTCTAAAACATTCAAAAAGAAACAAAGGTAAATCTTTCCGAAATATTTTAAATGTGGTGGCAATGGGAATCATGGCCGCCAGGAAGCCCTCGGCTAAAACCCGTATGAGATAAATAAATTACTTTGTTATTACACGTCAGTGTCATCTTATTCTGGAGAAACCCTGCAAAGTACAAACCCCTAAAATATAAAAACAGAGAATTTAAAATCGGCTAAAAACTACAGCAGTTTTACTTTTACACTACTTCAGAATGCACTCTTAAACCATCGCCGTGGCGCTTGGAGAAAATGGCAACGATAAGATGTTAACTTCCGTGGACCCCTCCCAGCAAAGAAAGTATGCTAGTGAGTTTGTCTGTTAATTACTCGTGAGGGTAGAGATGACGAACGGTCGCTCTCCCGCGTTGATCAGGTTACCTTTGCACCTTCTCACTCAATCTCCTGCAATTTCTCTTGCCTCTGCGATACCAGTGAAACAAAGCTGCCAGAGAGTTGTCTAAGCTGCCGGCAAAGAAAATTGGTATAGACTTTTTTTTTCCCTCGAGAAAAGTTCACGGAAAGCAGGGGAAAAAATCAGCTGGCCATGGAATTCAATGAAATTCCTGAAGTTTCGTAAATTTCTCAAATTATTTCAGCCAAATTGATGATTGTTTTTGGATTTTTTTTTTGAAAAACATGTAGTAGGTAGAAGATACATAGGCAAGCATGATTGCAATTCCGCTACTATCATGTACTACACTACATATACAAATGGATTTCATATTTGGCTAGGTAAATAGCACCATGTTGCAAATCAAGATCCGCACCATGCCTGTTACAAGTTGACTTTAGACATTATTCACCTTGTCTGGCAAAATTGTAATATATGGCATTTGATTTTTGTGCATCCAATATTGTAATGTGTGAACGGACATGGTCGATTTTTTGGTGGCCGAGACTTCAAATTTGGGCTAGATTTTTGTGGCATCTTTTTGCACTGGGCTCCACTAGAGAGGTTAAACAGGGGTGGAAAATTGTGGGTCTCTCGCCCCTTCACCAACGCTTCAAGCGATGTTGTACTTTTGTACTTGTACCTCACAGATAGAAGTCCCGTTTGCTCTTGCCTACCGAGTCTGTGTCAGTGGCAACTCGTTAGATCGATCTCTTGCTCCTCCTCCACTCATCCTCCCGCGCGGCCGCGCCCCCAGATCCGTCGACGAACGTGGGTTTTTGGGGCTCCGATCCGACTTAGCAGTAGCACTCGTGCAACGTAGTCGTGCGAAGGCGAAGTTGCTCGTCACGGCCGATGCCTGAACGCTCTCGGTCTCTCCGTCAAGCATGTCTTTCCCGTTGATGGTGCCGAGTCTTGTACCTGGTGCCTTGGGATGGCATTCAAGCTAACTGCGATTAAGATAAGAAGACGTAATTAGTGTTAGAGTAGATTTGTGCATATTGTATTTTGCCCATATGTTAGGGGCCTTCCTGCATATTCACCTGTACATGTACTATATATATGTGGCCTTTGGCCCCCTGGTAATACAAGCTGGTTATTACCCTAACATGGTATCAGAGCAAGGTTAGGTTTTCTTCTCCGTCCACGTCCGTGCCGCCGCCGCCGTCGCGCCCCCGGCTTCTCGCCGCCGCGTTCCGGCCGCCGCTGCCTGCCTCTCCCGCGCGTCGCCAGCTTCCTCTTCCATCCGATCCGCTGCTCCCGTCGTGCTGCTCACCCGCCTCGATCCCATCTCCCCCTGTGCATCGCCCTGCATGCGCTGGTTCCCGATCTCCCCCTGTGCATCGATCCCATCTCCCCCTGTGCTGCTCACCCGCATCTCCCCCTGTGCATCTCCCCCTGTGCATGCTGCATGCCCTTGTGCTACTCCCGTGCATGCTGCTCGTGCATGCTGCTCGTGCATGCTAGCTCTTCAATCGATCCGATCAGATCCGTGCTGCTAGCTCTCCAATACACGTACTGCTCTCTGCTGATTCCTGTGCCGTCGCTGCTCCTCTGCTTCCCGTCGTTGCAGCAGATCAGATCGATCTGAGTTGATTTTTCCTCCTCTGTAGTAAAAAAAAAAAAAAAGAGAGAGATGTCTACCTCGTCGGGCTATGTTGCGATTCCTCGCTGCCCGATTATTTTGATGGAGCGAATTACCCTGATTTCGCTAACTTCATGCGCGTCCACATGCGCGGTCTTCGTCTGTGGGGTGTGCTTTCTGGCGAGGTCCCCTGTCCGCCCCACCCCGTTGCTCCTTCGGTGCCTGTTGCACCGACCTACTGCCCTTGCCTCTGATGCTTCTCAGGAGGACAAGGATTCCGCCACTCGTGCTGATGCTCTTGCTCTGACTGCTTATGACCGGCAGGTCCAGGACCATTCTGCTGCTGTTGCGACATACCGGCAGGATCTGACTGCCTACTCTCAGTGGATAGATGAGGATGCTCGTGCTGCTGCTGTTCTGACTTCCAGTGTCCTGCCTCAGTATGCTGCTGAGTTTATGGCTCTTCCCACTGCTGCTGCTCAGTGGGCCTTTCTTCGTCAGCGTTATCAGCCGTCTGGGGATGCTCTTTACCTGTCTGTGGTCCGCCAGGAGCATGCCCTTCAGCAGGGCGATTTGACTATTGATGAGTTCTACACTCAGAGTGCTGCTATTTGGCGTCAGCTTGATTCTCTTCGTACGCCTGTGTGTGCCACCTGTCCCTGCTGCTTGATTGTTCGCGCCGACCTGGAGTTTCAGCGCGTCTTTGAGTTCTTGTCGCGGCTCCGCAAGGAGTTTGAGCCACGCCGTGCACAGCTACATGCCCGTGGTCGTGTTCCGCTCTCTGAGGTCCTGTCTGAGCTTCGTGCTGAGGAGACTCGTCTTCGTGGTGCTGGTCTTCTGGAGGTTCCCTCTGTTCTTGCTGCTCGTGGTCCTCCTGTGCCGTCTGCTCGTGGTCCTGCTCCGCCACAGCCTCCGTCGCGGTCTTCAGTACCGCCGATACTACCTACTCCTCAGGTCCAGGGTCAGAGTCAGCCCCCGCAGTCTCGTGGTTCTCGTGGTCCTTGCACCTACTGTGGCAAGCCTGGCCATGATGTTTCTGGCTGCTGGCAGAGGGATCCCAGCTTACGTCAGCAGTATCTTGCTCGTCGGAGGACTGGTTCTTCAGGATCTTCAGGCTCTTCAGGTTCTTCTGCTGCTGCACTGTCTGATCAGGACATTATCCGTGGTCTTCGTGGTCTGCTTGCTGCTTCAGGCTCTTCCTTGCCGGGTACTGCTGGTTCTGTGTCTGGTTCTTCTGGCAACACGCGACCACCACCTTCTACACAGTCAGGTATGTCATCCCCGTGGTATCTGGATTCTGGAGCTTCTTTTCATATGACTTCTGCGTCTTCTATTCTTTCTGCTCTTCGCTCTCTTATTTCTCCTGTTCGTGTTATCACGGCTGATGGTACCTCTCTTCCTGTTTCTAGTCGAGGCACCCTCTCTACTTCATCTTTCTCTGTTCCTGATGTTTCTCATGTCCCTAGCCTTAAGATGAACTTGTTTTCTGCTAGTCAGCTTACTGATTCTGGTTGTCGCGTCATTCTTGACGCTGATTCTTGTGCTGTTCAGGACCGTCGGACTCAGGCCCTGGTTGGAGCTGGCCCTCGTAGTCTTCAGTCTCCGGGGCTCTGGGAGTTAGACTGGCTTCGTGTTCCTTCCGCTGCTACTTCATCTGCCAGTTCTCCTGCGGTTGCTGCTTCTGTCACTGGCTCTTTCCAGCAGTGGCATCATCGGCTGGGTCACCTTTGTGGCTCCCGTTTATCGTCATTAGTTCGTCGAGGTCTTCTAGGGTCTGTTTCAGGAGATGTGTCTTTACATTCATGTCAGGGTTGTAGGTTAGGTAAACAGATTCAGCTTCCCTATCCTACTAGTGCGTCTGTATCTCAGCGACCTTTTGATTTAGTTCATTCAGATGTTTGGGGTCCGGCTCCCCTTCAGTCAAAGGGGGGTCATCGATACTATATTTTGTTCATTGATGATTTTTCTCGGTACACCTGGTTATTTTTTATGCGCTCTCGCAGTGAGGTTCTCTCCATTTATAAGCGCTTTGTTGCCATGGTTCGTACTCAGTATTCCACGCCTATTCGTGTCTTTCGTGCTGATTCTGCAGGTGAGTATATCTCTCAGCACCTGCGTGGTGTTCTTGCTGAGGAGGGTACCCTTGCTCAGTTTTCGTGTCCCGGTGCCCATGCTCAAAATGGTGTCGCCGAACGTAAGCATCGTCATATTCTTGAGACTGCCCGTGCTATGATGATTGCTTCCTCTCTTCCGCCACATTTCTGGGCTGAGGCTGTCGCTACATCGACTTACCTCATTAACATTCAGCCCTCTGCTGCCCTTCAAGGTGGCATTCCTCTCGAGCGTCTTTCTGGTACCTCTCCAGATTACTCGGCTCTTCGTTTGTTTGGTTGCGCTTGCTATGTTCTTCTTCCTCCCCGCGAACGCACCAAACTGACCGCTCAGTCTGCTGAGTGTGTTTTCCTTGGGTACAGTGATGAGCATAAGGGCTACCGCTGTTGGGACCCTGTTGCTCGTCGGATGCGCATCTCTCGTGATGTCACGTTTGATGAGACGCGCTCCTTCTATCCTCGCCATACCTCTGGCACTTATCCGGTGGATGATATTTCTTTTCTCCTTTTTCCGGATTCACCTCCTGCTGTCTCTTCCCCATCTCCTAGTTCTCCATCTTCTACACCTGGTGCGCCTCCTCCATCTTCGGAGCCATCCTCTCCTCCGTCTAGTACCCCTAGTACTCCTCGTTCTCCTCTCGGCTCCTCCTTCTCCTATTCCTTCTTCCTCTTCTTCGGCTCCTCCTTCTTCCTCTTCTTCTGATGAGTCATCTTCTGCTGATGAGCCTTCCCATTCACGGCCTGTTCGTCAGCGTCGTCCTCCAGACCGTTATACTCCTAGTAAGTATGGTCTTTCTGTTGTCTCCGAGCCGACTTCTTATCGGGATGCTGAGCGTCATCCTGAGTGGCAGCTGGCCATGGCTGAGGAGATTGCTGCGCTTGAGCGCACTGGCACCTGGGATCTTGTTTCTCCCCCTTCAGGTGTTCGTCCTATCACGTGTAAGTGGGTCTATAAAATTAAGACCCGCTCTGATGGATCTCTCGAGCGCTATAAAGCGCGTCTTGTGGCTCGTGGCTTTCAGCAGGAGCACGGCCGAGACTATGACGAGACTTTTGCTCCTGTCGCTCATATGACCACTGTTCGTACTCTTCTTGCTGTTGCTTCTGTTCGACGCTGGTCTGTATCCCAGCTTGATGTTCAGAATGCTTTTCTTAATGGCGAGTTGAGTGAGGAGGTTTACATGCAGCCTCCTCCTGGGTATTCTGTTCCCGATGGGATGGTTTGTCGTCTTCGACGATCCTTATATGGTCTCAAACAGGCCCCTCGTGCCTGGTTTGAGCGTTTCTCCTCTGTGGTTATTGCCGCTGGCTTCTCTCCCAGTGCTCATGATCCAGCACTGTTTGTCTACACCTCTTCTCGGTGTCGGACCTTGTTGCTTCTCTATGTTGATGACATGATCATCACTGGTGATAACCCTGAGCACATTGCCTTTGTTAAGGCACGTCTACGTGAGCAGTTTCTCATGTCTGATCTTGGTCCTCTTCGCTACTTTCTTGGGATTGAGGTTTCTTCTACAGCCGATGGCTTCTTTATCTCCCAGGAAAAGTATATTCAGGATCTTCTTTCTCGGGCTGATCTTAGTGATGAGCGTACCGTTGAGACTCCTATGGAGCTTAATGTTAAGCTTCGATCCACTGATGGTGAGCCTCTTTCTGATCCCACACGTTATCGCCATCTTGTTGGGAGTCTTGTTTATCTCGCTGTCACTCGCCCTGATATCTCTTATCCCGTCCATATTCTGAGTCAGTTTGTCTCAGCTCCTACCACCGTTCACTATAGTCATCTCCTCCGTGTCCTTCGTTATCTTCGTGGCACGATTACTCGTCGTCTTTTCTTCCCTAGTTCCAGCTCTCTCCAGCTCCAGTGTTACTCGGATGCCACGTGGGCGAGTGATCCTACGGATCGTCGTTCACTTTCTGCTTACTGTGTGTTTCTTGGTGGTTCGCTTGTTGCTTGGAAGACGAAGAAACAGGTTGCGGTTTCCCGTTCGAGTGTTGAGGCTGAGCTGCGGGCTATGGCTTCGTTGATTGCTGAGGTGACCTGGTTACGGTGGTTGCTTGCAGATTTTGGGGTCTCTGTTACGACACCCACTCCACTTTTGTGTGACAGTACAGGTGCTATCAGTATTGCACGTGATCCGGTCAAGCATGAGCTGACCAAGCATATTGGTGTTGATGCTTTCTATACACGTGCTCAGGTGCAGGATCAGGTTGTTGCGCTTCACTATGTGCCTTCAGATTTGCAGCTGGCAGATTTCTTTACAAAGGCACAAACTCGAGCGCAACATGACTTCTTACTCTCCAAACTCAGTGTTGTGGATCCACCCTGAGTTTGAGGGGGGGTGTTAGAGTAGATTTGTGCATATTGTATTTTGCCCATATGTTAGGGGCCTTCCTGCATATTCACCTGTACATGTACTATATATATGTGGCCTTTGGCCCCCTGGTAATACAAGCTGGTTATTACCCTAACAATTAGTTCCTGCCACCCCAAACGCGTAGTACAATGGTCATTCGATGGAGCTTGTTTGTTGTCAAGTGCCCAACGTAAACTCCCTCATGTCTTGACTTGGTTTAAATTTGCATATATGTAGACATATTTTAGTGTATAGGTACATATAAATTTAGACAAAGTCAAGACATCCTTTTATGGACGGAGGAGGTAATTAGTATGAAGCGTATCAAAATGGCTGACTAAGCTTGGAGTACTGTGCGGACGTCAATTGCACCATGTTAGCCTAGTACGACTTGAGAGAGGAGACTTCACACTTGCATGCAACGTACTAATATACTTGCACGTACGATGCATGTTACAAAGTTGACTGAACGAAGATTACACATCTTGACCGGGCTCCGTTCACGCATGGATCGATGGTAGATGCATGTGACCTACGTAAATGTAAATTCTGAGTTCTGATAAAAAAATGAAATTTAATCTCTCTAATCTTAGGTAATGAAAGTTCGATTGCCGTCAATCTTGGGTGCTAGGGCGCAGGAGCCCGCGATCCTTCGGACTACCCGAGGAGCGCGAAGAGGTGAGGATAAAAAGAATAGGAGGAGAGAGGGAAAAGACGTGAGCTTTTTCTCACATCGATGCACCAGTCGACTGCTGAGAGAGAGTTTGGGGGTAGAGTGAATCCGGAGATGGAAATGATACGCACATATTGACATGTACTCCGTACTACTACTTGTCTGCAAAATCAGATGACAATACAGGCTTAGTGAGTGGATGTGCACAGTTAGGACGAAGGGTGGGGCAAACACATGAACGAGGAGTAGTTCGGACGCTAATTCAGCCCACTGAATGTAATGGGCACGGATGTTAAAAACTATACGTGAGTCGCACAAAGAGTATGTAAAAGTGTAACGACTGCCAGGCCAAAACTGATGTTTATTCAAGATTAAAATAAGGGGAAAGTGTTCTTCGTATTTGTACTGTGTACTCTGTACGTGGTATCTTGTTGAATATACGTGGGCTTTCAAAAGAAATAAAATAATAAGGGGAAAGCGCTCGATCAGTACATCGCTAGTAAGTCAGTACTTGATGATATATATAGTCAACGTCCTGCTTCCACGTTACGGCACTACAGGAAACGCACGCGTCGGCGTATAAACGAATGCCGTCGGCGTATACATTCGCCGACGGCGGCCGTCGGCGTCTCTGGCTGTCGGCGTACCCAAAATGCCGTCGGCGTCTGCAGCGGCCGTCGGCGTACGCTGCGGTGGGCCCCACAACACGGCTTCCCCACATTTCCGTTAGCTCAACATACGCCGACGGCATTGCCGTCGGCCTCTGAGGGCCACGTGGACGTTTCCTGGCGCCATTTCAGGGCGACGTGGCGCCATCCTGTGCGTCCGCGACGCATCCTACGCCGACGGCAATGCCGTCGGCATATGAGTGACCATATTTTCTTTTTTTTGCTGATTGTTGCTGCTGGTTTCTAGCACATTTTAAATACAATTAAAATTGCACAAATTTTAAAACATCACATAACATCACATATATAATCCAAACCATCATACAAATTCCAAATGACAAACACAATTTGAATTTATACAAATTCCAAATGACACAAACATAATTCGAATTCATACAAACATTCATACAAACATAGTTCGAATCCTACATCTCCTGAGAGCTCGAGGTACCGATATCTGACCGCGTGAGAATAGGCGACCGACCACGTGGGGCAGCCGCCGTCGAATCACACGCGGAACCCGTCGAGGCACCCGGCGAGGCACGAGACGGTGTGGTCTCGCGCGGCGAACTCGGCGAGGCACCACCACCGCCATGCTCCACGAGCGCGCGCGTCGAAGTCGGCGAGGCAGAAGCACGACCAAAGGGTGCATTCCTGGAGCATCCCGATCCCTACATGTTTGAATCCAAGTTAGCAACTTGGAAAGCACAATACGGCGGTAACAACTGGTTTGGCAAATAACTTACCGGAGTCCTTGGCTTGTATGTGCGAGCGACCGCTTCCCTCGATGGGCACATGGGCGGCATCCCCACCCTAGGTGGACGCGGAGGCAGCGCATCCCGCACTCCAGTGGCAAAAAACCTCTCGCTCGCCTACAAGATAGTTTAGATGTCAGGAGTTGTACAAAAAGAACGTTCAAATTAGAGGAAATGGGACTTGTCATATTTTGCAAATATAAAGGTTGAAACTTACAGCATCGCGCAACTCTTCCCACTCGTCATAGGCCGCTCTCTTCTGCAGCCACAAGTGATACTCCGCCTCATAGTCCGCGTAAGCGGCATCGAAGGCCGCCTCGAAACAAGGCTGCAATTTCAAAATAGAACGAATCTCGTCAACTTAGCCACTTGGCTAGAAACGAATGCGGAAAGAGAATGAAATTGAGAAAAACTTACATCGGGGCGAGCTCGGGTAGGCCGTCGAGGAGGCAGGACAGGGGGTCGTCGGCGGTGAGTGTAGCCTTGACACGCACGAGGCCCAACTCAGGAGTACGCGGGATTACCGCACTAAGACAGGGCAAACGGCCATGCTCCCAACCGTGCCCAGCCAGGACCATCGCTCTCTCGTCGGTGTCATGCTCAAGAGGTCTATCCACCTCCGGATTAAGACCCTTGAACGACTCGACGTACCTATCTATGTTCTCCTCGGCACTGCCGAAGTAAGAGGGAAGCAAGGGCTGAGGCTCGGATAGATCGATCTTCTTCATCTTCATCCTCTCCCATGCTTGCATGTCCGATACAGGCTCCCCGATATCGGCCTCCTGCATTGCCAAAGAAGTGTTATGCGTATCAAGTAGGAACATGAGGGGAAATAAATGAAGGTTGTTCCATGTATATATATACCAGCTTTGCCTTGAAGCGCTCATGGTTGCGGGCTCCCGCACAATGTGTCCCCCCGCTCACACGGTTTGCCTTGTTCCGGTCGCTCAAGGCTTTGAACTCGGCGTCCTCCCCAAGCCACCTCGACACCAACGCCTCCCACGCGTCTACCTTACCATAGGCCCATGTGGGCATAACCTGAAAAAATAATACTCATGTGAAGAACAGATAATGCAATTGCAAGTTAGCAGCAACATGTAATCTTATTGACAATTTACTTACCGACATGTAATCCTCCATGGTCATATCAGGTGGTTCCTGTCGTGGGTTTGTCACGTCAGGTGTCATAGATGACTTCGTAGGTGTGGGATTACGCGAGTCAAGCATCTCCGAGCTTGGGATCGCAGGAACAAAGATCAACACAGATTTACCCAGGTTCGGCCCCCTCAATGTGAGGTAAAAGACCTACTTCTTGTCTACCCTAGATTGGTATTGTTATGATAATCGAGGTGTTACAATGGAGGCGATCCGATCTAGTACTCGCCAGATGTGCTAGGGTTTAAGGGCTTTAGATCGTGGATATTGATCTCGACCCGTTCTAAGTCCTGCGAGTCCTCTTTATATACACAGAAGCTCGTCAGGTTACAAAGGAAACTTTCCCCACAAGGAATATGCTAACCAGGATCTACACGGAGACTAACTCGCCTCCGGGCCTTCTAGATTCTTCTCCTTGTGGCGGTTCAATATTTGGGCTTGACCCCATGTGGGCCTGTGTATGTGCGAATAAGTTAAGTCGCACTGATATGGGCCGCGGGTTAATCCAGAAAGTATTTCCCCGACATTAGCCCCCAAGTTTAGCTTGGACTTCGAGTGAATGTCCTGGCTGAACTCCAGTTTTAATAATATTACTCGCGACTTCGCAATTCTTCTTAGCGACTCAAGGGCGTGACTTAAACTGTTTTGACGGTTGATTTCAGATCTGAACGTCTTCCGCGCCTGGGCTATTTATCCTGTCTTCATCGTTTTCCTGGCGTTCCGTACCAGAATCTTAGGTTGCCTCTCCGCCACTCCTCCGCGCCGCCTCTGATCCCGCTTCTTGCGCTTGCAATCCTTTGGAGATCTCCATCAATCAGAAATAATATCTCGCCGCAAGTGCAACTGGGAGGGATCGTGGATCGATGAGGATTTCCTGGAATCCCTAACTGCTCGTGGTCTTCTTCCACCGAAAGATCAATGCGAATGGCGAGCGGCCAGTGAGGAGGTAATCCCTAACCCTCAACCAGGCAAGGTAGTGGTCTTTGCGGAGCATGTTGAGCACGGATTCAAGCCCCCAGGCTCCCTCTTCTTCCGCTCTTTGATGCAACGGTTGGGCCTTCGCTTCCATGATATTGGCCCTAATTCGATGTTGCAAGTGAGCAACTTCCACGTCCTTTGTGAAGACTATCTGGGTGTCCCACCTTCAATAGATTTCTGGCTCGCCCTCTTCAGCTGCAATAGCCAAAGGGAAATCACAGATGGCCCTTTCCTTCAATGCGGCGCCGTTTCCTTCCAACGCCGTAAGGGTAGCATTTTCCCGAAACTTGCCCTCGCCAATAAGATCAAAGGCTGGCAAAAGACATTCTTCTATTGCAAGGATGCTTCCCCAGAAGGCGAAGTTCGTCTTCCTCTTTGGTCGCCACTTCCCTTCGAGGCAACCGATGCTCTGTCTTCTAAACCTGATCGTTCTTCATTGCCGTCCATCAAGATCCTTCTGGATAGAGTTAGGGCACTGACGCTCCATGGTCTTATTGGATTGGACCTTATATCTTGCTGGACCAAGTGGCGAATTCAACCCGTGAGTCGCCGCTCGCGACTTATGATGGACTTCACCTGCCAGGCAGATGAAGCTGACCGCACCTGTCCTGATGACTGGGATAAAGGGGAATGGATAAATTTCATTCGCCGAGTGACAGGCTAGGATATTGACTCGTATGACAATGTTGGTCTTGCTCCTTTCTGGGCTGAACACAAGCCGTTTGTGGTAGTGCTTACTTGCAACTTATTACTTCCAGGATTCCTTCTTCAAATTTAATTATTTCTGACCTGGGTTCCCTTTCAGATCGACCCTTATTTCTGGGTTCTTCCTTCGGAGGACACCAACTCGAACCAAGAAACCGCGGCTGAGTCGTCAAAGCAAGCCGCAGCCCTTGGCGAGGATACTGCTATGCAAGATACTGTCTCCGAGCTTGAGGGTAGTGCTTCTGAAGAGGAGCAACAAATGGCCAACGCTCTTCTGTCCCCAACTCCAAGCACACCTTTCTTGGAGCTTCCTGAGGTGCCTCGCAGGTCCTCCAAATGATTTTTGTCTGATAGCCTAGAGGATCCTTCGCGACTTGAAAAGCGTCATAAAGCCTTGGCTTTGCTGGTAGAAACGAGAACTGCCAAATCTTTAAAACTTGATGATTCTGACAAGGCTGCTTTCCCTTCTGAGCCTATTGCAAAGAGCTGCTTCTCAGTGAGCTCAGGTATTTACTTGCGACTTCTTCTTTTTCCTTTATACTTGCGTATTTTTTTGCAAGGGATTACTGATCAATACTTCTTTTCATATTCTGTAGGTTCAGATTTGTAAGATTTATCCTCTCCTTCTTCTGGTTGCCTGATGAAGAGCATCCGTATAGCCTCTGGGTATGGTTTTTGCCTTCTTTTCAATATTATGGCTCTGTTAGGTTGGCTTACTAATCTGTCGATGTTCTGTAGGGCCATGCTCGAAGGAAATGCCAAATCCAACTCTGACACTGCTTCCACTCAGCCAGCCATAAGCAAGGATGATGCTACTGATGAGAACATGGGAAACAGTGAGGGTGCGACTCATCAAAGGATATCTCTAGAGGAAGGTATTGCTGATGCGACTCCTGCCGTAACTCCAGTCGCAGCTCCATCCGCAACTCCTGCTGTTGGCAGGGTATCCACTGAAGTTAGAACTTCAGCTCCAGAAAATAGTTCCAAATCAATTGCAGATGCTATAATCGCTGCTGGAGACAAGCATGCTGCTCTGCTGCGTGACTTGGTCGAGCAATTTTCTTCAAGTCGCCAGGTACACATGTCGTAGCCCCCAAGGATCAAGACCTTGTGTCACTCCACGGGGTGTTGATTCTTTTCTTGTCTCCAAATCTCTAGCCCCCAAGTTCCTGGATGGTTTACTCATGCTTGTGGCTCTGTTTATTTTCAGCTTGAACTGTCTTTGCCTGATACTTCTGGCTTAAAAGGCAAAGGTATTTCCATGGATCAGCCTGAGACGATGCGGTCTACCCTGGAGCAGCATAATGTGATCATTATGGACCAAGCTCAGGAAATAAGATCTCTCAAAGGCCAACTTGATTTCTGTGAGGAGCAATTCAAAGAACTTGAAGCAGATTCTCAGCAGCGACTCATGGAGAAGGATGAGATGATCAAATCTTTGCGAGAAGGGATGGCCCTTAAATCTGAATCAATTGATAGACTGAAAGCAGACCATGCAAAAGAGCTCGCCGTGCGAGATGAAAAGTATAACTCGCTGTTCAAAGCCTTTGAGGGTTTTGGCTGTATTGTCAAGTCATGCGTCCTCCAACTTGCTGGTTTGTCTTTTATCCCTTAATCATGTATATTGCGGGTAGCTACCCATGAGTCGCTGACTTATATCTAATCTTTCTTTTCTGATATAGGATCTGAGGCTCCAGTAACCCGGTCCAATCTAAAGGATCAGCTGGAATATCTTTCAAATTTGAACCAGCGCTTCTTAAAGGTCGCAAAGGAAGTTATGACAACAATATCTCCTGCGACTGATGGCCCAAAATCTTGCGAGTATTGGATAAATAAACTACTCAAGGCTCCACACTATGTTTCTGATTGGAAACGGTCCTCTGCTCGCACCGGTGCTGCTCATGTCTTAACATTGCCCGGGCGTACTATCCAGAAATAGATGTTGGCAAGATTGCTCGTCATGCCTGCTGGGTACGCGCTGATGGCACTGAGCTTCCAATAAGTGAATACTTTGACATCTGGAAAGGGATGCGCGGATATGCCACAATTTTTTTGATAATTTAGACTTGGGCACTTATCTTGATAAATTCAATCTTGATGGGAGCAAAGTGCCAAAGAAAAAGTCCTCAGAAGCTGAGTCATCCCGGGCTACTGCCCATCATCAGGGTCTGGCGGCCCTTCTACCTCGTCTGGTGGTACCCTGATTATTAGGCCTCCTGCGACTTCAGCCGCGAGACAAGCCGCACCAATCCCTGCTCCTGTAACTAAGAAGAGGAAATAAATAATAATGTGGGACATGCCCGTTAGTCTATAAGACATTTATGTATGAATATTGTTTTTGCGACCTATAAGCAGGCCCTTTTCTTGATACTTCCCTTAAGTAGACGCTCGCGCGGCTCAGTATTTCCCAGGTAAAAAATGCGTGTTCAGGGTCGCTGGCGGCCATGATAGGCGATCACACTCGATTGACACCGCACCCCAGTACTTTGGTCGCATAATGCAAGACGCTTCTAGCTTAAGGGTTGCCACTCGTTTGGCAAAATTTGAGGTGCGATTGGTACTCGCGATGCTCGTTAGGAGCCCTCAAGGGTCAGTGATATATGAAATTCTAAAGACTCAGCGACTCAATGATAGTTGAGGCGAAACGACAAACCCTTGACTCAAGGGCGCCGGCTTTATTTCATAATCACCCGATGTTTTACAAGGTATGGCAAAGACGATGCAGGCCCTTTAAATGCGGGTTTTCTGTTCCCCGCAGGCCACACATACTTGATACTCATCACACTTAGCTGCGAAATAATACTCCTGACGGAGTGGGTTGAACACCTGATTGGTTCATAATTGAGTTGCTAAAAGCGACTCGGGTCGAGCATGATAGCTCCGATGTGTATCTCATGTTGAAGCTGGGAACGAGCCTTTCTGAAAAGTAGCCGCACTGAGTTGCGGCTTAGTTTGAGTCGCGTCTGTGTTGCGGGGTCTCACAATAACTGGGCCTCCTTGGCTGGGGTTGTTGATTGAGGTCGGATCTACGCATATGCGCCATCTCTTATCTTCTTTTTGTATGAGTGCAACTCTTGGAGCATTATCTCCCTGATGCGCGACTTCTTGGTTGTAATTTACCATTCGTGAGCGCATCTTGCTGGTCGCCTCTGCGGCATCCCTAGCGCGACTCGTTTTGGGCTGCGAAGGCTCTTCTCCGCCCGGTATCCATGTGAGGAGTTAGCGATGTAAGCTTCTTCTGCCATTGCTGAGCCCAAATTTTCGCACTCAAGCGCTATCTGCCTGTCTCCATATACTGTGATCACACCATTTGGTCCTGGTATTTTTAGTTGCAGGTAGACGTAGCAGGGGCGAGCGGTGAACTTAACATAGGCTTCTCTTCCAAAGATTGCATGATATGAGCTCTTGACAGCCACAACCTCAAAGTCTAGGAGCTCTGTGCGAAAGTTGCGCTCTGTCCCAAAACTGACTTCAAGGGTTATTTTTCCTATAGGTCGCGTAACAGCCCCTGGAATTATGCCTTGGATTTCCCTTCTGGTTGGTCGCAACCGCGACTCGGATATGTTCATTCATCGAAGCGTGTCTTGGTATAAGATATTTACCCTTCCTCCTCCATCCATAAGGACTTTACCTAGCCTGTATCCTGCGACTTGTGGCGTGACTACAAGAGCTGGCTGTCCAGGATCTTTTACTTCTGGGGGATGATCGTCGCGACTCCAAATGACTGATCGCTCTGTCCAGCGACGGAACCTTTCTGGCGTCGGGTCGTGACCACGCTTCCGGTCCCTGCGCGCTGCTTGCACTTCTATAGTATGAAATTGCATTACATTCCTTCTGAGTAAGGTTTCTGGATTTTGGTGAGAACTCGCCTTATCCTTCTGCTGTATGGGTCCCATGTGAGTCGCGCCTGGTACGTGACCTTCTCTCCATCTCCTGTAGTAATGGCATTGCGCCTTGGTGTGGCTCGCAGGTCTCCCATCTCTTCGGCGATGTAAGTCGCAGGGGCTGTCCAGGATCCCCTCGACGCTGTTGGGAAGTGGTTCCTTGCTCCTTCGTTGCTCTTTTGGCTGACTCGCATGATGTTCAGTCTGTTCTGCTGGCTGTTTTTCCTTTGGGATTTGCGGTAAGCCGCTTTCCAATTTCTCAGTTTCCGCATACTTGTTGACCGTCGCCCACAACTGGTCGAATTTGTCTATCTTATGCGCAGCGCGACTTAACTTATGTACCAGTGGCTCAAACCTACAATTCTTCTCCATGACTTGAATCGTGGACTGCACTGTCGAGCTTTTGGCGGAATCAAGGATTTCTGCGATTCTTTTTGCCCAATCGCGAGTTGTCTCACTCTCCTTCTGGACGCACTGTTTGAACTTCTTCATATCCTCAGTTTGGAACTTCTTGATGAACTTATCTTTTAGATCTTCCCACGTGTTTATTGATCTTGGTGGCAGCCTTACAAGCCAATCCCTAACCTTTCCTTGTATTACCAGGTGGAAGTACTTTGCACGCACCTCTTGAGTTATGTCAGGTTCTGTCATGTTCGCTTCATAATTCTCTATCCACAAAGCGGGGTCTTGGTCCTCACAGTAGGTGGTGACTCGCTGCGGCTCTCCAAGGCTTGGAGGGAAACGAGTGAGTCGTATTTCCTCCCCAAAGCATGCTGGCCCTTTTAATAGCGAGTAGGAGCTTACTGGTGTTGTATCTTCATCTGAATCAGTCTCGTCCTGAGCTGGTTGAGTCGCTGTGAGTGCCGGTGACTCGCCTTTCATCTCTTTTTCTTTTTCCAATGATACTTGCAAACCTGCGAGCTGGTTAACCACCTCTTCAACGCTATACTTTTCTTCACCCCATGATATCTCGTGTTGCGGCTCGTTGGGCATGACTCCATACATATTTGCTTGTTGCAAATCAGCGGTTTGCAGTAGATCGATCGCATAGCGAGCTTCCTGGTCAGCTTGCGTGTCTCCCACCGGTACTATCCTTGATAATATTCCAATTGCGGCATGCACATTGCTCTCCGGGCTGCCGTGGAACTTTGGTTTCATCTCTCCTTTGTCTGTCTTAATCTGATGCTTTTGCTGCCAGCGGCGCAGTCGCCAGTCCTCTTCTTGGAGTTTCTTTCGTCCAGGCGTCGTCTTGGTCAAAACGGCCTGACGCTTTTGCTGCCAACAACGCAATCGCTGATCTTCTTCCTGGAGCCTTTTGCGCTCAGTCGCGAGCCTTTGCGCCTCTTCACAGAGCTCTGTCCTGATAGCTTCAACCTCTTCAATCTTGAGGTCTCTTTCCTGATTCGATAGAGATCCCAAAATAGGTTTTGATGGAGGGTGGACAGGCGCTTCTGTTGTAGCTTGATGTAGTTCTTCCAACACGCGGACCCTAACAGGCCGCAATTCCTCTGTTGACTCACTTCCTTGAGTCGCATCAATAGGTTTGCGACTAGCGGAGCCGATTAAAACTTTCACTGATCCAATGGGAACAATGTATCCAAACTCGACGTGATCTGCCTCGGGTCCCCACTCTGAGTCGTCGATGAAGGGGACTCCATTGATGTCTTCAACTTGGCCGATGGCGATGTCCTTGAATCCTGATTTCGATCCTGCGCGGAACGTGACGCTTTTGACCGCAGGCCCACGGTGGGCGCCAACTGTCGTGGGTTTGTCACGTCAGGTGTCATAGATGACTTCGTAGGTGTGGGATTACGCGAGTCAAGCATCTCCGAGCTTGGGATCGCAGGAACAAAGATCAACACAGATTTACCCAGGTTCGGCCCCCTCAATGTGAGGTAAAAGACCTACTTCCTGCCTACCCTAGATTGGTATTGATATGATAATCGAGGTGTTACAATGGAGGCGATCCGATCTGGTACTCGCCGGATGTGCTTGGGTTTAAGGGCTTTAGATTGTGGATATTGATCTCGACCCGTTCTAAGTCCTGTGAGTCCTCTTTATATACACAGAGGCTCGTCAGGTTACAAAGGAAACTTTCCCCACAAGGAATAAGCTAACCAGGATCTACACGGAGACTAACTCGCCTCCGGGCCTTCTAGATTCTTCTCCTTGTGGCGGTTCAATATTTGGGCTTGACCCCATGTGGGCCTGTGTATGTGCGAATAAGTTAAGTCGCACTGATATGGGCCGCGGGTTAATCCAGAAAGTATTCCCCCGACAGTTCCACCACATTCTCATGCTTCGGCGCCGTATTGCCTAACTTCTCAGAATAGAAATGATTGGCGGTGGTATGCTTTACATTGTAGAATTGCTGTCGAGCCAACTTCTTGCAAGCCCCCTTGATTACCCCCAAGAGCAGGGATCACTGTAGCACCTCTTAATGTGGAAGTAAGGTATCGATCCGCAGGAGCAAGAAGGAAAAGTTATCTATTCCCTACAACTAAAGTGTCACAAGTTTTAGTTGATTATGCACTAAACAAGTTTAAAGAACAAGGTGGTTGATTTGATGGATGGAGGTTTAATGCAACAAAACAAGAATGCAAAAGTGTCCCAATCCTCTTCAATGCAAGAGGACAAGACAAAGGTTTTCTCTTATAGGAACAATGGACATGGGTTCATGGTTTCACTCGTCCTCTCTCTCTCAATCTATGGTGGTGATCATGTTATAGATGATAAAAGTACACACAATTGTCATGTTTTCATGGTAAACTTCTATGACGGCTACATGTTCTAAAACACATAGTTGGAAGAAAATAATCATTTGTGTTGCTATGTCACCCTCGTAAGGCTAGCGTGGTTTGCTGTCACTCCCACATCATACTTCTTCCTTTTTACCCCCAGATAAAGGATGTTGGGCTGTATTGTGTCACTCAATACATATGCCGTTGTCACACCGGCCATCCCGTACCTACATACATCATACTTCATAATGGACAATATTCTAAACACTAGTGCAATGATTCATATTTCGTGTGCAAGACAACATCTCTCTCATCTATCCACACGTGGTGGTGTCAATCACCTCATGACAAGGATAAACAAGGCATTATGAATAAGTCAAACCATCACATGCATCATAGAATATCTCCAAAGTATGACAAGTCATAAAAGATCCAACAAACGGTAAATGCATAACAATTATCATCTCACACCACAATATCCACCATAGGAATTACATAGATGACCGTAATCATGTTCAGCAGCTCATACGGTACTAATTAGTGAAGCTCAAAGAGAGGAGAGATACATAAGTTACCACCACAAACCCAAGTCCAGGGGGTGGACTACTCCCCCTTCATCATGGAGACGGTGGTGTTGATGGAGACTCTGGAGGGGGATGGAGGAGCCTACCGGAGGTGATTCCGGCAGCGTTTCCCCCCTCCAATCTTCTCCGGCGGCAGCCTTCTGACTCTCTGTTTCGTGGTTTTGTGTTTCTCCGTCGCCCCCTTCCAGAGAACGTCGGGGGCTATTTTTATAGGCATTTTTAGGTCAAGACGAAGTCGGTGGAGTAAAGATCGACGGCAACGGAGCTCCGAGGGGGAAAAGAGGTGGGCCCACGCGGCCAGGCAAAGGAGGCCGCGTGGGACCCTCCATTTTCCAGCCTGTTGGGCTTCTGGTCTTCAACTTGAGCCCATTGCGTTCGTCTCGAAAATTCTGAACCGTGCTCTTTGACCTTGCCCTTTTTGGAGTCCCGAAGCTCCCGGAAAGTCTGAAACACTAAAAAAGACGTTTTCTGGAAAACAGGGTTAATTCCAAATAAATGGGAAAACTATGAAATATTCCCAAAATCATTATAAAACATTGATATAACCCTTATATGATGCAAATATGAATAAAACAATGCAAAGTTCATGTATGCATTTTACATGCATCAGCATCCCCAAGCTTAACCCATGCTCGTCCTCGAGTATGAAGGTGATAAAACTAACATGGACTTTGCATTTCAATACTATCAATGGATATCAAAGATGATTACTATTGCTACATAGAGTCAAATGGTTCATTCTTAATAAGAGGTAGCAATATGCAAGATAGTTTATGAAGTGATATCAAATATTCAATGTAAGGATGTTCAATGATAATTCACAAAGTGTAACATAAATGAAAAAGTACTATGAACTTCAAGTATGCATAATGATAAGTAAGAACATCCTACAATGGTCATAGAGTGTAGATGGAAATCTGAATATAAAAGGTGGACACTCTGGAAAGATATATGAGTAGAGGTAAAGCATGAATAAGTTCATCTATCTTCCAAACGCTTCTATTTAAGTTAATGATTGTAATGTGGTATTCCTTGGTGTCAAGCTCTCGTTGCCCCCATCATAGCATCTTGAATGATTAAGTTTAAAGTGAAAACAAATATGAGTAATGTGCTTGACAAAGTATGGGTTGAAAGTCTCATGCCCCTTGAATGAGTACCTACTCCATGTGTTACTCAACTCGGAAAACAAGCAAGTTCAATTTAAATATCATTGTAAGTAAAATAGTATCATCAAGAGCGTCAACTGGGGTACCTCTTATCCCAGGATATGGAACAAGCCCACATCAAAATGACAAGACAAACAAACATAATGAACAATCTCAACACCCTTTTTATTTACCATTGGATAGCTTTTTATTGTAAGGTGTATCACAGACGGTTCACCATAGCATGTAAGTAAATTTCCACCATGAATGATGCATGGCTTAGATTAGCGGCCCAGGCGTCTCTCTAAGCATTATACAAACTCATTTAAACCTACTCCATTTCCACATTTATTTCACCCATGGTAAGCATCCATAAACAAAAGTACATGGCATCAACTAAATATAATGAAGTGCAATGTTGAAAGCGTTCCATGTGACAGCACATTTCTGCTAACTCTCAACCAAAGACATTTGTCAAGCTCATAACATCATAATTTTAATCACAATGGGTCATGTTTATTAAGTGCAATAAATGTAAAGTGTGCATCAAGTTCGTGAGAGCTATATAACCGACTTTTCCCATAACAATCAACAACATAAGCATTTTAATTCAGAGATATAAATGATACAAATTAACATGGTAAACATACTCGGAATAGCATAAAGCTAATAGGTAGATATGGTGGACTCACTGGAAAAACTTTGGTTGAAGGTGTTGGAAACAAGTTTTACTTGTTGGAATTTTTGGGCTAGCAAGAGGGAGAAAGTTGACCGTCTAAAAGCATGCATGAGCGTCCATAGAACTAACTAATTCATGGTAAACAAAGTAAAGTAATCATTCAGCATCAAAACATGAATAAAAATAGCTCTTGGTAAAATACTAACAAATTACTACTCATTGCAAGCTCTTGAATCATGCAACTATATGTATCTTTTAAAATCAACTCTAACATCCCTTTCCCAATCTTATAATGGCATCCAACATATTTCAACCCATATTTCCAGTAGCTCTCTCATATATAAATGATAATGTGGTGGTCTCTCAAAAATAAAAATCAAAACAAACAAAAACACGCTCCAAGTTTATGCGATAAAGTGCATTGATCGAAAAACAGAAGTTAGACGTGCGCAAACCGAGAGTGTGTAGGTCCAGTGGGTTGTCTTCACATCCCCAAGCTTATGGTTTTCACCATTCTTAGATAACTCTTGGTGCATCTCCTCTAACCCCTGTGAAAAAACTTCAAAACACCGTTTCTCCCATTTCTTTTCTGTGGGGTGACATTAGTAATGATAAACAAATAGGTTTCATGCTGCATATAATCCTTAGACAAAAATTTATATGAATGTCCAGTAAGTGTATTATGTTGTATGCCTACTCATAAACTCATTTGGATCTAAAAGATTCAGTTAAAAGTCCTAAGCATGCATCAAACAAAATGGGACAGAACCTGTCCTAAAAACAGCAGCAGCAAAACGTATTTTTCTACCCTACTTAAATTTGTCTAAAAATTCTGAAAACATTCATGCATACAGAGGATGAAAAGTTGCAGCTACAGTTTAAATATCAGCTCATTCGGAGTTACAGAATAGAAATTAAAAATCATACCGTGCACAGATTCGTGCTGGAATAATATCTCCGAATGCTATAAGCAACTTTTTAAACCAAAATGGGTAAAATTTGGTACTTTATTAAAAACTCCAGAAACTAAACGATAAACCTAGTCTCTTGTTACAGCAAGAGGACACAAAGAAAATCAAAAATAAAAACAACCGGGTTGCCTCCCGTAAAGCGCTTTCTTTATAGCCATATAGCTAGGCTTGATAGTTTTAATGATGCTCACATAGAAAAATATGAAACACATTTAAGTCTAACCCACTTCCTATGCATTGGGATCTTGTAAGAAAATAAATCAATAAAGCACAAAGTGACTAGCATAGGAAGGCATAGCAAGTGCAACTTCAAGATTTTCAACAAAGAGAGAGGAGACTTAATATTATTGTGGTATATGAAGTCATGTCTTCGTCTCTCATAAAAACTTTCAGTAGCATCATTGATAAAATCTACAATATAACCATCACATGAAACATTCTTACCATGATCCATATGCATAAAAGTATCAATATTTTCCACATAAGCAAAGTTCTTATTATTAATAGCAATGGAAGTAGGATCATTGTAAAGAACTCGAACATGATAGACAAGTTGTATATTAATTGGATGGTTTTGGGTGATCCTTCCATAACTATGACAAGTTTTATGAGGATGATTATAATTATTAGCATCATCATTTTCAGAATTAGTACCAAAGAGATTTTCAATATCAAAAGTACTATGCTTTTCCCAATCATGATCACTACTATAAGTAACAGGCATAGGATCATCATCGAAATCAGACTCATCAGCAACAACTATAATAGGAGCAACATGCTTAGGGGAAGATACCGTTTCCGCTTTTTCATTAATAAGAGTAAAACAAACATTAGTCCTTTCATATTTTGGTAAAGCCATTCCATCTTTTATAATATTTTGTATGTAAGTGTTGGCATGGCAATTAACACAATAGAGATAACATCCATGCAACACGCTATTCATATCAAAAGCACTCATATCTAACAAAGAAGTTTTTCTTGATAACTCTTCACACCCCAAAAATAATGTAAGTTCATCATGCTGATTAGGAGTGATCATGTTATCACAAAAGTCTCTTGCAACACTCATATTAGAACATGAGCATTGAATTTGAAATGACCCTCTTCATTGCAAAGTTCACAAATAAAAGGATAGAGGGTACAAACTTTTTCAGCAAGATCACTTAGAGCTCTGTACCATGTTGTAGTTTTTTCATTCCTATGATGAATACAATATTCCTCTTCAATTTTATTCTTTTCACAAGGTCTAAGTGCTCCACAAAAATTAACATGCTTATAAGAAATAGTATTTTCAGAAGTTTGAGCATGTTTATTGCAATCATTAGTAACAATTTCGGTTTCCAAGCAAGTGTCTTTAAAGGTTCATGATACATGTCCCAATTCTCTTTAGGAATATTAATATGAGAAGAACTGCTTTACATCAATCAACAATAATTTGAGAATCAAGACCAAATTTAGCACTAAGCGCATGAAAACTAGCAGTTTTAGCGAAAGACTCAATGCAATCATACTCATAGTTTATACCTGATTCTTTACCTTTGTCGTTATCCCAATCTTCAGTATTGCGTTGAATTGTTTCAAGAAGATCCCATTTAACTTCAACCTTCTTACTTGTGAAAGAACCTCCTGAACATGCATCTAGATAATCCTTGTAATGACCTGAAAGCCTTGCATAAAAATTAGTAACAATGATTTCCTTAGGAAGCTCATGGTTAGGACATTTGAGTATTAATGTTTTCAGTCTTCCCCAAGCTTGAGCAATGCTTTCTCTATCATGAGGATAAAAATTGAAAATGTAACTCCTAGCTAGATGCACTTCATGAAGAGGATAAAATTTAGAGTAAAAGAGAGATTCAAGCTGTTTCCAATTCGAAGGACGATCATCCAGCATCCTATACCACTTCTTTGCTTTGTCCTTAAGTGAAAATGGAAATAATTTCCTCATGACATCTTCTCTTGATAAACCTGCAACCTCAAACAACTCACAAAGTTCTGTAAGTTTCAACAAGTGATCATGTGGACGGACTGTTCCATCCCCTGCATAACGTTCATTCGTAACCATTTCAACCAGTTCCATAGGTATTTCAAAAGGAATACTTTCAGTAGGTGGATTTGGAATATCACAAGCACCATTAGAATTATCACATATGGGAGACAAAGCATTATCAAAGCGAATTTTCTCCTTCAAAGCTGGGGAACTAAAAAGATCATTTTCATGTAAACTAGCTTCCCCAAGCTTAGACTTTTCCACAGCATTAGGAATAATAGTGTCCAAAGAATTCATGCTAATAACATTGCTATCACTATTATGAAAACAAACTCCCATTGCTTTTTTAATTTTCTCTTCAAAAGCATCATATCCTAATTCAATATAAATTTTATAAAGCTCTCTAATTTTTTTTTTCCATTTTCTAATTTTTATGTTTTTGATATATATAAAACTAATGAGAAACTCACAACCAAACAAGTTTAAAGGAACCTCCCCAAGCTTAGATGATTGCAAGATATAAAACAGGATAAAATAAATATAAGTCTAGTGCACACAAGAATAGAAACTTAAGCGCTACGCTCCCCGGCAACGACGCCAGAAAAGTACTTGATTACCCCCAAGAGCAGGGGATCACTGTAGCACCTCTCAATGTGGAAGTAAGGTATCGATCCGCAGGAGCAAGAAGAAAAAGTTATCTATTCCCTACAACTAAAGTGTCACAAGTTTTAGTTGATTATGCACTAAACAAGTTTAAAGAACAAGGTGGTTGATTTGATGGATGGAGGTTTAATGCAACAAAACAAGAATGCAAAAGTGTCCCAATCCTCTTCAATGCAAGAGGACAAGACAAAGGTTTTCTCTTATAGGAACAATGGACATGGGTTCATGGTTTCACTCGTCCTCTCTCTCTCAATCTATGGTGGTGATCATGTTATAGATGATAAAAGTACACACAATTGTCATGCTTTCATGGTAAACTTCTATGACGGCTACATGTTCTAAAACACATAGTTGGAAGAAAATAATCATTTGTGTTGCTATGTCACCCTCGTAAGGCTAGCGTGGTTTGTTGTCACTCCCACATCATACTTCTTCCTTTTTACCCCCAGATAAAGGATGTTGGGCTGTATTGTGTCACTCAATACATATGCCGTTGTCACACCGGCCATCCCGTACCTACATACATCATACTTCATAATGGACAATATTCTAAACACTAGTGCAACGATTCATATTTCGTGTGCAAGACAACATCTCTCTCATCTATCCACACGTGGTGGTGTCAATCACCTCATGACAAGGATAAACAAGGCATTATGAATAAGTCAAACCATCACATGCATCATAGAATATCTCCAAAGTATGACAAGTCATAAAAGATCCAACACAATGGTAAATGCATAACAATTATCATCTCATGCCACAATATCCACCATAGGAATTACATAGATGACCGTAATCATGTTCAGCAGCTCATACGGTACTAATTATTGAAGCTCAAAGAGAGGAGAGATACATAAGTTACCACCACAAATCCAAGTCCAGGGGGTGGACTACTCCCCCTTCATCATGGAGACGGTGGTGTTGATGGAGACTCCGGAGGGGGGATGGAGGAGCCTACCGGAGGTGATTCCGGCAGCGTTTCCCCCCCCCCCTCCAATCTTCTCCGGTGGCAGCCTTCTGACTCTCTGTTTCGTGGTTTTGTGTTTCTCCACCGCCCCCTTCTAGAGAACATCGGGGGGCTATTTTTATAGGCGTTTTTAGGTCAAGACGAAGTCGGTGGAGCAAAGATCGATGGCAACGGAGCTCCGAGGGGGAAAAGAGGTGGGCCCACGCGATCAGGCAAAGGAGGCCACGTGGGACCCTCTATTTTCCAGCCTGTTGGGCTTCTGGTCTTCAACTTGAGCCCATTGCGTTCGTCTCGAAAATTCTGAACCGTGCTCTTTGACCTTGCCCTTTTTGGAGTCTCGAAGCTCCCGGAAAGTCTGAAACACTAAAAAAGACGTTTTCTGGAAAACAGGGTTAATTCCAAATAAATGGGAAAACTATGAAATATTCCCAAAATCATTATAAAACATTGATATAACCCTTATATGATGCAAATATGATTGAAATATGAATAAAATAATGCAAATTTCATGTATGTATTTTACATGCATCACCCCTCCAAAGTCCTGTCCGCCTTGGCACGCTCCTCAGGAAGTACCCTATAGAATTTCTTTAATCATGCACAAAAAACAAATTGTGAGAGCATGGTGGGGACATCAACTATGAACGAAATTTGAAAAGTTCAACTTACCCAAAACTTGGTGATCACGGTGTCAGAAAATCTCCCGAAGCCCGGGTGATGGGCGGCCTGATAGTCTACCCAACGGGTGGCTAGCTTCCTCTCGCCGTTGGGGACCGTACTGTACAAGCCCGGCCAAAACTTCCTAATCAAAGCTCCAACCATGGTGTTAGGCGCACGGGCTCCGTGAGGATATGTCCAATTGCTGCACAAATAATTAAACATTAGTACATGTCAAATTGTACTGACCACAATGTAATTACCATGTTCAAAATTAGCATAGTCACTTACTCAATCCCATTAGGCACAATGAGAATTTTCTCCTCCTCGGTAGCAGGTTCCTTTGACTCCTCAGGGACCATGGATTCCCCACGAATCTTTGGCTTCTTCTGCGACGCGGAGGCCCCCGACTCCTGGTCTCGAGACTTCGTCCCCTCGTCTCGAGACTCCGTCCCCTCCTCTCGAGACTTCGTCTCCTCGTAAGCCACGTCCCCAGAAGCGGAGGGTATGTGCGAAGACACGTCGCCCCCACCTCGTGCTCGTCCTGCACCTCGCCCTCGTCCTCCCTCACCTTGTGCTCATCCTGCACCTCGCCCTCGTCCTGCACCTCGTCCCCTCGGAGGAAGTGCATCGGCACCTCTGATTGCTAGGCGTGCCTGCTCGTTGGGAGACCCCAAGAAGAAGGTTTGATGTAGTCTAGCAGCAAGTTTTCCCTCAGTATGAAACCAAAGGTTTATCGAACCAGTAGGAGCAGCAACTCTTCTGAAGGTTGTTCGCGGCGCCGTTACTCGATCACCAACGTGGAACCTGCACACAACACAATCAAAGTACTTTGCCCCAACGAAACAGTGAGGTTGTCAATCTCACCGGCTTGCTGAAAACAAAGGATTAAACGTCTCGTGTGGAAAATGAGTATTAAATTGCAGCGAATGAAAAAGGAACAGTTTGCAGTTTGTGGTTGTTTAATCAGTGTAAAGGAATGGACCGGGGTCCAAAGTTCACTAGTGGTGTCTCTCCATAAAAGATAACTAACATGTTGGGTAAACAAATTACAGCTGGGCAATTGACAAATAGTGAGCGCATGACAATGCATAAATATGACATGATGATTACTATGGTATTTAATTGGGCATTACGACATAATACATAGACCGTTATCCAACGGCGTCTATGACTAATAATCCACCGCCGGGTTGCCATCCGAGTTCCCCGTTGGTATTAAGTTGCAAGCAACGGATAATCGCATTAAGTAAAGCGCGTAATGTAAACAAACACATATGCCCGTGGACATAGCATCGTTAGGTTTCCCCTAGTGGCAATAGCACATCCACAACCTTAGAACTTTCTGTCACTGTCCCAGATTAAATGGAGGCATGAACCCACTATGTAGCATAAATACTCTCTCTTGGAGTTACAAGCATCTACTTGGCCAAAGCATATACTAGTAACGGAAAGCATAAAAGATCATAAATAACATAGGGCATAGATTGATAATCAACTTGACATAGTATTCAATATTCATCGGATCCTAGCAAACACAACATGTAGCATTACAATAATATGATCTTGATCATGTAGGGCAGCTCACAAGATCTAAACATGATGGCACAAAGTGGAGAGACAACCATCTAGCTACTGCTATGGACCCGTAGTCCAAGGATGAACTACTCACGCATCACTCCGGGGGCAGGCATGGCGATGTAGAAGCCTCCGGTAACGATTTCCCTCTCCGGCAGGGTGCCGGGAAGAGGTTCTGGACCCTCCCGAGCTAGGGTTGACGGCGGCGGCGTCTCTGGAACTTTTCTTGGACATTGGCTCAGGCACTTATTGTTATTTTCTCGGGGGGAATAAGTAGGCGAAAGGGCGGCGGCTGGAGGCCACCGTGGGGCCCACACGCACCCAGGGCGCGCCTGAGGCGGGCCCCGCGCCCTGGCCGCATGTCGGGCCCACGTGGCTCTCCTCTGTTGATCCTTTGGTCCATCTCATGTGTTCAGGCAAAATAGGGACCTCCGTGAAGTTTCGTCGAATTCCGAGAATATTTCCTGACTAGCTTTTCTGGAATACAAAAACAGCAGAAAACAGGAACTGGCACTTCGGCATCTTGTTAATAGGTTAGTCCTGAAAAATGTATAAAAGTGTCATAAAGTAGATGCAAAACATGTAGCAATTGGTATAAAACAAGCATGGAACATCAAAAATTATAGATACGTTTGAGACGTATCAACCTCCCCCTCGTCCAGCACCTCCTCTCTCACCAGACTGGTAACGCGGGTTCGGAATAGGCGCTCTTCCACTTTTAGTAACTTTCTTCTGGCGCATCCCCTTCAGCAAGTTGGCCGATGATTCCTTGCCTTGGCTCATCTTGGTCAATCACCTGCATTGAGAAAGGGTAAACAATTAAGCATAAAGACATGATCCAATTAAGAAGCATAAAGACGTAATGCAATTAATAAGCATGTTGAAAAATAAATACTAAGCATAATAAAGACATAATAACATGCCACCTAAGCAACCCACTAAGGGTATTTCTCTCAACATGCAAGGTGTCCACCTCATCAATCATCTTTAAGCAATCCTAACATGCCACCTAAGCAAAGCTTCCACCTATTGAAAAGGAAAAACGCGTGGAAACTCGTGATGTGTTGCACATGTTACTTGCCCATTGTACCTACAAGCCGCGGAAACTCTGCATAATAGCTAACACTAACATACAGTGACGGAGCAATTTGAATGAAATCAAGCCAGAACAGAAATCTGTTTGGAGGGACAGATAAAATAATGGAATATGTAATGGTGGTCCTAATACAATATTATATTTTCAGTCCCACAAAGTATAGTATTAAACTTTTATGTCTGATAAATTGGAGAGCTCCAGTGGCATTTGTCGGGTGAGAAATAAATGGAAGTTTCTATACTGATCAAAAGATATCCTAATGTAACATCCCAAGTTTTTCAAAAAGTTGAAAATCAGAAAAATTTAAAACTTTTGAAAACTATTATATATTTTGCTTTAAAAAGAAAATTCATGCATGCATTCATCATCATATAGTTTTGTTTGCATTTTGATATTTCAAAAGTGGGAAATAAATTTCCACTTGAAAACATATTTAAGAAAATATATTAGTAGAGCAGTTATGCTCCAAAATTTTCTTTTGACTTTTATGTATTGTTCTGTTAATGTTGTTTGTGAATTGATTGTTTTTGTTGAAATATAAATATTTGCAAAAGGTTTATCTTGTGATATTCAAGTTTTAATTAAGCCACCTCAGATTGTTTTAAACCTATTTTAAAATTGGACATCAAGTGTCGAATTGTTTATTAAAAACCTAGTTTGGAAATCAAAATGATTTCTATTTGAAAAAGTGTGTTTGGTTGTGAATTGTTGGTATGTATTTAGAATTATTCTATTACTTAACTATTCTATATTTTCAAGTTTTATAGATTTGCTTTTGAAAGAAAATACTTATTGGGTTTAAAAAATGAGTTTTGGATTCATTTTAAATCATCAAACTTTTTAAATAAAATGAGCTTTATTCAAATTATCTTTTGAGTGATATGTAATATTATTACTCATATTCTACTTTGGTTTAAAATGTAATTTCAAAAAGAATTTATAAAACCCTATAGTTTTCAAATGACATTGTTATGTCCAAAATTCATTTAAACACTTCTCAAAAATTTAGTTGACAAAATGTTTTGGAAAATGATATTTAAAGGCTGTAGATCAAAGGGTTTGTTTTTACAAAATTATTGAAAGTGGTTTGATTTGATTTGGATTTAAAATTCAAAAGTTACTTGATTTTGAATAAAACAGAAAAGAAAAACGTTTTCTGGAAAAAAATGCGAGACCTATCTAACTGGGCCAAGTCCACCTAACTAACTACCGCACGCGCGACTAACAGCAGCCCAGGCCCGCTTCTCTTTCCCTCTCCCGCTGCCAGGCGGACCCCACCCTTGACGTCAGCGATGACGTCATCATCGTCTCCACCGTGTTCATCACGGATTCATCCCGAAACCCTAACCAAATTCGTTTCAAAATATGCCGATTTGTTGCGATTCTTGCGGGGACTCTTGCCCCATATAAACCTCCACCCCCTCCGCAATATTTTCCCCCAAACCCTAGCTCCTAAGACGCCCCCAGGCCGCCATATTAGCTCACCGGAGTCCGCTGTTGCCGCCGCCGTTTCCTGCAAAGTCCGGTCAACCTCGGCCACCCCGAGCCCTCTCTCTACCCCCTTCCCTTTTGTTTTAGTCTTTCGCATCGTATTGACAAGGTGTGGTGTTGTTTCGTGCACTAGATCGTCGAGGTCGTGTTGAATCCAAAGTTTCGGCCGCCGTCTTCAAACTCCGGCGTGGAATCGCGGTAGAACCAGGAAGCTCCGCTATCTCCCACTTCGACAACGCCTCCGTCACGTCGTCCTGCATCGCGTGGTAACAAAATCCCTCGCCCGAACCCTTTGTTTCGTCAAGTTCTTGAACTCCGGCCATGGCGCCACCACGGGAAGGCTCGCCGGAGCATCTCCGGCCAGAGCGCTGCCTGTCCAGTAGAAGCTTTCGCTCGGGACCGTTGGATCTCCATCGGGCAGCCCAGATTAGATCTCTTAAAACGAATCGGTACGGGCCAGTGAAATCCTGCCACGTCGACGCCCGGTCAGCATCTCCGTCAGCAGCCCAGTCAGCGTCCCGTCAGCGGTCAATGCCTCGTCAGCGCCAGCGTGGAGGAGATTTTCTCTGTTTTATTTTTATTTGGCGATTTTGCAGAAACATCCCTGGAACTTAAATCTATCACTAATTTTTATTGGCTCGGTCAAATTTTGCAAACTTTATATTTTTAGAAAGCTTATGACATGTAGAAACTTTTGGCATAGTTAAATTTATGTTTTGTCAAACTTATTTTGGTTCAATTTTAAAAATGGTTGTTTAAGTAAATTTGACTTAACTTTAATTTAAAAATTGATTTTTGGGCAAATCCAATTGCTTTAACTTTGTTTAATTAATATTTGGCCGTAGGAGTACTCTACTATTTTTGTAAAAGTATTTTCTATGATTTTTTGTAATTAATATTGATTAAATGCTTTTTAGGTGTTATTTTAATAATTAAAATTATTTTTCTTCATATATTCGATTAATAAAATGACTTAGTCATATTTTGGTCACTTTAGTTACAAAAAGTACTTAGAAATATTTTGCCTCCCCAAACAAAGTAATTCTTTTCCTTAGAAAATATTTGATAAATATTTGACAACACTTTTCCTTAGAAATTTTCTTAGAAAATTTCAACACCTTAAAAGTGCTAAATCTTTTCCTTAGAAAAATTTAACATCCTAAAAAAAAACATAGTTGTGTTGACAAGTGTTTGTCCTTAGAAAATTTATCAACTATTGTTTTAAAGTATTTTTCCTTAGAAAATATACCAACACTTTATTCTATGAACTCTTACTTAGAAATTATTTTGACTTGATGTGTTAGTCCCTAGTCCTTAGTTAAAATTCGACCCCAAAGTATTTTGACCTTTGGTCCTTAGTCATTTTGGACCATCTTGTTTGTCTTGCATTAACTTAGAGCATTTTCATAAGCATGGCATGCATATTAAGTCCTTAGTACTATTTTTATACTTCTTACATGACTTTCCTCCTTAGAAATTTTGAGGATGCATGTTAGCTCTTATGACTCTCCTAGTCCTAAACCCCTAAGTTAAAATTAGTGGAAAATGAAGGACTTAGCCAAGAAAAAAAGACTCCAGAAGCATCTCCAAGAAGTAAAAGTACTTAGAAGAAATTCAAGAAGAAGTTCATGAAGACCAACCAGCAACATTTTCCAAGTCTTCCTTCCCTTCCTCTCTTTTCTTCCTTCTTCTCTTAAACTTCTTGGTGAATATTCTACAATCAAGACCAACCTTGATGCTGCCAACATCATCAAGTCTTCGGAACCATCAAGTCTACAATTTTTTCAATGAAATCAACACATCAAGGAGAAAGCTACAAGGAAGCAAGGAGAAGATTCTTAGAAGACCAACTACTCCATGCTGTCTATCTTTTCTACTTTCTATTTTTGTCCCACTTTGGACATAGACTAAGTCCTTGGTGTTTAAGACTAAGTTCATAGAGTACTAATTGAAGACCATTGAAGAATACAAGGAGTTGAAGATTAATTGAAGACCAAACTTGTGAAGACTTAGAATAGCCTTACAACTTTTGTCAAGTTGTTTGATCAAGTTTACTTTGAGCTTGACCTTACCTTAGCCATTTGGATTAAGTTAGTTTATGTCTCCTTCCTTAATTATTTGCTTGTCTTGCATACCATAACTCTTTGTATCATCCTGCATCGCATGCACATCATAATTTTTCTAAGTGTTGCATTTATGATTGTATGTTTATTTGTGGTTTGTTTAACTTGTTAGAAATTCCGGAGAGAGACGAAAGTGGTTGCAACTGCTACTACTACTACACTACTGTTTGCCAAGGCAAGTGGCACACCCCCATAAATTTCCTAAGTATCTTTCTATGCATGACTTAGTGTATTTCCTTATATGCATGTGTAGGATAGTATTGCTATGCTAAAACTACTATCTCCTTTACACTAGTTGTGTCTAGAATCCTATTGATAACTTGGTAGAATATTTGATGCTATGCAAATGTGTTTTCTTTAAAGCTTAATTCTACTAAGTAATTTATCACCTGGGTGGACTTGGTTATGAAAAGATGATGGAAAGGTTGAGTGTCATCTCTTAGGGGTGACCTCTAAGGGATGGTCACTTGTGGTTGCCACCCAGGGTATTAAGGGGCCAATGTTTTCTCTAAGTGAAGATTGCTTACCGTGCAACCATTAGTCATATGGGCTCTGACTTGATGGATTAAGTTGCGTGGACTCGTCCCGTCTTGACAGGTGGTGGTAGATGGTTAGAATGGGAACGGGTCAAGGCGGCATGGGATGAGGAAATGCTTCTGAAAAGTCTCGTCTCAACTCTCTCCTTTTCCTTAGCACAAATTGAGTTCTTGAGGATAGTTTGGGTTTGTTGGGTCTATTGGTGAAAGTGCACAACCTCTGCGGAGTTTAAAACTAAGTACTTAGCCGTGTCCCCGGTTACGGACAATTCAAGCAGCTGATCAAGGATGACAACGGAGGCTCCCAACACCATATTTCTCTAAGTAAAATTTTGATGGGTGAACAAGGGTCCATATTGCCTCAAACATTTGAAGAAAATGCTTTACAAAGTGTTAGGAAAAATTGGCTTTTATGCAAAATAGCCTTGAACTCCACCAGCCAAATATGCATATAGGCTATAGAGTTATTCCATTAAGTGTCCACATAGTGTCACTTGCCAGATCCATTTTTAATGGTATCTGACCCACTCTGTTGCAACATTTTATTTGTTGCAGATTGCTCTGACGACGAGTAAGGTTCGTTAAGGTTTCGAGTCTGCAACCAACATGTTTTCGCCTGTGGCACATGCAAAGGATGAGGACTCCATGAAGATTATTATTTCCGCTGCTTTACTCTATCAAGCTAGCTTTATGCTATGCAAGTTGTAATGAACATTATTTTTCCTAAGTACTGGATCATCGTGTAATAATTGATACAATGTTGTGATATTTCATCTTAGACTGTGTGTGCAAATGAATCGATCCAGGGGTTTGCACTATACACAGGTACCTTGCCAATTTTTAAGTGCATGTACACTACACCTAAATTTTCGAAACTGTATTTGCACTGCCATGAATAGTGAACTTTATCGCCACTCTTAAAAGACGGAGCAATTAGTTGTATCATGGGGAAAAAAGTAACGAACGCAAAGAAACAGTGGCATGCATAGTTTGGATCCAATTTAGATGAATTAGAAGTAACTAACATGTAACCACCGTGACCTCCAGAAGGCCTCCAAATCCAATAACTAACATGTAACCAGCGTGACCTTCAGAAGGCCTCCAAATCCAAATGCATAATGGTCAAATTTACCAAATATTATTCAATGGAAGATTATGGGATAATTTTGGCATTGCACAACACAGAAACTGCAGACTGAACCTAATTAAATGGGCATTTCCATTCACCTTTTGTCTGTGAGAAAGCAAATTGGATTGCAAATTCTAACTATGTCCACCTAGACCAAATTAGGAAGAGAGGGTGCAGGGAGAGAGGACGCAAGGCTTACCTTGCCGAGGTGGGAGCCGACCTCCAGGCGACGACCAGAGAGGATGGAGAAGACGGCAGCGCTAGGCACAGGGACTCGGCGGGCGCGTGGCCCTCTCCTCCTCCAGCGCGGGGACCCGGCGGCGTGGGCAGGGGCTCGGTCAGGCGTGAGCACCCCGCACAGTGCTCTCGAGCAGCCAATCGACTACGGCGTGGCGGAGGGGGCGTGGCGGCGAGGTGCGGGTGGCCGGGGCACGAGGGAGAGGGGAAGGTGCGCGGCCAGAGGGGAGCGGGGGACGCAGGCGTGGGGAGGGGATGACGGCGGTGGCCGAGGCCGGCGCCGATGCAGGAGGGCGGAAGGACGAGGGCGGCGCCGCCGGTGGCCGGAAATTGAGCGAGCGAGCTGTGGGGGCGAGCGAGCTGTGCGTGTGTGTGTGTGGTTGGGGACGACCCCGCGGGCCGCGCGTTTGTTTAAGTGGATAAGCATACGTCGACGGCAATGCCGTCGGCGTATCCTTTTTTATATGATTTTTTATTTTTCTTTCTCCCGCAACAATATAAGTTAGTCGATATTCCCAAAACATAGGATCCCACAATAATTTATTTAATTATAATTTTATATACTTTTATTATAATATATTGTATTATGTGGTAGGCCCACGCGCAAATTATTCCTCCGCTCCGCTATCCTTTTTTCCAGCGAAACCCTAGTCTGATGGGCCCCGCATATCTAACCCCGAGATTTCTCCGTACGACGGTTCACCAATGCCTCCCAACACATTTGTATACATATGATATGGAACCATCTAGGTTTTTGTGGGTTTCCGACGCTCCGGAGCCCCGCTTCGATGAAACCCTGAATCCGCCGGAAAAATCCTAACAGTTTCGTCTACCCCCATAGACGTGCGTCGAGAGGGGGTAGGCCAGTGGACTTTTTTGCTTGGCTGTGTTAGGTTAGGCCATAGGAACATGAGAAACCAAAGTCTACCCCAAATCAACACAAGATTCCATCCGGTTCGCCCGAAAGGAGAGTTTTCACCTCTAAGTGCAGAAACTCACTAGAGAGATAGTGAAGTCGGTGAAGCCGGTCTGACCCCGGAGTAGGATATTGCACATTTACAATACACAACACACTTGTATCCATATGGTATGGCACAACCTAGGTTTGGGTGGGGTTCCGACGCTCCGAGGCTCCGCTTCGACAAAACCCTGAATCCGCTGGAAAAACCCTAACGTTTTCGTCGGGTAGGCCAGTGGACTTTTTTGCTTGGTTATGTTAGGTTAGGCCATAGGAAGGTGGGAAACCAAAGTCTACCCCAAATCAACACAAGATTCCATTCGGTTCACCCGAAAGGGGAGTTTTCACCTCTAAGTGCAGAAACTCACTAGAGAGAAAGTGAGGTCGGTGAAGCCGGTCACACCCCGGAGTAGGATATTGCACATTTACAACACACAACACACTTGTATATATGTGGTATGGCACAACCTAGGTTTGGGTGGGGTTCCGACGCTCCGGGGCCCCGCTTCGGCGAAACCCTGGATCCGTTGGAAAAACCCTAACGTTTTCGTCTACCCCCATAGACGTGCGTCGAAAGGGGGTAGGCCAGTGGACTTTTTTGCTTGGTTGTGTTAGGTTAGGCCATAGGAAGGTGGGAAACCAAAGTCTACCCCAAATTAACACAAGATTCCATCCGGTTCGCCCGAAAGGGGAGTTTTCACCTCTAAGTGCAGAAACTCACTAGAGAGAAAGTGAGGTCGGTGAAGCCGGTCACACCCCGGAGTAGGATATTGCACATTTACAACACACTTGTATACATGTGGTATGGCACAACCTAGGTTTGGGTGGGGTTCCGACGCTCCGGGGCCCCGCTTCGGCGAAACCCTGAATCCGCTGGAAAACCCCTAACGTTTTCGTCTACCCCCATAGACGTGCGTCGAAAGGGGGTAGGCCAGTGGACTTTTTTGCTTGGTTGTGTTAGGTTAGGCCATAGGAAGGTGAGAAACCAAAGTCTACCCCAAATCAACACAAGATTCTATCCGGTTCGCGTGAAAGGGGAGTTTTCACCTCTAAGTGTAGGAGAAAAGTCAAAGTTCCCGTCACACCACGGGGCAGGATAAATTGAGCAATATATTTAATATTTATGTTGTAGGTGTATATTACATGTGTTGTTTTTATTTATTTTACATGTATATATTGTAGGGTCGGGTTCCGGAAAACTCAAACCGATATTTTATGCGGGTGGGATACCGAAATTGGGAGGGAAATTATAGATCCAATTTATGTATAAATTATACCTACATTAAATATTATATAGATAAATAAATAAAGAAATATTATATAGAGAAATAAATAAAAAAAGGAACCGATATACGCCGACGGCATTGCCGTCGGCATATGAACGCAGCGAAAACCTGCGTCCCTTCTCCGTCACGGTGGGCGTATGTACGCCGACGGCCTACGATACGCCGACGGCGGCCGTCGGGCCCAGATGTCTACGCCGACGGCCCTTTGTACGCCGACGGCCGTTGGCACGGCTGCCCTAGCTCGGTTTGTACGCCGACGGCCCCGACATTTGGCCGTCGGCATACAATCCGGCCGTCGGCGTCTTGTGGCTTTCCTATAGTGCGGTGCACAACGTCTGGCACACATAGGTACACAGGTGGACTCTAGGGTATGCAGTTTGGTGCCGAGCACTGCTTGCTGCAGTCTTCCCGACAATTCATTTCTTGCGCATACTCGCAGGTCATACAGGGCATTGGGCTGCAGGCATTGGTCGCAAGAACCGTAGCTGGGGGGCATGTGGTTGCAATCGCAGTTGTCGATGTTGCGGCAGATGTCGTTGGCCTTGCATTGCTCGATCATACCGGCCATGCAGCGCTCCTCGCAGTTACCTCCAACACGGTCGCAGTCATCGCTGCATTTGGAGGCAATGGAGGCACTGCTGCTGCACGACGTGTAGCATTGCGACTGATACGTCTCCAACGTATCTATAATTTTTGATGTTCCATGCTTGTTTTATACCAATTGTTACATGTTTTGTATCTACTTTACAGCACTTTTATACATTTTTTGGGACTAACCTATTAACAAGATGCCGAAGTGTCAGTTCCTGTTTTCTGCTGTTTTTGTATTCCAGAAAAGCTAGTCTAGAAATATTCTCGGAATTGGACGAAACTTCACGGACATCCCTATTTTTCCAGAAGACACCAGATGGAGCAAAGAAGCAGCGGAGGAGGCCCACAGGGGCCCCACATGCGGCCGCGCCCTAGTATGGTGTGGGTCCCTCGGGGCTCGTCAGCCGCCGCCCTTTCGCCTACTTATTCCCCCCGAGAAAATAACCCTAAGTGCCTGAGCCAATATCCACGAAAAGTTCCAGAGACGCCACCGCCGTCAACCCTAGCTCAGGAGGGTCCAGAACCTCTTCCCGGCACCCTGCCGGAGAGGGGAATCGTCACCGGAGGCATCTACATCGCCATGCCTGCCTCCGGAGTGATGCATGAGTAGTTCATCCTTGGACTACGGGTCCATAGCAGTAGCTAGATGGTTGTCTCTCCTATTTGTGCCGTCATGTTTAGATCTTGTGAGCTGCCCTACATGATCAAGATCATATTATTGTAATGCTACATGTTGTGTTTGCTGGGATCCGATGAATATTGAATATTATGTCAAGTTGATTATCAATCTATGCCCTATGTTATTTATGATCTTGCATGCTCTCCGTTGCTAGTAGATGCTTTGGCCAAGTAGATGCTTGTGACTCCAAGAGGGAGTATTTATGCTAGATAGTGGGTTCATGCCTCCGTTGAATCTGGGACAGTGACAGAAAGTTCTAAGGTTATGGATGTGCTGTTGCCACTAGGGATAACCCAACAATGCTATGTCCACGGGCATATGTGTTTGTTTACATTACGTGCTTTACTTAATGCAATTATCCGTTGCTTGCAACTTAATACCAACGGGGAACTCGGATGACAACCCGGCGGTGGATTATTAGTCATAGACGCTGTTGGATAACGGTCTATGTATCATGTCGTAATGCCCAATTAAATATCATAGTAATCATCATGCCATGTATTTGCATTGTCATGCGCTTACTATTTGTCAATTGCCCAGCTGTAATTTGTTTACCCAACATGTTAGTTATCTTTTTGGAGAGACACCACTAGTGAACTGTGGACCCCGGTCCATTCTTTTACACTGATTAAACAACCACAAAACTGCAAACTGTTCTTTTTTCATTCGCTGCAATTTAATATTCATTTCCCATACGAGACGTTTAATCCTTTGTTTTCAGCAAGCCGGTGAGATTGACAACCTCACTGTTTCGTTGGGGCAAAGTATTGTGATTGTGTTGTGTGCAGGTTCCACGTTGGTGATCGTGTTGCTCCTACTGGTTCGATAACCTTGGTTTCATACTGAGGGAAAACTTGCTGCTGAACTGCATCATACCTTCCTCTTGGGGTCTTCCAACGAACGTGTGATTCACGTCATCAGCGACCAACAGTCGTCGCATGATATCGTCGGTCCCGGTCCTGGTGCCGGTGCGGTAGTCGGTGGCAACAACGCCGGAGGTGGTGGTGTGGAAGCTGCTTCTGGTGGTGGTGGCGGTGGCCGGTGGTGGAGAGTGACCGCGGCGCCCGAAGGACGGCACGACCAGCAAGGCTAGAACGAAAACAAGGACGGCAGCCTTGAGAGCAAGAGCGGCTGAACCAGGAGCCATTGTGGTATGGACTAGTATGCACAATAAGCAAAGCTAAGCTTGAGATGGAGGAGAAGCTGGATGAAATGTGAAGAGGCACATACGACGCTATTTATAGGCACCCAAGAATGCAATTCCCCTTCATATATAAATAGAATTGACATTTCACTTTGTAAAAATTGCACCACGTTGCAAATCGAGATCCGCATACCATGCCCGTTACAAGCTGACTTTCGGAGATTATTCACCTTGTCTGGCAAAATTAGATCTCATATCAGTGGAAGAAAGAAAACTGAATTACTCCATTGTCTTGGGTCCTATAGCTGCCTAGCTTGTTATTGTTGAATTCAGCTATTTTTCTGATAGTGTATTCAGTCTTGGAGGCTGCGTTATTTTCAAAGATACTGAAATGAAGATTTTAACTGGACACTCCACATTTAGTTAGTGTGGAACAAGTAAATTTATGTAGTGAGACTCCACATGGTTTCAGAAAGACCGAATCGTAAATATTTACGAAATACTTTGAATATGGCCACTGCATTAATGGGATTCGTGGCTGTCAAGTAGCCCTCAGCTAAAACGCATATCATTTATGTAAATTACTTTGTTATTACACTTTTGTGTCATCTAAACATGTTGGCTTTGTCTTAACTCGAGTGAAACCCTACAAAATACAAACCCATGAAATCTGAATAAAAAAATAAGAATCTAACATAAAGGCTAAAATTACGGCAGTTTTACACTACTTCAGAATGCACTCTTAATTCTTAAACCATCGCTGTGGTGCTTCGCGGTGATGAGATGTCAACTACCTTCTACCTCCTCTCCGATATCTTCACAATCTGCTGCTCCGATACCATAAAGATTGCTTCTGCCTCTGTTGTTCGGTGTAAACAGGCCGCAGCCTGCTACCAGTTGGGCCTCATCCAGAGCGAGGACCAATTCGAAATGAGGTCGAAACCAGGTACTTGGGCCTATTCCAGCAGCCGATTTCAGCTTCTAACGTGCAAGGTCTGGCCGCAATTTGACAGAAGAAGACACGCATGGCTTTAGGCCAGTGAGGCATTTTATTCTGAGGCAAATATAGGGTGAGGTGGAAGGAAGTTGCCGGCCTAAGGAGTTGCAACTTGCAAGGCTTAGGGATGCATTGCATCACACATTTTAGTTGTGCTCTTCGCCTAATATGGCTTTCACAACGGTCGAATGGTCCACATAAACCATTGGATTCCATACCTCTTCCTTTGACAGAGTTGATTCGGCGCTATTATTGGCAATGATTCACAGCACCATTGGTAACGGAAGGTCAGCGAAGTTCTTGACTGATTGGGTGGGGGACGACACCCTAGCTTGCACTGCTCCGATATCTTCACAATCTCAGGTCGCAAGAACAGGACATGAGGCGATGTCGGGCTCAAAATGGATCGACGATCTTAGTAAGAAGTTGCATGCCTATCACACTATCCATTGGGGAAGAAACTCCTATTAGGCAGTGGGTGCTTACTACATAGAATTCTGTCGGCCGACAAGCACGGAATTCAAGAAGCTTGTGTGGAAATTATGGGCCCCAAATAAATGCAAGTTATTCATTTGGACCTTGATGATGGGAGAACGCGGAATTTTGCACGTTTTGTGTACGAAACTCGGAGAGGCGAACACCTAGTAAAGCAGTGCCCTTTAGTTCAGCAGATTTGGACAGAGACGCCGGCCAACATCTTCAAGGTTCATGATTTCGACCCAGGGTCTTGGGGACACTGATGAACCAGTTCTTCATTGGTTCTGTAACTTAGAACGTAGTGGCACAAAGAGTGAACGCAAGACCAAGCGGACACCGTCGACCCTAAGTCGTTGGGCAGTTCGGAAGGAGCGGAATCGAATATTTTTTAACGAAAAGGAGGCTTTTAACTAGGGGAGGACTTTCGACGATCATCAAGGATGAGATCATGTCTTGTCGATAATCAGGAGCACCGATCCCCCTAGTGACGCAATATGGTAGTGTACCATTTGATCTGTGTTGATCTAGCCTAGTGTTTTTATCTCTTTTCGACCTCCTATGTTTTTTAAACTTTTGTAACAACTTACTCCTTCTGTTAAAGAAATATGGATGCTCTCGGTACTATGATGAACTGGGCTGTAAATAAGGGGATTATATACTCCCTCCGTTTCAAAATATAAGGCACGCTATTTTTGTGCTGGTCAACGATGTACAACTTTGACCAGTAATATATACAAAATTATATGGATTCAAAATGTATAAATGCTACCGTTGGATTCGTCTTGCAAAATACTTTAAGATTATATATCTTTATACTAATTTTATGTATATATTATAAGTACAAATCATGGTCAAACTTGTACGTCGTTGACCAGCGAAATTTAAGGGCGCCTTATATTCTGGCGCGGAGGGAGTATCTATCTAGGCAAATTTGATCCAAGTAGCAAGTTGACATCTAAGCCATGCATGTTACAAGCAAGTTCACTTCACATATTACTCAGCTTGACCAGGCGACTTGGGTTAGCTAACCTGTGTACTCCCTCCGCGCCAAAATATAAGGCGCCCTTAAATTTCGCTGGTCAACGACGTACAAGTTTGACCATGATTTGTACTTATAATATATACATAAAATTAGTATAAAGATATATAATCTTAAAGTATTTTGCAAGACGAATCCAACGGTAGCATTTATACATTTTGAATCCATATAATTTTGTATATATTACTGGTCAAAGTTGTACATCGTTGACCAGCACAAAAATAGCGTGCCTTATATTTTGAAACGGAGGGAGTACTATCGCTTACTGCTAACCAGTACTATCATCCACTAAACCATATGCATCTACAGATATGTGGCTATGGTTTGGTCATACGATGGAGCAGACGATACTCTTGTTTATAGGCAAGTGCCCAACATAATCATGAAGCGTATCAAAATGGCTTGGCTAAGCGGTAGTAGCAAGATTTTAATAGAGATTTGTGCAAATATTAATTGCACCATGAAGTAAGCGTAGCAACGACTTGCGAGGGGAGACTTCACACGTGCATGCAATCGTACTTATACACACGATGCATGTTGCAAAGTTGACATGAATGAACAATGAAGGATGTGTATATTACTCATCTTGACCGGGCTCCATTCTTCGTATGCATGGATATGGTGGAAGCATGTGACCTACATATATCCAATTTGAGAGATCTAAGAACTGAAATTTAGTCTCTAGACATTCGTAGTGAGTGAAAAATCGATCTCTCTCAGAGTCTCAGTCTAGGGTGTTAGTGCGTAGGAGGCGGCAAGCCGCGCTCGCCGATGAGAAGGAAGAGGCGAGGATGAAGAAGATAAAGAGAGAGGAAAAGGAAGGGAGAGAGTACTGCCTCTCGGGCTGGCCAACGGAGATGAGATACGCGCGCATGCATGCACTCCTCGATCTTGCGTGTTCAAACTTCAAAGTCAGATGATAATACGTACGGCGCGTTTGGTAGCCCGTAGCAACTTGGGCCAGGCCCTCCAGCTGCAGTGAGCGGGCGTTTGGTTGCATGTAAATGGAGCTTGGCCTGCATAGCGCGCTTCACAAAGCAGGCTTGAGCCAGGCCCGAGAGGAACGACCGAATCAGCCGATTCCGTGGAGCCATGCCCTGCAGCTGCAAAAGTAGCTCGATTCAAAATAAGCTCTATATGCAACTTGTGCGAATTAGCGATGCATGCGGTTCCATTCCGGCAATCAGCTCGAACTTTCGTTAACCGTATGACCCTAATTTTGTGTTCTTGTGTGAAGCTTTTTTAGATAAATTTTGAAGATCTTGTCGCACACGGTCTACCGTTTTCGATTTCCTTCGAGGAGTAGCTTCACCTCGTCATTCCGCACAACTTTCATGTTGTGAGTTTTGCATTTTGGTGCTTGTAGATGGATATATCTTGTATATTTATACTGTTCTTGGTGTACGTGTCTTCTTCACCCTCCGTTCTACCTCGTCATCGTCGAGCTCCGCTGCTGCCATGCCATGTCCCGTCGAGCTCCGCCGCCGTCATGCCGTGTCGTCGCCGTCCAGCTCTGCCGCCACCATGGCGTCTCCTTGCCGTCCAGCTCTGCCGCCGCCATGCCATCATTGTTGAGCTGTCCAAGTCTGATGGTAGGTGGTAACTTCACCCATGTGAAAATAGGTGAGGCTAATCTTTGTTTGTATCCAACCAAACAAAGAGGAGTTGTTTACCCAACTGAAGCCACGTTTCTTGCTGCAGTCTACCAAACGAACTACAGAACACGACTCAGAGACTGTATTTTCTCAGCAGGGCCTTGGAGAGCTTGCCCCAGAGAGATGGAAAACTGCTGCTGGGTACCAAACGCGCCGTAGTGCGTGGCTCAGTGCACAGTCGGAGAGAAAGCTGGGGCAAAGTGCAAACACATGAGGAGTTCGGACGCCAATTCGGTTCGGCCCAGTGAAATGTAAGAGACACAGAATCACGGATGCTAAATATGTACACACACAAGTACTAGACCAAAAGTGATATTTCTTCTAGATTAAAATACAGGAGGGAAGCGCTCAGTACATTGCTAATTGAGTATCTGATGATACTCGTCCGGCTTCCATATTCATTATTCGATGTCACAGCATCTCACTCAAATTTTGTATAGGCGCAAGCACAAGCTACTCCAACCTTTACCGTGCACACATGCTAGCTAGCTAAGTAGCCAGTTCTCAGGATTCTAGGGTACGCAGTTGGAGCAGTACTGCTTGCTGCAGTCGTCCCTACAAGTCTGGCCATACCCTCTCTGGCAGTCGTCGCAGTATTGGGAGTTGCAGGCTGGTCTGCATGCCTCCCTGGGGGAGTCGTTGCAGCCGGGACCGTCGGCCTTGCACCTCTCGGCCATTGTGATCTTGCAGGAGTTGCAGGTTTCTCCGATGTTGTCGCAGTCACTGCTGCAATGGGAGGCAATGGAGGCCTGGCATGTCGTGTAGCACTGCGACCGACAGTCGTCGCATGATATCGTCGGTCCCGATCCTGGTGCCGGTGCGGGAGTCGATGGCAACGGCGGCGCCGGAGGTGGTGGTGTGGAAGCTGGTGGTGGCGGTGGTGGCGGCGGCGCCGGAGAGTGACCGCAACGCCCCAAGGAAGGCACAACCAGCAAGGCGAAAACGGAAACAAGGGCGGCCGACTTGAGAACGAGGGCGGCTGAACCGGGAACCATTGTGGTGTGGACTAATGGTGCACAACCAGCAAGGCTAATAAGCTTGAGAGGAAGGAGACGCGGGATGAAATGTGAAGAGGCGCATACGACGCTATTTATAGGCACTCAAGAATGCTATTCCTCTACTACCATGCACTACACTACATATGCAAATGGATTTGACATTTGACTTGGTAAATTGCATCAAGTTGCAAGTCGAGATCCGCACCATGCCTGTTACAAGTTGACTTGAGATATGATTCACCTGGTCTGGCAAAATAAGATCTCATCTCAGTAGAAGAGAGGAAACTGATTTGCTCCACTGTCTCGAGTCCTAGCTGCCTAAGTGACTAGCATGTGCAAGTTGACTTCACATATTCCTAGTATCGGAAATGTGCTGTGACCGCCCGTTGGCTATACCACCCCCATTCATTGTCGTCGATTGATGAATAAGATTCGGACATGCACCACCGGCTGCCAGTTATTTAGTTAGTGTTATGTCTGCAAATCACCTGCGGCACTGGTCCCAATATATGAGTGATAACTGATAAGCCTCCTTCATATCCGGGTAAAGCAGTTCATGAAGGACGTTATTTCTACCAGCAAGGCAGATCATCCCTCTTTCTCTTTGGTTTACACACGTGCAGGTATTTCACTGTGTTGTCATTGCTTACTGATGAATCAGGACAAAAGTGTGAAGAGAATTAATTGGTTAAAGTTGTAATTAATTGGGACTTGGCACCCCGTTGTCAGCTCTTTTTGCAAGTTATTGAATAAGCGGATGTATATGCCACTAGTCCAGGTGTAAAAGTCCTCATGAGCTGGTAAACATTGACACAAAAAGGGAATAATAACATTTTGAATAATTTAAAGGTAGCACATGAAAAATTTACTTGGAGTGGCAAGAAAATACCACATATAGGTAGTTATAGTGGACACAAATGGCATGGATTTTGGCTCAAGGATTTGGATGCACGAGAAGCATGCCCTCTCAGTACAGAGTTTAGGCTAGCAAGATTTATGTAAGCAAACAAGAATATCAACCCGTACACCAAGTTTTATATGACAAACATATTGCAAACATTATAAGACTTCATACCGTCTTCATTGTTAACCAAACCCGTTTATTAGAAAATATCTAGACCTTAGAGATACCACCGATGCAAACCAAATTTTCAACAAGCTTTACGGTAGTTCTTCACTAATAGGCTTAACTCATGTGATGCATAAATTTAATCATGATCTACTTGTTAACTCAAAACGATTGACAAGCATCAAGTTATCCATATTAGTGATCTACAAGATTAAGCAAGTTTTTCCTTATACCAATTACCACATGCAACATTTTCTGAACCAACCAAACACCAATCAATTTATTTCATTCACTCTCCAAACAGATATAAGTGAAGCAAGAGAGTACTTTCTACAAAAGAAAGCTAATAGCTCTGAAAAGAGATACATGAAAACAAGAGCTAAAAGCTGAACAGCGCTAGATATGAACACTCAACAAATATAAGTGAAGAATAGCACTAGTACAGAACGACACATCGGAAACGGGCCAAAAACCCCTTCGGCAACGGAGAAAGGGTCCGTGTCCCCGACTCTGTCACTGATGTGAAGGCCTTCATCGGTAACGGAGTCAAAAAACCGTTCCGATGAGGTATCCATTTGGCAACGGTTGTGCGCAGACCTCCGTTGCTTTAGTTTTCCTACATCAGATATAGAGTTTTCCATCTACCCGTTTGCACTGAGCTTTTCTCATATTTCGGTTATATGCCATAATACATGAAAGGTTGATTGCACAATGCACTAAAACGTTATTCAATTCATAACATAGAACAAATGCCATCATTACATTGGTATACAATAATATCACCATTTTTTACAATTTGACTACAATCATATCTATCACACATTGGCATAATGTAATATCACCTATTAGACTTTGACTACAATCATGAACTCTAAACCTATAAGCAACTAACCTAACAAGATGGAAATTAAGCCAGCCTTCCATCTTTAACTTGGAGCTCACCTTCTATGAGCTCTCGGTCGTCGCTGTACCCACTCCAAGACCAGTATCCACGAAATTTCCTTGCCTTAAGGTTTCTGGTTCTCGGAATGATACATTGGTACTTTTATGCAGTGTTGCCGAAATAACACCTGCGTGAAAGAAAAAAAACTATTAGCGAAATGTACAAAATACATCTGGATATTAAAAAAATCAGTGGCTATTTTCCAGCAACTGCTTTGTTCGGTTGCCATTTTCGAGAAACTGCTAAGATCAACGGCAAATATCCAGGAACTGCTCTCTTTGGTGGCAGACAGTTCGCATTCCTTCCTTCTCTTCTTCCTCATTCCACCCCAATCCCCCACCCGCCATGGACGACCGCAACAGAATAACAGAGACAACTACCGTCCGTACCCACGGCACCGTTCTGGAGGTGGTGTACACGAACGAGGAGCATACCGTGGAGCGGATCCTCAACAAGTACGAGGAATGGCTAGCAGAGGAGAAGCATCGGTTCATCGGCCTTGACATCGAGTACACCCGTGATCGTCGGCACATGGCTGTCCTGCAACTCGCCATGCGCCAGCATGTCCTCGTGTTCCACTGGTGCAAGTCCAAGAAGAATTATCCAGAGTTGGGCAAATTCTTTGAACGCAAGAATATCACCTTCGCAAGCGTGGACATCACCAACGACAGCAAGGTGCTTTCTTCTGCCGGCTTCCACATTCCACCGGAGTACTACGTGGACATCCAACTCATATACAAAATCAAGGGTGGAGACGAGAGGGATGGAATGGGTGATCTAGTGGCAGACCTCATCGACAAATTATACGCCAGCATGATGAAGGAGTTCCCATCCACCCAGCACGATTTTTGGGAGCGGATGCCGCTGCACAAAGTTAACCTCGACTACGCAGCAATAGATGGGTACGTGACCTACGAGTTGTATCGCAAGATCCTAACCTTGAAGGACAGGCTACGTCCAACATGGCAGGAAATGCTCTGCCCTAGGTGCAAGAATGCCCTAGGTGAATTGCAATAGGCTTTGGATGTGGGTTTTTAACTAGTTTGTACAGTTGGTGCTTTAACAATAAGTGTTTGTAATTATCAGAACATGTATGTGTGAATTTGCACTAGGAATTTATTTATGTGATGAAATGCTCATACGTAGAACCTAGTTCATCGGCATCACAGCCGGTCACAGAAAGATTTATACCTTTCACCCGGCGGGAGAGGAGGTGCATGCCTCTGCCAGATGCGCTGAGATGCTACCAGCGCGCTGCGACGCAATCACCTCCTCCTCCTTCTCCTTCGTCGACATCCACCTCCTCCTTCTCCAGATCAGACACCACCTACAGATCCTCCACCACCTCCAGATCAGCCACTTCCTCCTCCAGATCGGCCACTTCCTCCTCCAGATGGGTTTCTGCTGGTAGATCCGCCGGAGGTGCTGCAGCACCACCTCATGAATGACCTCCTCCACATCGGCCTGGCTCAGAAGAAGCCGGGCATCACCGGAGGAGGAGGGCGTCAGATGGTGGCACTGCCGCATCATTAGCGGACGCATGGCCGCCTCCAGATCGACCTTCCCCTCACGAAGGGCTGCCGCTAGAACGGTGCCGCCGCTCCCCTCACGAAGGGCTGCCGCTAGAACAGTGCTGCCGCGGCGGCTAGAGCCGCGGCCGCCATGGCCGGATCTAGAAGCGCTGACAGAGGAAGCAATTAGAGAGAGTGAGAGAGTTATAATGAGACCGAGCCGGCAGTATATATAAGCACCACATTGGCAACAGACATTTTATATAACCGTTTCCATTGATTTTACACCAGCGAGAGAGTAAACTTACTAACAGGTACTCTACATATGAATGCAGAGACCACTTAGCAGCTAATGCTACTACATACGGACATGATAATGAAGTAAACGATTACATATATGCTACTACTAGCTAATGCTACAACTAGCAGCTGCTGATGAAGACTCGGGCTCGTCGTCGCTGTACACGAGTGCGTCCCTCCGGCATAAGGTACCGTCGAAGATCTTGATAAAGAACCCGTTGTCGCCGTCGAACTCGAAGCACAAAAAGTGCCCCTGCTCAAGCTTGTACGCTTGGTCGAATGACTTCCATCCCTGGCCGAGGTACAAATTCCCCCCAGCACTCACGACCGTCTACACAGCCCAGCTGCCGTTCTCGCAGTGCTCCATCTTCAGATGCATGGTAGCTGCCACCATGCCTTGGAGCTTCTCTGCGAACGCCCTCGGGAGCCTCAGGCGGCTCTCGATGCCCTTGTACAGGATAACCAAGAACTCGAAGCCGCGTAGCTCCGGGGACATGTCTTCAGAGGACGGTGAGGGCGGCACCGACGGCGTGGCATTGCGGCTGCGCCCCCTACCACGGCCGCGCCCTCGTCCACGGCCGCGACCGCTGATGGTACCTCTCGCCGGGGACATGTCTTCAGAGGACGGTGAGGGCGACACTGACGGCATGGCATTGCCGCTACGCCCCCTACCACGGCCTCGCCCTCGTCCACGGCCGCGACCGCTGCTGGTACCTCTCGCTATGGATTTGGACTGAGGGGATCTGGCGAAGTTTGAATAACTGTAGGCGCTGGACTGGGGCTTCAAAGAGACCGCTGCTGGTACCTCTCGCCATTTATACTCGCGGGTCTGCTCCGCCCACCTCCCCATCTGCCCATTCGCTAGCCTGCACGTATCAACATTTTCAACGGTTGGAAAATTCTATCCGTTACCATAGAGGCAAATACTGGAAACGGACAATTTTATTAACCGTTGCCAATATAATAGGTGACGGAGATTGGAAAGGGTCCGTTGCCAATGTAGGCGGGCCTGGTCAGGTTTGTACGCACCGGCCGCGCGGAAAGCGCGATTCTCCGTCGCCTAACACCTGCCGTTTCCATAGAGGGGTATCCGATGTGTCGTTCTGTACTAGTGTAGGAGTATTCTCATGAAAAAGCGGAGCGTGTCTCTCTCCCAATCAAGAATGCTAGGGTCCGGTCAAGCTTTATTGAAAATAAAAGAAGTACTGAAAATAAAAGCACACAGACGCTCAAGAAAAGCACATATGATGTGAAATAATTAAAATATAGTTTCACTAGAGATGACCTGATAATTTGACGATGAAGAAGGGGATGCCTTGGGCATCCCCAAGCTTAGACGCTTGAGTCTTCTTGAAATATGCTAGGGAGATCCATGGGAGCCTCCCCAAGCTTAAGCTCTTCACTCTTCTTGATCCTATTATCATCCTTCTCTCTTGACCCTTGAAAACTTCCGTCACACCAAACTCAAAGTAAATCTCATTAGAGGGTTAGTGCATAATCAAAAACTCACATGTTCTATAAAGACGCAATAACTCGTTACTTTAAACATTAGCTACTGCCACTGATTATGTGAAGCTCTTCCACCCAAATAATTTCACTCAACACTAGTAAAAGAGAGAATGCAAAATAAAAAGGCATAATCTGTCTAAAACAGAACAGTCCGCAAAGACGAATTTTTTCGAGTCACTTACGACGCTCAGATCTAAAAACTTTGAACTAATGAAAGATTCAGACATTCATAAAGATTACGCACAAAAAATTTCAGATTTTTTAACAATCTGGTGATTTTAGGAATTTCGTACAGTGGACAGCAAAAATCTGTTTCTGCGCAGCAATCAAAATTAAGCATCGTCTTAACACTAGAGGCTACTCTTGGCACAACAATGCGAGAAAATAAAGATACAAAGGAGTTGCTACAGAAGTAAACAATCTCCTTGACTCAATAAAAGAAAAATTGCAGAAAATAAAAATAATGGGTTGCCTCCCATAAGCGCTTTTCTTTAACGCCTTTTAGCTAGGCACAAAGCATGCATCAAGTATCACCAATGAAGAAGCATCAACAATCTTACGCTTACCTTTCCTACCCTTACTTTAGGAAATATTTGGTTGCACATAGGTGAGGAGGCGAAATTCATAACTCCTTGGCCCATGTCTATTATTGCTCCAAAGCGTTTCAGCAGGGATCTCCCAAGCGTAATTTGTCCCCTGCACATTCAATGACAACATAATCAATAGATACTGTTATCCCCAGGAGTTTTGTAAATACCCCTTCAGCTGCTCCTTTTGGTATTTTAATGGTATTATCAGCCAGAGTTATCAGACTTTCACATTTAGAAAGCTCCCAAAGGTTTAAGGAATCATAAATTTCCCTAGGCATTAAACAAAATTCAGACATGATATCACATCGAGCATGGAAGGTTTCACCATTGATAACAACTTTCACAGATAGAATCCATCCCGATGGTTCAAAGTTTATTGGCTCATTATCATAATGTTCACGAATCTGATTATACCCTTCTTTTAGACCAGATATATTTGTTTCAAGAGCATTTAATCTATCATTTATGCTTGTGAGAACTGAATCAATTTTACTAATTGGAGGGCTAGAAATTGTAATCAACTTTTTAATAGCATTAAAAGCTTGATCCCCATCATGACGAAGGAAATCTCCTCCTACCACAGCATCTAAAGCATATCTGTAGCAAAGAACAAGACCAAAATAAAAGCTACTGAGGAGCAGGCTTAGAGTCATTTTAGGTTCAGTTTTAGCATAGACTCAAATATTCTAGACCAAGCATCTTTAAAACTCTCCTCACTCCTTGCTTAAAAGTGATAAATCTCCTCAGGTGACATTACTACAGAAACAGGGCTAGACATGATAACTAACAGAAAACAAAACTGAAAATAAACTAAATGCAAGTAACTTTTTTTTGTGTTTTTGATAATTGAAAGCAAACAAGATAAAATAAAATAAACTAAGCAAGACAAAAACAAAGTAAAGAGATTGGAAGTGTGAAACTCCCCTTGCAGAAGACTGCTGTCTCCCCGGCAACGGCGCCAGAAAAAGTCTTGATGCTAGGCGTGCCAGCTCGTTGGGAGACCCCAAGAGAAGGTTTGATGTAGTCTAGCAGCAAGTTTTCCCTCAGTATGAAACCAAGGTTTATCGAACCAGTAGGAGCAGCAACTCTTCTGAAGGTTGTTGGCGGCGCCGTTACTCGATCACCAACGTGGAACCTGCACACAACACAATCAAAGTACTTTGCCCCAACGAAACAGTGAGGTTGTCAATCTCACCGGCTTGCTGAAAACAAAGGATTAAACGTCTCGTGTGGAAAATGAGTATTAAATTGCAGCGAATGAAAAAGGAACAGTTTGCAGTTTGTGGTTGTTTAATCAGTGTAAAAGAATGGACCGGGGTCCACAGTTCACTAGTGGTGTCTCTCCATAAAAGATAACTAACATGTTGGGTAAACAAATTACAGCTGGGCAATTGACAAATAGTGAGCGCATGACAATGCATAAATATGACATGATGATTACTATGTATTTAATTGGGCATTACGACATAATACATAGACCGTTATCCAACAGCGTCTATGACTAATAATCCACCGCCGGGTTGTCATCCGAGTTCCCCGTTGGTATTAAGTTGCAAGCAACGGATAATCGCATTAAGTAAAGCGCGTAATGTAAACAAACACATATGCCCGTGGACATAGCATCGTTAGGTTTCCCTAGTGGCAACAGCACATCCACAACCTTAGAACTTTCTGTCACTGTCCCAGATTAAACGGAGCATGAACCCACTATCTAGCATAAATACTCTCTCTTGGAGTTACAAGCATCTACTTGGCCAAAGCATATACTAGTAACGGAAAGCATGCAAGATCATAAATAACATGGGCATAGATTGATAATCAACTTGACATAGTATTCAATATTCATCGGATCCCAGCAAACACAACATGTAGCATTACAATAATATGATCTTGATCATGTAGGGCAGCTCACAAGATCTAAACATGATGGCACAAAGTGGAGAGACAACCATCTAGCTACTGCTATGGACCCGTAGTCCAAGGATGAACTACTCACGCATCACTCCGGAGGCAGGCATGGCGATGTAGAAGCCTCCGGTGACGATTCCCTCTCCGGCAGGGTGCCGGGAAGAGGTTCTGGACCCTCCCGAGCTAGGGTTGACGGCGGCGGCGTCTCTGGAACTTTTCGTGGATATTGGCTCAGGCACTTAGGGTTATTTTCTCGGGGGGAATAAGTAGGCGAAAGGGCGGCGGCTGGAGGCCACCGTGGGGCCCACACGCACCCAGGGCGCGCCTGAGGGGGGCCCGCGCCCTGGCCACGTGTGGGGCCCACGTGGCTCTCCTCTGTTGATCCTTTGGTCCATCTGATGTGTTCTGGCAAAATAGGGACCTCCGTGAAGTTTCGTCCAATTCCGAGAATATTTCCTGACTAGCTTTTCTGGAATACAAAAACAGCAGAAAACAGGAACTGGCACTTCGGCATCTTGTTAATAGGTTAGTCCCAAAAAATGTATAAAAGTGTCATAAAGTAGATGCAAAACATGTAGCAATTGGTATAAAACAAGCATGGGACATCAAAAATTATAGATACGTTGGAGACGTATCAACCTCCCCCTCGTCCAGCACCTCCTCTCTCACCACTGTCAGACTGGTAACGCGGGTTCGGAATAGGCGCTCTTCCACTTTTAGTAACTTTCTTCTGGCGCATCCCCTTCAGCAAGTAGGCCGATGATTCCTTGCCTTGGCTCATCTTGGTCAATCACCTGCATTGAGAAAGGGTAAACAATTAAGCGTAAAGACATGATCCAATTAAGAAGCATAAAGACATAATGCAATTAATAAGATGTTGAAAAATAAATACAAAGCATAATAAAGACATAATAACATGCCACCTAAGCAACCCACTAAGGGTATTTCTCTCAACATGCAAGGTGTCCACCTCATCAATCATCTTTAAGCAATCCTAACATGCCACCTAAGCAAAGCTTCCACCTATTGAAAAGGAAAACGCGTGGAAACTCGTGATGTGTTGCACATGTTACTTGCCCATTGTACCTACAAGCCGTGGAAACTCTGCATAATATCTAACACTAACATACAGTGACGGAGCAATTAGAATGAAATCAAGCCAGAACATAAATCTGTTTGGAGGGACAGATAAAATAATGGAATATGTAATGGTGGTCCTAATACAATATTATATTTTCAGTCCCACAAAGTATAGTATTAAACTTTTATGTCTGATAAATTGGAGAGCTCCAGTGGCATTTGTCGGGTGAGAAATAAATGGAAGTTTCTATACTGATCAAAAGATATCCTAAATTTTCGAAACTGTATTTTCACTGACATGAATAGTGAACTTTATCACCACTCTTAAAAGGCGGAGCAATTAGTTGTATCATGGGGAAAAAGTAACGAATGCAAAGAAACAGTGGCATGCATAGTTTGGATCCAATTTAGATGAATTAGAAGTAACTAACATGTAACCACCGTGACCTCCAGAAGGCCTCCAAATCCAATAACTAACATGTAACCAGCGTGACCTTCAGAAGGCCTCCAAATCCAAATGCATAATGGTCAAATTTACCAAATATTATTCAATGGAAGATTATGGGATAATTTTGGCATTGCACAACTCAGAAACTGCAGACTGAACCTAATTAAATGGGCATTTCCGTTCACCTTTTGTCTGTGAGAAAGCAAATTGGATTGCAAATTCTAACTATGTCCACCTAGACCAAATTAGGAAGAGAGGGTGCAGGGGAGAGAGGATGCAAGGCTTACCTTGCCGAGGCGGGAACCGACCTCCAGGCGACGACCGGAGAGGATGGAGAAGACGGCGGCGCTAGGCACAGGGACTCGGCGGGCGCGTGGCCCGCTCCTCCTCCAGCGCGGGGACCCGGCGGCGTGGGCAGGGGCTCGGTCAGGCGTGAGCACCCCGCACAGTGCTCTCGAGCAGCCAATCGACTACGGCGTGGCGGAGGGGGCGTGGCGGCGAGGTGCGGGTGGCCGGGGCGTGAGGGAAGAGGGGAAGGTGCACGGCCGGAGGGGAGCGGGGGACGCAGGCGTGGGGAGGCGATGACGGCGGTGGCCGAGGGCGGCGCCGATGCAGGAGGGCGGAAAGACGAGGGCGGCGCCGCCGGTGGCCGGAAATTGAGCGAGCGAGCTGTGGGGGCGAGCGAGCTGTGCGTGTGTGTGTGTGTGGTTGGGGACGACCCCGCGGGCCGCGCGTTTGTTTAAGTGGATAAGCATACGTCGACGGCAATGCCGTCGGCGTATCCTTTTTTATATGATTTTTTATTTTTCTTTCTCCCGCAACAATATAAGTTAGTCGATATTCCCAAAACATAGGATCCCACAATAATTTATTTAATTATAATTTTATATACTTTTATTATAATATATTGTATTATGTGGTAGGCCCACGCGCAAATTATTCCTCCGCTCCGCTATCCTTTTTTCCAGCGAAACCCTAGTCCGATGGGCCCCGCATATCTAACCCCGAGATTTCTCCGTACGACGGTTCACCAATGCCTCCCAACACATTTGTATACATATGATATGGAACCATCTAGGTTTTGGTGGGTTTCCGACGCTCCGGAGCCCCGCTTCGATGAAACCCTGAATCCGCCGAAAAAATCCTAACGTTTTCGTCTACCCCCATAGACGTGCATCGAGAGGGGGTAGGCCAGTAGACTTTTTTGCTTGGTTGTGCTAGGTTAGGCCATAGGAACATGAGAAACCAAAGTCTACCCCAAATCAACACAAGATTCCATCTGGTTTGCCCGAAAGGAGAGTTTTCACCTCTAAGTGTAGAAACTCACTAGAGAGATAGTGAAGTCGGTGAAGCCGGTCTGACCCCGGAGTAGGATATTGCACATTTACAATACACAACACACTTGTATACATATGGTATGGCACAATCTAGGTTTGGGTGGGGTTCCGACGCTCCGGGGCCCCGCTTCGGCGAAACACTGAATCCGCTGGAAAAACCCTAATGTTTTTGTCGGGTAGGCCTGTGGACTTTTTTGCTTGGTTATGTTAGGTTAGGCCATAGGAAGGTGGGAAACCAAAGTCTATCCCAAATCAACACAAGATTCCATCCGGTTCGCCCGAAAGGGGAGTTTTCACCTCTAAGTGTAGGAGAAAAGTCAAAGTTCCCGTCACACCACGGGGCAGGATAAATTGAGCCATATATTTAATATTTATGTTGTAGGTGTATATTACATGTGTTGTTTTTATTTATTTTACATGTATATATTGTAGGGTCGGGTTCCGGAAAACTCAAACCGTTATTTTATGCACGTGGGATACCGAAATTGGGAGGGAAATTATAGATCCAATTTATATATAAATTATACCTACATTAAATATTATATACATAAATAAATAAATAAATATTATATAGAGAAATAAATAAAAAAAAGGAACCGATATACGCCGACGGCATTGCCGTCGGCGTATGAACGCAGCGAAAACCTACGTCCCTTCTCCGTCACGGTGGGCGTATGTACGCCGGCGGCCTACGATACGCCGACGGCGGCCGTCGGGCCCAGATGGCTACGCCGACGGCCCTTTGTACACCGACGGCCGTTGGCACGGCTGCCCTAGCTCGGTTTGTACGCCGACGGCCCCAACATTTGGCCGTCGGCATACAATCCGGCCGTCGGCGTCTTGTGGCTTTCCTGTAGTGCGGTGCACAACGTATGGCACACATAGGTACACAGGTGGACTCTAGGGTATGCAGTTTGGCGCCGAGCACTGCTTGCTGCAGTCTTCCCGACAATTCATTTCTTGCGCATACTCGCAGGTCATACAGGGCATTGGGCTGCAGGCATTGGTCGCAAGAACCGTAGCTGGGGGGCATGTGGTTGCAATCGCAGTTGTCGATGTTGCGGCAGACGTCGTTGGCCTTGCATTGCTCGATCATACCGGCCATGCAGCGCTCCTCGCAGTTACCTCCAACACGGTCGCAGCCATCGCTACATTTGGAGGCAATGGAGGCACTGCTGCTGCACGACGTGTAGCATTGCGACCAACAGTCGTCGCATGATATCGTCGGTCCCGGTCCTGGTGCCGGTGCGGGAGTCGGTGGCAACAACGCCGGAGGTGGTGGTGTGGAAGCTGCTTCTGGTGGTGGTGGCGGTGGCCGGTGGTGGAGAGTGACCGCAGCGCCCGAAGGACGGCACGACCAGCAAGGCTAGAACGAAAACAAGGGCGGCAGCCTTGAGAGCAAGAGCGGCTGAACCAGGAGCCATTGTGGTATGGACTAGTATGCACAATAAGCAAAGCTAAGCTTGAGATGGAGGAGAAGCTGGATGAAATGTGAAGAGGCACATACGACGCTATTTATAGGCACCCAAGAGTGCAATTCCCCTTCATATATAAATAGAATTGACATTTCACTTTGTAAAAATTGCACCAAGTTGCAAATCGAGATCCGCATACCATGCCCGTTACAAGCTGACTTTCGGAGATTATTCACCTTGTCTGGCAAAATTAGATCTCATATCAGTGGAAGAAAGAAAACTGAATTACTCCATTGTCTTGGGTCCTATAGCTGCCTAGCTTGTTATTGTTGAATTCAGCTATTTTTCTGATAGTGTATTCAGTCTTGGAGGCTGCGTTATTTTCAAAGATACTGAAATGAAGATTTTAACTGGACACTCCACATTTAGTTAGTGTGGAACAAGTAAATTTATGTAGTGAGACTCCACATGGTTTCAGAAAGACCGAATCGTAAATATTTACGAAATACTTTGAATATGGCCACTGCATTAATGGGATTCGTGGCTGTCAAGTAGCCCTCAGCTAAAACGCATATCATTTATGTAAATTACTTTGTTATTACACTTTTGTGTCATCTAAACATGTTGGCTTTGTCTTAACTCGAGTGAAACCCTACAAAATACAAACCCATGAAATCTGAATAAAAAAAATAAGAATCTAACATACAGGCTAAAATTACGGCAGTTTTACACTACTTCAGAATGCACTCTTAATTGTTAAACCATCGCTGTGGTGCTTCGCGGTGATGAGATGTCAACTACCTTCTACCTCCTCTCAGCAAAGAGAGTACACTAGTGAGAGTTTGCCGTTTGATTCCTCGTGAGAACCCGTGTTGATCAGGTTCCTTTTGCACCTTCTCACACAATTCCCTGCAACTTTTCTTGCCTCCGCGATACCAGTGAAAGAGTGTATCTAAGCTGCCGACAAAGAAGAAAATAAGTTGGCTGTTTTTTCCTAGGGAAAAAGCTCATCGAAAGAGGCGCAATGCCATACAGGCCGTTTCTCCGATATCTTCACAATCTGCTGCTCCGATACCATAAAGATTGCTTCTGCCTCTGCTGTTCGGCGTAAACAGGCCGCAGCCTGCTACCAGTTGGGCCTCATCCAGAGCGAGGACCAATTCGAAATGAGGTCAAAACCAGGTACTTGGGCCTATTCCAGCAGCCGATTTCAGCTTCTAACGTGCAAGGTCTAGCCGCAATTTGACAGAAGAAGACACGCATGGCTTTAGGCCAGTGAGGCATTTTATTCTGAGGCAAATATAGGGTGAGGTGGAAGGAAGTTGCCGGCCTAAGGAGTTGCAACTTGCAAGGCTTAGGGATGCATTGCATCACACATTTTAGTTGTGCTCTTCGCCTAATATGGCTTTCGCAACGGTCGAATGGTCCACATAAACCATTGGATTCCATACCTCTTCCTTTGACAGAGTTGATTCGGCGCTATTATTGGCAATGATTCACAGCACCATTGGTAACGGAAGGTCAGCGAAGTTCTTGACTGATTGGGTGGGGGACGACACCCTAGCTTGCACTGCTCCGATATCTTCACAATCTCAGGTCGCAAGAACAGGACATGAGGCGATGTCGGGCTCAAAATGGATCGACGATCTTAGTAAGAAGTTGCATGTCTATCACACTATCCATTGGGGAAGAAACTCCTATTAGGCAGTGGGTGCTTACTACATAGAATTCTGTCGGCCGACAAGCACGGAATTCAAGAAGCTTGTGTGGAAATTATGGGCCCCAAATAAATGCAAGTTATTCATTTGGACCTTGATGATGGGAGAACGCGGAATTTTGCACGTTTTGTGTACGAAACTCGGAGAGGCGAACACCTAGTAAAGCAGTGCCCTTTAGTTCAGCAGATTTGGACAGAGACGCCGGCCAACATCTTCAAGGTTCATGATTTCGACCCAGGGTCTTGGGGACACTGATGAACCAGTTCTTCATTGGTTCTGTAACTTAGAACGTAGTGGCACAAAGAGTGAACGCAAGACCAAGCGGACACCGTCGACCCTAAGTCGTTGGGCAGTTCGGAAGGAGCGGAATCGAATATTTTTTAACGAAAAGGAGGCTTTTAACTAGGGGAGGACTTTGGACGATCATCAAGGATGAGATCATGTCTTGTCGATAATCAGGAGCACCGATCCCCCTAGTGACGCAATATGGTAGTGTACCATTTGATCTGTGTTGATCTAGCCTAGTGTTTTTATCTCTTTTCGACCTCCTATGTTTTTTAAACTTTTGTAACAACTTACTCCTTCTGTTAAAGAAATATGGATGCTCTCGGTACTATGATGAACTGGGCTGTAAATAAGGGGATTATATACTCCCTCCGTTTCAAAATATAAGGCACGCTATTTTTGTGCTGGTCAACGATGTACAACTTTGACCATTAATATATACAAAATTATATGGATTCAAAATGTATAAATGCTACCGTTGGATTCGTCTTGCAAAATACTTTAAGATTATATATCTTTATACTAATTTTATGTATATATTATAAGTACAAATCATGGTCAAACTTGTACGTCGTTGACCAGCGAAATTTAAGGGTGCCTTATATTCTGGCGCGGAGGGAGTATCTATCTAGGTAAATTTGATCCAAGTAGCAAGTTGACATCTAAGCCATGCATGTTACAAGCAAGTTCACTTCACATATTACTCAGCTTGACCAGGCGACTTGGTTAGCTAACCTGTGTACTCCCTCCGCGCCAAAATATAAGGCGCCCTTAAATTTCGCTGGTCAACGACGTACAAGTTTGACCATGATTTGTACTTATAATATATACATAAAATTAGTATAAAGATATATAATCTTAAAGTATTTTGCAAGACGAATCCAACGGTAGCATTTATACATTTTGAATCTATATAATTTTGTATATATTACTGGTCAAAGTTGTACATCGTTGACCAGCACAAAAATAGCGTGCCTTATATTTTGAAACGGAGGGAGTACTATCACTTACTGCTAACCAGTACTATCATCCACTAAACCATATGCATCTACAGATATGTGGCTATGGTTTGGTCATACGATGGAGCAGACGATACTCTTGTTTATAGGCAAGTGCCCAACATAATCATGAAGCGTATCAAAATGGCTTGGCTAAGCGGTAGTAGCAAGATTTTAATAGGGATTTGTGCAAATATTAATTGCACCATGAAGTAAGCGTAGCAACGACTTGCGAGGGGAGACTTCACACGTGCATGCAATCGTACTTACACACACGATGCATGTTGCAAAGTTGACATGAATGAACAATGAAGGATGTGTATATTACTCATCTTGACCGGGCTCCATTCTTCGTATGCATGGATATGGTGGAAGCATGTGACCTACATATATCCAATTTGAGAGATCTAAGAACTGAAATTTAGTCTCTAGACATTCGTAGTGAGTGAAAAATCGATCTCTCTCAGAGTCTCAGTCTAGGGTGTTAGTGCGTAGGAGGCGGCAAGCCGCGCTCGCCGATGAGAAGGAAGAGGCGAGGATGAAGAAGATAAAGAGAGAGGAAAAGGAAGGGAGAGAGTACTGCCTCTCGGGCTGGCCAACGGAGATGAGATACGCGCGCATGCATGCACTCCTCGATCTTGCGTGTTCAAACTTCAAAGTCAGATGATAATACGTACGGCGCGTTTGGTAGCCCGTAGCAACTTGGGCCAGGCCCTCTAGCTGCAGTGAGCGGGCGTTTGGTTGCATGTAAATGGAGCTTGGCCTGCATAGCGCGCTTCTCAAAGCAGGCTTGAGCCAGGCCCAAGAGGAACGACCGAATCAGCCGATTCCGTGGAGCCATGCCCTGTAGCTGCAAAAGTAGCTCGATTCAAAATAAGCTCTATATGAAACTTGTGCGAATTAGCGATGCATGCGGTTCATTCCGGCAATCAGCTCGAACTTTCGTTAACCGTGCGACCCTAATTTTGTGTTCTTGTGTGAAGCTTTTTTAGACAAATTTTGAAGATCTTGTCGCACACGGTCTACCGTTTTCGATTTCCTTCGAGGAGTAGCTTCACCTCGTCATTCCGCACAACTTTCATGTTGTGAGTTTTGCATTTTGGTGCTTGTAGATGGATATATCTTGTATATTTATACTGTTCTTGTTGTACGTGTCTTCTTCACCCTCCGCTCTACCTCGTCGTCGTCGAGCTCCGCTGCTGCCATGCCATGTACCGTCGAGCTCCGCCGCCGTCATGCCGTGTCGTCGCTGTCCAGCTCTGCCGCCACCATGGCGTCTCCTTGCCGTCCAGCTCTACCGCCGCCATGCCGTCATTGTTGAGCTGTCCAAGTCTGATGGTAGGTGGTAATTTCACCCATGTGAAAATAGGTGAGGCTAATCTTTGTTTGTATCCAACCAAACAAAGAGGAGTTGTTTACCCAACTGAAGCCACGTTTTTTCTGCAGCCTACCAAACGAACTACAGAACACGACTCAGAGACTGTATTTTCTCAGCAGGGCCTTGGAGAGCTTGCCCCCAGAGAGATGGAAAACTGCTGCTGGGTACCAAACGCGCCGTAGTGCGTGGCTCAGTGCACAGTCGGAGAGAAAGCTGGGGCAAAGTGCAAACACATGAGGAGTTCGGACGCCAATTCGGTTCGGCCCAGTGAAATGTAAGAGACACGGAATCACGGATGCTAAATATGTACACACACAAGTACTAGACCAAAAGTGATATTTCTTCTAGATTAAAATACAGGAGGGAAGCGCTCAGTACATTGCTAATTTGAGTATCTGATGATACTCGTCCGGCTTCCATATTCATTATTCGATGTCACGGCATCTCACTCAAATTTTGTATAGGCGCAAGCACAAGCTACTCCAACCTTTACCGTGCACACGTGCTTGCTAGCTAAGTAGCCAGTTCTCAGGATTCTAGGGTACGCAGTTGGAGCAGTACTGCTTGCTGCAGTCGTCCCTACAAGTCTGGCCATACCCTCTCTGGCAGTCGTCGCAGTATTGGGAGCTGCAGGCTGGTCTGCATGCCTCCCTGGGGGAGTCGTTGCAGCCGGGACCGTCGGCCTTGCACCTCTCGGCCATTGTGATCTTGCAGGAGTTGCAGGTTTCTCCGATGTTGTCGCAGTCACTGCTGCAATGGGAGGCAATGGAGGCCTGGCACGTCGTGTAGCACTGCGACCGACAGTCGTCGCATGATATCGTCGGTCCCGATCCTGGTGCCGGTGCGGGAGTCGATGGCAACGGCGGCGCCGGAGGTGGTGGTGTGGAAGCTGGTGGTGGCGGTGGTGGCGGCGGCGCCGGAGAGTGACCGCAACGCCCCAAGGAAGGCACAACCAGCAAGGCGAAAACGGAAACAAGGGCGGCCGACTTGAGAACGAGGGCGGCTGAACCGGGAACCATTGTGGTGTGGACTAATGGTGCACAACCAGCAAGGCTAATAAGCTTGAGAGGAAGGAGACGCGGGATGAAATGTGAAGAGGCGCATACGACGCTATTTATAGGCACTCAAGAATGCTATTCCTCTACTACCATGCACTACACTACATATGCAAATGGATTTGACATTTGACTTGGTAAATTGCATCAAGTTGCAAGTCGAGATCCGCACCATGCCTGTTACAAGTTGACTTGAGATATGATTCACCTTGTCTGGCAAAATAAGATCTCATCTCAGTAGAAGAGAGAAAACTGATTTGCTCCACTGTCTCGAGTCCTAGCTGCCTAAGTGACTAGCATGTGCAAGTTGACTTCACATATTCCTAGTATTCAGTCTTAGAGGCTGCCATATTTTGGAGATACTGAAATGAAGATTTTTACTGGACACTCCACATTTAGCTAGCGGGAAGAAGTAAATTCAGTTATGTAGTGACTCTCCATACATTGTCTGAAACATCCGGAAAGAACGAAAGCTAACTCTTTCCGTAATACTTTGAACGTGGCCGCAATGGGATTCGTGGAAGTCAAGGTGACCGCAATGGGATTTGTGGCCGTCAGGGAGCCCTCAGCTAAAATCCACATGAGTTATGTAAATTACTTTGTTATTACACGTTCATATCATCTAAACATGCAGCGTTTGTCTTAATTCTGGTGAGTGAAACCCGCTAAATACAACGCCATAAAATCGGAAAATAAAGCATCTAACTGCAGGTGCTTCGGTGAGAAGAAGACGAGGGACGGCCGGACGGAGGGCGGCGGCGCCAATGGGAGTTGTTTTAGGAGAACCACGGGAACATGATGCTGGCTAGAGCAGTGATTTAAAGTGGGGCAGGCCGAGCCCATAACTGGCCACCTCAGGCCTGCTAATGGAGGTTACTGGAAGGAGCATGATGAACCCATGAAAACTATAGCCCTCGCCTCATTCTCTTGCCATCCATGACCCACCCGCCCTTCCTCCAGGATAGCCCATACATTACTCCCACTGCCACTATGCCGCTGGAGCGATCTCAAAAAAAAAAAACTATGTCGCCGGAGCGAGAACTGAAAATTTAACGCGTATAAGAAAGTTCAGCCATTTCAAAATAAATCTAAGAAAGTTCAGCCTAAAATATATTTTTCTTCGAAAATCTATCCAAAATTAACCTTTTTTGTCAACTTCATCATCCATGGCGTTAAACTTGGTTACGCCAACACCACGTATCCCGGCGTTTGCTGTTTGCAAAAAAATAGTATTTTAACGAATGAAACGATGTGGTTTCACAAAAAGCAGTTCCCCCGACCCTATCCTTTCGCTCCCCACCTGCTACAGTGAGCGTAGGCGATTTTTGGGCGAAACCGTCGCAGACCAGTTCGCCGGCGGCGATCCGTTCGATCCCTCGCCTCCGCGGCCGCTCCGGCGGCGGGAGGTCGGGGAATCGACGGATCCCGCTGTGCTTATAAACTAGGTGTGCGTGGGTGGCCTGCCGGCGGCGTTGTGGCGAGGGCGACGCGGCGGGAGAGGCTTTTTGTGGCGGCAGATCCCTCCTCTGTTCCTGGTGCTCCGGCGGGGGCCCAGGGCAGTTCTGCCGTTGCGGGCGCGGCCGCTGCTCTTCGGAGCTGCGGCGTGCTCTTTCCCGAGCCGGCGGCCGTGGTGGCGGCGCTTGCTCGGCCTTTTGGGGTTCGGCAGTCTCCGCTCCGGCGGAGTTGGTGCTTCTGCTTAACCCATCCAGGAGTTTGCAGGCGGATCTTCTTCCTCGTCGTTGGTTGCAGAGGGTGCGGTGGAAGATGGGCGGAGCTGTCGTGGTCGTCTCCGGCGCGAGGCGGCGATGGCGGTGGAGGGTCAGCTCGAGGCCGATGTTCGTTCATCGTGCAGATGCTGATGCTTGCGTCAGCTGGCTCTTGCGGCTGCTCAACAAGGTTGCTCCAGCTGGCTTCTCCGGTGCGTGGTGAGGCTGCCTTTTTCGGCTCCGGCGGCTGCTGGCGGTTGAAGACGGTGAGCTGTTCGGCGGTTCTGCGATCGCTGCGTGTGAGTTCGATCTTGCCTCTGATCGTGTGTGTGTTCTTTCACTTGTTGATCTTGTACACGAGCTCCTTGTCAAAAAAAAAAAGAAACGATGTGGTTTCACGATGAAGAAATATGTGTGTCGGCTTCATCGTATCTGGCTCGGCCATATCATCGGTTGCTTAGTCTTGGTGAGTAAGTTCATCTCAAATCAATCGGGGTCATGTTTTCCAACAGACCAAACACCACAAGCCACACACCTTTGTCCGGCCGGCCTTATCTGAGCGATCGAGAATCACCGAGGCCCGGCTGCTAGCTGCAGAGTGCTAAATGCATGGATCACCAAGCCATCGCAGAAAGAAACACGTTTCGGATGTTCAAAGCAGGCAAAACGTTTCACGGTGCTTTTGATATCACATCGTTGTCAGCACATAGCTAGGATCGGAAGGTATTACTTTGGACATGGGTACCGGCGAAGCGTGTTTCTCTGCTATTGCGATTTAACACAAATCAATAACGCCTTTAAAACACGGGAGTATAATATTGTAGATGCTCTTTTTTATATAAATTTGCTCAGACTTTTCTAAATTTATTTATTTTAAATGGGAGCATCGCCCCAGCCTCTGCATCAAACTGATTATACGCGCTATAATTTTGGAATTCAGGGAGTAGCACTACACGATACATTATGGTGTAATAGTTTACATCACTTGCATTGTACATTATCGTACATTAACTGATATTGTGATTTGTGTCCACTTCAACATGCAATAAACACTTTCTTGCCTTTCTAAATCCATGTAGGTGCATTGGTATGAGCACTAAAAATAAATTCATATATCCACACATATCCAAGAAATTCAAGTACAGTGGAGGATTTGGCACCAACCAAGTTAGCCATCACGTGCAGATGTATACTTTTGCTTACATGCGTGCCATGTTTTTTAGACTTAGAATCTTTTTTTTTAATTATGATTATTTATAGTGTAAATGCCAAACATATATATTTTTATGATTTTGAGTACTGAATAGAATGCATCCGCAAATTAAGAGATTGTGAATGAATTTCACTACTCCCTCTGATCCGAATTAACTGTCGCCATTCATGCTAATTGGTTGTACTTGCTTAGTGCATTTGCTACAACAGTTAAATCGGGTCAGAGGGAGTATTACTTTTTCAAGAACATGCAAAGATTTGCATGTGATTTTCACTATTACATAATACCTCAAATGTGTTATGAAACTGCAAAGTTAAGTTTTCACATTTTCATGCTGAGAAAAATCTTGACTACGTCATCACCACATGGAAGAAATATCTCACTCATAAATACAACTAAACAACCATTAAGAAGACGAATCGTACGATTTCTTCAAGTAAAGCTTTATCTTATTTTAAAACTCAAATTAAAGGCTCATTGGTAAAGCACACTAGCAGGATAAATCGTTATCTTTACAACGAACAAAGATGCTTGTTCAATTGACAAATAAATACACTAGGTGTGTTGAAAACAAATTAAAAGGAGCCTTTCTATGTCGTTTATCTATTTCAGGGTTTCTTGAGGAAGCGAGGACACCTATATCTACCACCTCTTGCGGATTGATAATCCCAAACATTTGCTACTATTTACGAACCCTTGTACTTGAAGGCCCAAAAACAACCGTGCTAATTTCAGGAATTTAGAAAAATAGAACACATAAAAGATGATCTGTTTGTGTGTCTTACACTATTCACTTCCGACTTAGTTTATGTTTTTTTTGTTATTATAGTTACATAATCTACGTTTACGTGAGATTTAACCTAGAGTCAAAGCAATAGATGAGGGCTAAATTTGGGAATTCTGGTTTTTTTTTTTTTTTTTTTTTTTTTTTTTTTTTGCGAAACACAGTACAACGCAAGCGCTCATATACACGCGCACACACTCACCCCTATGAACGCACGCACGCACACCCTACCCCTATGAGCACCTCCGAGAGACTGAGTCGGCGGGTCGAGTCTTGAGATTGACGAAGTCACCACGGGCGCCTCGCTGTCGACGGGAACGTCGCCTCCCACTGAAGAATATTCCGCCTTAAATGAGAAACACCATCGTCAAACCTGGGGTTTGAACTCTGGTGGGCTAGGGGTACAACCACCCAACTAACCATCTTGCCACAGGCAAGTTCTCAATTTGGGAATTCTGGTTTGAGATGGGGTGAGAGTACAGGTTTGGCACCATGATCGATCATGGAGAGCCGCGACGTCGCCATGCGTCGTGGCGCGACAGGGGCCCAGCAACGAAACCAGATCCCTCCTCCGACTGTTGCCCAAGCCCCCACCTGTCACGGCCATTACGTCGCGCACAGGTGGATCACGCCTGGACCAATCCGCCCGCCCTCGTCCTCCAGCTCCAATCGCAGCGAGAGTTTGTCTTGTTTTTCTCGCGGCACTCTCAGTCAACAGCCGATCGATCTCTTCTCCATTTTTCTCCTCCGATCTCTCCAGATTCCGAGCTCACCATCACCACTCTGTCCGATCCAGACCCGAACCCTATTTATACCCTGCAGAGCGGCGCCATTCCCAAGGGGAAGTTCAGGTTGAAGTGGAGCGGTGGGCTGCGGGCGGAGATGGCCTTCCTCGCCCACCTCCTCCTGCTGCTGCTGCTGCTCTCAGCATCCGCCGCCGCGGCTAGCGGCGGAGCCGGCGGCGGGCAGCGGGACCTCTCGGTCTCCGACTACGAGCCGCTGTTCGACGCCTGGTGCGCGGAGCACGGGAAGTCCTACGCGACGCCCGGGGAGCGCGCGGCGCGGCTCGCGGCGTTCGCGGACAACGCGGCCTTCGTGTCGGCGCACAACGCCGGCAACGGAGGAAGGTCGTACACGCTCGCGCTCAACGCGTTCGCCGACCTCACCCACGACGAGTTCCGGGCCGCGCGCCTCGGGGGGCTCGCCGTCGGGGCGCGACCGCTGTCGTCATTCGGGGCGTTCGAGGGCACAGTCGGCGCCGTGCCAGACGCGGTGGACTGGAGGCAGAGCGGCGCCGTCACCGGCGTCAAGGACCAGGGCAGCTGCGGTGAGCGCGCGCTTCTGATTTGTGAATCTGTTCTGCACTTTGACATTGCAGAGCTCGTCTGTTTTCCCCTTCAGAGTTTTGCCGTTAGTGTAGTTGTTGGGGTTTAATGCTAGGATTTATAAATCAACATTTTAGTACGTGCTTAAGTGCATCAAAAGCATAGTGATACCTAAGATCTGTATGACCGAGGCATTTGGTGCTAATGATTCCACCCCCCACCCCCTCTTCCGTAAATAATTTGATAATGATGGTGGTAGATTAATTTGTCAGCACATTTCATTTAGAAACATGTTTTCGCATAGTGCTTATCATGCTGCCCAGTTAGAAATGATGTTTAAAAATTCCCTCAGTTTAGTTGTGATTTAAATTGGTGAACCAGACGGTTTCGTTTTGCTTGCTGGTCCAATGTGCAATTTAACCCACTAAATTTCTCTCAAGTTGTGTTGATTTGTTAGCCAATTAAGCTTTTCCCAGCACTACATCTACAGACTCTGCTATCCTTTAAAGTTAAAATGGAAAAATAAGGTACTGAAGTGCCTAACCCAGTGTACTAGTGAACTACTAGATAGACTGTCCCCGCTAAAAAAAAGATACATAAAGACTTTATGCCTCTAATTCCTTAGGCGTGGTTTCTTCTTAGAGTGTCCCACACAAAAGAACTGATTATAGTTTTGTTAGCTTCTGCCGCGGAAATAGCTATGTGATGTTTCAATGTGTACTAAGCTGTGCCTTTCGCCTTAATTGAGAATCTTGGACATATGAACTATCATGCTTCAATCAATCCAGGTTTCTCATAAGTAAGGATTAAGAATAATACTAAAGGTGCCAGGATCTGCACCTTTGTACTTGCGTCTAGCCTTTCTTTCCTTTTGTTGAAGGACATATATAAGATAATACGTGAAGTATATTTTCACTTAAAAAATTGGTGCTATCATAGCGGCACTTCCGGTTACTGTGCTGTGTATATTTTCACTTGTAGCTGTTTTTTTCTTGTGTTCAGGTGCTTGTTGGAGCTTCTCGGCTACAGGTGCCATGGAAGGAATAAACAAGATCAAGACAGGCTCTCTCGTCAGCCTTTCTGAACAGGAACTAATCGACTGTGACAGATCCTACAATGAAGGCTGTGGTGGTGGGCTCATGGACTATGCTTATAAATTTGTTGTTAATAATGGTGGAATCGACACAGAGGATGATTACCCGTTCCGTCAAGTAGATGGAACATGTAACAAGAACAAAGTAAGATTGAGTTGTAGAAAACTGCCTTGGAGAGTATTTTAGGCACCTGCTGCATCATATTTACACAATTTGTATCATTTTTTGCAGCTGAAAAGGCGTGTGGTAACAATCGATGGCTACAAGGATGTACCTGCTAACAAGGAAGACTTGTTACTACAGGCTGTTGCCCAGCAACCTATTAGCGTAGGAATATGTGGCAGCGCTCAAGCATTTCAGCTATATTCCCAGGTTTAAATACATGTTTTGGTTGTTCTCTTACTAACTTATACTTGTAATACAATTCTACCATGAGTTGTAAGCATACTTTTTTTTTATTCAGGGTATCTTCGATGGTCCATGCCCAACTTCTCTTGATCACGCAGTGCTAATTGTGGGATATGGCTCTGAAGGTGGCAAAGATTATTGGATTGTGAAAAATTCCTGGGGTGAAAGATGGGGAATGAAGGGCTATATGCATATGCATCGAAACACTGGCACATCCTCGGGTATCTGTGGTATAAACATGATGGCGTCGTTCCCTACAAAAACAAGCCCGAACCCTCCTCCTTCACCAGGCCCTGGTCCAACCAAATGCAGCCTTTTTACCTCCTGCCCTGAAGGATCCACCTGTTGCTGCTCCTGGCGTGCCTTGGGATTATGCCTTTCTTGGGGGTGCTGTGAACTGGATAACGCAGTTTGCTGCAAGGATAACCGTTCTTGCTGCCCCGGTGACTATCCTATATGTGACACAGCTGGGGGACGGTGCTTGAAGGTAAGCATAAGAGGTTTTATCATTCATTGTTTGAGCTCTCATCATGTTTTTTTATTAGAAACTAACCCTGACTGAAAACTTGCTATGGTCTATTTGCTTGATAATGCTATAGGCTAGCCTTATCTTCTTTCAATATTTTCATCGCATCACATACAGTTCTTATTTTTATGGACTGTTATAGCTTTGTAAGTTGGTCAAGTTACCAACACGAAAACATTTACGAACCAGACAAATACTGTGTATTCTGATGACTGACAATTTGGTACATTGTTTACTGTTTTTCAGGGTAATGGCAACTTCTCCAGTATAGAGGGAATAAAGAGGAAGCAAGCTTTCTCAAACGTTCCCTCGTGGAATGGTTTGTTGGAACTATTGGATCAATGAATATACAGAAGGTTATGGATCACAGGTTAGATCATGTCAACTTGATTTGCAGAGTACTGCCATTATCAACATCTGAATCTTACACTAACCAATAACCATCCGTTCTCCCAGACAGATAGATGCACATGTATGCACGATCTTATACAAGTGGCGTGGTTCACTGCGTTCTTCAGGTGTCCTGCCCACCTTGCTGTATCTGTATGCTCTCATAGCCTCTAGCTGCTGGTTGCCTTGCACGGAGACGGAGATGTGTCCAAGAAAAGAGATGTCTAGAACTTCCAAGACTGTAGTGTCACTAGTGTGTATTGGTGAATCACGCAGCTGGTACTGTACTATAATATGATTTGTACATGTCAGATTAGTCTACGATGTGCTCAGATATTCGTTACACGGATGGTTTACTTTTACTCGACCTTCATTAGATGGGAGAGAACACCACTCATAATAAAGTGCTACTATGTGCATCAGTTCAATCATCTTCAAAAAAATTGAGGCTATTCCTACACGACTGCAATAATGCCAGTTCAATCATCTTTGTTTAGCATGGAGCTAGTTAATACTTCTGGTGGAGATTGGCCCATGCGGCCATGCCAGTGTGGAAAACTGCGCTCCAGGAGTCGGAGAAGAGGGGGGAAATCCGCGTCGCCGAGACACTCCACCGAGCACCCGATGCCGGTAAAAGAGAAGAGGCATCGCACGGACACGGACGGACATATTCCGACCTCGATGCACCGTCCAAGGGGCAATATGCGGCGAGCCACCAGTCCCAGTCGCGAAACCGGAGGCCGAGCGCCCTGCGCCGCCGATTCGATGCCTCGAGCTGAGCGCGACGGGCGCCGGAGCCCCGCCCCAACTTGGCTGGCCACGCCTACGAGCGGCTCCTCTTGGAGCACGCGCGCCGTCGATTCACGGCCAGCTCTCAACGATTTCCCACGCCGTCAGCCGTGTGGCGTGAGTCGAGAGCCACAAAGGTAAACAGCCCCCACCAAAATTCGTATTCGCTTGCAAGCGTCATATCTGGATCCAAGATTACATCAAACTCTCTCCATGCCGTGCCATTAGCACAACATTGCGAAATTAGGGATCTAGGAAATTTCGGTCGTTGGTTTCGTGTGCAGTTTGAGACCGTGAACAACGCGGTGAAAGTCTACCATTTCATCGTCACAAAACGCATCAAAAGCATATAACCAACAAGTGCTCCTCGGTGAAAAGTAGAATAGGGAATCTTGCAAAGGTAAAACGTCTGAAGATGACTGTCAACGAAACTTCTGAAAATGGTTGTTGCTGCGGCTCTTCATTCGACCCACTAGTCGAATTTAGCCATCTACACGCAGCAAAAAAAAAAAAAGTTATTCTGAAACTCGGATGAAATGACAGTTTGTCAGAGAATTGCTATAAAAATGTCGGCTCTTCTTTAATTCTCCATCGCCGAATTCTGTGAGGCATGGAAGATTGCGCTGAAAAGAGAATATGACAGACTGGGAAAAAGACCGCGTTGTTTTCCATTTGCGTGAATTGGCTCCAGCAGGCTAGAGAACCGGATTCCCTCTGGTTGCTTTCAGGTGTCCTAGACCGTTAACGCGGCTGCTTGCTTGCGACGTTCCTCGTGGCCTTCTTGTTCCGACGATCCTATAAATTGGCAGTCCATTCTTTCTTGGTGTCTTAGTAAGCAGAGAACTTAGTAGTGGACAGGTGGTAGTGGAAGACACAATCTCATTCTTAGCTCTCAAGTGTTTGAGCCTACTCACAGGGCGAGAAGATGGTACGCTATTCTTTCTGCCCATGACGCTGTGTGTACGGTGGCATTTTGAACATCTGAGCTTGTCAATTCTTAAATTTTGGAAGTTGGGTTTCGGGCCTCTAGAATTTCTTATGATTCAGAACTAGAACTGAACTCGCATCACGCTGATACATTTTTGTGCATATAAAGCATCCTAACTTAATGACGTGACTATCAGTTTGATTTTACTGGCAATGAAACATAAACATATTATTTTCTTGATTGATCTATATTCTCTAGTATTTGAATTCCATGATCATGCTCTAACGAAACGTGGTTGCCATTTCTAATAGAACATCAAGAGCGACAATGCGAAGAGCCCCATAGTGGTTGGGCCTTGGGGAGGGATAGGAGGATACTCTTGGGATGACGGTGTGTACTCGACGATACGACAGATTGTGATCACCCATGGTGCAGCTATCGACTCAATAAGAATTGAGTATGACCTGAAAGGACACTCGGTCTGGTCACAGACGCACGGGAGTACAGAGGACGGGTCTGAAACTGATAAGGTATAGCGTTTTAAATCCTCATTAGAACATTTTCAGGCTTTTCTGTGATTGCAGAAGTTCATGTGTGCACAATCTGTAAAGAAATTTTCTATGATTATTGGCCTTAATCCAGCAATTATGAACTTCTATGCGCAAAACTGATAGAGTCAAAGGATACATGTTAGCACATAGTTTTGTACTTTCTGTTCTGCTGCCATTTGTGTTGCTTAGATGATAAACAACTAGTGTGTAGTGCTTCTTTCGTTTTCATATTTTGGAACAAAATTATTCAGACTTTGTATATGATTTACAGGTGAAACTAGATTTTCCTGGAGAAATTCTTGTGTCTGTAAATGGGTACTACGGATCAGTCTGTGGGAGTCCAGTTATCATAAGATCACTTACATTTCAGAGCAACCGTTCCAAGCATGGACCTTTTGGCACTGAAGACGGGACACCTTTCTCACTTCCAGTGAGCAGTGGCAAGATTATTGGTTTCCATGGAAGGTCTGGGTCGTACCTCAACTCAATTGGCTTTTACCTGAAGCAAGTTCATGTTCCAAATGCCGCAAGTTATCCAGCCTCGCCTCAAAGTCAAAGGCTCCCAAGTGCATACGGCAGAAATGCTTATAGTGCTGCTGAGGATGGTACTGAACAAGACATGGTCCTTGCAGTGAGGGATCGAGGTGACAGCTATGCTGTTTATACTAGCAGTTACCCCAAGCAGCAGTATCCACATCCATCTCCAGACTACAATGATGGGGCTCTCCTGAATAAGGTGTCACAAACTAGCCAGCCTTATCGCATTTGCATTCTGATATGCATTCTTTGTAGGTGTGATAACTCTACAGCCTTTATATTATGAACTTTGCTTTGCAGATGGTTTCTTACCTAGTTCTTATAGAGCAGCTGTGAACGGCCCTGAGACGCATGGTCCCTGGGGCGGTAGTGGTGGCACCATCTTTGACGATGGCACATACACCGGTGTGTGGCAGATCAATCTGACCCGTGCGGTGGGTGTTACTTCTATGAAGGTGCTGTACGATCGACATGGGCAGGCGGTATGGGGAAACAAGCATGGATTCAGTGGAGGCGTCTCGCCTGACAAGGTAAGGTGATCTTCAGTATTCTTATGCTAGACAATTCAGTAGAGGACTGTAATGACCTGATGCTTTTGTTTGGCAGATCGTATTCGATTTTCCATCGGAGGTCTTGACTCATATAACTGGGTACTACGGTCCGACAATTATCATGGGACCGACTGCGGTCAGATCTCTCACGTTCCACACGAATAAGCGGAGATATGGACCGTATGGGGATGAGTACGGCACCTACTTCTCTACCAGTTTTACCAATGGAAGGATAGTAGGGTTCCACGGCAGGGAGGGCTGGTACATCGACGGCATTGGGGTTCATGTCCAGGAAGGCAAGGTGGCATCTCAGAGAGCTAGCAGGAGCCCGTCGCCGCGCTACGACATGCTAGCACGAGCACCAAGTGATATTGATGACGAGGTAACTGATGAAATTCCTGTCTGCTCCATGTATGGAAACATGTAGGTTACAGTGTACATCAGCTACAGAGCTATTGTCTGAAACTCTGAATCTTCCTGCAGGTTCCTTACGGCATGGTGAAAGAACCCATACCGATGGGACCAGGGCCATGGGGCGGGGAGGGGGGCCGGCCATGGGACGACGGCGTGTACGCGGGCATACAGCAGATCTACGTGACAAGGGGCGCGTTCATCGGCTCGATACAGATCCAGTACGACCGGGGTGACCAGTCAGTGTGGTCAGCGAGGCATGGCACCAGCGGCCACATCACCCACAGGGTGAAGCTGGACAGCCCGCAGGAGGTGCTGACGTGCGTGCGAGGCTACTACAACGTTGACAGGGAGGAAGGGCCCCGTGTGCTAAGGTCGATCACCTTCATCACCAACCGGGCCAAGTACGGGCCATTCGGGGACGAGGTGGGCGCCTACTTCTCGACTCCGGCGACGGCGGAGGGGAAGGTGGTGGGGTTCCACGGCCGGAGCGGGCAGCACCTGGACGCCATCGGTGTGCACATGCAGCACTGGCTCGGAGACCGGCGTGCGCCCAAGTATGTCCTCTCCAAGTACCTCTTCTGAAGCTCTGATCCAGGAATTTGTGTTGCTAGTTAGCTCTACGAGATTTGATTGTTTTTTACGGATTCAGAATTGGAGACAGCGAGGTTTTGCAGCAAAAACGGTTTGATAAATTGTTGGCCAGAAGATACACTAGAAACTACTACAAATATGTAATTGTGGCACGATCCCGAATACATTGTTTCTTTCACCCTGTTTTATCAGTTGCAGTTTTGCTTGCCTGGGAGAGCTGTGGCTCTGAGGTTTCAGTTTGGATTTGTCATGTTGTCAGATGATCTTTCTATGCATGTACGCGTTTTGATAGGATTGCCCAACCTCGGGCCAGTTGAGGGCATGGATTTCGCTGCTGAATTAGGAGGAATAGGGACGATGTGTAAGATCTATCATCTGACTGTGGTTAAACTCTGAATGCCAATGGAAGCTGATATGCTCCACAAGCATGTAACATATTCTTTTTGTAACTCTCTAGTACTGTAGAACTGTAAGGTTAGTATGCTGTGGGGAGGTGCCACGGTGCTGCCGAAGCAGTCAAAACAGCCGTTGTTTCGCTGCCGCGGCAGGGGTGTTGGCTTGCATATCACGTCGTTCACGTTTTCATTCGTCGGTGCTGCACTGCTTTTTCATTTGTTTTTTTGAGTTGGTGCTGCACTGCTGCTACTATCCCGTTTTCCATACGGAACTTGCTTCCTTTTCACGGTTTCACTTGACTAAAAACCTTGCTGTCAGTTTTGAACTTTTATGCTCCCGCGATTCTTTCTCTAGAGTAGTGGAACTTTACTAATTAAAATAATATGTTTGCAAGTGTTACTAAGGGCACCTACAAAGGTAGAGAAGGCAGTCTTCTCTTATAATCACACTGTCACCTAGATAAAAAAAAGTAAAATATTATGCAATGGATTATCTCTTAGTGTTATCTCTAATAATTAATGTTTGTATTTTTTGTCTACAAAGAAAGTTTTTGCTAGAACATGTGTAAGGAAGGGAAGACAGGTCGTACAATAGGAAATAGTCATATCTTATAACTCAGAAGAGATCATCTCTTATCTTATCAAAAAGAAGACAAGCTTATCTCTTCATTCTCTTTCTTCTTACTCACCAAGAATCTCACATATTAAATCTATGGAAGAATGACGAGTCATCCCACTATACATGTCCTAAGAAACTCGTCAATACAAGTGCCACACTACGGAATGAATCGTCGGCTTCCACCTCCAAAACATCCATTTCCCTATCCCACCCTACCTCTTCTCTAGTGATGTCGACGTCCTCATCTCCTTATTCTTCCGACCTTGCTTACTATCGTTCTCCCCTTCCCACGGAACAGGGTGTTGTGGTGTCGCCCTGTCTTGGTGGGTCCACCTCCACAGTTGGACTATCATCCGTCGACTCCCAAGTCTAGAAGGTGGTTATTCTCCACCAGTGTTCCCCTTCCCAATCCTACCACCGTCATTATCATGATCCACTGCGCGACACACTAACCACTTCAGATGGAGCTCTCTCTCCTTCGGACCCATGGTGGTGCCTTGGCCCGAAGGTCCGCCTAAATTGTGTTTTGTTAACATTGTGTTGTTAGAGAAGCCGGATGTATTTACTATCATCTTAATATTAATATATTGCCTTCATGACAAAGACAAAAGAGGTTGAGAATGCATCTGAATCAAGATGCAAAATGCAATGGTCAAGAACGCGAGTGATGTGTAAGAAAAATCACCCGAGTTTTTTTTTGCCAAAAAATCACCCGAGTTATTGTTACTCACTTTACTCCTATCTAACGATGGCGCTGGCACGAGTCCACGACCACGATGGAAACAATCCCCTACGGTCCTGGCGGTGCTGACGTGTATCGTTCAGGCCGTCAGCGGTCGCAGCTGGCCACAGTCGCGATGGACAGCTGCCTGCAGGAGAAAGGGGCATATTCGTCACCCCACAGGATAAAATCTGATTCCCCCCCGGCTCGGATAATATCTTTCGGAACGCGAGCCGATCGTCCGTGTGTGTGCCCTGCCCTCGCGTGAGAAACAGCGGTTCCTTGCCGACGAGAGAGAGAGAGAGAGATGGCGGCGGCGGCGGCGTCGGTGGTGGAAGCGGGGTCGGCGTGATCGCGATCCACAGCCTTGAGGAGTGGACTATCCAGATCGAGGAGGCCAACACCGCCAAGAAGCTGGTATGAATCTGCCGATTTCCTTCTCTAGTTCTGCGAAGCGGCAGGCGGGATACTCTTCACGCGCACGGTGTTTCAGATTCTGCTCAGATCTCTAGCGTCCAAGTCTGAACCCTAGATTGTTTGGTGAATTAGAGCCGTTTCTTACTGCATGTGTTCAGTGAGGTCCTGAGGACGAATTCATGGTTGGTTAATCAGCTTGGATTCCTTGCGTCTATGGTTGATGGTTGGTTAATCAGGTTGGATTCCTTGCGTCGTCTATGTTTGATGATTGGGCGAGCATATTGCCGTTTCTTTTTCTTTTTCCCCTATCTTGGATCTGTTCTCTGACCTAGGAGAAATTGCAGCAGACAGTTAACCACAGTTCGGCAGTAGGTTAGTTATCGGGCCGTGCCAAGCCAGTTAATACCAGAGTTTTCTGGGGATCTAACTTCTGGCCGCAGTTCTTCGGTTCAGAGCTCTAGCAGTACTGTAGTTTTCTGCACTGTCTTACGGGCCTTGTTAAGCCTGTCAGTTACTTTTTTTTTTTTGAGGAGGCAGTAAGCACTGCTTGGATTCATTAAAAGGGGCTGGGACAAATGCCGGTAAGAGTACAGGTTGTTGGTTACAGTTCTAGTGGGTTGAAAACTTATCCTCTGCCCGGAAGTTGGTACGACGTCCGTGGTCTGCGAGCAGCTCTCCCTGAGCAGTTTGGGCTGCGGGTGGCTGGTTCGTGCGGCGTCGTGGCTCGGTTGCGAGTGGTGCTATGTCGGGACGGCGGTCCCGGAAGGGGGTGCTGGCGGCGAGGCTGTCGGGGCTGCTTGGGCGGCGGCAGCAGCGGGTGCCTTTTAGGCCGGGGCGGCGGCCCCGGATGTTGGTGTGGCGGCCGTGGTCTGCGAGCGGCTCTCCTGGTGCAGCTTGGGCTGTGGGTGGCCGTGTCGTGCGGCGTCGTGGTTTCTCGTGGTTGTGGGGCTTCGCCCGTGGGTGTCGTGTTGTTGTATGGTTTTCGCCCGGTTTCTTCCATAATAAACCGGGCACCTTCTTCTTAATAAAGGTGAGGCAAAGCTTTTGCCTCGGCTTCTAAAAAAAAAAACTTATCCTCTGCTATTTGGTAGTGATACAAATCTCCACCGTACATCGTAATGTGTCTTCAAGTTTGTATGATAAGAATGATCATGGTAAGGATGATCAGGCCAACTCAACCCTGAACCGTGGTATTTTGTATGACGATTATCTTGTACTAGTTTGTAATGTATATTTTGGCTTGGAACTTCGACCTGAAGTTCAGAAATGAATAGTCACAGCAGTTTAATGTAAATTTTTCTTTGCAAAAATTATACTAACTTGGTCTGGAAACTCTGTAGCCTCCTATGCTGTTGAATCATCAACAATTTCATTCAACCATGCTTTGCTCATTTGTCCATGCTAAACTTGTTTTTCCTCCTAACAGGTGGTGGTCGACTTCACTGCATCATGGTGCCCACCATGCCGCCAGATTGCTCCAGTTTTCGCTGATCTTGCCAAGAAGTTTCCACATGTTGCTTTTCTGAAGGTCGACGTTGATGAACTGAAGGTAACGGAACTGATTGGGGCTGTTTACAGAGTACCATTGTGCAAACTCTGTTTTTTTTCCTAACAAAGATATATCTATGTGACAAACAGCCAATTGCTGAGCAATTCGAAGTTACGGCCATGCCGACCTTCCTGTTTATGAAGGAAGGAGAGGTTAAGAACAGGGTTGTTGGAGCTGACAAGGATGAGCTGACAGCCAAGCTTGGGCTACACGCTGCCCAGTAATTACGTAGTGGAGTAGTATTCGCCTAAATAAAATGATGTTTTTCCCCTATGTAAGATGTACTGCCTCTGTACTGGCACCTTAATGCTGTGTTAACAACTTAGCTTATGAATAATCTCTTCTTGATCCAAGCTAGTGCTTCTGCATATGACCGGTTTCTTTTACCTGAGATGCTAGAATGGTGAATCATGCCGTTTCTGGGAGTGGTCGAAGTCCTGTAAGCTTAGAAAATCGTGGTTGCGGTTTGATAACTGAGAGCTTGCATTTTGAACCAACTTTCCTGTGCTTTCTTTGGCGCCTCTCTGACTTGAATGAACATTGTAACATTTAAAATTTAGGATATTTGATCTTGGAAACTCCAATTTGTTTGATTTATCAGAGATGCATTTGCACTGTATTTTGTAGGATTCGTTCCATGGACCCCAACCTTTTGTAGACATTTCTTTGTTTTCCTATGGTGTAATCGAACGACCTATGCTTGAGACAGTATGTGGTAGTCAATCCAGTAAAATTCAAAATGACACTAGAATCTGGAGGATCAAGGACTTCTTTAACCAGGTTGGACATTTTACCACAGAAACACCGTTACGGGAGCCATGTTTTTCTCAGCTTGTGCTGATGTACTTGTATATCTTTCACTTTTACCAGCCTTGCATATCTGCGTTGTCATCTGTACTACATGATCACGTTCCTATGTACGCAGTACATAAATACCAGCTGTTAGAATTTATGCTGTGCTGATTCGAAGTGCCTACAATGTTGTGTGAAACCTTGCAAGAGACGGCACCATGGCCTGTGACTGGAATATGAAATTAGAAGTGGACTGCTTCAGGAATTTTATTTTTTTTGGAAAACTGAACTGCTTCAGGCCAACGCCACGAAATTTATGTGCGATTTTTCCAGGCAGGCTAGGCATATCGACTATCGAGTCCCTCAATCTTTTTCCCGTATCATCGATGCTATGTCAGATAATCTAGTCGTTCATCGGCTCACTTCGCTAAACAAACATCTTATTCGCTATAAGGTGCAGACTGACTATAAGTCAGCAGCTGTAACTGAAAAAAAAAATTAGCCCGCACAATTATTTATTTTCACCTCATTTTATTACATTACTAGTTGAAATGCCCGTGCGTTGCTACGGGCTAGCAAACTCAGCATAACTCCGTCATTTTCTTTGTAATAGCTAAATGTCCGTGCGTTGTAACGGGAGAGAAATTCCGTTGCACGAAACCCTCGTATTAAATTCTAGTTGGGGTGGCGAAGGACGCCGAGTTAAGATTCCGTTGGGAGTGATGATGAAGACGCCAATAATTTCTAATCGATTTGGTTTTAATTTTTCACCTAATCTACATATATATTTCAGGGGGTTGCTACTCAGTTAAAAAATAGCTGATTATCTTGATTAAAGTATTCTAAACAAAAAATCACTAATAGTTTAAAATCATGTGTTGTAGGTGACTGCAATTGACTTTAGACTTAAAAGTCACATGAACAGCTCAACCTTTGAACTGATTTACACAGTTTAAGCACTATACCTTAACATATAAAAGCAAACTTGCAAACTTTCACAGTACCTTAAAAAACAATTGAATTTCAACTATTAACGAAAATAGCATTTATTTTTGGATTCATGCTATTTTTGTATGCACCCGGCCAAGAATATGGCTATACATAAATGCGAAGACCATGCTACAACCACCAGAAAGGAACATCATACGGTCAATTTTCCTTGGACCATATAATTACTTTAGGTGCTCCAAATAGCAAAGAATATGTTGTCCTAAATAGGATGTTAATCCATTTGAGAAAAGAACCCATTCTCGCATAGGTAGTTTAACAAACTTCGGGAAAAAAAATGAGCACTTTCTTGTACCTAATTTTTTTTGAAACGGGCTTTCTTGTACCTAGTTGACTGCCCGTGCGTTGCCATGACCCCTTCAAGTTCTCAGATGATTAGATTGTAAGTTCAAGTGCTAAGACAACGTAGTGGTGCCAATTTCCTTTTGTTTTCCTTGTTATATACTTTTTGTAGGAGCAACTAATTATAGACATCTTTTATTTCGTTTGGTGGAATCGCAAGTCATGAGCATCTTTGTCCAGTTTCCTCCTCCATGTCTGACCACCACACACCCCTCTATCTCATTTCTCACCGCAGCAACAATCCGTACTATAATGCTACATGTCATCAACCCGTGTACCGCTTTCTTTCTCACATGCGTGGAGAAGAACTTATTTTGGATGCGAGTAGACTAATTGAATAAGATATATATACATTTTGTATCCCCTGGCCAGTATTTTTTTTATTACAAACATCTCATTGATCCCACACACTTTGATAGAATTGCGTTGCCAGAAGGCTTGTCAATATCAACACAATACTCTATCTGATGGAAGAGGTCAATTTCTTTACAAAATAGATCTAAGAATGACGAGATGAGAGAAAGCACAAAGATATCATTTCTAGAACTACAGCTTGTTGCTCCGATAAAAAATGCATGCATTTAAAGTTTTCAGTTCAGAAAAACACTTGGCTTAGCAACTATGCCACATATGTTAGTCCGTTCAAAAGGAAATAGTAATCACATAAAATTAAGCGCCCAATTTCCAAACTAATAAACCTAGAAAAATACATACCACCTCATATAATTTCATATATATTTTTAAAAAGGTCAAGTTCTCTGAAAAATAGTTGCCTATGCACCAGATTGCTTGTACAAATGATATCCCATTTTTTGTGAGATAAGCTGAACTTATAATTGACAAAAAAAATACTTGAAATAAATGTGCTCATACAACAAAAATTCTGAACCATCAAGTGCAATACAAGCACGAGGTTGTCTCAGCATCAATACTAAGCTAAGGATGGACCTGAATAGCTAAATTTCTTACCACTGCATAAAAAACAAGTTCAGAAATTTATGTAGAGGAGCTAAGCTTGTAGTACTCACTGCTTAAACTGTCAATGGTTCCAGAACATATAGACCTCTGGCATCACGGCCTTGGCTTCTTTGAAAAAACAATTGTTCAAAGGAGAAGCACATATATGTAACAACCCTTGGAGCATTATACGAACATGTGATCCTGGCAATAGGTTTGCAACCAATGGACAACTATTAAGAAAATATATACTGAATTTCAGATTTTACCACCACAGTTATTGTGCCTAGCATACAGATTTAAAAACTTACCATCCAGAGAAGAAAGAGATGCGGGGTAACAATTGCATCTCCATCGCCAAGCGGTCAGTTGGTCCAGTAGAGTAGCGGAGGCAAATGGGCATACAGACTGGAGGAGGTTGGATAGTTGTCGTTGGCCGGGTTCAACGTTTCGTCTCCTTGCCGTTCATGCTTTCTTCAATTTAATCTGAAGAACTACCAACAAATTATGTATCATCCTCAACACAAGCAAGTCCCCAGAACTGCATAAATGAATGTCACAGAAATTACAAGTACAAACTGTTCACTTGCAAAAGGATGAATCTAACAGAAACCCCAAACATTTAACTACATTTATTACCCTTTCATCACGGAACAAACACAATCATGAGGACACCATTCATGCTTTACTTTAATCGGACAAACTAGCTAGATATTTTGCCCCTTTTCTCCTGATGGCCCTCCTTAAACTCCATGAGCGAAATCTTGCAGGCTGATTAAGGCCATAAATTTTGCAACCTGGTGTTCGACTAGCATGGGTTATCATGAAACTAAATCATTTCAAAAATATCTGCAAAATAAATAATGACAATTCTTCGTTAGCTTGGTTTCTAGTTCATATGAATGATACGGGGTATACGTAAGGAAAATGTCATTTTCAAATCAATTAAATGCTGGTTCCAAGTGTGATGAACTGGCCGGTTCACTAAGTTATTTATCAAACTTTCCATTGGTAGCAGCACACGATCACCAAACATTGTCTAAAATACGGAGAATTCGTCTTTTCTTATTTTCTAATTTATATATTGTAACGAGGTGATATTTAACAAAATGAAAATTACAAGACAAATTATACTTTTGCTTTTTGAAGAACAAAGCCTCGAGCTCTGCCATATCATAAAAGAAAAAGATAGTGCCCAGTTAATTGAGGAAAACTAGGAAAAAACCAAAATACAAACACAAAATACAAAGGAAAAAACTAGAGTTTAGGGGAAGGTTTTAGAAGAACACAGAAAAAACATCAAGAAACATCGTCTGAGCCAGACGCAAGAGCGCCGAGGCCCAAAACCACAAGACGCAGCTCGTGTGCAACCAAGACGACCCTCAGAGAGCAACTCGTCCTCCCTAAGACTCGCCACCACCTCTCCATGCAAGAATCATGGACTACCATTATCAAGTGGAGAGCCAGCCACCGGGATGTCGGAAAAATCAATTTTGGCAAAGTCCATCTTCGCCTTTCCGTCCATGCCCACCAAATCACGGACCACCGTGATCACCTGTGAAGAAAAGAGGCTTCTGGTACATATCGAGGTAAGCTTTCATCTTGTTCTCCGTGACCTCCTCCTTGGTCATCTCTCGCAACTCTCGAAAGGTCTCCATCAACCTAAATTTTGTACGCTTTCCACCGGGATATTGCACGGATCGTTCTTCCTATCAAGAAGCCCACTTCGTCGTGCGGTGCGAGAGGCATCCTCACCCGCCACCTGCATAGGTTGAGTGTTCCAAGAAGAGGACACGGCAACACGCGAGTGGCATTCTTGAGAAACTTCTCCACCGATATTGGTGGCGTACGACAAAGTGCTCATCCCTTGCTTCGGGTGTCACGCTACCATCGGCAGAACAACTCTCATCTTTGAGACCCAACCCGAGCAACAGACTCGCTGAACCTGCTGGCCTGTAGAGCAGCATGCAGGCTCCACCAGAACTAGATCAACGGTGGTCGGGGAGCAGACAGTGATGCAAGGCAGTGGGATCAGAGCCTCGAGAGCACATTGGGTCAATATAATCCTCACTCCCCAAGATGAAACGTCAAAGTTGGTAATGAAATCAACGCACTTGTCCGCAGGCGTAACTTGGAAAGGCGACGCCATGGCTTCAACAAGCATAGGGTCATCATGCCGCCAAATCTCATGGTCTCCTTGCCCCGCCAACATCATCACGGCAAGAAGCTCCTGCTCAAAAGGCTAGGCAGGGTAGCGGCAATCAGTTGGACGAGCAAAGTGCACACTAGGAGATGGATCCAAGACCGCCTCAGCGTAGAAGCGTGGCCTCGAAGATGAGCCAATCAACACCTCGGGAGCAATCCTAACAGCAAGACGAGGTCCCGAGGTCAGCTATGTCGAGGAGGACTTCTGCGGGCCCGAGGTTAGAACGCCCGGGGTTGTCGATCTCAGTCAAAAATTCAATGCGCAATCGTAAGCGTAGATTCTAACCACCTAATTTATAGAGATCATGGTCTAAAGCTGCCTTGCAACCCGAAACATAGAACCACAAAAATTCAGAAAGTTCGTGGGCAATAGGTCACATAGACGATCGATTCAAAAATCCTTCCTCGTTTCTACCATCAACCACGGAAAAAAACCGTGAAATTTCGTGCATCAAAACCACTATACACCATGGTCTCGGCGAAATTTCATGATCTATGGTCAAATTTCTTCTAGTGTGCCAGCAGGCAGCAACAAAGTGCTTGCGGCTGAGGCGTCCATTTGAGGTAAGTGGCATGCTCTGCCTGGTCACTGGTCGGGGCCGAGCATCCCTTGCGCTTACGCACCTGAACCCAGCCTCCACGGACAGTATCCGTACAATTAAACATCATCTGCCCCAGCACCGAAGGTCCAAAACGCCATCCTGGAGCGGGAGAAAACGAGGCCCTGCAGCAACCACTCGTGGCCCGGCCCCCACGACAACGTTAGCTGGCAACGGAACCAAGACACGGGGAGCAGCGGCCGTCTTCCCCTCCGTCACCACCTCCAGGTCGTCCTCCGCCTCCCACCTACACAAGCTGGAAGACGAGCGGTAGGACGGGGCAGGGGCGGCGACCTATGCTGACAGACAGGAGACGCGGCGCCGGCGCAGACCCGAATCGGGAGCTCCGCCGAGGAGCCACGGCGCTGGCAAGACAGGGGCAGTGCACTATGGAGTGGGTCTTCGCGAGGGAAGAGCGTGGACCGGAATCGGTGGAAGCAGGCCGGGCCCAAGGGCCCAAGCAGCGCGCGCTCACCCACCGCTGGAGCAGTCGCGAGAGGGCGCTCTCTCTTCTTCATAAGTGTTTATTTTAGACAAACTATACTAACATTACCTAAACATTTGTGCATTAAAGTATCTTCTAAAAAATGCAAGGCAGAATAAATTATGTTGTACGAAAAGAAGAAAGATTGCGAAATCAGATTAATACCTTGCATTTTATGTGAGCCAGCTTCATATGGTTCTCCTCTAGCTCACACCATTCCTTCAGTTCAGGGCACCGTCGAATTTCAAGGAAATTGAGGTTGGTGAGTTGTTGTATGCCATCAGGAAAATACTTGATACCCTCACAGTTCTCGATAACAAGGACCTTGAGAGAGATGGGAAGTACACACACCTTTTCTTGGTTGTGATTGAGGTCCAGCTTTCCCTCCTCTGATTCAAAAAAGAGCTTTAATTTAGGACAGCCAACAACGATTAGCTCCCGGAGACTGGTGAGTTGGTGTATGCTTTCCGGGAGACACCTCAAGACATCACAGTTCGCTATGTGAAGTTCCTTGAGGGAAGTTAATTCGCCTAACCAATGCGGCAGTGATGCCATGTTTTTGCAATCTTTCAGTTGTAGTGTTTGTAGCTTAATGAGTTGCCTCATATTGTCTTGCGACCCATTTAGCCTACTGCACTTTGATATTCCCAGATACTGTAGAGATGTGAGCTCACCTAGCCATTCTGGCAGTTCCTCCAGGCCTTTATATTCTAGTTTCAGCTGCTCCACCAAGGAGATACACTGGCTGATCTCTGATGGGGAAGCATTGTTGTGTGACGCAATACACTGTTCCCATGATAATAACACATTATCACTGTTTGATATCTTCCAGGATTTAGCTCTACATGGAAAAGGTTTCATCCTTAACTTGGGGCAATCATGTATTTCCAATTCTTCAAGTACGAACTCCTCACCACTTAAGTATGATGTGTCCCACTCTTCCAAATTTGCCATATACCTAAGAACCAACCCATTCAAGTTCGGTAGTTGGCCCGCTAACCATGATGGAAAGCTGACACCATTATAACCACGTATCTCCAACTTCTTTAGCGTGCTTGGTGGCACTAGATTTTCCAACAAGATTCTATCATCCACAGATCTCTCAACATCTTCCGTCCAATCCAGTGTCAAGTCCTCAAGCTTTTGCTTCCCCACTAATTTCATACGATGTGCCTCTGCTACAGACTTCACATTTTCAAGTTTACTTATCTGCAGCTCAACAGGATCTATGGATTGTAGCTGGACTATGTTGCTACAAGAGTCACCGTAACCAGGCTGCACCACAAAGTGTGGTAAATATAATACACTGTTGCTGAGCTGAGGGGTCTTGTGAAGACGGAACAACCAGTTACATTCAGAAACATCAAACTTTTAATTGTACCTAGACTGTCTGGTATACGACGAAGCCATTTGCATTCCGAGAAGTCCAATGTATGCAGCTTTCGCAAGCTACCAATACTTTCAGGTATAAAATTAATAGCATTATTACGAGACAAGTCCAGATGCTCCAGATTGAAACAATTACTGATGATATGGTTGAAGAGACTATCAAAGGTATCAATCGACATGGTACTCGGCAGCTTAGACACATTCAAATACCGGAGTTTGGTCAGATCTTCTGGCAGCAATTGATACATGTACCATGTAAATTCAAATGTTCCAGATTGGCAAGACCAACCAAAGCCTCATATAGACTGTCAACCTTATGACAGTCAGATAAATCAAGATGCACCAAATTGGTTAGACTCCCAAATAACCCTGGTAATTTTATCAGACTCTGACAACCTGATAAGTTTAAGTACTTGAGTTGAATGAATCTACCCAAATCTTCAGGGAGCTTCTGAAGATTGCACTCTCCTGAAGATAAGTTCAGATACTCGAGTTTGGTGAGGGTGCCCAAAACTTCCAATTCCTCGCAACATTCTAGATATGAGCTAAATGATAAGTTCAAATACCGCAGTTTAGATAGGCAGCCCAGAGCTTCTGGTAGCTCTCCAATATTTGGACAGTATGATAAATTCAAATATATCAGTTGTGTGAGGCTTCCAAGAACGCTGATATACCTCCAACACAAGAGCAATTGACAAATCCAAATGTACCAAATTGTTTAACCTCCCAAATGAATCTGGCAGTTTTTTAATACTTGAACAACCCGACAAATCAAGATACAAGAGACTTTCAATTTCTGCCATTGATTCTGGCAAAGCCAAGATGCTAGAAGATCCATGAAGGTTGAGGTATAATAGCTTCGAGAGCTGGTGATACTATTCGGAATATTGCATCTTGACTCTAGGAGCATTAAGATACCTCAACTGCTTCAATACATCAATAGAATCTGGCAACTTATGTATGGAGCAGTCACTTAAGTCCAAGACACGCATGGACCTGGAAGATGAAAATGCAGCCCATGAAGTTCAATGTCACCACACTCCATAAAACGTAGTGCCCTTATCTTGGGTGACTCCAATGGCTTAGCACAATCATTGAGCAGTGCGAAGTGGCAGGAGCTTCCCCCGGTGTTACCTTGTTGCTAGCTACAAGTATTTCATCGACCATAACTGATCTTGCTAGATCGTGCACCAAGTCGTGCATGGAGAACATTGTATTGTTTTCAAAATCCACTTCCGTAGTCTGCAAAGAAGGCTTAGCAGTGTCAGTGTCTGGTTTTAATGTTCCAACCATTTTATGTACTAACAAAATTATGGCATATTATCATACCAAAAATCTAATGACATGTAGAGTACAAGAGTCAAGATAAACATACATATGTGTAGGACAAACACATGGGTTTAGAGGCATTTTTTTGTTAGTGCCCCATATTAATTCCATTTTGAAACTAAATACTGCATTACGTATATACTTCAATTACAAAAAGGACATGAGTTGTTTTAATCCCAAAATAATAATAATAAATTGGATGATAAGCTTCTTATCATCTATAGACCTTAAAGGCACACGGCCAAGTAAAAGGGAAACACTTCACGCGGACCCACCACTAGACCTCACGCGGTCGTTCCTGATCCGCACTTGCGTGACGTTATCCGCCTCGTCTCAGCCATGGCCACCACCGCCTCCACACTCCTCAAGACCCTATTTGCCGGCGCCGTCACTCCCTAGCCGTGCGCCGCCTCCCGCCTGTGATGCTGCCGCGCTCGACTAGGCCTCGTGCGGCTGCGCCGTGTCCCCGACCTCGCTCAAGACGCTCGTCTCCGTGCTATCTCACGGCGACCTAGCCGCGCGGGCCGGCACCGCCGTCGTGCTCCGAGAGCTCGCGTCGGGCAACGTGGGACGGCGTACTACCTCGCTCTGCCAGCGACCGTCCGCTTTGCCGAGCTCGGCGCCGTGCACGTCCTCGCGGAGCTCCTTGTGGACGCCAACAAGCGAACCAGCGAGAAGGCCCTGGCGGCGCTCGATGGCGTCCTCTGCGCCGACGGCGCCCCGTCTCTCTCCCAGGCGGTCCTATTCAGAGAGCATTTTTTTTCTTATTTTATTTGCTACATGCCGTGCAATTTTTTGTAAGGTCTGTAGCAATAGTTTTCCCTTTTTTATGCAAATCCACAAAGTTATCGCAGCAAGTTTATTTCATGACATGATGCATGATCTGGTGCAATTTTTTGAAGGCTTTGTAACAAGAATTTCCCCTTTTTGATGCAAATCCACAAGGTTATTCCAGCAAGTTTGACATGATGCAATTTTATCCGATGTGGTACAAATTTTTGAGGCTTTGTAGCAAGAACTTTCCCCTTTTGACGCAAATCCGTGGAACAATTGTAGCAATGCTACTTTCTTCTTCATAAGATTCATTTTTTCATAGATGTAGTGCAAATGTTATAAAACTTTGTAGCAAAAACATTACCCTTCTTATGCAAATCAGTAGAGTAGTTGCAGCAATTTATGTGTTTATGTGATCTAATTATCTTCGAGAGGTGCAAATCTCTAGAACTTTTGTAGCAAATTTCATTTTTTTGATGCAAATCCGTAGAAGAGTTGTAGCAATTTTCTGTTTATAAGATCATTTTTATCTTTCAAGCTTTTTAGCAAATTTCGAGTTCTAGTTCTGATGCAAATCCACATTGCCTTGTAGCAAAATTTTCTTGGAGCTTTTGGCAAGCTGTCCATGGACGAGCTACAACAATGCTACCGGGGGTTGTTGTTGGTGCTACAACGAGCTACGACGCCGCTGCAATGGAGCAGATGGTGATACCACCGCAACACCGCCGTCATCCTGCAGGCGTCCCGCGGTGCTATCACGGCAGGCCGACCGTGATGGCAACAGGGGCGGGCGGCGTCTTCTCCGGTGAAGTTGCGAGCACCGCGAGCGCGGTCTTCTTCAGCGACGGGTGACAGGCGACGTCTTCTCCGGCGAAGCTGCGGGCGGGTCTTCTCCCGTTCTCCGGCTACAGGTCGTCTTCTCTGGCGAAGCTGCAGGGACGTGGTGCTGGAGGAGGTGTCGTCTTCTCCGGCGAAGACACAGGAGATACATTTTATTTCTACTTTTGACCAGTCCTTAGGCGCCTTATATTTTGGAACGGAGGGAGTAATATTTTAAATTTCTGCTACTCTTGAACGTAACTTATGTGGCACGTCTAGGGATTTGGTAGGGGTGTGTCTGTGTATATGAAAGACATATATATTTTAACATTTACTTGGAGAATAGGAAATTATAATAAATTAAACGCAACTTTATGTCACGATCCATCCTAATTGATTCATGTTCTTTCCAATATCATGAAGTGTGTACTCTGTACATATACTGTGTCACGTAAGTTACACCAGAAAATGTTTAACAAAATATTAAAATTGTCTATTGAATAAGGTATGAACTAACTCACCAATGTTGACTTTGAATAATCAAGGAAGGATAGCCCCAGAAGCTGCCTGATGTATTTCTCACCGAGCTGCCAACTGGATAACATGCTTGTTGCCTTTATGAAACCGAGAGAAATCCACTGCTTAATCAGGTCATCTTTAACTATATTGTATCCTTTTGGAAAGATTGCACAATAGGCAAAGCATAGTTTCAAATTGGAAGGCATAACACTGTAGGTTAACCTCAAGGATGCAAGCACAACTGTCAAACTTGTATCTTCTGAATCAGAAACATTCCAGATATCACTGTTTCTAATTGATTCCCATTCATCAAATGTCAGAGAATGCAACATGTGTCCAAGTGAATGGGCTGCTAAAGCCACACCTCCGCACTTCTTTGCGATGTCCTTCCCTATCTGCTCCAACTCTCCTTGGTCATTCCTCAATTCAAAGGCACTCTTTTGCTTTATGATAGTCCAGCACATCTCATCTGTTAGTGATGCTAATTTGTGTGGCTGAATGGTAGATATTTTTTTCGCTATTTCCTCAGAGCGTGTTGTTACTATAACAACAACATTGCCACTCTCTCCAGCATTTAGCATATTCATCAACTCATCTAACTGAGATTTGTTGTCTTCCCAAAGGTCATCTAAAACAATCAGAATCTTCTTATATGATATAGCTCCCGAAGAGAATTATGTATCATCTGCATGTCGGTATAATGACGCTCCTCTTTTGACAGTTGTGATATTACAGAATTGCCAATTTTTTTCAAGTCAAATGCCTGCGACACATAGATCCACACCTGAGAGTAGCCTCTGAACTGGAGTTACTGAAAACAATTTTTCCCAAGGTTGTCTTTCCAAGTCCTCCGATGCCATATATAGGAAGAACAATGAACTTATTTTCCATGCTCTTGGACAAACAAGCCAGTATTTTCGCCGTCTCATCAGTCCTCCCAACAATATGCTCTTTGTCCCCCATGGTGGATGATGTTTCTCGTATATCTTTAACACCGAGCTGAACAGCGCTGGTGCCTGCAGTGAAGGTGAAGTTCTGGTGATTATCTGTGATCTCCTTTAGTTCATCTCGCAACCTTCATCTGATTGGCCATTGTAATCTTGGGGCCAAGTGGAACAAGAGACAAACCGCAAGAAGCGTTTCTTGAGAGAGAGCTGCAAGGTATTTAATTTAATTTGTTAGAACGTTGCAAAAGATTGAACATAAAAATGTATATTTTGCATTACAAATGCATTAAGGCGCCTTTGTTAATTCTAGGTAATGCTTAAAAAAATAAATGCCATTATTTCTTACTTTGTTTGGACGGAAAATTAGCTCATGTATTTACACGATGGGTCCGCATGTGATAAATTACAAGAAGTCTAATCGAATCGATTTTAAATTAAGAAAAATGAACATTTGTAGCTTGATTTTTTTAGATAAAGACATTTGTAGCTAGATAATAGATAAATTTTGTTAGAGGAAAATATCAGGCGGCACTTAATCTACCATTTTATTCTGCATAACCCGTGTGTGACGTTTGGTACTTATGTTCCAAGCCTTCAACAAAGGAATATTTGAGCATCTACACCGGCATCCTCCAAATAAGCATCCGTCAGTACCAATTGAGCCATATTTGAGGTTGCTGGATATGTGTCCGATCAAAATTAGAGCAGTGCTCGAAGCAGCGCCCTTCAAACAAGACACTCTATCTTTTCGGTTGCTAATACAAACACCTTGTGGGCATGAGCTGTTGCTCTTGGAGATAGGCCGATGACCGGAGCAAGGGGGACCAACAGGGAGAAAATTGTAAAAAACCATCACAATTGATAGTCAAGTTACAAGAACCCACTGGTTTCCAACAAAATCACAAATCGCCACCACTATTCGTTGATACCGTTACAAAAAACCACCACTCGACCTGATTATATCTGTTAACTCGTTTTACCTTGATTCTAACAGATGGGGCCCACTTGTAGGGGTGACGTGGCGTTCTTTTGACGTATCACGGAAATGGTGTTAATGGCACGCCGACGCAGCCGAGGCGCGGCCGGCGAGAAGCAGCCCCGCGTGGCCGAGGCGACGAGCAGCAGCCTGACGGCCAAGGCGCGGCCGGCGCGCACGACCTGCAGCAGGCCCTCACGGCCAGCTAGCACGCACGCGCGGGGAGAGGGGCAGCCGGGCGCCGGGCGGCCGGGTGCACGACGCCCAGGAGCGCGGCGGCGCCTAGACCGCGACGGCCAGGAGTGCGGCGCCGGACTGTCCGACGTGCGGTTTCCTAGACTGCGACGGCTAGGGGCTCGACAGTCGGGAGCGCGATGGTCGGGCGAGCGACCGCAGGGAGCACGGCAGCGCAGACTCGCTCGCAGGCGCAAGGCGCACGGACACACCGCAGCCTGCTCGACGAAATGCTCATATGAAACAGAGGAGAAAAAAAGATAATGAGTCTAGTTGGAGATGATGACAGGTGGGCCCTATGTCTCTTTTGACGGTCCAGTGAAACACCGTTTGTCATGCCAGTCTGACATCGGGCCCGGCTGTCAGTTTCGTACTTAACTGAACGTCATAAACAGTTAGCATAGAAGTGGTGACTTTTTGTAACGGTGTCAACGAATAGTGGTGGCGATTTACGATTTCGTTGAAAACTGGTGGTTTTTTGTAGTTTGACCACCAATTGTGGTGGTTTTTTGCAATTTTTTCACCAACGGGTGACATCTCGTATGAGCGCAGGTTGAATGGCTCGTCTCTGTTGCCGCATCTCGCAGCGCCGCTCTTCTTTAACCTCTCACAAGAACACACGCACTGCCAGCAAACCACCCAGCCATGCAGCTAACAAACGAATACACAAACTGCATCTAACTAATCATTCAGACTACCGAATCACTCGGCTAACACACATGCATGGCGACTTGCCGGATCACCCGGCTCAACTAATCGTATAGTGCTGCAGACCGTCACGCTCCAGACTCCGTCGCGTCTTGCTGCTTCTTGCGGCCGCCGTACCGCACGGCACCATCGGCATCACGCCGTGCTCGCCGCGTTGCACGGCAGCACGGCATCTCACCTTATTCGCGCACAAGACTGAACCTTGGCACGGCATCTCACCTTCTTCGCACGTCAGCACCGAGCCAACGACCAGCACGACCGGCAGCGCCGCCCAGGTGCAGCAACGACCACCATGCTCCAGCGCGAGCACTAGCGCCCAGCTCGTGCATCGACGGCCACAACGGAGCTAACCCGCATCGGGGTGCACGCTCTCATGGCCGACCTCGCCGACACCTTCCTCGGCGACGCCTACAACTTCGTCTCCTTCCGGTTCCTTCCCTACCGTTCTAGCTCGAATATTTCCGGTTCCGGACGCAGTACGACATTGCACCTCCAGGATATGAAGACTTGGCTTGGAGAAGAGTCCGGCCGTAGGAGGAAGATGACCTTGTCGGTGATGATCCCTTGCGTTCCAACTCGAATCTTCCGGGTTCCGGACATAGTCGACCACGGCGCACCTTCAGGACATGACGGTTTGGCTTGGAGAAGCACGAACACGACACTGTGCGTCCGGCCTTAGGTTGAGGACGAGGTCAGTCTCGCGGCAGCTTCTGTGCTCCTCAGGTGCCGTGCTCAGGAGATGAGGAGGTCAACGGTGCGGTTGCCCTGCGCGAAAGGTGAGCGGGATATGGCCTAGAGTTTCTCCATCTCCATGTGCACTTGACAGCGACGAACCATAGTTGTGCAACGCATCGAGCAAGAAGGAAAAAAAAGCTACGAAGACTGAGTTGTGTGCCGGCCATGCATGCAGCCTGGTGCGGACATATTTCTGGCACCCAAGTTTGGAGTCCCTCTCGAGGTGTCGGACATATTTTTGGTACATGCCAGCTTTTAGAGGGTGCCGTTGTGAGCATTTTTTTTTGTCCGAAACACATCAAATAAGCTTTTTTGATCGTTTGAAAGGTGTCGGTGGAGATACTTTTAATGTGATTTTTAATGTGATGTGTGGTCATGCTAGGTGAAATTGGAATCTAACCTTAACTTTTATTTGCTCTTTTTTTTGAACCGAATGTTAGACTACATGTATACCGTACGTATACGATATGGAGTAGTACTCCAATCGTATACGTACAAACCTGTACTGCCACGCCAGGGGCTGTTCCTGGCCAGTATAACACGCAGCCGATTGACCCTAGCAGGGTATCGATCGTTCCACCATGCGGACAACACTGCTGCACCACCGCCTCGCACTCGCTTGCAAAGGGGCATCAAACAACCCAAAGACTACAAAGATGGTACCATTAGGTATGGTCGTCAGCCTACAATTTATGGAAATGATTCTCAAGACTCTTCTAGATATGCTATGCTAACATCTACAGGAGAACCCCGCTCTTTATCTGAGGCACTAGATGATTCAAATTGGAGACAAGCTATGCAAGATGAATTTGATGCGCTCCATCATAACAAGACATGGCATCTTGTTCCTCCCAGCAAAAATAGAAACTTGATTGACTGTAAGTGGGTTTACAGCATAAAAAGGCATGCAGATGGCATAATTGACAGGTATAAGGCACGTCTTGTTGCAAAAAGATTCAAACAGAGGTATGGATAGATTATGAAGATACCTTTAGTCCTGTTGTTAAAATTGCAACTATTCGTACTGTTTTGGCTCTTTCCGTCTCTCGAGGTTGGAGTCTACGGCAGCTAGACGTCAAGAACGCGTTTTTACACGGTGTTCTGGAAGAGGAGGTTTACATGAAACAACCCCCAGGATTTGTTGATCCTGCTGCTCCTGATTATATCTACAAGCTTGACAAGGCCCTTTATGGACTAAAACAAGCTCCTCGTGCTGGGTTTTCTCGACTGAGTTCCAGGTTGTGTACTCTTGGTTTTATTTCTTCCAAGGCTGATACATCTTTGTTCCTCTACAACAAGTCAGGTATCACAGTCTATGTTCTGATTTATGTTGATGACATTATTGTGACAAGCTCCTCGGATAGTGCCATCTCTGCCTTGCTTCGTGATCTTAATGCTGATTTTGCTATCAAAGATTTAGGTGATTTGCATTTCTTCCTAGGCATTGAGGTACAAAAGATAAAGAATGGTTTATTGTTAACGCAACAAAAGTATGCTAATGACTTAATTGCCAAAGTTGGTATGCGTGACTGCAAGATAGCTCCTACACCGCTGTCACCCTCTGAAAATTTATCTCTCAAGGATGGTACACCTCTTGGCCCTGAAGATATCACTCAATATCGCAGTATAGTTGGAGCCTTGCAGTATTTGACGTTGACACGTCCAGATCTCTCCTTCTTAGTTAATAAAGTGTGCCAGTTTCTTCATGCTCCCACTACAGTACATTGGACAGCAGTTAAGCGTATACTCAGATACATTCAGGAACACTCCATATTTGGATCACTTTTATAAAGTCTTCCTCTACTCTCCTTAGTGCTTTTTCTGATGCAGATTGGGCAGGATGCATAGATGATCGCCGTTCCACAGGCGGCCTTGCAGTGTTTGTTGGACCGAATCTGGTCTCATGGAGCTCCAGGAAACAGCCTATAGTTTCTCGCTCCAGTACTGAAGCTGAATACAAAGCTTTGGCAAATGCAACTGCTGAATTGATTTGGGTTGAAGCCCTCCTTGGTGAACTTGGGGTCAAACTGAATGGCAAGCCATGTCTTTGGTGTGACAATCTAGGTGCCACCTATTTGTCTGCCAATCCTGTTTTTCATGCCCGTACAAAACATATTGAGATTGATTTTCATTTTGTTCGTGAGAGAGTTGCTAGCAATAGTTTAGATATCAAATTTATTTCCAGCAAGGATCAGGTTGCTGATGGATTCACCAAAGTTCTTTCTGTAAAAGCCTTAGATGAGTTTAAGCGTAATCTAAATCTCTCTCGAGGTTTAGATTAAGGGGGGATGTTAGACTACATGTACACCGTACGTATACGATATGGAGTAGTACTCCAATCGTATACGTACAAACCTGTACTGCCACGCCAGGGCTGTTCCTGGCCAGTATAACACGCAGCCGATCGACCCTAGCAGGTATCGATCGTTCCACCCTGTTCGATACCGAACAGCAGGAGCTCTGCCTTTGTATTAAAGTATTTGCTCTTTCTTACAATTTGAACTTCTTGTATCCTTAATTTTCTCTCTGATTTTAACAATATTATCTAAATAGTGAATATAGACTAAAAAGGCAGGCAACAGCAGTCTCCTTTTTTCGAGCAAACAACACAAACATACCTTCTGCGCGGACGACTGGGTGGTTGCTTGTGTGTCGACCTCGAACTCATCAATCATATCGGAGATGGCATACATGACGTCCTTAAGTCGCTTCAGCCAGAGACGCGTCGATTTATCTGTGATCGACCGCTTCTCGGCGTCCTCGAGCACGGCCTCGACAGATTCTAGCGCCATCTTCATCTTCTCCAGGTCAGCATCAAAATTCTTCTGCAGCGTGATCTGACCTCCGATGGCTGAACCAATCTGGTCGCTCACCACCTTGAGGATGGCAGCGGCAAGCATGCCGCCAAGCTCCGCCATGGCCACCACTTCTTGTGCTCAAGATGGGGGTTGGTGGTAGGTCGTGGGAGCAAGAATGAAAAGGGTAGACGTTTCTGAAGTGGGCGATGGGGTATTATTGGAGTTTGGGTGCCGGCAATTGCATCAGGCTCCTTGTCTTTGTCTAGTTCATTTTTGGCGGAACAGCTGTACACATGGTGCTAACCTTATTTAATTTGATCCCATCGATGGTGCGCAGCTGCGTAACACATGGTGGCACATCCCACCTAACATAGCATCTTCTTGACTTGATTTGGTCTAAAGTCATCTGCAATAATGGGGTATAGTTTAACCATATTTGTCCACCTTACGTGGACAGAAAACAACCGGCCCACCTTATCTCTTCCCTCGCTCCCCACCACTTGTTTTTGTTCCTCTCTTCTCCTCTTCTACAGCGAGATGCTACGTCAGCACGGTCCTACCGACGGTGCACGGTTATGCTACCTACATTAGCAGGCGAATCTGCAGCAGTGTTCTTGTCTGGTGTCTCCTCCGGCGATCTTCTCCCGTGACGGTGGTGTTTTTTACCCGTGTGCGTGCTGTTTTCAGGGCATCTCCAGTCGCCCCTAGAGCCTCCAAGAGGTTTTTGGAGCCGGCACGGCTCAAGTAGCGTTGTTTTTGCACCACTCACCCCTAGAAGTCTAAATACCGCCGTTTCGACGTAATTTAGTGCTAGCGCATCCAGGCGAAACTCAGTCAATTGGGTTCGGCTTTGGATGGGCGAATTGGCGGGAAAGGCGACGCGGTCCAGCGCTACGACGCGTGAGAAAATGGCGCGAACAGAACCGCGTTCTCATCTTCTCAGCTCCCGCGCCGTCAAAGGCTGCCGGAGTAATGGCGTAGCGGGCGCCCCCGCTTCGACGCCCAATCCCAGGCGATGCGGTGCAGTAATGGCGCGCTCCTCCACCACCCCACCGCGCTATATAAGCTCCCCGCCTCGCCGTCCCTAGGCACAGCTCTCTCGCCCTCCCTCTCTCGCCCTCCTCTCGCCTGCAGCGCTGGTGGGCGGCGAGCACCGGAACCTCGCCTGGGTTTTGGACTACATCGCCGCCGGCAACGAGCCCCGCCTGGCCATGCCGTCGCGGGTGTCGTCGTGGATGCCGCGGCAGATGGGCGCCGCGAGCTCCTCTTCCGCCACGTCCTCATCATCTGGCGCGCACTCGGCGCCTCTAGGTACGCGCGCCGCCCCCTCCTCCCTGTCGTCCTCAACTCTGGGCGTCGGGCCCCGATGCGCAGCGGCACACTGCGCATCAACGAGCCGCGCGCCTCCCAGCGCCTCGCCACCTCGCGTCCTCGTTCCCTCTTCCGGTGCCTCGTCAAGCCCAAGAAGGAGGCCAAGCGGGAGGACGACGACGAGGAATGGCCTGGACAGAAGGCAGCGCTGGAGGAGTCCTTCAACACCGTCTAGCCGGCACCGGTCAAGTTCGCCGCCGATTGGAGCCTCGGCGACTTCACGGGGATGGAGCTGGAACGCCAACGCCAGATCCTCGTCGAGCTCGAGGCGAAGCGCGCAGAGGATCTGCGCCAGCAGGCCGCCACTGCCAATGCCGGCCGCGCCGCATTCCTTCCTCTCTGGTGGCGCCGGAGATCCCCTACATCAAGCTCGACCCGAGCGATAACGAGGAGGAGGACGACGGCCTCAAGCAGGCCCTGCTGCTGAGCAAACTCGACGACGACAGTGCAGCCCCGGCGACGGCTCCGACGACGACGACGACAGCGGCGACTACAGCCAGTCTATCTACAACAGCCTCGACATCTCTAGATCGCCTCTAGATCGCCGAAATAAAACCCTAAGTTTATTTTCAAATTGTACTATGTAATCGGCGATGTTTGCGCCAAATATGAATGAATATCGCCTTTATGTAAAAAAAATTGTTTCCTGCCTTTTTTTGAAATTCGTGCCCAAACTTGGGTCCAGTTCGCGGCTGGAAAACACGCCCCCCCCCCCCCCCCCCCCCCCCCCCCCCCCCCACCACACAGAATGCAGATTGGCGTCGTTTAGCGCCGCACCGGCCAAAAAAATCAGCGTTTTGGACACTGGAAGACAAGACGACTGGAGATGCCCTCACGTGGGTGGACATGTGGGTGGCCCGTCCACGCTCGTTTGCATTTGTGTGGCCACGCGAGTGCTCGTTGCATGTGCAGTGGCACCGTGCGTGTTGTTTTTGACTCGGGGGACGCCTAGCTAGTCATGTTCTTAAATTTTTCAAAACGAGTTCAGAATTGTAATTTACTAGTACCATCGGTCTACCAATTTCCATATAACCGTACTAATTATCAAATTATCTTTGTTTCAGCACTTGCTTTAGCGGTGATCATGTCACTATTTTTGTGTGTACAGGTTATATATAGCTTACAACCATGTCCACTTACAGTTCTCATACATGTGCAGAACTGCAGAAGCAGTAAAGACTTGATTTGTTTACAGACCAAAGGTGGAGTCTACAGTCTTTAAATTTTACTAGCAAACACGCCTGTGTGCTGCAACGAGAGAGTGAAATATGTGTTGCACAAGCACAAAAAGTAAATTTTCATCGACACAGTTGTCGTGTGTCTCAAAAGCCAGCGCTTCGACACCTTCCGCGTTTCGTGGTCTAACCGTCTCCAATGCCTCTGCTTCAGCTGGTACTCCCGGAACACGTGCGCAGGCATGTGCCGCCATCACCACCTCAGTTCAATTCACGCTCAGGTGCCCCCAAACCGCAACAATTGGTCCACAATTGCTACTGTCAGTAAATGGCTATTGTATATTATGAACAGTTGAAAAAGTATTGATTGATTTTGACTGTGCAGCTAATATATCTTGTTTGGATGTGAAGGACACATTCAAGTCGTTGATGTAGGATTTGATGGTGTGAAAGGAGGCCAAAGTCTAGGGGCGGACGTCAGAGGACCCATCGGGCTAGAGTTTCAGCCGAAGTCCCTAGAAAACATGCTTGTGTGTCCATGAAGATCCTCGGAGGAAGAAGCATCATCATCATCACCGCCATCATCACCATCGTCGCTGACATCTACATCTATTCCTCCAGCCTTGTTGTAATCCCTAGATCTTCTTGTGGATTTGTACAAGTAATCGGTCATTCATATGTGTATCATCCATATTACCTCCATGTGTGAGTAGTTTGCCTAGTTCTTGGGAGATGGAGAAACCCTAGCAACATTATGATGTGAAATAAAGATGATCTATTCCTTAATTTATGATGTATGTATTAGTTTCTCTCTTGATCTTGTTTGAAGTCGACCACATAAGAATTGCCCTTAGGACAAGAGAGGGAATCACTCTTTGTTAGAGGTGTTATGATGGTGCTAAGTGACATGTCCAATCGGAACTTCATCTAATCTAATCAAGGGGGTATGAGGAGACTCACTGCACCTATCCATAACCACGGGGTAACCCTTAATTGTAGTCGGATTGGAGTGGCTGACTATCAATCGCTACAGTGGTTATGAGGATGATGAGTCGATGGCTGATCCGCACTCATCCAGTTATGGAGCTCCACCCCATACATACACATGAAGGAAGTGACAAATTAATACCTTGCTAGCAGTGTATCCAAACCTCCCTAAGAACTCTTTCGCCTAGTGTAACTTTCATATTAATGGATCATGCATTCCGTGCTCCATTGAGAATAGTGAGACAAAACATGGAATCTAACTTGGGGTAGCAAATGTAACGATAGAGTTCTTCATGGGAAATATGTTTTGGCTAGTGCATGTAGATATACCCACTAATCAAAAACCAAAATTTCAAAAAACAATAAAAAAATGTCAGTGTACATCTGGACAGTTTATGGTAGCACAAAAAGTTCGTGAAGATAGACATTTTTTATGGAATGTCAAAATAATAAATTCCGGTGCTCCAAAATAAATAGGTCACAAAAAATGTCTTTTTCTTACGAAATTTTTTATGCGACATAGAATGTCCGAATGTATATCCAATTTTTGGTTTGAATCTTTTGATACTTTAAAGTGTATTAGAATATATTTTCAAAACAGGCACTTTTAGAATTGTGAGCAAAAAAAACCGTGCCCTCCCCCCCCCCCCCCCCCCCCCCCCCCCCCCCCTTTGGGAAAACTATTTGCTCCTGGTGCAATCACATTATTGCTACTACTCCCTCCATTCGGATTTAATCTACATATTGATTTTTTTGATAAATTAGGATAACATTTATTAGTATTATTTTTACACGCCCTAACATGTATTACAATTGTGCTCTCACCGGAAACAAAACACCCCATTGGCTAAACCAAACTTAATTAATGCAATCCATGCAAATTGTCCATAATTTGGCTTATCCTTGTCTGTGCATGTTGCGTTGCCTCTCTCCCATCTTTATTATCAAGGCATGACCCATCCAGAATGTAGAATCTTTCTGAACAAAATTGTTGATCAGGATGTAGATTAAATCCGAACAGAGCTAGTATTATTTCGTACCTGGTCAGTTCATTCCGTACGACAATTAAATAGGATAAGAGGGAGTAGTATTAAAAACATGGAAAAAAAGGTCCTCGTGGTTTTGTGAGACCAGATTTATTTATTATAGTTGAGGTATTTAGCCGTTTCAAAACAAACAAAAAATTGTTTCGTTAGTATTCCGCTTATTATCTCTTCTCTACTATATAATACTGTTAACCGTGGCGGTCGTACGTCCTCCTTGGTACGTCACAGTTTTTTTTTTGCCGATTTACACGATTGTTTGCACTTTACCCCCTCACAAAGCAAGAATCAACCCGCAGTCTACCATTGCATCTTCGTTCCCGAGTCAACCACTCGATCCCCCGTGTCTCTCTGCGATGGGCGTTGCCGCCTAAGCGAGTCGGACCCCGACATCGGCGCAGACGAGCGCGGCCAGGAGCGAGCCAGACTCTCCGGACAGTTCACCGATCCGGCGTGCTGGCCGAGCTTCACCAGGTCCCTCACCTCCGCTGCTAGGAGCACGAGCAGTCGCGCACCTCTCGATGGAGGGATACCCCGCTCAAAATCTGAAAATCGCCGCGTGCTCCTTTGGCCGCCGCCAGGGATACCACGCTCAAAATCAGTTCTGGTGCTGGGAGGATGACACAGCCGCGAGGACCGCCGTCGATGCTGTCCGTTGACGCGTCATCACATCCGGCTGCCCGATCCAGCGCCGACGCACCCGGCTACATGGCCCAATGCTGTCGGACGAGCTTTTTCCCTCGCCGCCTAGACCCAGCGCGGTCAGCCGGGCATCCCGGCGTCGCCCGAAATAGAGCGACGTGACACAGCAGGTGGCACCCCTCATCCAGTGGACGCTTATTCTACCCTGAACATGCCTGGCCTGCGCGCGGTTCAGTTATATGACCAGTCAAGGAACTATGCTGCTCACTTTGGCATGTACCAGAAGATCAAACTGGCGTTGCATGGCATGCCATACTCACATATCATTGTTTTAAACAAGGTCAATGACCAAGTCAATCTTCTCGCAACTCAACTGTTCGATCAAATGCCTCCATGAGAATTAATTGTGGATTGGTTAGTGTCGTCGCCTCTGATCAAAATAAATTAAAAACGTCTGCTCTTGGAGCTGATCAACGATCAACCGAAGAGTGCATGAAGAGGCGGACACCAAAGACATGGGGATGTGAAGGACATGCAACTGCACATACTCAATGAGGTAGATGTCACTTCTTTCAGTTTCTCCAAGATGTTAGTCTTACATTAATTTTTGCTGCAGCTTGTGTACAATATTCATATAAGTTCTGGTGTGTACATTCCATCGTACCAGCAACTAGGGAAGCAATTTGAAAGTTCAATATTATTCTGGAAACAAAATAGTGGCAGATATTCTGGAAATACCTGGCCGGAGCTCCTAACTTCATCTAATTGTTGACCTTTTCTCAAAATAAAGAGTTCATGTCCACCCTATATATAAATCTACATATGTCATGGGGGTGTTTAAATTGCCTATATCTATGTGTGAAGATCTGGATCGCTTAATCCGCAATTACTGGTGGGGTGTGGAGCGAGGCAAAAGGAAAACCCATTGGGTAAGCTGGGATAAACTGAACCGTACTAAAAGACAAGGAGGTCTTGGTTTCCGGGACATGAGGATCTTCAATCAAGCGCTTCTAGCCCGCCAAGCTTGGCGATTGATTATGTATCCGGACAGTCTGTGTGCCCGGGTCCTTAAGGCTCGTTATTATCCCAATGGTGATCTTACTGACACGGTGTTCACAGGAAATCCATCATCAACGTGGACAGCTATCTCGTATGGTCTGGAGCTGCTAAAACAAGGTTTGATTTGGCGAGTGGGGGATGGGCGAAAGATTCGTGTATGGAGGGACAGTTGGATTCCTAGACTGTCTCACTGCAAGACATTAAGTCCTAAAAGAAACAGCCGGATCCGGTTTGTATCCGAGCTGCTAGATGGGCATGGCAATTGGGATTCTGTGAAGGTTCGTAACACTTTCCTGCCAATTGATTCAGAGTTGATTTTAAAAATCAAACCTTCAAGGCGAGGTGATGCTGATGTGATCGCATGGCAACCAGAAAAATCAGGAATCTTCTCAGTTCGAAGTGCCTACAAGTTGGCCCTGCAAAGTAAGCCGGGGCAGTGCGATTTTGCTGCATCTAGTGCTATGCCAGAAGGAGAGAGTCCATGTTGGTCGAAGATATGGCACTCATCGGTACCGCCCAAGGTGAAAGTCTTTGCTTGGAAAGCGGCTTCTAATGCCCTTGCTACTGAGGCTAATAAGCTAAGAAGGAATATGCGGGTGACGGGAGTATGTAACATTTGCGGCCGGAGTTGGAGGATACAGCGCATGCTTTGTTTGCTTGCCCACATGCTCGTCGTTTATGGACCTCCATGAGAGAGCTGTGGCTTCTACCATCTGATCAAGCCATGCAGGTGGATCCCGAAACATGGTTTTATACGTTAATCAGTCAAGTTCCTGATCAAATGCTTGATAATACACTCCTGGTGGCTTGGCGGGCGTGGCATGCACGCAATGAAGCTACACATGACAAGCCTTTGCCAGCGATCGATAGTTCAAGGCGATTTTTATGCAGCTATATGAGTATCTTGAGAAATATACAAGAAGCACCAATTGAATCAGTTTTGAAAGGAAAATCTGCGATGCTTGAAGCACCAGCTCGTTACTTCAGTATCTTGTGGAAAAAGAAGCCCCCGGACAAACCTTGGTGTCCGCCTCCTGTCGATTGGGTTAAACTGAGCATTGATGGTTCATTCAAACAGGAGGACGGAACGGCAGGGGCAGGCATGGTAATCCGAGATGACGCAGGACATATTATTTTCTCTGCCTGCCGGTTCCTGGCTACATGTGGTGACGCTCTCGAAGCTGAGGTACACGCTTGCCTGTTCGGGATTGAATTAGCTCTACAATATTCTGCCAAGTCGGTCATTATTGACACGGATTGTTCCCAGTTGGTGTCAGCTGTACAGGCTACCATATCTGATCGTTCGCCGCTGATGCATCTTCTTATAGAAATTAGAAAAGTAGTCAATGAAGTTAGAGTCTGCAATATTGTAAAAGTGGATCGCTCTCAAGTTAGGGTTAGCCACTGCCTCACAAACTTTGCGAGAGCAGAACACCGTAGTGATTTTTGGCTTGGATCTGGTCCTGATATCATGCTTCAGGAGTTAGAAGCCGAACGACTTGTAACCCTTTCTGAGTAATGAAATCCTCTTTTACCCGCAAAAAAAAAAAAATCAGAATTATTTTTATCATTGAGTGATGCCTTCATATAATTGGTAATTTGTGCTCTGTTTGATATGTTCTTGAAAGCAGGATTCTAACCTTTTTTTCGGGGTACAATTGGCTATTGGAACCGGTCTACCTATGAGTTATTAGGATTTAGTGTACATCAAAGTCCCAGGATCTTGATTCTACATATGGGTATTCTAATCTTTTAATTTTGGATAAGAGGATGCAAACAAAGAAGATTAGAACAGCAAGTGTTACGGTTTCTATTTCTTTGAAGGGATTGTTGTATAGTAGAGGATTACACTTGGGATGAAACCAAAAATTCTAAATTAGAATTTCTAACGGTATATAACCAAAATTATGTTATAAAGTCCAAGATGTTTACATGGCATCATTTTCATGTTTGCAGTATATGACCCGTTGCAACGCACGGACAATTTGCTAGTAGCTACGTATAGCTGGATGGCCATTTGAAAATTCTTCTTAGCAAGGCAGGAGACATGCATGCATGTGCACCCGGCTGTTAGCCTCACCTCCGCGTGCAGAGTACTCGAGGGAGCGACAGTACGAAGAGTCACGTCGTCCAGTGTATAGTGTCTAGTGTCCGCGTGACATGCACCAACGCAATCATAACGTCGAGTCAAATCCTACAGTAGAGCATCTCCAGCGCCCAGTCTCCCAGAGCGGAGCAGAAGCAGACCAGACCAAGAACACGAAGCGGCAGCAGACAAAAGACGACCGAGCTCTGCCTCGCCGGCCGTTTTCTCCAGAGCTCCGTCGCGGATGGCTCGGCGGCCGTGCCTTGGGCGGCAGGGCAGCAGGAGCTTCGCCGGGCCTACGGCACGCGCGTCCGCCCGCTGGGCCGCGCCATCCTGGACCTCCTGCCCTCCCCCCCCTGCCCCTGCCCCTGCGCCGGCAAAGGCTGCCTCGTGTGCAGCCGCATGGCGCACCTCCTCCGAGACGACGACCCCGTCGCGTACCGCCACCTCCTCACCAAAGCCTTGTGCGCCGTCGACCTCCGCCCCTCCGCGCCCCCGCCCGCGCCGCCGCGGTACAGCTGGAGGAGCTCATGCAAGCAGGGCCAGGTACGTACGCTAGTACTACAGTAGTAGTAGTATTTTCCGATCCTTCGGTTTGTTTTAAGTTATGTAGGGAAACAATCAAAGAAAGAAAAGCCCCTTTCCTCTGTCTGTGCAATGTTGTAATCTAGTACTAATTCTTGAGCTGACGCGCGTTTGTTTGCATCTACTGTAGCTCGTTGTTTCGACCATCGACTCCATCTTGGCGTCCTCTACAACCACCACCAACGTCCTCTGCAATGGTTACCGTCAAGTATGCCATACCATCTTCTCTCAGTCTTGCGTTCGTTATCAATCAATAATGATTTTGTTTTAATCCTATATGTATACTACTAGGGTGCTGGCAAGGCTAAGGACCTAGTTACTTCTTCTTCCTGGGAAACTCTCTTGAGCAGAGTCAGTGCCTCCATCTCATCCTCCTGTCTAAACAAACTACCACTAGTATTAATTCTCCTTGCCTCACTGCATTCACCTCAAACTTGTTTCAGATCGGGGATATTCCCATGCGCTATATCCTCAAGCATTCCTCTATCTTCTTGCCCGTGAAGAAGGGGAGTTTTCTCCAGGTCACTGGCGTTCCAATCGACGCTGCTCTCAAAAAGCTTCTGCCACCAACAAATCAACAGCCCCAAGGGTTTGAATGCCCCATCAAGACAGCCCAAAAAAATGCCCCAACGTAAGCGCCTTTATGCTCTACTCACTGTTAGTTTTATTCAGATCCACACAACAAGTTCAGGGTTTGAACCGCTGAATGAATGTTGCATCATCCAAACAAGTCTCTAGCTACCTAGTATATATGAATGCTCTTTATAGCTAGCTAGTGTTCTTTTGGAAAACTACCACACTGAATGTGTAATAAACTCATCAGATGCTTAATGTCTTTGTGATCTCAGTGCTACCCATGGCGTCTTGTAGACGTGCAACACGACTTATCTGGGCTTTTTCCCCCAAGGAAAACTGATGGTCCACCAAATCCTGCAACTTGTGTTGCTGATAACACTCAGAAAATTGAGGCTCCTAGAAAAAGAAAAAGGCCGTGGCTTGGCAACGCCGCATTAAGAGGAAGCAAGCGAATGATCAGAGACACGCCTTGGGGCCTACTGTTGACAACACACCCAGTTGTGTGCTGGATATTATACCAAGTCCTCATGTAAGACTCTTAGCTACTTACAATCGCCTGATATTTGATTTTTACCGTCTTCTTTGTCCTTACACTCAATCGCCAGAAGAATTATGTAATCCTTCATTTTGTCTACTGTTGTAATTGTATAGTTTCGTTTTTGGCACAAGCTATATAGTTAGAGAGTATCACTTGAATAATTTCCACTTAGTGTCTCACTGACATGCTAATCCTACGGCCACTTGCAAGTGAGACAATGGAATGGCAAATCCTCAATACCACCACTTTGCAGTGGAAAATTGCATATCTTACCAGCATGATGTGCTGTTAGTGGGTATGATTTGTATTCTAGTCAAGTCCATGTCTTCAGGATAATATGTATTCCTTTCATTCTTGTTTCTCCTTTACTCTACTTGATAATTATGGGAATGTTTCTAGTGATTATTACTCTTTGGTTACCTTTTCTATGGCGCCCTATTGTTGTGTACACAAATGAGCCTTTCTACAAAATGTATATTGATATCCTGGCATCCGTGGTAGTAAATATATTCTGTCATCCCATCTAATGTTTTTGTCATGTGACGTTATTATTCTTAGTGCTGGTGACTTGATCTCCAAGTCAGCCAGGATATCTTCCAAATTAATATGAGTAATCTGAGTATGTTTCCAAGTAATTAGCTGTTTGGCATATCCTGAAGATTTTTTCATGTATAGTTTCCTCAACATATTTTCTCTACTTGCAGACTGGTGCCATCTGCTTTGATTGCTTAATGTTGGATGCTTCAAAGTGTGTGCCAGTAGACTTTCTCATACGAAGAACTATTTTCTATAGCACAAGAATAACCAAGAACGTCTTCGGTGGCAAAAGTATTCTTTTGTTATTTCATTCTATATTAATGCTGTTTCCTCTGTAATTCTATAGGATGTATTATGAACATTAACAATTTTGCAGCATGTACACTAAAAAAACTAAAATACTAGTTTGTTGAATACTGGCATTTGGAGATTCAAAGTTGGCAGTTGGCAACTCGTACCACATATTAATATGTTAATTGATTTGTTGTTTCCACATATTAACCTTTTGTGGTAATCTGGCATTCTATACATTATTTATCATACTGTCTTCTTTGAAATTTCCTTAACACTGTTAGACTCGAGTTATATGAGGAAAGGAACAGACGCACTAGCACTTATAAAGCATGTATTTGGTATCAAGGAGTGTTGCATGAAGTTCTTCCATTGCGAGTGCGATGCTTCTTCCACAACAAATTCCGAGTGCCGGTGAGTCAAACAGATTTGATTCATACTAAAGTTCATTAGCCAACATGACTTTTCAGTATTTCGCATAAATTTTCTCATAACTTTATACTATGTGAGTATCTCGATTTCTCATTTCTCTGTTGAACACACAGTACTACTGAACGTTTCTCTTATAGGTACTATAAACTTATTTAACTTAATAATCCAAATGTAATGACAGTATTTTGGTGACCTACTGCTGGGTGAATAAAACTATCTTTAAAGGGTTATCATAAATTTTGTTCATGTGCCACGAAACACCAAATCAGTTTCCTTCTATTGCAGGGAGATGCATGCAGTCATGTACACAATTACAGGGGTCTTTATATGTTGGGCTAAAGGGTCTATACCGATATATGCATTATACACTACTCTTATTATGTCATATATCTTTTCAACTTTTCAGTTGTCCGACTCTATTGTTGCTACTGGCTAATGGTTCGAAGGTACTTTGGAACAATGAAACCATTTTGGCCTAATATTTATCCAACGAAACAGTTTATGCCTGGCTATAATGTCTTCGCTTCTCCTTTTGGTTGAAGTATCCTATATTATTTGCTTTAACTGTTGAAAATATAGGGCTTGTTTTTTGTTTCTTGTTACAGTTGCCACAATCCTTTGTTAAAGGGCGGCAAACTTGTTTGTCTCACTTGGTGCAAAGTAACTGATTCTACATATAAACTTTAACTCTTAGATAGGAAAGCCATCTCCTCGACTACTTTTCCTCTAATTAGAATAGGGAAAAAATATATTTTTGTTATGGCATGGCATACTTCTCTCTTAACTGTTATGCTGATCAAACATGAAGTGAATTATTGAACCTCAATGCATAATTATACACAGTTTATGGTTACATATTCATCCTACACAGGCTGGTATCATATTTATTTTGTCAAAATAGCACAAATTTGTTAATGTGACTCTAGAAGAATGATGTCATATTCTCTTTCAATATAAAAGTAGGTCGCAAAGAACGAAATGGAAGCTTACAGTACACATCATCAAGTAGTATCCTTCGTCTTGGCAGTGTTGGCACGAATCATACCGGTTCCTTTGCTTGGCAGTAGTTCTAGTAAGAGATCTTTAAGGAAAAATATTTGGAAGTTCGTAACCATGCGAAGGTATGAAACATTTCAAGTAGCTGATTGTATTGGTGAGCTGAAAGTATCCGATTATTCTTGGCTATTAGAAATTGGATCCACTGGTTGCTCCTGCTGTGAACCAATAAGAGAAGCGGCTAAGGTATCAAGTTGCATGAAGGAGCAGAAACGGAACAATCTATTGCATTGCTGGATCAGCTGGTTGTTTAGCGACATTGTTATACCATTGATCAATACATACTTTTATGTCACAGACAGGGAAACAAAAGGATACGATATTTTTTATTATCCAAAGTCAGTTTGGAGGAACCTTACTAGGAGTGCTATTACTTCCATGAAAAACAAGAGCTTAGTGAGTTTGGATGGTAAATCCGGGAGAGAATTAAAACAGTTGTACCCTCCTTCAACGGTCAGATTTCTTCCGAAAGCAAAAGATGTTAGACCAATAGTAGATTTTAAAGCCCAATCAAAGGACGCCACTCTCAGTATGTGTCAACTGGTTATTAAAAAAGTAAGGGATGAGAATCCAGAGATGTTTGGTTCTTCTTGTTTTGATTATGATGGCATTCACAAGAACCTTTCCAGTTTTATCTCTTCACTAGGAGGACAGTTGAGGGAGCTCAAGATATATATTGTTGTTGCTGATGTATCCAACGCATTTGATAATGTCAATCATGGCGTGCTACAGAAAATTATGGATGAAGTTCTGAAAGGTGATGAGTATGCCCTGAGTAAATGTAAGAAAGTAGTATACAGTAGTTCTAAGAACGAGGTTTACCGCTTTGATTCAAATGTCTCTGTCAGCAACGGAAACAACATCCAGGATTTCTCAATTCAGCAGTCGTCAAGTGGTGGCATTCTTGTTGATCAGGTACTGAGCTCTTTTTGTCTACACAAGTCTAATGCAAAAGTGAAACGTTTTGACGGACCTTCTAATTACTTAAACTAGTTAATATGGAATACGACTTCTAAATTCAAATAAATGTATTACGGACCTAGCCGCACAATAACTTAAACTAATGCTAAGTAGACTGATTCAGCATTAGCCCTTTGCTGAAATTGTGTTCCTGCTATGTGTCTGTCTTGTAAAGATAGAACTAAGAGATACAATAGCAAACATAGCTAATCCTTGCATCTCGGTCAGGTCCTAAGAATATTTTATGCTGCCGTTCTATCTTTTGGACAATATGTTTACCTTTTCGTACTGTTTCTTATATATACAAGTGTCGGTCAGCATAATGTCTTGAAACCATACTTTCTTTGTGGGAAATCAGGGCACTGTTAGTACAATCAGGAAGGAAGAGCTTCGTCGTGTTCTTTTTGAACAAGTCAGGTGCAATATTCTGAAGATTGGCCAAGACTTTTTCTTGCAAAAATCAGGGATTTCTCAAGGAAATAAGTTATCTACCCATCTTTGTTCCCTGTACTATGGCCACCTTGAAAATTCTGTGTTATTGAAATTTCTGGAAGATGAAAAGATTAAGTCAGGAGATGCAGCAGAATATCTGTTGATGAGGTTCACCGGTAATTTCGTGTTCATCTCTTCCTCGAAGAAGCACGCTTCAAATTTCATTAAGAGGATAAGCAGAGACACTGAGTACTACAAGAGCTACATGAATGAAAAAAAATATGGTTTAAACTTCGAAGAAGAAGGTATTGAGGATAATAGACTCTACAAGGGCGCTGATGACGTCTCTTTCATGCCATGGAGTGGTTTACTTATAAATTGTGAAAATTTAGAGATCCAAGCTGATTATACAAGGTACGTGCGTCTAATTTTAGTTTTGTTGATTCAGTTCATCCATAGAGTGACGAATTTCATACCAAGCAACTAGTTTGTTCAATACAAACTAATTGTCCTAACCAAAAAATTGTTTGAACAAACAGCTATTTAGGCATCACAATCAAGTCCACGATCACGGTGAAGACGCATCGAAACTGTTCCATGGAGGAGCTTAGCAGCAAGCTACGTCATTATATGAGTCCAAATTCTCATCCCATTTTCTATGACTCTAACATCAATTCGCAAAGAACCGTAAGACTGAACCTATACCAAGCCTGCATGCTATGCGCGATGAAGTTCCATTGCTACATTAAGAGCTGTGGGTATCCAAGCAGCATAAGCAATCCCGCAGAGCTGCTGCATACCGTTAAGGAAACCTGCTGGTAAATAATCTGTTTTACCATCACTCTCTCAATATACTGTATCGAACAAACATTGTGGTGAACATTTTCCTCATTGAGAACAGGCACATGCATGATCTGATCGCCAGCCGCGTGAAGGGCACGCAGCTGCAACTAAGTGTGCCCCCGGTTCTAGAGCTAACGGGCCAAGAAACCATGTGGCTCGGACTGTCTGCATTCATCTGGATTCTTAATAAGAAGCAGTCGTGCCACCGGGATCTGCTGGCGCTGTTGAGGACAGAGGTCAGGGCATATGGCCATATGGACAACGTTGACAGTTTGCGCTACGCTGTGGATGCTTCTCACTCTTCGGTGTTCTTGAAGCTGAAGTATTGATTGGAAGGAATGCAACGTGAGACTTAATATGCTGCTAGTTATCCCTCTATAGCCTTTGAAATGGGATCCTTTTGCCTGTATTTTCAATCATTGATCCTGGTAATTGTCTATTTTCTCTTTTGATCTTTCTTGTTGAACGTAGAGGTACATTGAAATTAATGTATCGTCATGTCCTTACCATTTTGTGAGTAACAGGATTTTGGGTGTCATCTGTACCAGTGGAAGGTTGATGGATCGCCGCGCTGGAAAATCAACCAGGATGTTTTCTTTCATTTGGAACTTTGTAAGAATCAACCAGGCTGCACTAATCTGGGACTGTTATTTTGGGTTTGGTGCTGTAATAATGAACTGATGATATGTTTGTTCCTTGGGCTTTTGTAGTGTATAAACAGAATCGGGTAGTAATTTACATGAGTCGAGTTGCTTCTCCATCCTTCCTATGGTGGTGTATGATGAATGTGAATGATGAGATGATGAACTGTACCACTAGGCAGGCCCGTATTCCCCCTTATCACATTATAAATTTGGGATACATGAGTCGAGTTGTTCGTCCGGCGGTGGTGTAAAAGTCCCCACGTCCCAGAATGAAGCAAGTCCAAGTTTCCTCGTGGCTCAGGGTGCAGGCCCACGTCCCAGAATGAAGCAAGTCCAAGTTTCCTCGTGGCTCAGGGTGCAGGTGGTTGGGACGTCGACCTAGTGGAAGACACCCGCCGAGCAGACCTTGAAATGGATGATGACCGGAAGCGATCATTGACAAAAGTCTAGGCAAATGCAGGACCTTCATGTCAACCGCCGAAGGATATGGTGCTCAATTATTCAGACTCGTCGACCTGCAAGGATATTTGAGTGTCGTGGAAAGAGAGATTCAGTAACATTTGGTTTGAATTATGCAATTTTTATATGGCCGTCCCTATAATGGTACAAGGATGAAGAAATATATAAAAGTAGTTATAAGTTTAATTAACAACGAAAAATAGTTTAATTAACGTATACAACTATTGTTCGGCTAGGTCCATAATGAAATTTTAGAAGGAAATGAATATCCTACACTAAACATTCGGCAGAGAGAAGAGGGAAATGGGCTGCAATTGTTGTTCAAACCAACTCATAGAAAATATGTAGTCTTGTTCTGATCGTCAAGAAAGTTCATTACTCAAGCTATGGGACAGATTAAAGCAGCTTGACTGAAACTATGGATTCAGTGAACTCAAGCGTGAGGACACGTTCCTGATTCAGCCGCGGGGAACAGCGGCGGACCGGCGCAGCGATGGGGAACGACGGCGGGGAGATGGGCAGGGAGGGCGATGGGGAACGGCGGCGGGGAGGCAGGCAGGGAGGGTTTGGTGGACGAGATTTCGATTTGTGGCATGCTAATTAGTGTTACATTGAGTTATAGAATAAAATATATGTTCATACAACGAAGATAATCTATGTTTTCTTTAAGTTGTCGTCCAGTTAACATGGATGCAAGAAAGGAGTCTAGTCGTACACTGATCAAGATGACGCTGCATGTAGCTAAATCATTAGGCATCGCTAGCTCACTAAGTAATGAAGAGACGATCATCATCCAAAACAAGATATACATGGATACTCTTATCGAACCTTAAGTATCAGCAACATGCGCGGATATAAATATCTCAAGTTATATGTGGTTGTATTGAGAGAATGATCCTATAGTATCATGCTAGGAAACTTGTCGACCGGCACGCGTTGCTTCTCCATCGGGCACATCTCGTTGGTCTTTTCCAACAACATAAACAGCTATACAAAGACTTGCATACCTAATACACTTGCTGAGTAGATGCCGTCGCCGATCCCAGCGCCTGCAAGTTGTTCAAATGAGTTAAAAAAAATTATGAATGGTTCGTAGAAAAGAAAAAATAGGATAAAAAGAAGAGAAAATAAGATATGATAAAATACAGATCTTGTGAATATATCGGACGTAAAAAGAAGACGTTTTCAGACATTGACATTTTTTCAAATCTGCAACTTTGACCGGTTTATTTCATACTCATATGCTGGTCAAACTAATACGTTTGTAACCTTCTTAAATTTTCGTATTTCTTGGCAAATCAAATATATTATTTTGTTTCAGAATGAACACAAAATAGTTTAATTATTTTGACACCACAGGAGTCAAAGTTAAACAAGTCGACCGACTGCACACACCAGTTCTATTTCTATTTTTTTGTGGAACACAGTAGCCGACGCCATATGTTTAATTACTTGTATAGGTTAGTATACCCTTAAGATTATACATAGCATTCCCGGCAATGGACGCCACTTCATGTATCCTGGGTATCCTGGTAAGGGACACAGCTTGTCAAGCGTTGCCGCGGCAGCACCCGCGCATGTGTTGGTGCTGCCGGTGGTTCATCAAACGACGTCAGCCAACTCCTCGACGCTGGTTACTGCGCAAGCTGCTAGGGAGTGCAAGAAGAAAACGATGTGGTGCTGGAAATGTACCGTGGAGATCGACGGACCCTCTGGAATATTCTGTAACCTTCCGGTACTTTTCACATATGGTCCGGAAGCACTTCAAACACTTCTAGATGAAGCAATAGATTCAAGAACAATTTTGCGATCACCTGAAACACTTCCGAAACATGTCTCTCGTTATGTACATCACAATTGCGTTTATATATGTCACTACATCGAGTTAAGCTTGTGACCCTTTAGATTCGAAACTATACGGACATGCAACCGAAGCAAGAATTAGATACCCTTTTCGGCTGCCACGTTATCTATGAGGATCTTATCATGTGAACCTTAATATTATATTTACATATATTTTACATCGCAATAATTTATACGACCCGATGTGAGACATTTATACACCGAAAGCACTATTTTCGAATTTGTGTATTCATTTATCCTATTTATCGTGAAGCAAAATATGGCTCAATGTCAACAAAAGTTTGACTTTTTTTTACAAGTTTTAATTATTATTAAAAAATTGCTAGTAAAAGCATTAGAAAAGTGTAAATACATTTTTAATGAAGAAAAAGCTAAAGAATTCAAAATGTTCTCTTAAAAAATCTAAGTGTTTATGCACATACTATTTCATTTTACTTATTTGTCGATCGTTTTCAGAAAATATTTGGGGAAGCCGATCTCATCATCCATTTGCCCTCAACTGCGGCTAAAATGTACATGTATCCAAGACTTTGCCGAACATTTGATTTTATCGATTATGTTGCCAAAAACCACTGGGCAAACCACGATTGTTGAGTGTTTTTCGTGCCAGCTTTTTACCGGGACAATCAGCAGTGGCACATGTTTGTCGATAAACCGATAAAATGTAGTTGATAAACCGCTTGGCACTTGGCAACTAAGTTGTTTCTGGTAGTGGATGCATGGTGCATGCACTAATAATGCAAACAGCTTCAAAATGGGAAATCCATGTAACCCATGTTCCATGCAAAATCGTCATGCGACTACTGCTCAGACCGGAAAATATACTCAATTATGCACAACTCCAATCTTTATCAAAGTAATGTTTCTCAAATATCGATCACATTAAATTCACTGTTAGGGAATCACGAAATCTAGCCCATAAGCCATCGGTAAAATAATAATTTTCCTTGTTGTAAGAAAGAATCGGTTTTACTGCGTTGCTGCTAATTAACAATATAGCTTTTACGTGCACTTTAAATAAATAATCAGCCTTACATGCAACTATTGATTTTGCTCGTACATGTTTCGTGATTGGTAATAACTTGGGCTATCCCACCTGGTGCATGAGTGATGCTTAGAAAAGTTTATTTTAGAATATGTGACGGAATTACAATCATAATTTAGCCAATAGAACAACGGCTCAGTTGTGAAATCGTGCTTGACATAGATGTTTTACATCTCAAGCACGGCAAGTCCGGTTGTCCAATTATTGTCTCCGCTCATATAATTAGCTTTGGTATGTGAAACACTATGGCCACATGCCTATAAAAGGGCTGAGGTTGAAGGAATGAAACAACTCAAGCAAAAGAAACAAGCCAAGACACACCAGGCGGAGAGAGTACATGATGAAGCAGGGTGGTAAGAAGACTATCGGTGTTGTGGCGCTGGTGGCTGTGATGGTGATTCTGCAGCTGGTGGTTGCTCCGACGGCTATGGCTCGCCCATTGGAGGGTATGCAAACAGATGTCTCCCTCGTTGTTCGGGCTTTTGAGAAGGGAATGGGGGTGGATCCTAAATATTGTGGGGAATTCTGTTTTGCTGGATTCTATTCTGACGCCGATTGCCGTTGCAGCTGGCCCCGTTGCATGGGTCGTTAGCCTCCTTTTGTTGGAATGATTCCAGAAGCTAGATATCCTTTAAGTGTTCGAGTTGATCATAGTGTTTTCTCATCATCTTATAAGTTATTGTTCTACATTTGATGTGATTCTTGTGTTGAGATGGGACGTGCTTTCCCTCCGTTTGGTTGTTAAATGATTATAAATAAGAGTGATATTTTGGTTGTGTGAAAACATGTTGTATATTTTCCTAATGGAATTGAACTTGATTTTTTACCGATAAATTTTCATGTCATTTGTTTGTTTTTACACTATGTTTCATTGTATTGACCCATCAATTCTGTGTGCATGGACCATGGTGAAGTACATACATTTTAGTAGATCTCCACTGGCTGTCAAAGGATCTTGTATGCAGCAGTCTTTTCTTCTTACAAACCGAGACGGTATTTAATGTTGGTACTTGCAGAGAGTTCATCGATTCAATCATCTCTTAGCTCCGATAGGCAAGAAATTACTTTGAAAAATGAAAGTGTGGTCTATGAAATCATCGATGCAAACAACTGTGGTCTACACGTTGTAGTTTGTGGTCTACACGTTGTACTATTAGCTGTTTATGTTCCTATAGCATTATTATCTTCTGCTAACAGCATTCTTAGTTCCTAGTTATTTATTTATTTTCTTGTACCTAACCCCACCTACAGCTGTGAAGAGCCAGCACAAAACTAGCTCTCAAAATTCTGCAAGTCAACTTTGGTCCCCTCTAGTAATTAACGGTTGCTCACATACATGGTTCCACTTCCACTATTCGCCGGATGTGTTCACATTATTCAAATACAAGTTGCATGTAATTTTATGAGCAACTTGTTTTGCTCATTTGACGGAGACTACGTATGGAACTAATTAATCAGTCTGAAACTATCAATCTAGATGGATTTTATAGAGCGTGTGTGAAGTAAATGTACATATTCGCTAGTCTAGCTTGAAGCTTCATTATTTGGGCTATTTTTACATTGGGCGCTCCATAATTGTTTATACGATGATGTATAGCTTGAACATAATGATCCCAAATGTGTAGCTGGACGTCATCTCATCTTCCTGAGCAAGCAGTTCTAATAATTCCTAAAGCAGTGTCATGTCCTGCCTCGCCGGAAGCGGGTCGCATCACTAAATTTGGCCCACGCGCGTGCTGCTCTTGTTGCAACTTGTGAATAGATAACTGATTACCTATATCAGAAGTACCCGGAAGCGGGAATCTGTTCTTGTTGCAACTTGTGAATAGATAACTGATTACCTATATCAGAAATGCACGACACCAAGTTTTTATTGTCATTTGCCTTTTTTATATTCTATTTCTAGCTAATTTCTACTAAAAACTAGCAACATAAGATTTCGTCTCTTTATCTCTTCATTTAGTGTGCATATCAAATTCAGTGGCGGTACAGACATCACAACTCAACAAAGTAAATAGAGAAAAAATTCACGAGATCAAAAGATGTCTCCCAAACAATTTCTATGAGCTTCGTTTCCTCCCATCGGAACCCCTAAATCTGGCTTATGCATAAGCAGAAATCCAAAATGAACGTATTGCCCTCCTTGACAGGTTTCTCGTCGTTAAAAATATGGATGGTGCCACTACAAACACAGTGGAGAATCCCTAGTTTGAAACATTTCAATATACCAAGTATTTAGTATTGAATCTCAAATTTTAATCAAGCAGAATGAAGTAAGATAAATTCTACTGCCCCTTCTCTTCTTCTGAAGAAAGAGAAGTCTCTTTGGGAGCTAGTCCATCTCCTATTTCATGGAAATCATTGAAGCAGATGCAGTAGAAGAACCTGACACTCACACTCGACGCCAACCCATTCTCGACCATTTGTCTTCCTCGAAACCAACGCCAGCATCGAAGGATAGACCATGTAGAAAAATATTATATTATCCAATGCATGAAAAAACAGCAAAATTTTTGCCCTAACTTGCTACCTTGTTTTTGATCCCCCTTTTGCAGGCTTTTTAGATACTAGTTTTTTCCATATCTATTACACGTTACAATTCATCAATGTACGCAGCAAGGGAGGGAGAGATGTTCTAATAGAAAAATAATAGTAGTATTAGTTTGGATTATTTAGAGTTAAACTATTTTAAACACAAATGTGGTTCAAGTTTGAATTACCAGTGTGAATGATGATGCCATCCAATGACCAAATAGTTGAGATATTTAGGTGCATTTTTTCCCTTAATTACACACAGTTGAAACTCATGTACAACTCTGAGACAAATACAAATCACCACGCAAATCCAATAATTAATGAAGCGACTTACTTAAATTTAGTAAAACCGTGATGGCGTGATTTAATTCATCGTGATATACTCTGGTTCGTTCACCAAATGGATTACAAATAGTTTAGCAGAAAAGGAAAAAATATACTGAATCGCTCCGTAGTCTTCCCGAATCTTTGGCTGCTCGTTCACTAGATCCCCAAATCCAAATAGGAGACCAAAATCCTTCTCCTTCGTTCCATACTTGATCTGTCGTCGAGGACACCAGAGCAGGCGCTTGGTGTGGGGACCTGCAAGGACGAGGGCCGGCGATGGAGGTCGCCCCGCATGAACGCTGGCGGAGTGCGGGGAGAGGACGGCCGGAGATGAAAGCCACGCACGCATAAACGGCGGCAGGGTGTGGTGAGTCGTCGGCTGGCAGCACCCCTATGTGCAGTTTCTTTTTCTCAACTCTGCTATATGCAGTATGGACTCGAGACTCTGGAGTCTTTCTGCAAAGTTCATGGAAACAAGGAGAAACATGGCGCGGACCCGGCAACCACACTGTTGTCTGCAAGGACGACTTGGAAGGACATGGCTGGCAGGCTCAAGGTATGTTGCTTCCACACTACGATAATGTGTTTTAGAGAACGATTTCTGAAACACTATAATGCATATGCAGTTTCCGGTTTGTTAGGTAGTATACTCTTATTAACTTGCATTTGCCACTCACATGTTGGTAAACTGATTAGAAGGGGGGAACAAACACTATGGACAAGTCTCATTTTTGTCTGGTCATTGCCATTCTCACCATGGTGCAGAGGGAACCATGTTCAGGTCCACCTCCTCTGCAACAACATAGATTAGAGCTCCTTCTCGGACATCTTTGTCTCGAGCTTGCACAATTTGGACCTCTGTTTGAGTAACCATCTTTCACCAATCAACCGGAAGCTGTAAAATCATGCATCAAACAAACGTTTAAGCACTCTTAATCCCTGAGCTATCAGGTTACCCTCGCCTCTGCTACCTTTGTTTTCGAGGTCCTTTCTCCAGCTCCGCTAACATCAAAACGACATGAAACTAGCAATAAATTACACAATACATACATCAAGAAATCAAGAGTGCAGTTGCAGAATATCATATGCAGTGTAGGCAGATGATTAGGGTGCAGCTTGATTTTGTCGTGTCCATCATTTGCCCCCCAACATAATGCAGAAACCAACAGTACAGAGTCAAATGAACTGAGTGTTCAACGTTTCATCTCCTTGCCATTCATGCTTTCTTCAATTTAATCTGAAGAACTACCAACAAATTATGTATCATCCTCAACACAATCAAGTCCCTAGAACTGCATAAATGAATGTCACAGAAATTACAAGTACAAACTGTTCACTTGCAAAAGGATGAATCTAACAGAAACCCCAAACATTTAACTACATTTATTACCCTTTCATCACGGAACAAACACAATCACGAGGACACCATTCATGCTTTACTTTAATCGGACAAACTAGCTAGATATTATGCCCCTTTTCTCCTGATGGCCCTCCTTAAACTCCATGAGCGAAATCTTGCAGGCTGATTAAGGCCATAAATTTTGCAACCTGGTGTGCGACTAGCATGGGTTATCATGAAACTAAATCATTTCAAAAATATCTGCAAAATAAACAGTACACAGCCAAACAGCAATACACGGTCAAATGAACTGAGTGTTCAACGTATCATTTCGATGCCATTCATGCTTTCTTCAATTTAATCTGAAGAACTACCAACAAATTATGTGTCCACTAGTGGAAAACAGGGCAACGGTGCGCCCTTTTAGTACCGGTTGGAAGGGGCATTAGCACCGGTTGTGCTTGGGGGCCAGCCGCGGCCCCGTGGCGAGACCCTTTAGTACCGGTTGCTATTAACAACCGGTACTAAAAGGTACCTGCTAAAGGTTTCGTGGACCCAGAAGCGGCTGCTGGGCCCAGGAGAAGACCTTTAGAACCGGTTGTTAATAGCAACCGGTACTAAAGGGTCCTCTACAAATAGCCTTCTTCCATCCCGAGCCAGCACATGCACACACACACTCGACCCAACCCCCATTTTTCCTCTCTCCCAAGCTCTTCCACCCTCTAATTCACAAAAAAAAAATCCAATATTTGTCTAGATTGGTGGCACCTATACAAGGGTTAGCAACATCTTCGTCTTCTCTTCCGGCATTTCAAGGTTAGCTCATTTTTTTTGAAGTTTAGCTAGTTTGATTTTTGTAGTGCTTGTAAGGTGTTTGATGAAATGGCTAACTTAGGGATTTCATTTTTGTATGCATTTTTGAGCTCAAATCAAAGTATAATTTGATTTGTGGTTTTATATAGTGTCGTCCCGTCCTTCCTCACCGTTGTCACCGTCGTCGATCGATCGCACGCGCCGCTCCCTCACCGACACCACCTCGGTGAGCCTCTTGTTTCTATATCTGTTATTTAAAAAAATGTTGGTTATAGGATTTAGATGAATAATTATTACTTGTATAATTTTCTTATTTGTATAATTTTTTGTTATGTATAGTGTGATGGTTTTGACATCTGGCTCTCGTCCGCTCTATTACTCAGATGTGGTACGATCGTTTGTTATAACTATACATTCGTTTAGTTTATAACAATAATGCCGAACAACTTGACGTACATATAATTTTATCTAGGACGAGGTAGTTGAACCAGAAATTCCAAAAGATCCTATTGTCGAGTATTTGGAAAAAGAAATCATTGAATGGAAAGAAAAATTGAAAAGAAGTGAAGATCTTCGTCTCGGAGAGAAGATGAATTGAGAATTCCAGATTTGCAAGGTCGTCGATGATAACGAGGACAAGATGAAGGCAATGCGTATCTCTATTCATTATTTAGCTGGTGTAATGTTTTTTTTAATGTATTTATGTAATGCAGATGAGCCGAGAATGGATGTACGGTGATCGACGTTGTCCTGAGTTCATTAATGGCATGCATCATTTTCTCAATGTGACTAAGTTAAACAAGCTGAAAAATGGTTTTATATTTTGTCCATGTGATGATTGTCGGAATAAGAGGAATTACCCTTGCACAAGAACCATACACTCCCACCTGTTGCGAGAAGGCTTCATGCCAAATTATTTTTGTTGGACCAAGCACGGAGAAACAGGGGTTATAATGGAAGACAATGAAGAAGAGGATAATGACAACTATCCTGGGTTCTCTGAACATGGTGATACTACAATGGGGGAAGACGAAGCTGAGCATGAGGTGATTGTTGATCAGTCCGATGATGATGATCTTCGTCGGGTCATTCTTGATGAACAGATGAACTGTGGAAGTGGAAACGAGTGGTCGAAGTTGGAGCGCATGTTAGAGGATCACAAAAAATTGTTGTATCCAAATTGTGAAGATGGGCAAAAAAAGCTGGGTACCACCCTGGAATTGCTGCAGTGGAAGGCAAATAATGGAATATCTGACAAGGCATTTGAAGAGTTGCTACAAATAATTAAGAAGAGTCTTCCAAGGAATAATGAATTTCCCCACAATACATACGAAGCAAAGAAGATTGTCTGCCCTCTAGAATTAGAGGTGGAGAAGATACATGCATGCATCAATGACTGCATCCTCTACCGTGGTGAGAAGTACGAGAATTTGAATGCATGTCCGATATGCGGTGCATTGCGGTATAAGATCGGACGAGATGACCCAGGTGATGTTGAGGGCGAGCCGATCCCCAAGAAGAGGGTTCCTGCGAAGGTGATGTGGTATGCTTCTATTATACCACGATTGAAACGTCTGTTCCGAAACAAAGAGAATGCCAAGTTGTTGCGATGGCACAAAGAAGACCGTAAGGAAGACGAGATGCTCAGACACCCCGCTGATGGGTCTCAGTGGAGAAACATCGACACTGAGTTTGAGGATTTTGCAGCCGACGAAGGAACTTAAGATTTGGTCTAAGTACAGATGGCTTGAATCCGTTTGGGGAGCAGAGCAGCAGTCATAGCACCTGGCCCGTGACTCTATGTATCTATAATCTTTCTCCTTGGTTGTGCATGAAGCAAAAGTATATTCTGATGCCAGTGCTTATCCAAGGCCCGAAGCAACCCGGCAACGACATAGACGTGTATCTTAGGCCATTAGTTGACGAGCTTTTACAGTTGTGGTCTGACGAAGGTGTACGTGTGTGGGATGAGTACAAACAGGAGGAATTTGACCTACGAGCGTTGTTGTTTGTAACCATCAATGATTGGCCTACTCTTAGTAACATTTCAGGACAGTCAAACAAGGGATACAATGCTTGCACGCACTGTTTAGATAAGACTGACAGTATATATTTAGGTAACAAGAATATGTACATGGGGCATTGTCGATTTCTTCCAAACAGACATCACGTAAGAAAATCAGGCAAGCATTTCAAAGGTGAGGGAGATAACCGGACGAAGCCTACACACCCTAATGGTGATATTATATATGGCATGGTCAAGAATTTGGAAGTAATATTTGGAAAGGGTCCTGGCAGTCTATCTGTTCCGAAAGACGCTAATGGACACGTACCCATGTGGAAGAAGTGCTCTATATTTTGAGAGTTACCCTATTGGAAAATCTTAGAGGTTCGCTCTGCAATTGACATGATGCACGTGACGAAAAATTTGTGTGTGAACCTTCTAAGCTTCTTGGGCGTATATGGGAAAACGAAAGATACACCGGAATCACGGCAGGACCAGCAACGTACGCATGTACGAGATAACAACCTGAATCCAGAAAAGTATCAAGGTACTGCCAGCTACGCTCTTACAAAAGAAGAGAAGGAGATCTTTTTTCAAGTACTAAGCAGTATCAAGGTCCCGTCTGGCTACTCGTCGAATATAAAGGGAATAATAAACATGGTAGAGAAAAAGTTCCAAAACCTAAAGTCTTATGACTGCCACGTGATTATGACACAATTACTTCGGTTGCATTGAGGGGGCTTCTACCGGAAAACGTTCGAGTACCCATTGTGAAGCAATGTGCATTCCTCAATGCAATTTCTCAGAAGGTAATCGATCCAGCAACTCTACCAAGTTTACAAAAGGATGTGGTCCAATGTCTTGTTAGCTTCGAGTTGCTGTTTCCACCATCCTTCTTCAATATTATGACACACCTCATCGTTCACCTAGTCGAAGAGATTTCCATTCTCGGTCCTGTATTTCTACACAACATGTTCCCATTTGAGAGGTTCATGGGAGTGTTAAAGAAATACGTTCATAACCGTGCTAGGCCAGAAGGAAGCATGTCCAAGGGGTATGGAACAGAGGAGGTTATTGAGTTTTGTGTTGACTTTATTCCTGATCTTAAGCCGATCGGTGTTCCTCAATCGCGCCATGAGGGGAGACTGCGTGGAAAAGGCACGCTAGGAAAGAAAGCAACAACAAGTATGGACGGATATTCTTTCACTCAAGCACACTACACAGTTCTACAGAATTCCAGATTGGTGGCTCTGTATATCGTGAAACACATGGATATTTTACGCTCTCAATACCCGAAGGAGACTAACTTCTGGATTAAAGGAAAAACGTGGATACTTTCGGCAGTTGGTTGCGTACACATCTCATTAATAACACCACTGTTGGACAAGAGCTATACTTGTTGGCCAAGTCACCATGTTCGACTATATTGACTTTCTAAGGGTACGAGATAAATGAGAATACATTTTACACGGAAACCCAAGACAAAAAGCACAAACCAAAACAGTGGTGTCTGCTTTGATGCAACAAACGATGATGGGACAAAAGACACATATTATGGTTGCATACAGCAGATATGGGAACTTGACTATGGACCTTCTTTAAGATCCCTTTATTTCAGTGGAAATGGGTCAACCTGTCATGCGGGGTAGAGATAGACCGGCAGTACGGAATAACTACAGTGGATCTCAAGAATCTTGGGTACCTCATCGAGCCATTCGTCCTAGCCAATGATGTTGCTCAAGTTTTCTATGTGAAGGACATGTCTTCCAGACCGAAAAAGAGAAAAGATAAGCAAGCCGGTACATCATACGATGAGCCAAAGCGCCATATAGTTCTTTCAGGAAAAAGAAACATCGTGGGCGTGGAGGACAAGACAGACATGTCATAAGATTACAATAAGTTTGATAAAATTCTGCCCTTCAAAATGAAAACTGACCCAAGCATCGTGTTAAATGATGAAGACTGTCCGTGGTTACGGCGCAATCAGAAGAAAGGGACCAACACGAAGAAAAAGTGAACACTATATAGATATTGATATTTGTTTTGTGTTTTATGTAACTGTGTTCTGAAAACTCGTTAAGATTCGTAAAGTTTCATCAAGTTTCCACACGTTTCGTACAATTCCGTCAAGTTTCCTCACATTACGTACAATTCCGTCAAGTTTCCGCACGTTTCGTACAGTTTCGTCAAGTTTTCGCACATTTCGTTTCCGTCAAGTTTCCGCGCGTTTCGTACAGTTCCGTCAAGTTTTCGCACATTTCGTATAGTTCCTTCAAATTTTCGCACGTTTCGTAAAGTTCCGTCAATCTTGATAGATAATTATCACAATTTTTTAGACAATTAAATTAACGATTGGGTACAGAAAACAAAAGAAAGAAAAAAGAACCGAAAAAAAAACAGAAAAAAAAGAAACTGAAAAACCCTAAAAAACCCATTAGTACCGGTTGTGTAATACAACTGGTGCTAAAGGGGTGCTCCTTCGCGCTCGAAAATTCCCGCATCTTCAAAACACCCTTTAGCACCGGTTGTTCTGTACAACCGGTGCTAAAGGGTCTTTAGCACCGGTTGTACAGAACAACCGATGCTAAAGGGTGTTTTGAGCGGATTAAGTGGGGACGCCCAGATTTTCAGATAGAACAACTGCTCGTCTCCGCTTCCGCTTCCGCGCGACCACTCCGGCGACCCGCTGCGGCTCCTCCGGCGACTGCTGCGGCGCGGCTCCTCCCCCGCGACCCGCTGCTCCCGCGTCGACGAACGCTCCGGCGCGCCGGCCTCTCCTCTCTGCGCGGCCACGCGCGCGCCTGCGCGGCTCGTCGTCGTCCGGCCCGCCATCGCCGGCCCCGCCGCCTCCACAACTGCTCGTCGTCCTCTCCCCTGCATTGCCCCCCCCCCCCCGCCGCCTCAGCCTCCACATCGCCCGGCCACCTCTCCATCGCCGCCTGCGCCACGCACATCGCCGGCCGGCCGACAAATAGAGGTATTTTTTTGCTTTTTTTTTGCTTAGTAATTTTGCTTGTTTAGCTAAGTTAGATATAGTTAGATAATTGGCTAATTTTGCTAAGTTAGATATAGTTAGATAATTTGCCAATTTTGCTAAGTTAGATATAGTTAGATAATTAGATAAATTAGTAAATTTTGCTAAGTTAGATATAGTTAGATAATTTTGCTAAAGTACTTAGATAGTTAGATAATTTGCTAAAATTAGATAGTTAGATAATTAGATAAAATTAGTAAATTTTGCTAAGTTAGATAATTAAATAAATAGATAATTACATAATTTGCTAAGTTAGATAATTAGATAAATAGATAATTTGCTAAGTTAGATAGTTAGATAATTTGCTAAGTTAGATAGTTAGATAATTAGATAATTTTTCTCTAAGTTTGAAAATTTACTAAGTTTGAAAATTTGCTAAGTTAGATAGTTAGATAATTTGCTAAGTTAGATAGTTAGATAATTAGATAATTAGATAATTTTGCTAAGTTAGATAATTTGCTAAAGTTAGAAAATTTTACTAAGTTTGAAAATTTTAATAAGTTTGAAAATTTGCTAAGTTAGATAGTTAGATAATTTGCTAACTTAGATAGTTAGATAATTAGATAATTTTGCGAAGTTAGATAATTAGATAATTTGCTAAAGTTAGAAAATTTTACTAAGTTTGAAAATTTTACTAAGTTTGAAAATTTGCTAAGTTAGATAGTTAGATAATTTGCTAAGTTAGATAGTTAGATAATTAGATAATTTTGCTAAGTTAGATAATTAGATAATTTGCTAAAGTTAGAAAATTTTACTAAGTTTGAAAATTTGCTGAAGTTACAAAATTTTACTAAGTTTGAAAATTAGCTAAGTTTAAAAATTTGCAGTGACATATTAATTGAGCTATGGAGTACGACGCCCCTTCATTCGAGACGAGGAGAATGAAGACCGAATGCAAGCCATCATATTTGACAGGGCCCTCGGAGCTAATTCCGATGGAGAAGACTCCACCAAAGAAGACGACGAAGAATTCAGAGCGAAATGTTTAAACGACTCCGGTGAGGGACTGGAGTTAGAAAATTTCAGAGACGACGACGACGAAGAAGTCCCGTTAGAAAACTCCGTAGACAACTCCGGCAAGGTATATATATTAAGTCTTCTTCAGCACTAGCTAGATGCATTAATTGATTTATATTGCACTTATTAACGAAACTTTTTTTTTCAGCCATCTGGATCTAATCCAATCCCTACACGAGGCCCGAACCAAGGGTTAAAGCTTCCGGATGGTACAAAGCTGTCGATCGAGGAAGTTGTAGCTAATGGCAGACCGGAGAAACCCGTGATGGCTACGAGTTGGTGAACCCCAAGAGGAAGGTTATGATGCAGACAGCAGCAAGTTTCCCTTGAATAATCTACCCAAGGTTTAATCGGACCAGTAGGACTTGACGATCTATCGGAAGGTTGTTGTTGATGACTCCTCCCCAGCACCAGAAAAGTGCTGTTGACGGTGGTGCCTTCAACAACGTAGAATCTGCACAGAAACAAACCAGAACTTTGCCCAACTCGAAACAGAGAGGTTGTCAATCTCTCCGGTCTTGCAGAACAAAGAGTTAAAAGCAACGTGTGGAAAACAGTAGGAATAGCAAGTAACAGTAAACAGATGATTGCAGCAGGTGTTGTAAACAGTATGTAAAAGTAGGACCAGGGTCCACAGATCACTAGTGGTGTCTCTCTCAGATAACTAGCAATGTTGGGTAAACAAATTACAGCTGGGCAATTGACAAATAAAGAGGGCATAACAATGCAATACATGCCAATGTTTACTATGAGATCTATTGGGCATTACAACAAAGTACATAGACCGTTAATCCAACAGCATCTATGCCTAAATAATCCACCTTCCGGTTAACATCCGTACCCCATCCAGTATTAAGTTGATACCAACAGATTATTGCATTAAGTAAAGTGTGTAAAGTAACCAGCACAAGTGTCCTTGAACACTGTACCAATTTGTTATCCCTAGTAGCAACAGCACATCAATCACCAGTCACCCTTCTGTCACTGGTCAAGGCATAGAGAAGGCTGAACCCACTATCGAGCATAAATACCCCCTCTTGGAGTTAAAAGCATCTACTTGGCCAAAGCATCTACTAGTAACGGAGAGCATGCAAGATCAAGAGCACATAGATAGATAAACAACTTGATTAAACATGGTATCAATATTCATCGGATCCCAGCAAACACAACATCTAGCATTACAATAAGATGATCTTGATCATGTTAGGCAGCTCACAAGATCTAAACAGGGTGGCACAAGGTAGAGAGACAACCATCTAGCTACTGCTATGGACCCGTAGTCCCGGGGTGGACTACTCACGCATCACTCCGGAGGCAGGCATGGCGGTGTAGAGGCCTCCGATGATGATCTCCCCTTCGGCAGGGTGCCGGGAAGAGCTTCATAACTCCTCCGATCTGAGATTGACGATGACGGCCGCGACGGAACTTTTCGTGGAATATGAGCGATCGTCTTAGGGTTTTCGCGACTCGGGGAATTTATAGGCGAAAGGGGGACGTCGGGGGCCAAGTGGGGCCCCCACACCATAGCTCGGCACGGGTCCCACCTGGGCCGCGCCCTCCTATGGCGTGGGGCCCTGGGGAGCCCCCAAGGTCCCCTCCGGACTCCGAGATCTCCTCGATCTTTTATTGACGGTGTAATTGATTTCGTCTGATTCCGAGGATATTTCCTTTCTAGGATTTCTGAAACGAAAAACAGCAGAAAACAGGGAACTGGCACTGTGGCATCTTGTTAAGAGGTTAGTCCCAGAAAATGCATAAAAATGATATAAAGTGCAACCAAAACATGTGGCAATCATATAATATCAATATGGAACATCAAAAATTATAGATACGTTTGAGACGTATCAACCCGAAGGCATCTACACTAAATATGTATCTCAGTGTGGAGTTCTTGTGAGGGACATGGTCCCGATCACCGTTGCAGAATGGAATCAGCCGAAGAAAAAGAACATCGGCGCAACTTATCTTGAGCAAAGAATTAAAGATGTTCTTTTTGATTCAATGTTGGAATCTTTCGCCTACCGGCAGATATCCCACAAAGGAGGATAGATAAAGTCAAGGAGTGGACTCTTAGCAAGATGGCCCAGCAATTCAACAATTGGAAGAAAAAATTGTGGAAAAAATATCAGAAGAAGCCTCCATGTTTCACTGGACATCTAGAGAAGCTAAAAGATGGTTGGCCTCAATTTGTGGCGTACAAGAAATCGGCCGTCTTTGTGACCCGATCGACCCAAAATAAGTTGAATGCTAAGAAAAAAATATCACCATACTTTGGGCTCAGGTGGGTACAAGACTGCTTTGCCTAAGTGGGACGCATATGAAAACGAGCTTCGCCAAAAAGGGATCACTCCATAGACAGATGATTGGCTCGACAGGTCCAAGTTCTGGATGTTTGCGCATGGGGTAGTGTTCGACCCAGACACAGGGTTGATTGTTGCAAAGGGAAAATGGAAAAGAAGAATTAGAAGAGTGTCACAAAACTAGTTGACGCAATAGAACTAGTTCGACAGGGAAAATATGTTCCCGATAGAGAGGACGACGAGCTTTCACTCGCCCTGGGAATAAAGAACACTGGGGACGATGTCGAGGCAGAGGAGCCGGGGTTGGTTATCTTGAAGGGTTTCCGGCGGACGCTGCAACTTATAGAAAACATTGCAGAGGTAAGAAGAAGGAGGCGGAGCGGTTTGCTGCATTAGAGCGCCAGGTGCAAGCTGTGCAGCAGCAGCTGGCCTCAATTAGCCAGCAAAGGGAATCTCAGGTGCGAGCAGAAGATCCCGCAGTCGATGTCTGCCCCTCTCAGCGGAAAAGTAGCATGGGTTCCACGCAGCTACAAGATCCTGCAGTTGATGAACCGTCGACGGCTCACTATCCCATGGACGATATCACAGAGAAGACAAACTGTGAGTTACATGCGCCAATGAGGAACATTAGTTATCCGGTGGCGAGGGGCTATGCTTTACCACATCAACCTGGAGCAACCTTCCATTTTGGTGAGGTTCCAGCTGGATTTGCTCGTGTCGGGGTCACGACAGTTATGACACCTTTCCAGTCAATGGATCTTGACATTCCTGGAGCTGAAGGCGAGAAGACATTGGGAGAAGTCGAGCTTGGTATCATTCTATGGAAGAAGCAATACATCAAGTTTCCAGACTCTGCGCCAATTCCTCCGATTAGAAATTCACCACATCAAAGTCCGCACGCCTCCCCCGGCGATTGGGAGCCCCCCACGAGTCCATCGCCCGCGCCGTCCCGTCAGCCGACGGATGCGCCCACTAGTAATTTGGCAAAGCAGAAGCTGTTCATCACCTCGTCCCTGTCAAGAAGCGTGCAAAAGACATACCCAAGAAAGTCAAGGAGACTGAGAAGTTAGCTGCTGAGAAGACTATGGAGAAATTAGAACTGAGCACACAAGGCGAGGTGAAAGCCTTTTTTGAACAGAAAAAAAAGGAAAGACTGGAGGCAAGACGTGACCCCATAAAGGAAATTCTGAAGACTATACCAACTGAGGTAAAAGATTGCACCGTTGACAACCTATATAACCCTCCACCGCCGCCCCTTTCAGACTATGAGCGAGTTATTGTCAAGGTACATTCCTCACAGATGGAGAAAGAAAAAAGGTGCGGGAAAAAAGTTGCCCAGCTCGGAGAACAAGAAGCACAATCGATCGCCCCCCTCATTGTGCCTTCTGAAGCTCGGGAAATCGAGCATGGAGAAGTTTTCATTGGCGACACGGGTTTACCCATGATGCAGGTTGTCCCAACCTATAAATATGAACTCGGGCTGCCTCTGGTCGAAAATCCGAGTGCTCTAACAACACAGTTATGGAAATTGCATAACTGGTACATGGCCGCTTCAAAAGAAGGGAGATTCTATATCATGGCGGGAGTTAAGGAAGAACACTACTACTCCGAGAATATGCTGTGCATATTGAGTTCTCCGAACTTTTTCAGATGTACAATCAACAAGCTATCGACAAAGCTATCGTCAGCTCCTACTGTCTGTAAGTAACTTATTCGTGTAATTTAATTATTTATAGTTAATTAAGCTAGTTCTTTGCTTGTAATTATCCTCACAACATTTTTTTTGTACGCTATTATGTAGGATGAAGATTCGTGAATGCAGAATTTCAGGAATCTGGGACATTGGGTTCATTGACCAGATAAAGTTCATGTCGAAACGATAAAAGACCATCCCGCGGACACAGAGGATGTTTTGCTGACATTTTTTAAGAAACAAAGTACCAAAAAGGAAATACTTTTTCCTTACAACTTTGGGTGAGTGTTACTGTCTTGTTCACGCTCTATTTTTATTTCAGGGTATTAAGTGAGCGTATATAAATGTGCATAGGTACCACTTCATTCTGTTCATCATTAGAATCGATGAAGGAAAAGTTGAAGTCTGGGACTTGATGGCTACGAGTTGGTGAACCCCAAGAGGAAGGTTATGATGTAGACAGCAGCAAGTTTTCCCTTGAATAATCTACCCAAGGTTTAATCGACCAGTAGGACTTGACGATCTATCGGAAGGTTGTTGTTGATGACTCCCCCTGGCGCTAGGGCTTGCCCAACAACGTGGAATCTGCACAGACACAAACCAGAACTTTGCCCAACTCGAAACAGAGAGGTTGTCAATCTCTCCGGTCTTGCAGAAACAAAGAGTTAAAGTATGTGTGGAAAACAGCAGGAAAAGCAAGTAACAGGAAACAGATGATTGCAGCAGGTTGTTGTAAACAGTATGAAAATTGGACCAGGGTCCACAGTTCACTAGTGGTGTCTCTCTCAGATAACTAGCATGTTGGGTAAACAAATTACAGCTGGGCAATTGACAAATAGAGAGGGCATAACAATGCAATACATGCCAAGATGTCTACTATGAAATCTAGTTGGGCATTACAACAAAGTACATAGACCGTTATTCCAACCGCATCTATGCCTAAATAATCCACCTTCAAGGCAGCATCCGCATCCATCAGTATTAAGTTGCTAACAACAGATTATTGCATGAAGTAAAGTGTGTAATGTAATCAACAAGTGCCCTTGGACACTGCACCAATGTTTTATCCCTAGTAGCAACAGCACATCTACCATCTTAGACCTTTCTGTCACTGATCCAGATAGAGACTGAACCCACTATCGAGCATAAATACCCCTCTTGGAGTCACAAGCATCTACTTGGCCAAAGCATCTACTAGCAACGGAGAGCATGCAAGATCAAGAGCACATAGATAAACAACTTGAATAAACATGGTATCAATATTCATCGGATCCCAGCAAACACAACATCTAGCATTACAATAAGATGATCTTGATCATGTTAGGCAGCTCACAAGATCTAAACATGGAGGCACAAGGTAGAGAGACAACCATCTAGCTACTGCTATGGACCCGTAGTCCAGGGGTGGACTACTCACGCATCACTCCGGAGGCAGGCATGGTGATGTAGAGCCCTCGGTGATGATCTCCCCTCCGGCAGGGTGCCGGGAAGAGCTTCAGAACTCCTCCGATCTGAGATTGACGATGACGGCCGCGACGGAACTTTTCGTGGAATATGATCGACCGTAATAGGGTTTTCGCGTCGCGGAGAATATATAGGCGAAGAGGCGGCGTCGGTGGCCGAGGGGGCCACCACGCCATAGGGGGCGCGGGCCCACCCTGGGCCGCGCCCTAGTGTGGCGTGGCCCCCTGGTGGGTCTGCCCTCCCCTTTGGACTCCGTGATCTCCTCGTGATATTATTGACGATGTCTTTTGTTTCGTCAATTCCGAGAATATTTCCTTAATAGATTTTCTGAAACCAAAAACAGCAGAAAACAGGGAACTGGCACTGTGGCATCTTGTTAATAGGTTAGTCCCAGAAAATGCATAAAAATGATATAAAGTGTAACCAAAACATGTAGCAATTGATATAATATCAGCATGGAACATCAAAAATTATAGATACGTTTGAGACGTATCAAGCATCCCCAAGCTTAGTTCCTGCTCGTCCTCGAGTAGGTAAACGATAAAAACAGATAATTTTTGAAGTGACATGCTACCAACACAATCTTTGATCAAATAACAATGTAATGCACATGATCTGAATGAAGTGATCCAAGCCAATGGTCTATAGTTTGCAAGCAAGTAAATAAAGAGTAAACATAAGTGATCACACAAGTGCAAACTTTCATGAATAACACTATAAAAATTTAGAGATATAATAGTCTAACATAATAGACAGTTCACAAGCAATAATTTCAACATGAAAGTGTTTGTATCAACACAAAGGAAGATAATAGCTTCAGCATTTGCTTCAACTTTCAACATGTATATCATATAGATAATGTCAATGCAAAGAATATGATCAACCAAACACAAAGTTATGTAAAAACTGTTATACTGGAGTTGACAATGATGTTTGCTTAAGTAGACAGAAAGAAGTGGGAAAACTGACTCAACATAAAAGTAAAAGAATGGCCCTTCGCAGAGGGAAGCAGGGATTAACATCATGTGCTAGAGCTGTAGTTCCCGAAGGCATATAGAGAGCATAAAATATTGTTTTGTAAGGTAATGGTGTATACAGGTGTCAACAAATCAGCAAATAGGCAATACTCTACTCACTAGTTGATCAAACTTTACAAGAGCGGCTCCCATGAAGGACGTTATTTCTACCAGCGGGCAGATCATCCCTCTTCTCTTTTGTTTACACACTTGTGAACATTGCTTGACTGACGAATCAGGGGCAAAAAGATGTGAAGAGAATTGTTTGGTTAAAGTTGTAATTAATTGGGACTGGGCACCCCGTTGCCAGCTCTTTTTGCAAAATTATTGGATAAGCGGATGTATATGCCACTAGTCCAGGTGTGTAAAATTTGATCAACCAGGAAATAAAGACCACCTATCTACGTCCTTATGAGCTTTTCAAGTAGTGACACAAAAAGGAAAATTTTTTGAGTAGTTAGTAGATAGCACATGAAGAAATTTACTTGGAATGGTGAAAACACCACATAATAGGTAGGTATGGTGGACACAGGTGGCATGGATTTGGCTCAAGGTTTTGGATGTACAAGAAGCATTCCCTCTTAGTACAGAGTTTAGGCTAGCAAGGTTATTATAAGCAAACATCATTATCAACTGGAATAGCAAGAGTGTACATAAAACACAAGGTTTGACGAACCATAGACTCCCACTGTCTTCCTTGTTAACACATAGCCTTCATCCAAAAATTATCTAGACTACTATGGACTTCCATCATGCAACAGATTATTATAGCAGAAAATCCTTATAGTAGTTCTTCATTAATAGCCATTACTTACATGATGCACAAGCTTAAACATTAATTACTTGACAGCTCAAAACAATTGGCAAGCATCAAATTACTCAAGACAACGATCTAAAAAGATTCATGTAAGCATTTTATACCACTACCACATGCATAGCATTTTTCTGGTCCAACCAAACACCAATCAACTTATTTGACAACTCTCCAAACAGATATAAGTGAAGCAAGAGAGTACTTTCTTCAAAAGAAACTGAAGCTCTAACAAGAGATACATGAAAAACTGAGAGCTAACAGCAATAACAGCAACTAGACAGGAATACTCAACAAGTATAAGTGAAGCACAAGAGTATTCTAATGAAAAAGTGGAGCGTGTCTCTCTCCCAAACATGAATGCTAGGATCCAACAAGTATAGCACAGCAAAACAAAACAAACAAAACAAAAACACACTGACGCTCCAAGGAAGAGTACACTAGTATGAAGCAATAAAAATATAGCACCATTAGAGATGACCTGATAATTTGTAGATGAAGAAGGGGATGCCTTGGGCATCCCCAAGCTTAGATGCTTGAGTCTTCTTGAAATATGCTGGGGAGGTAAGCCTCCCCAAGCTTAAGCTCTTCACTCTTCTTGATCATGTAATATCATTCTCCTCTATCAACACTTGAAAACTTCCTTCACACCAAAACTTAACAGCTTTTCTCATTAGCAGGTTAGTGCACTAAAAGATAATATTCAAAGTTCTAGCAAAGACAAAATCACAAGCCAACTATTTTAAACATTAGCCACTGTTACTAGGCTCAAGTGGGCACTTTTACACGAAAAGAAACCACTTAAAAACTTGTAAAAGAGAGAATGCAAAAAAAGACAGAATCTGTCAAACCAGAACAGTCTATGACGAATTTTTTTGAGCACTTACGATGCTCAGATGAATTTTGAAATAATGAAAGTTGCGTAACATCATCAGGAACATGCACAAAAAGCAGCATTTTTTGATTTTTTGATTTTCTAATTAAACGGTGACGAACAGCAATCTGTCCAATGCAGTCCCGAAAATAAAACCAACTTTGCATTAGTAACTCTCCTTGGCACAACAAAACAGCAAAAAAAGATACAAAGGAGTTGCTACAGAGGTAGCAACAACCTTGACACATGGGCTATCTCCCACAAGTGCTTTTCTTTAATGCCTTTTAGCTAGGCTTTTAAAATTTTAATGATGCTCTCACAAAAATAAGAGTTGAAAAACAAAAGAGAGCATCAAGAGGCAAATATCAAAACATCTGAGTCTAACCCACTTCCTATGCAAAGGAATTTGTAGTAAAACAAATCATTGAAGCATAAAACAACTAGCATAGGAAGATGCAACAAGAACAGCTTCAAAACTTTCAACACAAAGAGAGGTATTTTAGTACATGAAAATTTCTACAACCACATTTTCCTCTCTCATAATTATTTTCAGTAGCATCATGAACAAACTCAACAATATAACTATCAGATAAGGCAGGCTTTTCATGATCTACAAACACATAACTTTTATCAAGCTCAAAAATAATGGGATCAAAAATTGCAAACCCACTTTTGGACATACTAAAACAAGATGATTGATCACTCTCAACAGTAGAGTGCATAATATTATCAAACACTATAGGACCATCATCTAGAGCTTTATCATTAACATTTTCTAAGCAAACACTCTCATTACCATGCATTTCAAAATTATGCATAAACAAAGGATTGTCATAAGACTTATCAAAATAGCAGGGATTTTCATAAACAAATTTGGGGAAATATTTGGCACTGCTGTTATCTTTTGCTTCTTTGAGTTAAGGAGCTGTTGCTAACCTCTGTAAGATTTTGTCTTTAATTTTATCAAAAGAAGTTATTTCAATTGAATCATTACCAACTTCCGCAAGCTTAAGATTTTCCATAGCATTAGCAATAACCATGTTCAAAGAGTGTGTACCAATATCATTGGTACTATCATGCAAATAATTTTCCATAGGTTTTTTAATTTTCTCTTCAAATACATCATGACCTAGTTCAAGATAAATTTCATAAAGATTTCTCAAGTTGTTTTCACCATAGGACAAGTTTCAAGCAAAGTATCCATCAATAGCAAGCAAAGAACTAGACATAATACCAAGCAAGACAAAAACAAAGTAAAGATATTGGAACTGAGAGACTCCCCTTTCCAATAGCCTCCAAGTCCCCGGCAACGGCGCCAGAAAAGTGCTTGATGGCTACGAGTTGGTGAACCCCAAGAGGAAGGTTATGATGTAAACAGCAGCAAGTTTCCCTTGAATAATCTACCCAAGGTTTAATCGGACCAGTAGGATTTGACGATCTATCGGAAGGTTGTTGTTGATGACTCCTCTCCAGGCACCAGGAAGTGCTTGTGCCTGGTTGATGGTGGTGCCTTCAACAACGTGGAATCTGCACAGAAACAAACCAGAACTTTGCCCAACTCGAAACAGAGAGGTTGTCAATCTCTCCGGTCTTGCAGAACAAAGAGTTATAAGCAACGTGTGGAAAATAGCAGGAATTATAGCAAGTAACAAGAAACAGATGATTGCAGCAGGTGTTGTAAACAGTATATAAAAATAGGACCAGGGTCTACAGATCACTAGTGGTGTCTCTCTCAGATAACTAGCAATGTTGGGTAAACAAATTACAGCTGGGCAATTGACAAATAAAGAGGGCATAACAATGCAATACATGCCAAGATGTTTACTATGAGATCTATTGGGCATTACAACAAAGTACATAGACCGTTAATCCAACAGCATCTATGCCTAAATAATCCACCTTCCGGTTAACATCCGTACCCCATCCAGTATTAAGTTGCTAACAACAGATTATTGCATTAAGTAAAGTGTGTAAAGTAACCAGCACAAGTGTCCTTGAACACTACACACCAATTTGTTATCCCTAGTAGCAACAGCACATCAATCACCAGTCGCCCTTCTGTCACTGGTCAAGGCATAGAGAAGGCTGAACCCACTATCGAGCATAAATACTCCCTCTTGGAGTTAAAAGCATCTACTTGGCCAAAACATCTACTAGTAACGGAGAGCATGCAAGATCAAGAGCACATAGATAGATAAACAACTTGAATAAACATGGTATCAATATTCATCGGATCCCAGCAAACACAACATCTAGCATTACAATATGATGATCTTGATCATGTTAGGCAGCTCACAAGATCTAAACATGGAGGCACAAGATAGAGAGACAACCATCTAGCTACTGCTATGAACCCGTAGTCCCGGGGTGGACTACTCACGCATCACTCCGGAGGCAGGCATGGCGGTGTAGAGGCCTCCGGTGATGATCTCCCCTCCGACAGGGTGCCGGGAAGAGCTTCAGAACTCCTCCGATCTGGGATTGAAGATGACGGCCGCGACGGAACTTTTCGTGGAATATGGGCGATCGTGTTAGGGTTTTCATGACTCGGGGAATTTATAGGCGAAGGGGAGACGTTGGGGGCCAAGTGGGGCCCCACGCCATAGCTCGGCGCGGGTCCCACCTGGGCCGCACCCTCCTATGGCGTGGGCCCCTGGGGGGTCCCCCCAGGTGCCCTCCGGACTCCGTGATCTCCCCGATCTTTTATTGACGGTGTAATTGATTTCGTCCGATTCCGAGAATATTTCCTTACTAGGATTTCTGAAACGAAAAACAGCAGAAAACAGGGAACTGGCACTGTGGCATCTTGTTAATAGGTTAGTCCTAGAAAATGCATAAAAATGATATAAAGTGCAACCAAAACATGTGGCAATCAATATAATATCAACATGGAACATGAAAAATTATAGATACGTTTGAGACGTATCAGGACTCATTAAGGAAAGATCAAGATGATTACAGAAGAATGCGTATAATGCTGAAGAGGTACTATATCGATCGGGCTCTTTTGTTCATTTCCGGGAATCAAAACTATAAGTAATAACTCCTCAATTTATTTTCTTTTCCGGGCAGGGTTTGGAAAAAGTTCATCGAGGAAGAACCCGGTGTCTGTAAAGAGAAGCTGGAGTTCAAGGCTAACAAGCTAAGTACTACAACATATCTAGGTCTGTGTATCTTTCTAATACCATTTCATTAAATTATATTCTTTTGTATAGTGGATTCTGCGACAAGCACAGGGGACGGAATTATGTGGATACTACGTCTGCGAGTATATTCACATGAAGGTCAATGAGAGAGTTAATAGTGAAAGAAATCGAGAGGTACGTAAACATCATACACAACTTTTATTCTGGTACTATCAATTGTGTTTAGTTTCGATCATAACAACTGATTTTATCTCCTTCTTTTGAAGATGTCAAGGAAGCGGAACCAGCTACTACCAGAAAACCGCGTAAAACCTATTGTGGAGGAATTGGCAGGATTCATACTTACGCAGATCGTAGATGAATCCGGTGAATTCCACTATATCGAAAAATAGACTCACATGTACTAGTTAGCTAGCAATGATCTCTCGATCCATTATATTGTAATTATGACTACTTTATATGTAACGAGTACTTTATATGTGCAATGAGTATAGTACTTTTTATATGTGTTGTGATGAGTAGTTTATACGTGATCTCATTTGAAATTCTGAAAAATGAGCGAAAAAACAGAAACCCTAAACCCGGAAAATTACCCCGAAAAATAAGCAAAAATAAAAAATATCGAAACCCCAGAAAAGGGGGTGCAAAATGGCAGTTACCGTTAGCAACCGGTGCTAAAGGTCCTGGGCTGTGCACGCACAGGTCAGCCCACGTGGAGAGCCTTTAGCACCGGTTGTATGTACAACCGGTACTAAAGAGTTACCCCTTTAGTCCCGACCTTTCAGTACCGGTTGTACAACCGGTGCTAAAAGCCATGTACAACCGGTACTGATGGCCTGTTTTCTACTAGTGGTCATCCTAAACACAAGCAAGTCCCCAGGACTGCATAAATGAATGTCACAGAAATTACAAGTACAAACTGTTCACTTGTAAAAGGATGAATCTACCAGAAACCCCAAACATTTAACTACATTTATCACCCTTTCATCACTGAATAAAATCATAATCACCAGGACACCATTCATGCTTCCCTTTAACCGGACAAACTTTCTCCTGATGGCCCCCCTTCAACTCCATGAGTGAAATCTTGCAGGCTAATTCAGGCCATAATTTTGCAACCTGGTGTGCGACTAGAATTCGTCAATTGTCTGCGAAATAAATAATCTTCGTTAGCTTGGTTTCTAGTTCATATGAATGATATGGTGGGTACACGTAAGGAAAATGTCATTTTCAGATCAATTAAATGGTGGTTCCAAGTGTGATGAACTGGCCGGTATTGCAAACAGGTCACTAAGTTATTTATCCAACTTTACATTGGTACGTAGCAGCACACGATCACCAAACATTGTCTAGAAAACGGAGAATTCATTTTATCTTATTGTTCTTATATATATTTTGTAAATCAAGATGATATTTAACAAAATGGAAATTACAAGACAAATTATACTTTTCTTAAGAACAAGGGACAACAATTTTAAAAACACCACGATCTCGGCGGAGTTTCGTGGTCTATAGCCGAATTTCTTCTAGTGTGCCAGCAGGCAACAACAAAGTGCTTGCGGCTGAGGCATCCATTTGAGGTAAGTGGTCACCCATTGGACAAAACGACGATGGGCCGCGCATCCCTTCTGCTTACGCACCTGAACTCAGCCTCCATGGACAGTATCCGTACAAACATCATCTGCCCTCGGAGCCGGAGAAGACGAGGACCCGGAGCAACCACTCGTCCACTCGCGACGGGAAGGTTAAGGGAACCAAGACACGGGGAGCAGCGACTCCGGCACTCCGCCTCGCAGCTCCACGAGCTGGAAGACGAGCGGTAGGACGGGGACCTGTGCTGGCAGACCAGGAGACGCCGCCGCCGGCGCAGACCCGAGCAGGGAGCTGCCACGGCGCTGGGAATACGAGGGGCGCACTAGGGAGTGGGTCTTAGCGAGGGAAGAGCGAAAGCGTGGAGGAGACCCCGGATTCGGCCAGGCCCAAGGAGTGAGATCGAGCGGGCGCTGCAGCCCGCGCTCACCCACCGCTGGAGCAGTCGCGAAAGGGCGCTCTCTCTTCTTCATAAGTGTTTATTTTTAGACAAATTATACTAGCATTACCTAAACATTTGTGCATTAAAGTAGTATCTTCTAAGAAATGCAAAGGCAGAATAAATTCTATTGTAAGAGAAGAAGAAAGATTGCGAAATCAGATTTATACCTTGTCTTTTATGTGAGCCAGCTTCATATGGTTCTCCTCTAGCTCACACCACTCCTTCAGTTCAGGGCACTGTCTAATTACAAGATTTTGGAGGTTGGTGAGTTGTTGTATGCCATCAGGCAAAGACTTGATACCCTCACAGTTCATGATAAAAAGTTCCTCGAGAGAGATGGGAAGTACCCACACCTTTTCTTGGTTGTGATTGAGGTCCAGCTTTCCCTCCTCTAATTCAAAAAAGTGCTTTAATTCAAGACAGCCAAAAACGCTTAGCGTCCAGAGACTGGTGAGGTGTTGTATGCTTTCCGGGAGATACCTCAAGACATCACAGTTCCACAACCAAAGTTCCTTGAGGGAAGTTAATTCGCCTAACCAATGCGGCAGTGATGCCATGTTTTTGCAATCTCTGAGTTGTAGTTCTTCTAGATTAATGAGTTTCCTCATATTGTTTTGCAACCCCTTTAGCCTACTGCACTTTAATATTAGCAGATTCTGTAGAGATGTGAGCTCACCTAGCCATTCTGGCAGTTCCTCCAGGTCTATATATTCTAGGCGCAGCCTCTCCACGGAGGAGAAATACTGGCTGGTATCTGATGAGGAAGCATTGGTGTGTGACGCAGTACACTCTCCCCATGATGATAACACATTATCACTGTTTGATATGTTCCAGAATTTAGCTCTAGGTGGAAAAGGTTTCATCCTTAACTTGGGGCAATCATGTATTTCCATTTGTTCAATTACAAACTCCTCACCACTTAAGTATGATGTGTCCAACTCTTCCAAGTTTGCCATACCACTAAGAACCAATTTATTCAAGTTTGGTAGTTGGCCCGCTAACCATGATGGAAAGCTGACACCATTATAACCACATATCTCCAACTTCTTTAGCGTGCTTGGTGGCACTAGCTTTTCCAGCAAGATTGTATCATCCACAGATCTCTCAACATCTTCCGTCCACTCCAGTTTCAAGTCCTCAAGCTTTTGCTTCCCCACTAATTTCATACGATGTGCCTCTGCTACAAACTTCACATTTTCAAGTTTACTTATCTGCAGCTCAACAGGATCTATGGATTCTAGCTGGACTATGTTGCTACAAGAGTCACCGTAACCAGGCTGCACCACAAAGTGTGGTAAAGATAATACACTGTTGCTGAGCTGAGGGGTCTTGTGAAGACGGGAACAACCTGTTACATTCAGAAACATCAAACTTTTAATTGTACCAAGACTGTCTGGTATATGACGAAGCCATTTGCATTCCGAGAAGTCCAATGTCTGCAGCTTTTGCAAGCTACCAATACTTTTAGGTACAGAATTAATAGAATTATTACGAGACAAGTCCAGATGCTCCAGATTGAAACAATTACTGATGATATGGTTGAGGAGACTATCAAAGATATCATTCGACATGGTACTCGTAAGCTTAGACACATTCAAATACCGGAGTTTGGTCAGATCTTCTGGCAGCAAATTGATACATGTACCATGTAAATTCAAATGTTCCAGATTGGCAAGACCAACCAAAGCCTCATATAGACTGTCAACCTTATGACAGTCAGATAAATCAAGATGCACCAAATTGGTTAGACTCCCAAATAACCCTGGTAATTTTATCAGACTCTGACAACCTGATAAGTTTAAGTACTTGAGTTGAATGAATCTACCCAAATCTTCAGGGAGCTTCTGAACATTGCACTCTCCTGAAGATAAGTTCAGATACTCGAGTTTGGTGAGGGTGCCCAAAACTCCCAATTCCTTGCAACATTCTAGATATGAGCTAAATGATAAGTTCAAATACCGCAGTTTAGATAGGCAGCCCAGAGCTTCTGGTAGCTCTCCAATATTTGGACAGTATGATAAATTCAAATATATCAGTTGTGTGAGGCTTCCCAAGAACGCTGATATACCTCCAACACAAGAGCAATTTGACAAATCCAAATGGACCAAATTGCTTAACCTCCCAAAAGAATCTGGCAATTTTTTAATACTTGAACAACCCGACAAATCAAGATACAACAGACTTTCAATTTCTGCAATTGATTCTGGCAAAGCCAAGATGCTAGAAGATCCATGAAGGTTGAGGTATAATAGCTTCGAGAGCCTGGTGATACTATTCGGAATATTTGCATCTTTGACTCTAGGAGCATTAAGATACCTCAACTGCTTCAATACACCAATAGAATCTGGCAACTTATGTATGGAGCAGTCACTTAAGTCCAAGACACGCATGGACCTGGAAGATGAAAATGCAGCCCCATGAAGTTCAATTTCACCGCACTCCATAAAACGGAGTGCTCTTATCTTCGATGAATCCAACGGCTTCCGACAATCATTGAGTAATGCAAAGTGGTAGGAGCTTCCCTCGATCTTCCCTTGTTTGCTAGACACAAGTATTTCATTGACCATAACGGATCTTGCTAGATCGTGCACCAAGTCGTGCATGGTGAACTGTGTATGATTCTCAAAATCCTCTTCTAGAGTCTGCCAAAAAAGGCTTGGTGGTGTCAATTTTTAATATTCCAACTAATTTATGTACTAAAAATATATTGCATACTAAAATCCGATGACAAGTAGCAAACAGGAGTGAAGACAATAGTGAACAATTTTGTAGGCCAACCACGTGTGGGCACTAAACCCATAGGTTGGTGGACGATAAGGCCTGGTTTGGTTAGAAGTATTTTTATGAGTTTTCTATTATCTAGTTAAAATTTGAAATTGAATATTGTACTGTGTAGAAATTTTTTCAAATTATCTTGCTCGGGTGCCACAACTCTGCCTTCCATGTTTTACGCATGTGCATCTTATATAGATTAGTAGGATGTATACATAATGTAGCAAATGCTTGTTATTTTCATTTGCTAAAGACCCAAAGGCCACAATAATATCCCCACTCATGAGATATATGTGTGCTCATAAGATTGTCATGCTAGTAAATTACCTCTATATTTCCTGCTAGTCCTATACTTTACTTTTGCACGTCGCTAGCACAATTTCATCAGACTATTTATATGATATATTATGTTTTATGGCATATAATGGAAAACAACATAAATCTACTAATATATATAAGGATGTTCTAGAAGTTAACTGGAAAATTGTATGTCAGGGTAAGATGCAACTTTATGTTATGATTAATAGTAGCTGATACATGGTTGTTTCAATACCATGATGTGCATATGATATGAAAATATATCATTTAAGGTGCCTCACAATATTTCAGAAAAGTATTAACATAGTCAATTGCTAACGCACCGATGTTGATTTTGAATGTTCTAGGAAGGACAGCCCCACGAGCTGCCTAATGTATTTCTGGCCAACCTGCGAAGTGGATAATATGTTTGTGGCCTTGATGAAACCCAGAGAAATCCATTGCTGCATCAGATCATCTTTAACTATCTTGTAACCTTTTGGAAATATTGCACAATAGGCAAAGCATAGCTTCAAATTGGGAGGCATGGCACTGTAGCTTAACCTCAAGGATGCAAGCACATTTGTCAAACTTTTATCTTCTGAATCTAAATTCCAGATATCATTGTTTCTTGTTGACTCCCATTCATCAAAAGTGAGAGAATGCAGCATATGTCCAAGTGATTGGGCGGCTAAAGCCACACCTCCGCACTTCCTTGCAATGTCCTTCCCTATGTGCTCTAGCTCCTTTTGGTCAGGTCTCAATTCAAAGTCACTCTTTTCCTTTATGATAGTCCAGCACATGTCATCTGTTAGTGGTGCTAGTTTGTGTGTCTTGGTAGAAATTTTATTTGCGATGCTCTCAGAGCGTGTTGTTACTATAACAACCACATTGCCACTCTTTCCAACCTTTAACATATTCAACAAATTATCCAAATTCAATTTGTTGTCTTCCCACAGGTCATCTAAAACAATAAGTATCTTGTTATTAGCTAGTAGCTGTTGGAGGGATTTGTGTATCATTTCCATTTCAGTCTCTTGACTCTTCACTTTTGATAATTGTGATATTAAAGAATTGCCAATTTTGTTCAATTCAAATGTCTCGGAAACATGGATCCACGCCTGAGAGTAGCCTCTGAACTGGGAATTACTGAAAACAAGTCTTGCCAATGTTGTCTTTCCAAGTCCCCCAATGCCATATATGGGAAGAACAGTGAACTCTTTTGCCACACTCTCGGACAAACAAGACAATATTGTCTCAGTATCATTCTTCCTCCCAACAACATGTTTTTTGTCCCCCATGATCGATGATGTTTCTCGTATATGAGTCACACTGAACTGAGAAGTGTGTGTGTGTGTGTCCCCCAGGGTGAAATTCTGGTGGTTATCTGTGATCTCCTTTAGTTCATCGCACATCATTTCCATCTCATTAGCCATTGTAATCTTGGGACCTATTGGGAGACAACATATCCACCGCAAGAGATGTTTCTTGAGGGACAACTGCACATATTTCATCTATTGTTAGTACATTGCAAGACCTACAACAGGAATATATGTATATTTGTAGTACACATGCACGAAACTCTAAATGACACAACTTCTTATTTTCCATGACACTTGCGCATGTCGTATAAGTTACAACGAGTATTATTGATTAAATATATACATGAAACTATATCAATTTTAAATTTAGAACATTTTTAAATATTTGTAGCTTTATAATAAAATAGATTTGTTTTGATAGAAACACGAGGGGTACCCTTATCTACAATTATTTCACAGGATGTGTGATTTCTGCTGTTGTATAGCGTAGCCAAGTTGATGCGAGAATGTGTCACGCTGCGCACAAGCTCCGAGCCTCTAAATTTTTGTTTTTTATATGAAAATGTAATCTCATTATGTACCGTATGAACATAGCACTTGTTTGTTAAGTATTAAAAAAAATGTACATATGAGTTATGAGAAAGTGTAAATAATGCATTCATGTTAACCGGGTGAAATATTTGTTAGATTGGTAAAAATACATTATGATTTTTTATGGTTCAAAAAACTCTTGACATTTAATTAACCACATGTGCACGCTGAAGAAGCCACCATCATTGTCAAACCGTTGATCCATCTTCAGAGCAGAGATCTGCATAAATCTTGTCAGGACTACCGTCTGACACAATCATGGCACCAAACAGCGCCACCACCTACGCACGTTCATCAACAGACATCCCCCCGCCAAGACCCGGTTGTGTCATGCCATCGTGACCCGCATCTGCTTTCAACTACCTGTCCAGTCGAGTTGGCACCTGGAATAAAATGATGCCCCCAGCACGAAGCACGATCTCAAGTGTCATCATCATCCAATTCGAGAGACCCAGGTCTCGTGTTTCCCCTGATGCAGGCCGAAAGGAGCGACGTGACCTGATGTGATTACTTCGAAATGTAATGATACCGAGATGCGCCACCATGACTGAAGTCACGGCTCGGTTTTTACCGGTATTCTTGTCGTCCAAACTCGCCACCGGACAGATCTAGGGTCATACTGTTGCCCGCTCCTGACCGGCTGCCACCACCACAACGCAAGCACGCAGCAGGACGCAACCGCAGCCACCGCCACCACCACAACACAAGCACGCAGAAGGAGGCAACCGCAGCCACCTCCACCACCAGCAAGCACCCCCAGAACCATCTAATTTCAAGTGCGCGGTTGAAACATTTGAGAAATCAAAGCTGACCTGTCGGTGGACATCTCACTTTTTTGTTACTTTCTTTGTAAGGCTCTGTTTGTTCTAGAGTTTTTTTAGAGATTGGTATGGATTATCTCGGTCAAATCCCCAAATCCCCACATATGGTAAAACATCGTTTTTAATTTCTAATATAATGGACAAGTTTTATTTCCACATTTTCCCACAAATTCCAAAACTCTAGTTCATTTTCTCAAACCCATAGGGGATCCGATACACTACCCCTATTTAGTGGATTGGATCCCAATCTCTAAAGGGATTGGGTGAACTTTAGGGTTTCACCCGATCCATAGAGGATTATCCCCACTAATATCATAAAATACGCTAGTAACAAACACGGCCTAAGATGGAAAAAGGGAGTTTCTATTTTCTTGCTCATGAATGGCTCGCGTCTCATTTTGCTTGTATCAGCTAATCACACAGGGACGAGCTCAAATGAACTCGGCACTACGGCTGATATCAAGATCGATTTTTTCAGAGAGATTTATTATTTGATTTGTGCTCAGCTAAATGCAGTTTGGAGTATTCCAAATTTCCAACCCTTCACTCACATATCTTGTATATAACCAATCATGTACCGAGAGTGCATCTTCCCTGTTTAAAAATAATGCATTCTAATGTTCAAAATATTTGAAACGAAACTTTATGTGGACATCTTGGACAATTATGCCCCCCGCATGAAGTTTTGCGAAAAAAATGACTTCTTATTTTGCTTCCACAAAAAAGACAATTGGGAAAAAGTTACGAGACATTATTTTATCTTCCGTACACGGATAAAATAAAGTCATTTTTTAGCAATGAAATTTGCGCTCACATAGAACATGGATATGTAGGTTTTGAACTTTTTGGCATTTAAAAAACAGGGCAGGTACCCTATGTTCAATCTTCATATATGCATTTTCCATTATGCACCCTCCTTTTAAGCAATAATATCACTATACATTATTTAGCACATTGCCCCAAAACAATTTCGTATGCACGTGAAACTTCAAAGTGGACAATCCTTGGTTAATTTACCACCATGGCTTTTTTTTGAGGATAACGTGGTTGTACCACCCGCCAATAGATAAAAAAAAATTGGCCCGGTTTATAAGGAGACCGGGGCTAAAAACAATACAAATGTCCTGTTTATAAGTAAAACAGGGCCAAAAAACTGCACAAGCGAGACCACCGCCGCCTACACAACACGAGTCAACCAAACGCCAGAAAACACACCACCATTTCCGGGACCGCCGTCCCGGTGAAGCAACCAGATCGACCTTCACATTTCTCAAAAGCGATCCAGTCATGGTCGACAAACCCTCTGCCCATGCAGTCTTCATCCAGATTGCCACCAAAACCAACATGTTTCGGGGCCACCGCCCCGGTGTAGCAACCAGATCGACCTTCGCATTGCCCGAATGCGATCCAATCGGGTCAACGAACGCTCTGCCCACGCAGTATTCATCCAGGCCGCCACCCCTAAATCCACGCTAAACAATGATTCTGTCTCATAGAACCGTCGTAGCGTGGGACACCGAGGCCGCTGCCTCAGCGTCCACCACCGTCCGTAGCCGCCGCCCCGGTGACCGCCACCCCGAGGCGACCACAACTCCATCATGCTTGGCCTTCGCGAAACTGTTGCACCGTAAGGGCAAAACAATTCCAAGGCGACACCTTGAAGAAGGAAGCCACGCGTCTGTGGCCACCGCCCGCGCCAACGGAGCTTAGGCTTTCACCCGGAACTGTTGACCACTCCCGTCGGATGGACTCAAAACTCTACGAACGACGCAAACAAGAAAGGAAGGATGCCCGGAGGCACCGCTGTCGTCAGCCCCGACGAAGTCGGGGCAAGGCTTTCGCCCCGGAGCTCTATCCGTTCGTAAAGCGCAATGAACAGCAGGCCAAACAAGCTATCATTGTTGCATAAACCGAACGTCCAAAAGACCATCAGAACCGGCCACCACGCATCCGGGAGCACGACCGGCGCCCAACATCTCCATCGGGCGGGAGCGCCTCCTTCCACCCCGTCGAGGCCAGCAGCACGCACCACCCCTCAGCACACCTCCCGTCGTCGCGACGGATGACGCCCTGACCATCACTCTGCCCGAACGGGGCCAGAGCGCGTCGGCAGGGGACTCCAGCATCCGCGCCGGCGCCAGCGCCTCCGTACCTCCCCCACTTCGTCCCGCAACCGGCGGACGCCCGCATCCGCCCAAGCCCATCGGGCGCGCCGTCGCCGCAACTCCACTGCAGCCGCCTCCGTCTCCCACTCCACTGCCGCAGCCGGCAGCCCAACACGTCGCCGTGACCTTCACTCGGGCCCGCCGGCCTAGCTTCCTCTGCCCAGATCGCCGCCGCCTCCACGGGCCGATCTCCCCAGCGGAGAGCTAGAAGCACCCCCCCTGGCCACCTTTGTGGCAGCGAGGGGAGCCGCCACCACTGCGGCCCGTGCCGGCGACAGCAGCGGCAAGGAGGACGTCAGACGGGGAGAGGGCTAGGCGGCGCTGCTTGCTCCCCTGGCGCTGCCTGGTGGAGCAGCACGAGGGGTCGTCGCTTCGAAACAGCTACCACCATGGCTATATGACTCAAGAGTGCAATTGCGGGCGTACCAAATCAATAGAAAATCCTGGCTTTGCTCTGAGGGGCGGGACCCGCAAAATCACACCCCTACACCTCCACCTCGCTGTCGTTGGCTGACGCCGCTTGGCAAAGTCTTCTGACAACGGGACTACTACTTCCTCGTGTGGTCTCTGTGGGCGCACGTTACTGGCGGTGGATTTGGAGGCACAGCTAGCCACCGCGTGGGCCAGCAGGCCCGATCCGGCTCGGAAGTGGTGTCCCGGAGCGGGAGAACATGGCATCTATGAGCGAGCTGATGTTGCTCCGGCACCGTGAATTCGTGCTAGTATGTCAGGGCTATGGCTTCAGACAAGCGAATGTGGTGATCAGCACAACGTCGCTTGAGGTGTCGCGATCGTACTGCATACTGTTGAGCTTGGTGGTCGGCAACATAGCCATGTTGCCCAAGACTCGGTTGTGGTTGTGTCATACCGTCGAGACCCGCGATGATGAAAACGGTAGAAATGTCTAGTCGATTCGGCACCTGCTCTAAAATGATGCACCCAACAAATAGCACGATGTCAGGACTCAGGCGTCGAAATCATCCAATTCAAGAGACCCTGTCGTTTTTCCCCCGATGGGGCCGAAAGGAGCGACATAACCCGGTAAGTTCGCCGTCGAAACTCACCACCGGAAAGATCTAGGATCATACCACCGCCGCCTCATGAGGAGCTACCACCACCACAACGCAAGCACGCAGCAGGAGGAGGGATGCACGAAGGGTAGCAGATTCATAAGATACGACGCCATACTTATATGTGTAGCTTGTTGGGATTCAAAAGTATCACAAATACACGCGGACAATTATCGCCAAAGACATATATCGTGACTTGGTTATTTTCTTTATTTTTCTTTTTAGAACTAGCAAGCTGGCATTCGCAAATGCGAGGACATCATCTTTAGATATTTTTTATTTTCATGAACTAAAGTTGTGGTTTCATGGATACTAAAAGCTGAAAATATAAGTCGGACGATTATATGACAGTCGTAAATATTACCATAGATAAAATATCACCAACGTAGATCCTTTTAATTGGCATTTTCCAATAATACCACGTCACATATGCTAGAATAATGTTATTGACTTTTCACCATATTTGGTGCTCTATTCTCATCGTCCCCTTTTTTTAATCGTACTCTCACGTAGGCACATGATTTTTAAACATGTAAAATGAATACATTGCACAAAATTTACTTTAACATAATAACTTATAAATATACTTCATACCACATACTTTCAACATTAACCCATAACTATTTATTTTAATCCATCTCACAAATAATATTATTAATTACACCACAAAACTCTAATCAGAACGTTATTATTGGTCCTTGCAGTATCCTCTTACTACCTCTCCATACAGAAGCCACTCTTCAACCTAATAATTATACGCTCGCATTTATCATCTTATGAAACAACATTATTTTGGCATCTTCATTGGTTATATTTGTTTTTACATATTTGCAAATTCCAATGATGTCTCCTACTAAATCCTATAAATATGAAGCCAAATAAAGTTCCTCACAGAAAAAAAAACCAAAGGAGCAGACAAATAGTGTACTTAATCACAACATAGGAAAACCATAGGACCTCGTTAGACATAATTATTTTTCAAAAGGTTATACTCAAAGAAATTTATTTGTCCAAATGTGTGTGGTTGATAGAAATACTTTCTTATATTTATAGTTCTCAAAAGTACAAATTGTAGATGTATAACGAATTTCAAAGATGTAACATTTTATCATGACTCTTGGATTATTTTCAATGAAAACGGAGGAGATAATTTCTGATAGAAAATCAAATCTTATCGGTGACATATTCGTGAGAAACCTCTTATTTTTCTATTTTTTATAGTTTAGGTCCTATGTTGATTTATTATAAAGTAGCTGCCTCTTTAACACCAGAATTCCCTTTGCCTCGAACCTATTCTATGAGTTTTTCATTTAACTAAAGAAAATTTTCAAACTTTATGAAGCTCTATTTACCCTGAACAACAGATAAATACACTGAGAGAGAGGCAATAGTTAACCTCTGGATGTGTTTATGTATGTGTGTTTGTCGTAAGAAAGTCTTGGGCTTGAAATGTTGTCATATGGAATAAAAGATTATTAGCTTTGCCTAATTCTTTGGGTTTTTGTACGAATGAACGCTTATCACGCAATGGCGCGTGGAACTAATGTTCCAAATTTTAGGTATGTTATGTTAGTGTGTTTCTTCATGATAATTTCTTGGGGTTCAGATGATGCCACAGTAAAAGCATATTCAAGTTGTCGAATTATCTATGCTTTTTATATGGATTGACGCTTCAGGTAGTGTAACCGATGGTCGTGCTTGCTTGCATTTCTAAATACTAGTAGCCGTGCACGTGCAATGCACGTCTGGTTTCTATTTTAGTGAGATTTCTACTTGAGCTATAAATTGATGATTAAACCATTCAAGGATGTGCGAACAATATAAAAAATTCACAAAGCACAAAATGATAGTTATTATTTGCAGAAATATTACATTTCAACACCAGTTCAAAGCGATAGCTGAAAAAAAAATACTCTATAAATTTAACAATCAAATACCACAAGGTGACCTGTCTAATTAATTTTGTTTAATAGATTCAATAAAATTTATGCAGAAAATCTCAATACTCTTCTATGATGGAATTGAAAAATCAACCAAGAACGTACAAAAATCCTATCCAAGTACTCGAATAGAAGAACACGTACAATCGAAAAAAGGGGGGAAAAAATAAGACACGCCGCTCACACTCCACTCTCACGGACAAGGATCCCCTGACCCCACTCTCACAGTCAAACCGAATCTCTCTCGTCCAGCCTCTCCACCTACCTCCCACCGCCCCCAACCTGCGCCATCTTCCCGTTTGCCTGGCGCCGAGCTCACCGCCGGGCTCCCCATTCGTCGCCCATTCAAATAGGGAGCCCAGGTCACGCACACCCCTGCTCTTATCCGCCCCTCCTCGTCGAATCGTCGCCTAAGTGCCCGAGGAGGAGCTCGAGCTCGGCATGCTCGCAGGCCGACCCAGTGGTAGGCGCCGACGGAGGCGGACGCGAGGCGCGGGACTCGTCTCAACCGGATCAGCATCCATGGCAATCGCGTGCCGGCACGCTCCACATCACCGGCCTCCTCCTCCCGCGGGACACACCGATAAACCGGAGCATGCCAAGGGAATCTGGCGAGGACGCCGTGCTGTCGCAGCCACCGAAGCCCATGGAGAAGCTTCACGTCCACCGATGCGGAGGCGGCAAGGTCGCCTGTACGCCCTCCCCCTGCGCCTCCAGGTCGCCGTCGCGCGAGAAGACGGCTCCCTCGAGATTTGGCGCATCTCCACCGGTTCATTCGAGTGGCACCACCAGAGGTGCTACTGCTTGCTTGCATTTCTAAATATAATTAAACCTCGGGCTTGTCATATATGTGTATAATTATAGATGACTACACTTTTGAATATGAACCAATAGTTGTAATTTTTTCAATCTTGATGTTCCTTGACTCAAGTCACCAATGGACGATGTAGTGTAAATATGTGTATATATATGGTGATACCATGCTAGTGTGCCCGTGAGTATACAACGTTTCTAAAACTCCCTTCGTCCCAAGATAAAGGGGCATTTTTTTTTTGCACAATCCTTGATGCACGACTCTAGCTTGTAAAATAATTGCATTTGTCTTGCAATTTTCATTTCATATAACATTTATGGTTTTTTGTGGACATATTTTAAGTACAAATAATAGCCCAAATTGTAACCTTTGGCCAATGAAAATATCAAACAAAGGATGTCTTATATTTTGGGTTGGAGGGTGTAGGTATTATATATCAATCATGCACAGATATAAATGATTACACAATGTTCTAGGCAGGATACATTTTTGTAAAGGCCACAGGTTTGGTTCCTTAGACAATACACTTTTATTTTTTTAGAAAATGCGGGAAGAGAGTCTCGTCTTCATAAGATACAAAAAGTTGAGTACTGAGCGCGGGGATTCGAATGGAGCCCGTTAACTTGAAATTCAAAACAAGCATTTCTAAGTTGCGAAAAATGTGAAAAAAATCCTAAAATGTCATTTAGACAATGATTATTCATATCAATGTGCAATAGTGTGAAATAATATGTACTCTAGGGCCTAGGTCTAGGCTGTGTAAAAATGAGAAAGGTGGAAATTCAAAATATTTAATATTTGTCAGGATTGATCATTTTTTTGTAGGCTGGAATAAAAACTATTTCTGGTTGAAAATTTGCAGGTCCATAGAATAAGTCATTTTTAATATTTAGGACTTGTGTCAGAATTTTTTTAAAACTTTAAAATGTCGACTTATTGTTTTTTTTCCAAAAAGGACCTTAATGGAGGCTGTGCTCCAAATATATTTCCTGCTGGTGTCCTTTTAAAAACAGATACAGTTTTGGTTCGTTAACAGATTTTTTTAATTTTAAAGAAAAAATAGAAGGAAGAGAGTCCAGCATTCGCTTCAAAAAAAAAGAGTCCAGCATTCGCTTCAAAAAAAAGAGTCCAGCATAAATACGTCTGAGGAATATGAATACGATCTGCTTCTTTCTAAACTGTCCGTTCTAGCATGTACATAGTCCCCTTCGCATAGTACGTGAGTAAGTTGCACTTTTTTTGTTTTTTGAGATAAAGCCATCCGGCATGCTTTATTGATTAGAAAAAATAGTTACATCGTTTGCAATTACAGCTCTAATACAAATTGGAGGATCACCATGCCATACACCATTTTCTACCTCATAAAATTTTGCTAACTCATGCAAAACGCTCTACGTCCGAGCAGTTCTTTTTTTTTTCTACAAAACGCTCCAAGTAGACGTCCACCACGTTTCAACCTGATTTGGTTCTTGTACAAAAAAAACCTGATTTGGTAAAGAAAAGATTCCCCAAAACTGCCACGTTTCCAGGTCTGGTAGGTTACACGTTTATTTTTTGGGACACATCTGCACATCTAACACGTTATCATCTCTTTTTTTTTTTTTTTTTTTGCGAAACACAGTACAACGCAAGCGCTCATATACACGCGCACACACTCACCCCTATGAACGCACGCACGCACACCCTACCCCTATGAGCACCTCCGAGAGACTGAGTCGGCGGGTCGAGTCTTGAGATTGACGAAGTCACCACGGGCGCCTCGCTGTCGACGGGAACGTCGCCTCCCACTGAAGAATATTCCGCCTTAAATGAGAAACACCAGCGTCAAACCTGGGGTTTGAACTCTGGTGGGCTAGGGGTACAACCACCCAACTAACCATCTTGCCACAGGCAAGTTCTCTAACACGTTATCATCTCAAACTTCAACGTGTCAAACTTGTTACGTAACTAATATTCTTTGTTTAATCTAAGCCGTAAATTTTAAATCTAACTATCAAAATAATTTTGATGATGTGGATTAACGTGATGTCTCTATTATAGACTCTATATTATTTTTAGTATATACTGTAATAGATAAAAGGGGACCCTCCGGCACCATTATATATAATGAAACCAAACGGTTCAGGCTGGTTACATCGACACTGTTGTTGCAGCTCAAGGCTGCACCCTAGCTACCTCTCCCTCCCAGCTCACTCATGGACAGAGGAAGAAGAAAACACAGCACAAAGTTTTCCCGGCCGGCGCACAAACACCGCCCGTGGGCGCACAGACATCCAAATCTTTTTACTCTTGACAATGGCTACATCGTTGCTTACAGATTCTGATCATGCCGGCTTTTATAGCCCACGGTGACGCACCACCCACGCACATAGCTTAGTGACCACACACCACTAACGCACACACGCACACTCTGGCGCACGATCCGCACGCTCCGGCCATGCCCACGACCTGGCTGCATCCAACGGATCAACGGCCCCTACTGCATGCAGCTTCTCCACGCGACGTACGCGGCAAGCTGCAGACTAACTCCAACACACACTCACTACACAACGTACACACGGCCGTGACCCAGGCTCCCGGACTCGACCTGGCGCGCTAACGCCGTCCCCACCGTGCCTGCTCACGGTTTATGCTAACAGACACCAAAAGACTAGATACTGACAAGTCTGGGATAACGAGAAAGAACTGAAAACGAAAGAGCCAGCAGTGCACACAAACGTCTGCGAGTACACAGCTCAAACCAACGGCAAAACTAATCTACCAGGCACGTAGCCTCTTGTGATACTAGGAAACTAACTCAAACCTACCTCTCGTTATTTGGCAAGTTTAGATTATTTCCAACATAGCTGACTCCATGGATAAAACTGCCAGAAATGAGGCGAACCATATGGTCGGTGATAATTCACAAAACTGACCCATATATGGAAGTTCAGCGCAGAGAATAAACCAAATCTAAAAAAAATTATGTCGGATTCGTTTTGTGTTGAAGTTTGCGAAAAGGGTAGTTCTACTTCTATCTGTTTTCACGCCACGATTATCGCTCTGTGTTCCCCATAGCAAAACCGCCCCACACACGCGACCAGTTTTTTCCATAGTTTGTTCATCTTGAACCGTTGCAATGCTAGCATTTTAAAATATTTTAAATTCTACGAAAGGACTTTTCTTGATTTAATTAAAAAATTAGCCGGTATTTAAATGAATATAAGGACGCTGAATCTAAACAGTGAAATACAAAACACCCAGTTATGCCAAAACAATCTGTCCATTCTACCTATCAAGATTTAAATCTTGATATCAAATATAAACACAATACTTTCAGTACAAATATCTTCAGCAAAAAGAGAGCAAGGAATAGAGGCTTCGATGTTACCTTCCTCTCGGACGACTGGGTGGTTGCATGCGTGTCGGCTTCAAACTCATCAATTATACTGGAAATGTCATACATGGCGTCGGTGAGCCTCTTCAGCCACAGAAGCGTCGATTTGTCCGTGATCGACCGCTTCTCGGCGTCCGCAAGCAGCGCCTCCACAGACTCCAGCGCCATCTTCATCTTCTTCAGGTCCTTATCGAAGTTCTTCTGCAGCGTGATCTGACCTCCGATGGCTGAACCAATCTGGTCACCCACGACCTTGAGAATGGCAGCGGCAAGGATGCCGACGAGCTCGGCCATGGCCGCCGCTGCTTGTGCTCAGGATGGGGGTTTGAAGGTATTTCGTGGGAGCAAGAATGAGAGGGTAGCAGTTTCTGAATTGGATGATGGGGTATTATTGGAGTTTGGGTGCCGGCAATTGCATCAGGTCAACTCCTTTGCAAGTCCTTGTCTTTGTCAAGTTCATTTTGTATGGATCGGTACTGATGTAACAGCTGTACACATCGTGCTAGCCTGATTTAATTTGATCACATCGATGGTGCACAGCTGTGTGCATATGGTGACTCGGTTCACATGGCATCTTCTTGACTTGATCGGGTCTAAATGCATCTGCAATAATGGGGCATAGTTTAACCAAATTTACAGGTTCTAGGCAGGGTCCAATCGATTAAAGAATCAATACACCGCACTAGAGCGACCAAATCCAAGCAAAGAGTACAAGTCGAGGAAACAAGTTGAAAAGAGTTGAGAATTGTTATTTACTACTCCCCTCCATGCCGGTTTATATGATGTATTGCCAAAACCAGATTTTATCAAGAATAAGCAACATTTTGCATTAATTAAAAGCACTTAATTGTGGGTTTTGGCTTTTCCTAACAACAATATGAAAACTGATTGGGTTTGGTCTTTGTATAATTAATGTTGGCATTAAATATGAGAGTGCTAATTGGGCAAAATATTAGAGAGATAGATTTTGCATGGCCAATCAACGATCACCGAGGTCCTAGAGATTTGTCAAATGCATCCTATAAACCTGGAGGGAGTACTACCATTGGTCTACCGGTTGTACTAACTATTTGTGTTCCAACACTTGCTTTAGACTAGTCATAGTGGGGTGTATTATAGATTGGTATCATGCATATTATACTTGTGTATGATACTACACTTATAATGCATAGTATCATATAGTAGTATCATAGCCACACTTTATTTATTGATTTGTAGAATCTCAATACAAATATGTGTACTAGATTTACTTATTATTAAAGTTTTTTGTTTTATGTGCCATGATATCGTAACATAAGTAGATACCAATATCATCTCTTTCCTCATTAACTGTGGTGCCAAATCAGATTTTTGCCAACATAACATACATGATACTAGCTATGATACTCCTCTATGACTAGTCTTAGTGGTGATCCTTGATTGCCACTTTTTGTGTGTGTACAAGTTAGATATAGCATGCAACTACCTGTGCACCTACAGTTATCATATATGTGCAAAAGCAGTAGAGACTAGATTTGTTTTACTGATGAAAGTTGGAGTCTAGAGTCTTTAAATTTTACTAGCAAACACGCCATTGGGTTGCAACGGGAGAGAGAAAATATGTGCTGCACAGGCACAGAACAACTCGATCGGTTGTGTTTAATCAACAATCGATTCAGTATGTGGGAAATTTCTTTTTTCAATTTTTTGCAATTTACGTCTAAAATGTATTTTAAAGAGAGAATATGCTCTGGGTGCCAAATCGCCGCTCCTATATCCTTGTTTGTACAAGTCCGTAAACACCTGTCTCTACCAACAGCTGTTCTAACATTCTAAAGTAGATTTGTTTTATATACGGACGGGGAGTCTTCTCTCTCAAAATTCAATAAGCCAACTTTGCTTCCATACATTTAATTCATGGTTGCTTACGGACAACACCACACTTTCAAAATTCAGCTGACATAAATCCACGAAATATTTAAAGAGGTAGTACAAGTTGTATTTTACTAGCAACTGGCGTTTCGGCCGTCTCGTGGAAACTGTTGTATGGAACTAAATCGGTCTGAAACTGTCTACCAAGATGGACTCTATACAACATGTCTTAAGTGAATATGTGTATCCCGTATAGTTTGTGGTCTACACGCCATACTATTATAAGTTTGTTTGTGTTTTTTAGCCCCAGCCTGTTAATATATAGCATTTCTATATCGATTCATGCATGTTAACCATGGTGTGCACATGGTGGCTCGGTTTACATGGCATCTTTTGAGTAGATCTGGTCTAAAGACATGGCATCTACAGTAGTATAGTTTAACCAAATTTATACTATAGGTTTTTGGGCCAATCGATCAATGAACACCCACAAGTGCGGTGCACACAGCTCATGCACATGGTGGCTCGCATCGCATGGCATCTCGTGCTCCGCGATGGAGTTTGTGGACCTTGACCCATATGAGAGCTCCAGTCGGAGCCCTATTAGCCGCTGGTCCGATAACAAGGCCGTCAATAGTTTTATATAGTTTTATTTATTGGGAGTATGGGACGAAATTTGACGCTCTATACCGACCCTAATAGTGTCCAGCCTCTTCCTCCTTCGCCGCCGCCGCTGGAGAAGGTGATGACCGAGTACGAGCATCTCATCGACATGCAGGAGATGCTCTATGATCCCGCCGCTGACGATAACGAATGTCCTGGCCGGGCTCGCCGTCATGTCGTTCGTTGAATGATGTCCTATCGTCGGACGAGAATGCAGCATGTGCGTGTGGGACCACGCGCGCAGTGTTGTTCTCACCAGGGCGTCGTTCCTCGATCTCATCGTCAACGACCATGGGGTGGGGGCCAGCGACGTAGTCAAGGACGAGGACAAGGAGGCCGACGACTTCATGGTCTTTGACCGCTACCGCTGTCGCTAGATTATTTTTTAGTTTAGCTTTCCGAATTTCGTTCAAACATGTAAAATTCATTAAAGTTTGAATGAAATTTATCTTATTTTGAGTTTAGAATTTGTTTCGAAATTTTCATGTTCGATGTTCATTGCTCGTTGGTTGGTGCCATCTCGTCCGGGCGGCGCCAATAGAGCTAGTCCGAGCGCCAAACCGGATGCTCTATTGGTGTCGTGACTAGAGATGCTCTGAGAAATTTTCATGTTCGATGTTTATTGCTCGTTGGTTGGTTGGTTGAAGAGAGGAGGAGGGCCAATTCTAAGGGTGTGTTCGGTTCCAGAACATAGTGAAATGTAATGGACCCGTTCTCCACCTAGCACCCATTCATGTATGCTCATGGTGGCTCGCTTCACATGGCGTCTCGTGCTTCGCGATGGGCTCAAATTCGCAGCTTTGACCCGTGTGACAGGCATCGGCCAGACTGCGACAGGATGCGAAATTTCCTCGTTCGGCGATCATTGCGAGAGAGCGGAAGGCCAATTCTAAGAGAAAGGGGAAAGAGCCGGGAGTGTAGTTTTTGCTCCCCCAGCTCACCTGCTCCTGGCTACTTAAAAATATTGAAAACAATAGCAAATCATTTTTAAAATTCTGCAATTATTTGGTGACGGACATATACATGTTTTTTTTACATTCGTATAAAATTTGGTGACAGACTCCAACGCCATCTTCATCTTCTTCAGGTCAGCATCGAAGTTCTTCTGCAGTTTGATCTGACCTCCGATGGCTGAACCAATCTGCTCGCCCACCACCTTCAGGATGGAAGCAGCAAACATGCCGCCGAGTTCCGCCATGGCCGCCGCTTCTTGTGCTCAGGATGGGGGTTTGAAGGTATGTCAAGGGAGCAAGAATGAATGGGTAGATGTTTTCTGAAGTGAGAGATGGGGTCTTATTGGAGTTTGGGTGCCAGGAATTGCTCAAGTCTACTCTATGCCAAGTCATTGTCTTTGTCAAATTCATTTTGTATCGATCGGTACTGATGGAATAGCTGTACGCATCGTGCTAGCCTGATTTAATTTGTACCCATCACTACTAGGAAAAGGGTTATAGGGAGGTTGCTATTCTGTGGCGCACCGTTTAACGGTGCGCCACAGAAATATTTCTGTGGCGTATGGTTTCAGGTGCGCCACAGAAATTTTGCACTTTCTGTGGCGCATCTTTGGCACATGCGCCACAGAATGTGTGCGGGTCCCACGTGCAGGCCATGGGACCAGGTCCATCTGGCCCAATTCTGTGGCGCACCAGCCTCGGTGTGCCACAGAAAACCAACTTTCTGTGGCGCACGGTGCCTGGTGCGCCACAGAATATTGGCGGGGCCCACCCTCAATGATTGAACTGAGGCAGATCTGGCATAATTCTGTGGCGCACCGTGGCTGGTGCGCCACAGAAACTGGCGCACGGTTTTGGATGCGCCACAGAAAGTTGGATTTCTGTGGCGCACCAGCCACGGTGCGCCACAGAATATGCACTTTCTGTGGCGCACCAGCCACCGTGCGCCACAGAAAAGTGACGGATCTAGATCTACTAGGTGGGTATTGGTGTATGGGTGTTATGTATGAGCAACACTTGCATGTTGGTTGCTTGCGCCGGCGTGGGGCACGAATATTTGCCGAGATGTTGTTCATGTGATGCTGTTTCCGGCCAGCGATGCCGGCCACTTTTTTTTGTGAAATGCTTGTGCAGGTACCCCGTGAGGCCCTTGAGATTGCCGGAACGTCGATTAAATTCCGTTCCGGCAAATTCGGGTACTCCATATGTCCTACTATTAGGGGAAGTCATGCCGATTTTTTGTCGAACATTTCCGGTTTAATAAGACATGCTCTATATGTATACCCTCGTAGGCGACCATGGTTTTCAAGATGAGCTCCAGTCGAATCAACGACTACAAGGAAGAAGTAAAGGCGGAAATGAGACGGTGCGACGGGCGCCAGATACGATGTCCGTGTCGAAGTTGCAAACTTGTGAGATGGATCGACCCTGATTCCGGACAATTGGAGGAACACCTGCTAAGGCGCGGTTTCATGGAAGGCTTCAACGAAGCGCCGACAACAAATGTTGCACCTGAAGACGAGGGCGGACAAGATGATCGTGACGAAGGAGATGCGGACATACATGTTCATGATGGTGGTGTAGAAGATGCTAACACGCCGCAGAGCTCGCTAATGTCGTCCTTGATGGAGTCTCATCTTCAAGAACTGCTCCTCAGTAATGCGAGCACCGTCAGAGAGAAAGCCAAGCTGGCGCAAATGGAGATAGACGGGAAGACTCCGTTGTATCCTGGGTGCCGGCCAAAGGATACGCGCTTGCAAGTAACGCTTGATGCTCTGGGGATGAAGTCGGGAAATAAATGGACCGACGCGAGCTTCAACGAGAACATGCAATTCTTCCACGAGCGCCTTCCCGAGGGGAACACATTGCCAACTACTATCGAGGAGGCCAAGAAAGTCGTTTGTCCTCTTAACCTACCGCACGTTAAATACCACGCCTGCATCAATGATTGCGCAATTTATCGGGGCGAGTACGAGGACAGAACCACATGTCCAGTGTGCGGCCAAGGACGGTACAAGAGTCGGGGGAAGAAAGTTTCTCAAAAAGTGGTATGGTACTTCCTATCACTCCCCGTTTGCAGCGTTACTTCGTGGACCCTAAGGAAGCCAAGCTCATGCAATGCCACGCGGAAAGGGAGAAGCCCGAAGAAGATCCGGAGAAGGGCAGGATCCTTACACACCCTTCAGACGCTAGCCAGTGGCAAGAGTTAGATGCCGTCACCAATTTCGGAGGCAACGCAAGGAACGTCAGGCTCGGTATGAGCACCGATGGACTCAATCCGTTCGAAAACCAGAGTAGCACGCATAGCACCTGGCCAGTGTTTGTATGGCCTTACAACCTTCCCCCGTGGTTGTGCACGAAGCAAAGGTATATACACATGAGCATTCTCATTCAGGGGCCGAAACAAGCAGGTGTCCACATACATACGTATCTCGCGCTGTTGGTAGAGGAGTTAGCCACGTTGTGGGCGACGCCATCCCGTACGTGGGATGCCTACACTGGAGATTATTTCCCCATGAGAGTCGTGTTGCTCACGACGGTGCAGGACTATCCTGGTTGCTCATATGTATCGGCCCAGGTAGGACACGGATTCTGCGCATGTGTCAGGTGCATGGATAAGACCCTGCATCTCCAGCTACCAAGGATTAAAGGGTCTTCAAAAACCGTGTACCCAAGGGCTCGAAGGTGGCTTCGCACCGATTACCCGTGGAGGAAACTTGGTGAGTTATTCAATGGTGAGGACGAGCCCGAAGAAGCCCCGAGGCCGAGGAGCGGCACCGAAATCGACGAGCTGTTGAAGAATTGGAAGGAGTGCCCTGCGCCGGGAAAGAAACGACCAAAGGTAGATCCGCTGCTGGGTGTATGGAAAGCGAGGGCTGTTTTCCACGACTTGCCCTACTGGAAGGTCCTCAAGACGCCACATAGCCTCGATATGATGCTCATTACAAAGAATGTCACCAAGAGTCTGCTTGGCATTCTTTCGAACATGCCGGAAAAGACCAAGGATGGGACGAAAGCAAGATACGATCTGAAATGGCTTGGTGTCAGGGCAGATCTTTACGGTCCCGATAGCGATGATGACGATGATGATGCTGATCAGACGGAAGGGACTCAAGGTCGCCGCAAGAGGGTAAAGAAGAACACTGTGGTGCTGCCCGCTACGTGCTTCACTATGAGTCCGGAGGAGCTCGAGCAATTCTACATGTGTCTCCTAGGAGTCAAATTTCTTTCATGGTTACGCGGGGCAGATAAGAAGATATCTCGACGGAACGAAAAAGAGGTTTAGTGGGATGAAGTCTCACGATTGTCACGTTCTGTTGACGCAGATACTTCCCGTTGCGATTCGAGGGATAATGGACGAGCACGTCCGTGATACGCTGCTTGCCCTTTGCAACTTCTTCGACGTCATCAACAGGAAGTCGATCGGCGTGACGCAGCTCGACAGGCTCCAGGAAGAGATCGTGCTGATACTATGCGAGCTCGAGATTTACTTCCTGCCAGCATTCTTTGATATCTGCGTGCATCTCCTTCTCCATGTCGTTGATGACGTCAGGCATCTCGGGCTAACGTTCATGCACTACATGATGCCGTTCGAAAGGTTGAACGGTGTCATGAAAGGATACGTCCGTAACAGGTCCCATCCAGACGCAAGCATGGCCAAGGGCTTTCTAACCTACGAGTGCATCTCCTTCTGCCAGAATTATCTAAGCACCGATAACCAGAATGTTGGTCTGCCAACGAGGAAACACTTGGGCAGGCTCATTGGATATGGTCACCGAGAGGGCAGCAGCTCAACCTTTGTCAGCATGCAGGGTCAAAAGGACGACTTCGAATGGGCTCACCAGGTCGCGCTACAACACTTACAGTTGATCGAAACTTGGGTGGAACAGCACAAATGCTTACTCGAGGAACAGTTCATCAAACTGGGCCGACCGAGGAAGAAGGGAGACGTAACCAGAGCACACAACTCTAGCTTTTTCGAGACGCTCGTTTTGGTATATTGAACGTATTTTTCCGACACCGTATGCAAAATCTGTGGGCATATCAAATTTTATTTTCAAAAGTTGCAAAAAAGGTCCAAATTCATATTTCAAAATTTGTATACCTACTAGACACTCAAACGTAACTACATGTGAAAGGATTTTATTTTTTGAAGTTTTTATCATTTTCGTTTTTTTCCTGCAAGACTAAAAAGGCGATCCACGGGGGGGGGGGGGGGGGGGTGGGATTTGAAAAAAAAAAATCTCTGGCGCACCTAACTTGGTGCGCCACAGAATGTCAACTTTCTGTGGCGCACCTGGCAGGTGCGCCACAGAATTATTTTTTAAAATTTGAAACCGCCCCCCTCGCCCACTTTCTGTGGCGCACCGGGCCATGTGCGCCACAGAAATCTGACTTTCTGTGGCGCACCGGGCTAGGTGCGCCACAGAAATCTGGCTTTCTGTGGCGCATGGGCAAAATATGCGCCACAGAAAGTCCAAAATTTCTGTGGCGCACCTGGATCCATGCGCCACAGAAATATTTCTGTGGCGCACCGTTAAACGGTGCGCCACAGAATAGCAACCTACCTATAACCCTTTTCCTAGTACTGCCTCGTAGGCGACCATGGTTTTCAAGATGAGCTCCAGTCGAATCAACGACTACAAGGAAGAAGTAAAGGCGGAAATGAGATGGTGCGACGGGCGCCAGATACGATGTCCGTGTCGAAGTTGCAAACTTGTGAGATGGATCGACCCTGATTCCGGACAATTGGAGGAACACCTGCTAAGGCGCGGTTTCATGGAAGGCTTCAACGAAGCGCCGACAACAAATGTTGCACCTGAAGACGAGGGCGGACAAGATGATCGTGACGAAGGAGATGCGGACATACATGTTCATGATGGTGGTGGAGAAGATGCGAACACGCCGCAGAGCTCGCTAATGTCGGCCTTGATGGAGTCTCATGTTCAAGAACTGCTCCTCAGTAATGCGAGCACCGTTAGAGAGAAAGCCAAGCTGGCGCAAATGGAGATAGACGGGAAGACTCCGTTGTATCCTGGGTGCCGGCCACAGGATACGCGCTTGCAAGTAACGCTTGATGCTCTGGAGATGAAGTCGGGAAACAAATGGACCGACGCGAGCTTCAACAAGAACATGCAATTCTTCCACGAGCGTCTTCCCGAGGGGAACACATTGCCAACTAGTATCGAGGAGGCCAAGAAAGTCGTTTGCCCTCTTGACCTACCGCACGTTAAATACCACGCCTGCATCAATGATTGCGCAATTTATCGGGGCGAGTACGAGGACAGAACCACATGTCCGGTGTGCGGCCAAGGACGGTACAAGAGCCGTGGGAAGAAAGTTCCTCAAAAGTGGTATGGTACTTTCCTATCACTCCCCGTCTGCAGCGGTACTTCGTGGACCCTAAGGAAGCAAAGCTCATGCAATGGCACGCGGAAAGGGAGAAGCCCGAAGAAGATCCGGAGAAGGGCAGGATCCTTACACACCCTTCAGACGCTAGCCAGTGGCAAGAGTTGGACGCCGTCAAATTTCGGAGGCGACGCAAGGAACGTCAGGCTCGGTATGAGCACCGATGGACTCAATCCGTTCGGCAACCAGAGTAGCACGCATAGCACCTGGCCCGTGTTTGTATGGCCTTACAACCTTCCCCCGTGGTTGTGCACGAAGCAAAGGTATATACACATGAGTATTCTCATTCAGGGGCCGAAACAAGCAGGTGTCCACATACATACGTATCTCGCGCTGTTGAAGAGGAGTTAGCCACGTTGTGGGCGACGCCAGCCCGTACGTGGGATGCCTACACTGGAGATTATTTCCCCATGAGAGCCGCGTTGCTCACGACGGTGCAGGACTATCCTGGTTGCTCATATGTATCGGCCCAGGTAGGCCACGGATTCTGCGCATGTGTCAGGTGCATGGATAAGACCCCGCATCTCCAGCTACCAAGGAAGGGTCTTCGAAAACCGTGTACCCAGGGGCTCGAAGGTGGCTTCGCATGGATCACCCGTGGAGGAAACGGTGAGTGTTCAATGGTAAGGACGAGCCCGAAGAAGCCCCGAGGCCGAGGAGCGGCACAGAAATCGACGAGCTGTTGAAAATTGGGAGGAGTGCCCTGCGCCGGGAAAGAAACGACCGAAGGTAGATCCGCTGCTGGGTGTATGGAAAGCGAGGCTGTTTTCCACGACTTGCCCTACTGGAAGGTCCTCAAGACGCCACATAGCCTCGATATGATGCACATTACGAAGAATGTCACCGAGTCTGCTTGGCACTCTTTCCAACATGCCGGAAAAGACCAAGGATGGGACGAAAGCAAGATACGATCTGAAATGGCTTGGTGTCAGGAAAGATCTTCAGGTCCCGATAGCGATGATGACGATGATGATGATGATCAGACGGAAGGGACTCAAGGTCGCCGCAAAAGGGTAAAGAAGAACACTGTGGTGCTTCCCGCTACGTGCTTCACTATGAGTCCGGAGGAGCTCGAGCAATTCTACATGTGTCTCCTAGGAGTCAAATTTCTCATGGTTACGCGGGGCAGATAAGCAGATATCTGGACGGAACGAAGAAGAGGTTTAGCGGGATGAAGTCTCACGACTGTCACGTGCTGTTGACGCAGATACTTCCCGTTGCGATTCGAGGGATAATGGACGAGCACGTCCGTGATACGCTGCTTGCCCTTTGCAACTTTTCGACGTCATCAACAGGAAGTCGATCGGCGTGAAGCAGCTCGACAGGCTACAGGAAGAGATCGTGCTGATACTATGCGAGCTCGAGATTTACTTCCCGCCAGCATTCTTTGATATCTGCGTGCATCTCCTTCTCCATGTCGTTGATGACATCAGGCAGCTCGGGCCAACGTTCATGCACTACATGATGCCGTTCGAAAGGATGAACGGTGTCATGAAAGGATACGTCCGCAACAGGTCCCATCCAGACGCAAGCATGGCCAAGGGCTTTCTAACCTACGAGTGCATCTCCTTCTGCCAGAATTATCTAAGCACCGAGAACCAGGATGTTGGTCTGCCCACGAGGAAACACTTCGGCAGGCTCAATGGATATGGTCACCGAGAGGGCACCAGCTCAACCTTTGTCAGCATGCAGGGTCGAAAGGACGACTTCGACAGGGCTCACCGGGTCGCGCTACAACACTTACAATTGATCGAAACTTGGGTGGAACAGCACAAATGCTTACTCGAGCAACATTACATCAAACTGGGCCGGCCGAGGAAGAAGGGAGACGTAACCAGAGCACACAACTCTAGCTTCACGCGTTGGTTCAAGCAAAAGCAACTGGAGCTAGCAAAGAGAAAACACCATCTACGGAAGATGAAAACTCATATTCTCCTTATCACGGGGTCCCTCGCACAACGTAAAGACCTATCAGGCGTACGACATCAACGGCTACAGATTCTACACCGAGGAAAAGGACAAGAAGTCGGAATATCAAAACTCAGGAGTAACTATGCTATCCTACGGCGATGAGGAGGCTACTGTCAAGGAAAGATACTTCGGAAGGATTGAGGACATATGGGAGCTCAACTACTGTGGAGAGTTGGTGCCAATGTTCCGTGTAAGATGGGCCAAGGACGTCGTCAAAGAAGGCCGGTATTTCACCACCATGGTAATACCCGATGCCAAATCGAAGAACGCCTCCGCGAAAAATGAGCCATGGGTACTCGCTAGCCAAGTTGAGCAATGCTTCTTCATTACCGACCCGTCAAAGCCTAGCCGTGTTGTCGTGAGGAGGGGCAAGAGGAGCATCATCGGAATGGAAGGAGGCGCCACCGAGCAAGACTTGGACAACGAGCCAAAGATCGAGGAGGAATTCGACAAGTTCTTCGACATGCCTACTACTAGTACACAAAGAAGGAAGACCTCCCTACTAAAGGTTGTCCGTTCACGCGAAGAAATCTCAAGGTCACCGGCCTAAAGTTTTCAACCACGAAGAAGGGAAAGAAGAGAAGCTAGCTCGCGGAACCGAGACGAAGAACACTTTTTTGGTGTATTTAATTTGCGTGTGTTTGTGTGTGAGACAATGCATAATTTATGATATGTGCATGCATCATAAATTTGTGTGTGTTCTTTCTTTTAATTTAACCAAAAAAGAAGAAAAAATTGGGTACATAGATAATTTATGATATGTGCATCTATCATAAATTTGTGTGTTCTTTCTTTCTTTAAATTTAACCAAAAAATTGGGCAGCAGGGTTCGAACCTGCCTGCCCAGAGTATTCAGTTTGCGCACTAACCACTGGGACATTCTGCACTTAGTTGTCTAGGCAGCGCAACACCGTTTTTTAACTAATATGATGTTCAAATATTCTGTGGCGCACCGCTTCAATGGTGCGCCATAGAAATGCGGAATTCTGTGGCGCACGGCTTAGGAGGTGCGCCACAGAATCTCAGAATTCTGTGGCGCACCGCGTTAAGGGTGCGCCACAGAAATTCTGTGCCCACACTTACATGTGGGCCCTCCTACGCGTGGCCTCACTCCACGCTCATCCCACGAAAACCGCTAAGTCCCGGCCAGCACCCCACGACGCGCCGGCGAACCGCGACGCCGCCGCAACGCCGCCCCGGCACTGCGCCCCAGCACCCGCGCAACGCCGCCCCTGCGCCCCAGCACCCCACGAAGCCGCCCCTGCCCCTGCGCCGGCGTGCTCCGGGCCCTCCTCCTCCGGTAAGCACCCTCCTCCTCCGCTCCCTCCCTCCTCCTCCTCCTCTTTCGGCCGGTCCCCCTCCTCCTCCTCCTCTTCCGGCCGCTCCCTCCTCCCTCCTCCTCCGCTCCCTCCCTCCGTCCTCCTCCTCCTCATCGACCACCGCGGCCGCGTCGAGGACGCCCGCAGGGTGTTCGACAGAACGCCCTCCCCTGCGGTGCCTGCACGCGCAACACACGCAGCACACACACGCAACACACACACGCGCACACACACGCAGCACACACACGCAGCAACACACGCAACACACACACGCGCAACACACGCAGCACACACACGCAGCACACACACGCAGCAAAAGACCTTGGCTCAGGATGACGAGAATCTGCCGCCGTGAGTAGGAGTTGTGTGCAGTGTTAATGAAATCATTGGCCTGCAAAAGACACACAAGTCTAGCATACGATAGTTTGTTTGTAAAGCAAAATGTCATGGCATAGTTTAAATCCAGTTCAATGTAGACAAAAAGGGACCAAGAAAGCTTGGGTTTTTATTAGCTCCCGTTGACCTGTACATCAACGCTCCATTTAGCTAGTTATCCAAAGTCAGTGAGCACACTTTCTTGTTCAAAACATATACCACGACGACACTGAACAAGCACGCGAATGCTGAAATGTTTATGCAATGGAACAGCTTTACATGACAACAACAATGTGAACACATAGTCAGGAGATGCCTATGTTATCACACACCAAAACAGAGGCACCAACAGAAGGTAGCAGGAGTTGTTGTTGCTGGTTAGTCTTTTGAGCAGTAGCATTACACGAGAAGAATCCCTGAATTGTTACCTTGAGCAGGAGGTCGGGGTGCCAGGGCGAGTGTCATTGGTGGTCGACCTTTACAAGGAGGGACTTGTTTGGGTCTCGATTGATGACAGCAGCCTGTGTGCTTGTTCATTATCTTATTCAGTGTTTTAATTGATCAAGTCGTTACACGGACACGTACACGGACACGTACACGGACACGGACACGGACTCGTACTCCCCACACTGATAGAATAACAGAGTCAAGCAGTCGTAGGGTTTCGGTAGGTTTCTGTAGGGTTTCGGTAGGTTTCCGTAGGGTTTCGGTAGTTTCCGTAGGGTTTCGGTAGGTTTCCGTAGGGTTTCGCGGATTCTGTGGAAAACGTACGGAATGTACGGAAAACCTACGCAATGCTCATTCCGTAGGTTTTCCGCACATTCCGTACGTTTTCCGCGGAAAACCTACAGAATGTGCGGAAAACCTACGGAGTCCGCGGAAAACATGCGGAAAACCTACGGAATGCTCATTCCGTAGGTTTTCCGCACATTCCGTACGTTTTCCGCGGAAAACCTACGGAATGTGCGGAAAACCTACGGAATCCGCGGAAAACCTACGGAATGCTCATTCCGTAGGTTTTCCGCACATTCCGTACGTTTTCCGCGGAAAACCTACGGAAAGTGCGGAAAACATGTTATTTTTTTGCTACTAAAACTATTTATGCTACTGCTATAGTACAAGTGTTAATTCTTATACTTTTTTTGTGCAGACCATCGGCTTCGACTACATCGACGACCTTGGTGAGCATTTTGTGATACCTCGACCATCGTGTCGTGGTTGTTTGTGATGCTGTTGCCGGCCAGCTATGCCGGCGGGACATGTTGTCCCCGTGATGCTGTTGTCGGCCAGCTATGCCGGCGGGACATCTATACTTTGTGAAAATCTTGTGCAGGTATCCCCGTGAGGCCCTTGATATTGCCGGAACGTCGATTAACTTCCGTTCCGGCAAATTCGGGTACTCCATATGTCCTATTTTTAGCAAAGGTCATGCCGAATTTTTTCGTGAAATTTAGCATGACTTTGCTAAAAATAGGACATATGGTGTATTGCGGCCGGGGTATCTTAGTACTAATTTAAGTGATTCTTCTGTTATATTTCCATACACTAACTTAGTACTAACAATGCAGTGCAAACATGTCCTCGTCTGCCGGCCCTTCGAAGAACATGAGCATCGAAGAAGAAGCTAGAGAAAAGAACAAGTCGTTCTGGGAAGTGAACCGGAGCTGGAGAACGCGGAGGCCGCCGAACTAGCTCCTGTCGGCGATGCTGACTTCCAGTTACAGATGGACAATGTGGAGGACACCTCCGAAGATGTGGACGCAACCACCACCGACGGGGGCGACCACACGGATATCGGTGCTGATCAAGACCACACGGATGTCGGTGATGGTGGTAACCCGCCCCCGGCTAAGAAGCCTAAGAAGCAGAGGAAGGACCGAACACCGCAAGCGGTCGCCACCGTCACCGACACGTTCACCAAGGTCTCCTTAAGTGGCCAACCCCAGGAGCCTAGGAACATCGCAAAAGTGTACGACATGCAACTAGGGTGCATCCTCCGGGAAACCGTGTCGATCAACACGTATGACCTCAGGAGCCCTGAGCATGAGGCTTTGCGCACACAACTCCTCAAGAAGCTTCATGAACGGTACATCTTCCCGGATGATGGTAACAAAAAGGTGGACAACTTCGCCATCACGAAGATGAACACCGCCTTGACCAGCTGGAGAGTCCGGGTGAAGGCGAAGATTGGAAAGGGTCAAAGCTGGGAAGAGATCAGTGCCAAAGAGCCGTACATCGACAGAGAAGAATTCGAGGCATTGAAGGTGTCTTTGAAATCTCCGGAGGCTGTAAAATGGACCGAGTGGGGGAAGCAAATGCGGGCATTGAACTTAGGTAACCACAAATTGGGAAGCGGTGGTTACGCAGGAAAAAAAGCCCATTTGGGACAAGGAGGATGCCGAGATTGCGAAACTTGGGATTGAGAACATATGGCATAAAATCACGGACGAGCAAGTTAGGAACTTTGTTCGGTCCCGCTACTATCTGAAGCCGGGGACGGGGGAATTCGTTACCGACTATCAAGAAGTGAGGGATTTCGAGGCCACGCTGGTAAGGAACTTAATTACCGCGGATATCTCAAAGTCCATTTGCGTTGATTTCTACATGCATGGGTTCACGTTTATTTCCTTTGTCCGCAGGCGGCTGAGTTGGAGGCTGAGGAATTGGCCGACCCATCGTCCCAGGAGGCAGCTGGCCCGTGGGACACGACTTTCAATCGGGCGATGAATGTTCACAAGGGGAGGGACAAGTCAAAGCCACCGACGTCAGCTGGGCGTGTGTCTGGCTTTGGTACGGCGATGAAGTTCATCGAGTACTACAGCACAGACACCGACAACAAAAGGACGAGGAGGAAGCCGTCTAATGATAGAGCCGAGGTTCTCGAGCTAAGGGAGGAGATGGCTCAACTAAAGAAACAAAAGGTGGACCAGGCCACGGTGGACTAGCTAGTGGCCGAGAAGCTGGACGAGAAGCTGGACGAGAGGCTCCGGACAATGTTCCCCCAAACTTGGTGGAGGGAATAGTTGCTTGGCACGCGACAGGTCAACAGGGTCCGATACACGTGCCCAGCTTCGCCGGCAGCAACTCCACCAATGTGTCGCCGGTCATGGTGACCCCGCCATTGCCCCCTACTGTGTCGCCAGACATGTTGCCCCCACCGGTGCCTCCCCGGCCGAAGAAAAATGACAATGCGCCCGAGCGCCCGAGCACCGGCGCGCCCCTTGTCTCGACATTAGCCGAGCTCGACGCCGTCAACAAGGTAACTATATATATGCATTCTTTCATGTCTCTCCCATATCTCATGCATGCATGGTGCCCAACAAATTTAATTACTCCCATAGGACACGCCTTGTATACTCCTGCATAGGGTGGGGGTCAGCGGCGAGTTGAAGGAAGTTGCACTAGCCAAGATCATACAACCTTCAACCCGCGATATGCACCACACACGGATGAGCGAGGCCATGATGAAAGTCAATGTGACGGAGGTATTGCCCGAGTTCCGGGACATCGACCCCCCCACGCAACCTCCGGGAGCCGAGGAACACTTGAAGCTTGGCGGATGCGGGCAGTGGATGCTGGAATGGCCCAAGACCCAGATTCGTCTTGGGGATGTTCTTCCTGGGATCGGGCGCACCGGCGGCGCCACCTCGAGGCCTCGGCTCCGATAGTTCAGCCCCCGTCAAGGCGGCCACCGAAAGCTGTTGCGGAGGAACCGACGACACAAGCAGACGTCGCCTCCACCCAGAAGGCACAAGCAGACGTCGCCTCCACCCAGAAGGCACCAGCAGAAGTCGCCACCACCGGTCGGAAGCCACCGCCGCCGGTCGCCGGCCGGAAGCTACCGCCGGTCGTCGCCGCCACCAGCCGCCACAAGCTCTTGTTGGGGACGTCTTCAGCGCAACCGGCGCCACAAGCAGACGACGCCACCACCGCCAAGGTAAGTTCTGACTTTTTAGAATTCCCCGACTTTCCAACTTTCCCGACTAAGCCGGATGTGGGACTGTTAATGTTTAGAACAAAGCCGTTGCACCTCAACCTGTTGGCAACGACGACAATGAGGAGGATGAAGAGAATGATGTCAACGTCGATGACTTCATCAACACTGGCGCCTGCAGGGATGATATGTTCATGCCTCTTGTGGATGAAGAACCCTTCCGCGACCACCGCGTTGAAGCTGCTCGTCCAACTACATGCACACAACGCTTGGAATTCACGCCTCCGGATGCCGGCGATCATCAAGCTCAACCGGCCGGTACCATTTTCAGCCCAAACACACTAAAGGAGACAGTTCAAGCGGGGTTCACTGCACCGCCACAATCCCCAGAGAAGAAGAGCAAGAAGCATAGGAAAAGAAAAGGATCCTCCAACTCGGCGAGCCAGCCAGCTCCTAAGATCCGGGGACTTGAAGACACGATTCCACTCCGTGCGGATGGCTTCCCCCGAGTTAATGAAGCTGGTAAACCTATCTTGACTGGGGAATTGCTCCGCCTTGCAGAAGGACCCATGCTTGCTTTGCAGCAATCCATCTTGCATCTAGAGGAGCTTCTTCTTAGAGACAAGCAGCCAAATTATCCGGGGTTCGCGGTCCAGGTGCCAAAGGAGCTGGTGGACTTCGTCCAGGAAGACCCCGCAGATATATTCTTCATTGCGTACGAGGACGTCTTCAAACTCTACCACACTCAACGGCTGGACTATAACATGGTCCGCCTATATGCGATGGATGCGGCGATGAAGATCAGGAGAGATGATACCCCGTACGTCGCGATAGTGGATCCGTACTACATCCGCGACAGCCATCTGGTCAAAGGATCAAAGACACGGGAAACGGCCACGGACTACCTCGTAAGGGTCATGCTGGCAAATAAGAGGAAGAACGCCCTTCTTCTGCCTTTCTTTTTCGAGTAAGTACACATCCGCTCGCCACTTATGCCTTCTTGAACATTTCTTCCATCGCTGATCCTTCAACATTCTGTTTCCATTGTGTTGAGCAGGGACAAGTACTGCTCACTCATCTATGTATCCCCGAAGTGGTCCGTTGCCACTTATTTGGACTCGGGGAATAAAGTCAGGCCGAGACGATACACCAGAATAAAGAGTTTTCTCGATGACGCTCTTGAGGGCTATGCAAAACAGGGCGGCCCCTTCCAGAGGAAGTCGGAATTCTTCACGGATGAGAACACACACAAGTTCCTGCATGGGACCGGCTTCCATTGCATCAAGCAAAGTGATGGCAGCTCGAAGGAGGCCTACTACGCCCTCCATCACCTTAAAGGGATTGTCCGGGATTTTGAGAAATGTAAGATTCCATCTGGTCTCGCAGAATACACCAAAATGGCGGATCAATTCACCGATGCTGATTACAGAACAGACTTCCATCGCATCCGTCTGAAGTTGACAACGATCCTCCTCGACGATGTCATTCACAAATCAGGGTCCTACCACTACCAGAGAGGTATTATAGAAGCGCATGTCTAGGATAGCTAGCTATATGATTTCTAAACATGACAATTGATCGATTGTCTTGCCTCTCTACTTAGATGCATAGATTATACTCTATTTATATCACTAACCAATATATATCCCAATCCATTTTCAGGGTTGCCTCAGAGGGCTATCCAAGAACGACTAGAGGTACAGGCTGACACCAGAGAGTAGAGGACGAAAGACGGATTTCTTCCGTTCCCGGCGCCGCTCGAGAAGAACAACACTCCATGATGTGTAGTGTGATGAACATTTGATTTCTAATATGTAGTGTGTGAATTGATGAACTTTTTATTGTATCATGACTACTTGTGTAAACATTTGGCTTTTTTGTGACTATGTATCTTGATCGGGCACTAATTAAGTGATATGTGTGATGACATATTGATTAATGTGTTTGTCTCTTTATGTGTCTGTCAAATATACATGTATTTATGTATAAAACTGTATATACCGGTATTTGTACAGCAAAATGAGCAAAATGGACAAAATGCCCGAATTTTCTGCTTCACATTTCTTTGGCGCACCAATTTTTTTTGTGGCGCACCATGCAGGCGTGCGCCACAGAATTATTCTGTATGGGGTCCTGCCGAGCTATTTCTGTGGCGCACCAGGCTGGGTGCGCCACAGAAAGTTGAAATTTCTGTGGCGCATGGACCCCGTGCGCCACAGAAAAAAAATTGTGGCGACGATTCTGTGGCGCACCGGCAAATCCTACGGGTGCGCCACAGAAAGTGAAAACCATGCGCCACAGATAGTGGTTTCTGTGGTAGTGCATTTGGTGGTGCGCAGCTGTGTACACATGGTGCAGGCTCAGCTCACATGACATCTTCTTGACTTGATCTGGTCTAAATGCATCTCCAATAATGGGGCATAGTTTAACCAAATTTACAGGTTCTAGGCAGGGGCCAATCGATTAAAGAATCGACACACCGCACTAGGGTGACCAAATCCAAGCAAAGAGTACAAGTCGAGGAAACAAGTTGAAAAGAGTTGATACCTTGGGCGATTAAATTTTTGAAAAGAGTTGAGAATTGTTATTTACTACTACCATTGGTCTACCAGTTTCCATATAATCGTACTAACTATTTGTGTTCCAACACTTGCTTTAGTGTCGATCATGTCACTTTTTGTGTGTGTACAAGTTAGATATAGCATGCAACCACCTGTCCACATACAGTAATCATATATGTGCAAAAGTAGTAGAGACTATATTGGATTCGTATCGGCGTCTCCGCTATTTGTTGGTCTATTTGGAATTGTCGAAATGATATTATGCTTAACAGAAAAGATAATTTTTATGTCATACAGCTTATTCACCGGGCGGTCCACTGCATACAGTTATGAGTTTTCCTGCTGCCTTCAAATCAGCAGGACCTTATGGAGGCTGGGTGCATGCGACTGCTGTGTGTGGCACAGGATTTTTTCTCCGGCATACGTGGCAACAAATTAGTCGATTTTCGTAGTCTTTCCTTTTATGTGTCTTTGTTGGGTTGAGGCATGTCTCGACTTTTACTCTTTTGGGAGATGTTAGCTGAATAAGATACTTTTGAACTCTATAATAAGCGGATGTATGCATTAATCGATTCAGAGACTGGAATTAATAAAATTCACTTTTCTAAAAAAAGAGACGAAAGGTGGAGTCTACAGTCTTTAAATTTTATAAATTCAACTCGGTTCTTATCAATCCACAATCGATCCAGTATATGTGAAGTTGTTTTTGAATTTTTTGGCATTTACATATAGAATGCATTTTAAAGGGAACATAAGCTCTGGGTGCAAAACCGCCGCTCCAATATCTTTGTTTGTATAAGTCCGTAAACACCTGTTTGACAGGGGCCCTAAATCAGTCGAAACTATCTATCAAGATAGACTCGATACAGCATGTCTTCAATAAATGTGTGTATCCCATATAGTTTCGATATCCTGTTAATAGCATAGGGGCGCTGTCTTGGTCGCCGCGACCCCGCCGGCTCAATGGCGAGCACCTTCCCAGAGGGCCCTCTGCTCCACTCCCGATGTGCGGCAGGGGTGTTGTGGTCATCCCGATGCGTGGGAGGCACAGCGGCGTGTTGTTCTCCTCTCTGGTGTTCCAGGAGAAATCCCCGATCCTGGCCTTACGACCCTCGTGGATCAAGTAATTGCGTCACCTCCGCGTTGCTTTTCCTCCTTGGAGGCATCGCTTTCGAGCCTGGTATGTGTCGGGCGACATTGCCTATCGCCTCCCTACCGGTCCTTTGGCTCATGCCCCTGCGGATTGGGCAGTGGTCATGGTGACCCAACAGAGCTCCCTGGATGTCATGGGGTGGCCTTGGCGTGCGTCGCCCTTCGACCACGGGGTCGGCACACTGGTGTCGTCGCCCCAGTCTCGGCTATCCGATGCCCTTCGACTGTGTTTGGTCTCGGCGGCGCACCGCCCTTTGGCCATTCGACGCCCTGTCTCGGCTATCCGACGCCCTTTGACACGGTGTCGTCGCACGGACTCGGCTATCTGATGCCCTTCGACGCGGTGTCGTCGCACGGACTCGGCTATCTAACGCCCTTTGACTGTCCCAGCGAGATCCATTGGTGTGCTCTTGTTTGGTGTTCACGTATTCTACTACCTAATCCAATGGGATAGGTTCTCACCGGAGATCTTCCTCCGGTGGATTGCTAGGTGTTGGCATCAGGGGGGGTTTTGTTGGCTCTGTTTTGCCAACCTCCCCCTCCATAGTGTTTCTAGTCTTCTTTTTCATGTATTTGTTTGTCTTCTCTTCCTTATATCCCCAGAAACTTCTCCATCTGTTTGTAAGAACATAGCCCGTCAGGCTCTTTCAATGAAATATAACAACCGGTGGGGAGTAATCCCCCCTCCCCGACATTCTCGAAAAAAGACTACTCATAGTGGGGAGTATAATACACTACTATCATGCATATGATATTAGTATATATTACTATCTCTATAGTGTATAGTAACATATGTGTGGTATTATATAGTCATGCATTTATTAGTATATACTCATTTTGCCTTGAAATCCGTTATTTTATGGTATCTATCTATGATACCACCATCATCTCTATTATTTAATTCCATGCCACATCACTATTTGTGCTTATGTGGCACTTATATTACTATCTATGTTACTCTCATTATGGATAGTCTATGGTTCCTAGTAACCATTCATGCATGTTAGGATTATGTTTAATAGACAATCAATTCATGACGTGTGTATTCCATATGCTATTTCTTTACTTGTTTGTGCAGGTGGGTAAGCATGCTGCCCCACCTACAGCCGTAAGAGCCAGCACATATATACTAGCTCTCAAAATTCCAATAAAGTCAACTTTGGTTCCCTCTATTAATTATCGGTTCCTTACATACAAAGCTACACTTCCATTCTTCGCGTGATGTGTTCATGAAATATTCAAATGCAGGTTGCATCCCTCGGTCGCAAAATAAGTGTATTGCATTTGTTTAAAACTGGATTTACTTATACATAAAACATGCCTAGATACACTCACTATGGGGCAAAATTAAGACAGTTATTTTTATATGGAGGGAGTATAATTCAACTAGCAACTTGTGTTGCTCATTTGACTGAGACGTATGGAACTAACCAGTCTGAAACTATCATTCTAGATTGATTTAATACAGCGTGTGCAGAGTAATGTACGTAGTCGCTACTAGTATAGCTTGAAGCTTCATTATTAATCTAGATGGATTTAATACAGCGTGTGCAGAGTAAAAGTACGTATTCGCTAGTCTAGCTTGAAGCTTCATTATTTGGGCTATTCTTGCAGAAGAGGCTCCATAGTTGTTTACACGATGATGTGCAGCTTGAACATGATGATCCCAATTTTGTAGCTGGACGTCACCTCATCTTCATGAGCAAGCAGCAGCGTCATGTCCTGCATGCCTGGCCGGCAATGGGCTTGGCTCGATTGAGTATACGGAAGCGCGTCGCATCACTTGATCTGGCCCACGGGCGTGCTGCTCTACGTCGCACGGAGCTACACTGATACGCGTCATCATCTTCCTGAATCATGAAATGCAGCCCAAGAAGGCCTCTCTTCCTTTTGAGGAAATAAAGTTGATTCATCTTTTGCACGTTTACAGTGCTTTCTGAAAGCTGACGATTAACTCTTTTTTTTCCGAATGTTTCAGAAAATGGATGATGATGAGTAAACCTGGCGACTTAATTACACAAAGTTGTACGCCCTGAAAATTTGAACTTATTTACAAGAATATCTAGTTGACCCGCGAGCTTGTGAACTGCAAAGAACTAAATGCAAAAATGTCACACCAAGAAATTCAGGTTAACCTTGGTAACAACATACTCACTCTGTACCAAATTATCCTACGTTTTGGGATTAGTCAAAGTAAAAAATTAAACTTTGATTAATTATATAGGAAATATCTATGTTTATAATATGAAATGTATATAATATTAAAGTAAATTTTGTGGAGATTCTAGTAATATTTATTTTTATTATAGATATTGATATTTTTCATACAAACTTGGTCAAGGTTCACAAAATCTGACTCTGACTAATTTCAAAACACAGCGCAATTTGGAACAGAGTGAGTAAATGAATATACACACTGCACTTTCCAGATTCTAGCTACACTAACTCTGTTTGGAACAACCAAATTTTGCAAAAATCCATCATGTAGTCGTTTTGTTTTCAACAAAAACTTCTGTGAACAAAAATAGTAACTATATATGGTACTCAGTCACATAACTACAGGACGCTCAACCAAACTCTATAGTTTTGTACAAGAGGAATTTGGGAAACTTGGTACCTCAACTGAACAGCCACGGTTAATCGAATACTCAATATAGATGATTCAATTATTTTAGCTAACTTGAGGATAGTTTGCTGCATAATCAGACACCCAATACTTGCTGCATAGGCTGCAACCAAGCAATCAACGAAGGGATCAATAGATGACAGTTTGCAAAAAAAATGTGCTTTAAATTTGGCCTGACCTTAAAAAAAATTCATCCGCCGCCACTGGCCACAACAAACACAGTGGACAATCCCTCCTTTGAAACACTTCAACATACCTCCCACTTGTCTGACGATATCCAACACAAATATAGTGTCATGCTTCATAACCCTACTTTTACTCTTCCTGCTGCTCAATTGCAAGATCATTTAGGCGCGCGTTGCCGCGCCCGTCCATTAGAAAAATAATTTTTTAGGAGTTTATGTAGATATATTTGAATTTTAAAATGTTAAAAAGTATGGCACCATGTTTTGTGATAATATTTGGTCTTATAAGAACACTTGGTACTGTGATATGAAATTTTGTTTTCATCTGAAGCTAAAATCTCTCATAGAATAATTAGTAGTTTAATGGAACAATGGCATGTAGGATGAACAAAGAGAGAATATGTGTGATCTTCCATTTGCTTCAAATTATTTTTATTTACGTAATATGTTTTGTAATCCTATATATTGTTGTTTTGTTCTGGTCATGCCACGATTTGCAAAAATAAAAAATGCACTGAAATAGAAATGAAGATATAATCCTATATGTGTCGCCATTACCTTTGCACTAACTTATGAAAAACTAAAAAGCAACTTATATTTTCTTAATTTTTTGTCAATATATTTGAGTTGCAAAAGAAGCATGTGATTGTAAAGCTAATTTTTTCATGCACACATAAATTTATGATATGTCACTTGGATAGAAGTACGCATTGTCAGACCACTAATTTCAAGTAACAATATTGATTGAAAGTGCCATGGAAAGACATGGCACTGCCCATTTTTCCAATTAAACTGTACTACGGGAACACACAGGAAAGACGATTGAATACTATACAATGTTTCATCAGGCAATAGAGCATTTACTGATAAAATGCTACTTACAACACAAACAAGGCCATTGCTGCAAAATGGTAATCAAAGCTACAACAGGTAAAATTTTCATTGATGCAGTCCTCTCCTTTCACAACCGAGGAGTTTGTATGGCCTAGTCTTCTCCTGGAAAAGGATGTAGTCCTCTCCTTTGTTCTTCTTTTACTTGCCATATTCAATATGCATTTTGCATTGCGTTTGCTATTTTTGCCTGTAAGTGCAAGTTGATGAGGATTTGTCTGGGATGGCACACCGATCGAGTTGAGGAACGTCACAGTTAGTTAGCATAGTGAACATCACCCAATCTTTAGACAAAAATTCAGGGTCAATCTATAGAACTATACCTTCTATCGCCTTGATGAGAATGAAACATTACATTGTACTGAGGCATTACACCCATATATATTCATAAATTATATTTGGAGGTTGTAATCAGTGTTGTTCCTCTAAATGTTTGACTATATAATGTTAAAATTGATCCTGAAAGCTAGATGGCACAACAAAAAATGTATCTACATAAATCCCTGATATTCATGATACATAACAGTGCATATTTGTAAGGTGGAAAATTAACCAGGAAAAGAGATAGTGCCCAACCTTGTACTTGTTTGAGTCACCTGGTTAGAGGAGGTAATACCAACAGAATATATGTTGCACCACATCCATTCTTCGCCCCTAGACATCCTATTAGCAAGCCCAAGCTTGTAAGTTCCAGGGCTGCACGCCATAGCAGCTGAACCCTACTTCAGAGTAAGGGTGGGCGTTCGGTCTTTTCGGTTAGTTCGGTTCGGTCTTTTCGGTCTTTAACAATTTCGGTCATCTAAGAAATGATACCCGTAATAAATTCGGTCTTTCTGGTTTTCTGTTCTTCGGTCTTCGGGGGGAATCGGTACCAAGTGGGAAGCGATCGACTGGTCTCTCGCGCACGGGAGAATTTATAGTACGTTGGGCTGGACTACTCAATTGTTGAGCCTAGAGACTAGATGACATGCTTGGTTGAGTAGTTGAGCATATAAACTAGATGTACAGAAGCTAGACTGGCACACAAATTTGGCTGCTTCCGTACGCAATTTACTCAAAATAAAATAAAATCGGTCTTTCGGTCTTTTCGGTCTTTTCTAATTTGCTACCCAAATTTCTTATTTAATTTCGGTCTTTTCTAATTCGCTACCCAAATTTCTAACGGTCTTTTTGGTCTCGGTCATTTCGGTTTCGGTCTCGGTCTTTTTGGTTTCGGTTTTCAGTCTTCGGTTTTTATGCCCACCCTTACTTCAGAGATAGGTGGCGATGGATTCCCAAAGCATTATATTTAAGGACATCATTCGAGACCAGCTAGAGATAAACAAAACAATAAACGCATGATTTGAGAAGACTCCAGGGATAGAAATTAGTTATTATTTGTTTAGTAGAGTAATATACCTTTTATCGCCTTGACAAAAATCTTGCATAGAGTACTGATATTTGCAGAATAAGTTGTTATTTGATTATGCAAAATATGAAGCCTCACTACAAAACTGGTGCCACGAGAGTCTGTGAACAATATAAATCAACACCTAATTGATAAAGTAAATATCAGATCATCTAACTAACCTGGTCCGCAGCAATCCAAAACGTCAGCTCATCAAATTCCTAGTCTAGAAAATGAACCAGCCTCCAACTCTCTCATAGGACATCGCAAAAAACAAAAACAAAAAAACTCTCTCATAGGAATATACGAGATGCAGACATCAATGTACGTGCAACAAAGATACAACTAAAACCGTTATAGGAACATACGGCTGTTGTACTGCTCGCCTGAACTATGGAACTCCAATCGCTTCCACATAGCACTGGCCCTCAGCTTCCTCCGATCAGCCGGCGTGGCCTTCGTTTCTGCCACTCCTCAGTTGCCTGTTGTCCTGCGATTGGATCAGATCAATTTGTTTGATCTTATTGGTAGGCAGCAAAATAAACAGGACGAAAAGGGAGATTTAAAGGGTAGATGGGCTGTGGGAAGCAACCTAGCCGAGAATCATGGCTCTTGGAGGTTATGTTGCCACACTGAGAAGGGGAACGAAGTGAGAGTGAGGCGTGAGAAGAATATATAGGGGCAGAAGTGAAGGAGATGAGGCAGCACTTGCCGCCGGCGATTTGTGCATGATGGCTGCCATCACTGCCGTAGAAGAACTGAAAAATTATTGCATCTTTGAATGCCGGCGATCCGTCGATTCATCACAATCAATTCGAGAAAATTAGGAGGCATGCCTGGGAGGATGGCGGTCGATTCGCGTGCCGCCGGTTGCCTGCTCGTTCGTCTTCTCCTCACGGTCGGACGGAGCGATCCACTCTGGCACGGATCGATCCTCGCACGGTCTCATCGCTCGCCGCCTCGTCGCCGCACGCATCGATCGGATCAATCCGACCGGTTCCTCATCGCAGCGCAGCAGGGATCGGTGGCCCCGTGAGCGGCCCGTCGCTCCACGACGCCCCGCGTGCGTGCTCGGTCGGTCGTGCGACCCGTCGCTCCTCCGTCGCCCTGCGTGCGTGCTTTCTCGGTCGTCTCCTCGCCTCTTCTCACCAGCCCGTACGCGTGCGGGTAGAGGTGTAAACGGATCGGATCGGATCGGATTTTGCCTCTACCATATCCTTTACCATATTTTTTACTCGGATTCGGATTGGATCGGATAATCAACGGTTGCGGATTCGGTAACGGATATATATGTGCACGGATTCGGAACGGAAATAGAGCGGATTCGTGGCGGAAATAAAATTAATCGGATCGGCATGCGTAATGTACATTATCAACCCACAAAATTAAAAATAATCGCTCTACAACTTAATAACCTAACAAAGTTGTATTCTATAGTCTTTACAATGACCATTCAAGTGAGTTTTTGTTCAACAGATGAACTACACAACTCTTTAACTATAAATTTTGCTCTATTAGTATAGATATTTCGGTAGAAAATCGTATTATTCGGATTATAACTATCGGATAATCCTAATTAATGTTTGGATAATTCATATTCGGATGCTATTTTTCATACCGTATCCGGGTGTTCAGTTCGGAATCGAATATCCTTATCCGTCGGATTCAATAGAATCGGATATGGATTGTTTAAAACGGATTCAGCGACGGATTCGGTGCGGAAATTATCCTATCCGTTTACACCCCTACGTGCGGGTGACCAGTATAGTTGGGCCTCGCAGCTACTCAGGCCCAAATAAACCAGGAAACGCCTATTTGATACCTAGAGCAGCGTCCTTTAGAGATTTCGGCCCATTTTGAGACCAATCAGCATCTAACGGCTAGGAAGAAGCAGGCAAGTTGATCTGACGGCTTAGAATGAGCAAAACGTGAAAGTGGCCTGGTTAGCATCCTAGATGGCTCAGTTTTAATATCCCTAATTTAGTATGGAATCTCAAAATTTCCATAAAATCTAACAAAATGAAGATAAATTCAACTGCCCCTTTTCTTCCTCTGGAGAAAGGGAAGTCTCTTTGGGAGCTAGCCAACCTCCTATCTCGTGGAAATCATGAAAGTAGGTGCAATAACCTGACACTCACGATCAACGCAAACCCATTCTCAACCCTTTGTCTTCCTCAAAACCAACGTCTGCATCCAAGGATAGACCATGCAGAAAAATATTATATTAGCCAATGCATGAAAACAAAACAAAGTTTGCCCTAACTTTCTACCTTGTTTTCGGTCCCCTTTTATCGGCGGTACGGCAGCCAGGCAAGAGGTGGTGTAGGCGGTAGGGTTCTGAGGGGGGCGAGGCGGACGTATACGGTGGGGTCTCCATGGCGTAGAGTTGAAGCGATGGGGTAATGATAACCTAGAGAGGTAGCATGCGTTGTGGTGTCGGGCAGGGGGAGGATAGAGGCGCCAACGGGGTCGAGGCAAGCTAGAGAGGCAGCAAGTTGGTAGTGGTTGGGCAACGTAGGGGGCGTAAGGACGGGAAGATGGAGGCGAGTTGGGGGTCGATGGGAAATGGCGGGGTGGTGTGGGACGACGTAGGGATGTGAAACATGCTAGGATGGGGAATGACGAGGGGCAGATCGGGTGAGAGACTTAGGCCTAGTTCCTTCTCGGCTGACAACCGACCACCCGCAGGATAAGTGGTAAATAATTGGGAACGGGGATTTTCGACAGTAATAGAAGCGAGAGATTAATTGATCCTTTGATTTATAGGATAGAAAAATATAGTAATAGTAAACCTGTAGAAATAGCATGTCATGTCTAGTTTAATCCTATGGGAAGCCTTTAATTGCGGTAAAGGAATTTTCTTACGGGAAGGGAGCAGAAACCTCATGTTATTTCCCTGTAAAAATTATACTACAATATTCCTATAGGAATATTTCCTATGATTTGATCCTAGGAATTAAACTCACTTTCGGCAAAAAAATCCAGAAGATTTCAATTCTCTACAAATCCTTTAAAGTGAGCCCTAACTAACATCAAGTCACCCTTATCCTGCGGTGAAAACTCCTTAAAATTCAAACCATCGTCGCCCTCTCCGAAAAGCTCACATTCCGTCTCACTGCACGCGGGCCCCACCAGTCAGTTTCCTCTTTCCCCCCAATCGACCCTAGCTAGTGAGGGTCAGCAATGGCTCTGAGCTCGCGTCCCCCCGCCGGCGCGCCGGCGTTGACCCGCAAGTGGAGGTCCGCCGACGAGCCGCTGTCTGCCGTGACCAGGCGCCGCAAGGAAAGGGGGCGTCCACCCGAGTTTGTTTGGAATCCCATCCCCGCCGACAAAGCTCGGGCCAGGTTTCCCAAACGCTACCAGCGCGCCCCGACGGCTTCCAAGAGGTATCTGAAGCCCGTTCCTATCCCCAGATCTCTCTCTCTCTCTCTCTCTCTCTCTCTCTTTCTCTGAATGTGTGTGATGAATGATGTTTTTGCATGTGCGTTTCTGAATGTGGGCAGGAATGGGGAGGAGGAGGAGGAGGTGGAGGTGAAGGCGCGCTGCCATTACCGGGCAGCCAAGGTGGAAGGAACCCTCTATAGGCTGGGTGATGATGTGTATGTAGTGGTAATGATGATCTTCCTCCACACCTCTGGTTTCGATGCTGTAAAATCAAGAGTCCTCGGTTCCTTAGTTGCGCCACAGCCACTGCTACTCCACTTCTTTGTTTCTCCTATGAAATTTCCAGCTCTCCCTGTGTGTGCGTGTGTGTCAAATTGTATCACCTTCCACTGTGAATATGGTTGCTGCTGTAAAATCCTTGATATCTTGTACATGTTTCCTTTCATCATTGTTACTATTTAGGCTGCCATGCCATGCTATTACTCTGCCATGTGATTCAGTTGTGCTTCTTCTGTGAAATCGATGATCCCATCATCACTGTTAGTTACGCCAACAGCATAACTACTCTAGTTCACTATAGATTTGTTTTTCCGCATCTGCTTGCCTTGCTTAGATGCATTTCTGGTACCCAATTAGGCCCATGTGACGTATGCACTGTGCATATCGCTGCTGATGTAAAAGAATCCTCGCCATCTTTTAGAATTTCGATGCCGGCGGAGAGGGATCAAATCATGTTTTAGCTTTTCAAGTGAGGCCCATTTTGTAAAATGTGAGGGCTTGGTTGTAGTTTTTGATATTTTCAAGGCCCTCAATGTAACTGTAACCCACCGTTAAGTTCGGTGTTTTGGCAACCGCGTTTCGTGTTACAAAATATAAACACATGCGTCGTGGACGTACATGGCCTAGTTTGGCAGCAAAGTATTTTTGGAGTATTCATCCAATACCACAGTTTCTAAAAAAAAAAATTGTACGTAGTATCGAATACTTTGACGCGTTTGGATGCAGTGAATACCGTGGTTTTAAAAGCACGAAGTATTGTCCAAAACTTCATCTTTTCTGGCAATGTTGGATACTTTAATCCTGACCTGTTTTAAAAACTGCGTTGCCAAAGTAGGAGTAAATGCTTTTCTTGTGGAGGATAAAACACTCGTTGTTGTGTCGTGGAAAATGCAATAAACGTGGAGGAATATTCGTGGGATAATCCGTGTGGACTATACCCGTGCCGTCCGAGGTCGAGAAGGAGAAAAGGAAAAGGCTCTCCGAATTCGGGTCAGAGGCAGCGACGGGCGGCGCCGTCGCCCACGCACGCCTCACCTGCCCTATTTCTACCTCCTGCCGGGATTGCGTCTCGGCCGCCGCGACGGACAGATTCACCACCAGCGACGACACCCACAGATTCCTCTGCCTCCCTCACAAATATTACAAGTGCAATCTGTTTGGTTAAGAAAAAGGTGAAACTAACAGGGGACGTCCAAACATTTCAACAGAGTTATAACTCATTTAGTTCTAGAGAACACGGTGGGGATGTGTCCCTTTTGTACCTACAGAGAATGCGAGGATGAAGCCGCGATTCTAACCAAGATGCAGAAACGATGCCAGGATCGCCACTAAGCACAAACAGAAGGCGGTGGGAGAGTCTTGAGAACCTGTCGCCTAGAACGGTGATATAGAAAGCTGACCTGCAGCCTCCAGGGGAATTTGGTGCGTGAAGTACCCCAGTTCCATGCTGCAGATTAGCACGGTTAATTGGATCGTCCAAACCAGTTACTACCATAGCTCATAATGTATTTGTTCCGGACGGTCGTTCTTCAGTTCCCTGAATTTAAATCAGCCTGAACAAAATCTGGCAAGTTGATTCAGGCCCTGCGGTAATACACTCTCTGGCTCATTCCATCTGCCAAATTTCCTGCACAATCAATAATTTCAACACTGTTGTTAACTTGGATCCAAGTGTTGTAGATAATTAAATTGTTTCGTTCAGATCCAGAAAAAAAAACGGTTCCAAATGTTATGCACTGGCCGGTGCTGCAAACTAATCCCTAAGTTACTGTGTGGATCTTTGCATTGGCATAGGATCACAACACGTACTGTAGGAAATGAATGCATTTGCCCTTTTCTATGTTTATGTATTGGAAAAAAAGAGGTCTTATTTAACAAAAGCTAAAGTATATTTATGCATGGAAGAACCCTCTAAGAATACCAAAACAGAACATATTAAATTAATGCAACAGATAGCGTGCATATGCTTAGTTGCTGTGAGATTTCACACTCTCATCTCATTGACATTCGTGCTCTACATGTGTCAGGCAAGTTAAGCCTTGATGCATACCAGGATGGCATAAATGGCAGTTACAAAGATTACAAGTACAATCTGTTCGGTCAAAAAGGATGAAACCTTTTTTCGAGAATGTAAAAAGGGATGAAACTAACTGAACCCCCAAAATTTTCACCAGAGGTATTACCGTAAGGCCTTGTTCGGTTATTCCCTTCCCCGCCGGTATTGGCCGGGTTTCACGAGGGTTGACCTCACGCGGATAATTTCCTGGCCAAATGATTTTTTTGTGTTCGGTTACTCCCGGCCGGGGTGAATTCCCTGCACAAATCCTGCTCATTTATTTCCACGGGAAAGAATCATCGCCTCTCAACCCGTGGAATTAATCCCGAGACGGAACGAACGCTAACTGACCGACGACCCGACGGGAGTGGCAGCGCCGCAGCAGATCCTCCTTCCACCTCTCGATTCATGGGCAGTGGCTAATGGAGCACGTCTCGTCGGCGGCGGCGCGGCCAAGCCGGACATGAGCACGAGCTCGCCGCGGCTAATGGAGCACGTCTCGTCGGCGTCGGAGAGGTCGGCAGCGTGCGACCGGATCCACGCGGTGGTGCAGACGAAGCTGGAGCCACTGCCGCCGGAGAACATCTCGTCGGTGAAGGACTCCTCCAGACCGGTGTCGAGCGCATCATGGTGCTCCAGATTCAGGAACAAGAATTTGCAGGGATAGGGGAGACTCGACGGGATTAACCGAACATGGATTTATGGGAGATGTCGAAGGGGATTTTGGGATTTAATCCCTGGGTGGCGGAGTAGGGATCACCCAATCCCCAGGTGGGTCCTATCCTCTACTAGGGGATTGTTTCCCATCCAACCGAACAAGGCCTCAGGGTGCTGGCCACGTATCCCCGTTACCACCAAAGTACGAAGAGAGGGATATATGAAGAGGTGAGCTCTGAGCTGACAAATCGGTAGAGGGGAGCGAGCCGGTTCCCTCCGCATCTTTACTACGGAGATACGAGCACAGTCGCGGCCGAATCGAGATGGTGGTGCGACATCTAAGGAACGGACATGGCAGTTCGTCTGACTGGTTAATAAAAAACCTTCTGACAATTATGGTTTTTTAGAAGACGTCATGTGTTGGATCCGTTTTATGACCCAAAACCATGGACGGTGGGCGATGGCGAGGCGGGGACCAGCGATCCCGGTGATCCCGACCATCTCAGTGGCCGTGATCCATCCCCAGCGACTCCGAGCGGGTACGTCGACGAGCTCGTCCAACAAGGCCACGTCACCGGGTTTCGTGGGCGGGAGGTTTTTGAGGACGGACCAGGACGAATCCTCGGAGGAGGACGAGGAGGTGGTGCGACGGATCGGGGGCTCTCCGCGGCGGGCTGGACCGGCTTGGCGGTGCTCGGCGCCGGAGATACCTGTGAGGCGAGCGAGGTCGTCGTTAAAGTATGGTGGTGCTCCGAGGAAGGAACCTAGGGTTCCGGATCTGCGGGGCCCCCAGGCTATCCCGTTCCGGCGAACTCCATACGAGGATCAGGTGCGTGCTCGTCCGATTCTGGAACTAACCAACTTCCAGGATTGGTTTGTGCAGGCAATCGAGGTGGCCGCCATGGATGGGGTTCGGACGCGACCAGGGCGGGGAAAGGATTTTCAAATTGACGACGATGGGATGGGTGTTCGGCCGGCCCGTCCGAGCGTGGTGATTTCTCGAGAAGAGAAGGCTCAGATCGGTTACAGGCTGCCATCTCTCCCAACCCTATTGCAAGGCATCTGGAACCCGAGGGAGAGAGGGAAGGACGGAGGCGGCGCATCTGAAGCGGGAGCGATGGCTGGAGATGGTGGAAGAAATTGGAGGCCGGCGGGCAGGTCCAACATGGGTGCGGGTAGAGGTGCGCAACCTCTACAGCATACTGGAGGCGGGGGAGAGTGGGGTGGGGGCAGAGGTGGTGGCGGTGGCTATGTCGTGCCGCCGGATCCGAATTTCTACCAGGAGCAGCAGCTGCAACAGCAGCAGGGTGATTTTGGTTTTGGGCAACCGCCGCCGCAGACCATGACGCCACAGCAAGGTGGTGGTGCGTATGGGGTTTTAGGGAGCAGTTCAATTACCAGGACCAGCAAGTGCAGCAGCAGCAAGTGGGATTCGGACTGGGGCAACATCCACAGCAGCCAATGCCACCACAGCAAGCTGGCACATGTGTATGGAGGAAATCAGCAAAGTAGTGATCCTCGGAGGTTTGAGCAAAGGATGGTGCAGAAGTCGGTGGGGGTGGCAAATCAAGGCCAAGGTGCTGCCAAACCCGTGTCACAGTCGATGTCGGCAGACAGTGCAAGTTCTGGACATTTGGCTGCAGCAGGATCATCTGGGGATAGTGCAAAAGGTCTGGGGGGTGAGCGGCAGTGGTGCAAATTCGGCGGAAAGTGCTGAGGTGAAAGGTTTGCTGCGTTTCAGGTGTAATCTGACCGGACATATCATAAAGGATTGCAAGGTGCATCTTTACTGTATCCATTGCGGTAAGGAGGATGCGCATTTATCTGATCGTTGTGGGATGCTCACAAGAATCTATCCAGTGGTCAAACTGGTGGGATGTGCGAATGATGGTCTCCAAATGTTAGTAGCTCGGACAGGGAAGAAGAGTGCAATAGATAAAACAAGTCAGTTGATGGGCCTAATTCAAGTCCTTGAGGGATCTCTTACGGGTGAACAACTGGAGAAAGCTTTATGTGACCAATTTCCATGGGGAGGCGCATGGAAAATGAAAGGGTATGGGAGCAATTCTTTCACAACAAAATTCCCATCTGTCCTCCGGTTGCAGGAGCTCAGTGAGTACCCCATGTTTGGCTTGAGAGGATCTAAAGCTATTGTCAAAGTTAACAAATGGTCACCATCCACAATGGCAGCGTATAGGTTGTTCTCTGCCTGGGTGAGGGTGCCTGGTGTCCCTCCTTCATTAAGGCACAAGGATGGTTTTGCGGAAGTTGCTTCAACTATTGGGACCATTCCGGAAGTGGACATGGAGGGCTACAGGAAGACGGATGAGATCAGGATGAATGTGGGGGTAAAGGATCCAGACAGAATTCCTGATATGACTGAACTGACAGATGACCCGTTTATATATCAAATTTTCTTTGAGCTAGAGGGGATAGCTGAGACAGGGGGAGACTGGTTGATGGACAAGTGGTCAGATTGGAAGGTACACCAAGATCCAGGGAAAGTTCAGACAAAAATGCTGAGGACAGGCTAGCTAAGAGATTTAAGAATGGTGAAGGGGGACCCAGTGGAGAGAGAGCTATGACAGATGAGGAGATGGTGCCTTCGAGCCAACCTGAGGTAGACAAGATGGCAGAAATTGAGCTGAGAAACAAGGTTCTAGAAAGCATGTCTCGTACTAAGAGCAATACTGCATCAGACAATGGGATGCAGACAGATGAATTCCTGGTAGGGGTGCAAACATCAACTCTCTGTTATGATGGGAATGGCATACTAGTGAATTCTGGAACGGAGGGTGCTAGGGTGACTAGTGATGAGAACAGTGCAGCTCGGATTGTGGATGAGGATTCTGACAGTGATGATGCTGAGTCATTTGCAAGGAAGGTGGGCTTAGGAACGCAGGCTATCACAAAAAATCGGGATGCAGTGGACTCTGAGATGGCACGGGAGGAAGAGCAGTTGAGAGGTAGAGATTTGGACAAAGACAAAGATAAAGTTGTGGATGAGAAGAGGAGAAGGACTGGCAGGGGAAATTCTGAGGCAAACGTGATGGACAAAGCAATGGACAGGGCTAAGACGAGGAATTTGGAGACTGCAGGTAATATTCCTTCCCAAGTCTCTGTGGCTGATCTAAATGTGGCTCGGTTGAACTTACAGGATCTTGCAAATAAAGTAGGTATCAGTTTAGGAAAAAATAAAGTAGAGATTGATGCTTCTGTGAGTGTGATTGAGAATTTAGAAATTGCTAGAGCTAATTTGTTCCAGGCTAATAGCAGTAAAGATAAGTCGCATTTTAATTCTAAGAAAGTAGAGAGTAGTGTGGTAGAAAAGGAGGATAGTAGAGATCTTTTTTCTGATGATGATGCTGTAGATGAGGAGGATTTAGAGTAAGATGATACTGTTAGGTTACTTGCCAGCCTTGGAGGTGGTGGTAACAAGTTTAGGTCTATAGGTAAGAGCAGCAGTATAGGCTTTGTAGTAGGGAGAAGTAAAGTTAATGGAACAGTTAAATTCAATATCTGATGTCTGGTTTCACCTAGAATGCTAGAGGCGTAGGTGACCCTGATAAGGGTTTTTTTTATTCATGATGTAATTTGTAAGTATCGTGTTAGCTTCCTAGGGATACAAGAGACTAAGAAAGCTTCCTTTTCAGATACTTGGTTAAAAAGTATTATTGGTAATTACAATTTTCATTGGGCTTGGGTGTCGTCTCAAGGTCAGTCTGGTGGTATTTTGATGGGAGTGGATGTTGATGTGTTCGATATTATTTATACTGAAATAGGGAGATTTTATGTTTTGATGTGTGTTAAGGAGAAAGCCTCCGGGTTTGTTTGTATCATTGTGTCAGTTTATGGGGCGCCCCATGAAAAAGATAAAGAGGCGTTTCTGGTAGAGTTCTCTCATATCTGTAGCAAGAGTAATTTACCTATTATAATTGGGGGAGATTTCAATCTCATAAGAAGAAGTAATGAAAGCAATAAACAAAGAAGGCTTTCTAAATGGTCGAGACTTTTTAATGCTGTTATTGAAAACTGGGATCTTAAGGACGTAGAGTTACCAGGGAGGCGTTTTACGTGGTCCCATAACCAACAAGAGCCAATTATGGCTAGATTAGACAGATTCCTTGTAAACACTGAATGGGAAGCTAAATACCCTCTCTCGTTCATTAATTTGCTTCCTAGAGATGTTTCGGATCATGCTCCTCTGGTTATTGATTTAGGTTTAAAAAAAGGAAAAGATAAATAAGCATTTTAGGTTTGAGTTGTGCTGGTTCCTTAGAGATGACTTGAAGGAGGTGGTGAGTAAAGTGTGGAATTCCTTTTATTTCGGAAAGACGGCTTTAGATAAATGGAAGAATAGAGGCCGTAAGTTAAGACGTACTTTAAAAGGTTGGGATATCAACTATCAGGCATTTTACAAAAAAACAGAAAAATGTACTTTCGGCAGCAATTGATAGTATAGATAAAGATAGTGAGGTGTTCGGTTTATCGCTAGAGCAATTTTATAAGAGGAAGGATCTGGAAAGTAAGTTACTAGTTATTAGAAGAGAAGAACAACTAAAGTGGTTCCAAAGAGCTAAGACTAAAGATATTTTACAAGGAGATTCCTTAACTGCTTATTTCATGGCTAGAGCAAGTGGTAGGAAAAGGAAGAGCAAGATTACTAGTTTGTTGCAGGATGAGGGGTTAATTGTGGGGGATGAGGAGATCCTACAATATGCCACTTCATATTACAAAGATCTTTTTGGTCCGGCTGCTAATAATACTAGTATTTCCCTGGATATCGAACTGGAAAATGTGCTCTTGGATAGCGATAGACACAAGTTAGATAAACCTTTTTCGATAGAGGAAATTAAATTTGCAGTTTTTAGTATGAAACATAATGAGAGCCATGGTCCAGACGGTTTCCCTATAGAATTTTATCAACAGTTTTGGTCGCTGGTTAGTGGTGATTTAGTTGTTTTGTTTAACAAATTATATGAGGGGGGACTGGACATATCTAGATTTAATTATGGTTTGATTACTTTATTGCCGAAAAGTTTGGATGCTAGTAAAATACAACATTATAGGCCTATTTGTCTTTTAAATGTTATCTTCAAATTTTTTACTAAAGTCATTAATAATAGAGTGATAGAGGTAGCAGAGAAAATTATCTCTCCGGTCCAAACGGCTTTTATTAAGGGTCGTAATATTTTGGATGGGGTGGTGCTCCTTCATGAGACACTACATGAAATTAAAGCTCGAAAAATAGATGTTGTTTTCTTTAAAGTAGATTTTGAAAAAGCATATGATAAGACTAATTGGAGTTTTGTTTTTGAGATTCTTAAGATGAAAGGGTTTTCCTGATTTGTTTGTTAGTTGGGTTCAAAAAACGGTTGAAAATGGTAAAGTTGCGATTATGGCTAATGATCTAACAGGCAAGTACTTTAAAACGTGTAAAGGGTTGCGCCAGGGGGATCCTTTCTCCCCTATCCTGTTTAACACGGCGGTGGATGTGCTATCAGTTCTAGGAGACAGAGCTAGAGAGAGTGGGCTTATTAAACCTCTTGTGCAGAACCTGCTAGAAGAGGGTTTAGTAATGTTACAGTATGCTGATGACACGATCTTTATGTTTCAGGATGATTTAGAATCAGCTAAGAACTTAATAAGTCTCTTATGCATTTTTTAGCATCTTTCGGGCCTTAACATCAACTTTCTGAAGAGCGAAGTTTTTTGTTGTGGTAAAGCTAAGGATAGGAGCGCTGAGTTTACATCCATCTTTACCTGTGTAGAAGGAGTTCTTCCGCTTAAGTATCTTGGTCTCCCTTTGCATAATAAAAACTGAGAGGTGTAGATTGGAGACCGGCTGAGGACAAAGTAGAGAATAAAGCAGGATCTTGGTTGGGTAGATATACTTCGTATGGGGAGAGATTGATCTTACTTAAGTCTTGCTTGAGTCCACTTCCGTTTTATATGCTATCTTTTTTTTCTCTGCCAAAAGGGACAGGTAAAAGAATGTATTTCTTCCGGAAGAGACTCTTTTGGCAGGAGCAAAAAGATAAGAAGAAGCATCATTTAGTCAATTGGGAAACAATCTATCAACCTAAGGAGCAGGGAGGTTTGGGAGTGATAGACTTATTTACAATGAATGTTTTCTTGTTGTGTAAATTGTTATGGAAGATTGAAAATGAGGAAGGTTTGTGGCAACAGATGATTAGGGCTAAATACTTACACTCGTCTAATTTAGCGCATGTAAAACTTAGAGCTTTTCATTCTCATTTCTGGTCGGGTTTGTTGAAGGTTAGAGATATCTTTTTCAAGTTCTGCAGGAAAAAAGTTGGGAATGGTTGTAGAACTAGATTTTGGGATGATATTTGGATTGGTAAGGAACCTTTTAAAGATGTTTTTTCCAGATTGTACAATTTATCGCATTGCAAGAATATTACTGTAAATAAGGTTTTCTCTGAAGGATGGAGTGTGTTGAAGTTTAGAAGAACACTCTGGGGTGAGTTGGCTGTACTCTGGTATAGATTGCAGGATTTATGTTCTCATGTTAGGCTGACGGATGTAGAGGACAGATGTGTCTCGAATTTAACGAAGTCTGATACCTTTTCAGTTAAATCTCTTTATAATGCTCTGAAGAAATCTCAAGTTAAAGTGCCGTATAGGAAAGTTTGGTTAGTTAAAACCCCCTTAAAAATTAAGATTTTTCTGTGGCTGGTGTTTAAAAAAAGTATTCTCACAAAAGATGTTCTGCTTAATAGGGGATGGAAGGGCAGTGAGAAATGATTTGTTCTGCAGTAACGTAGAGACTATAGATCACTTGTTTTTTGAATGTACTTTGGCTAGATATGCTTGGAGTGTTGTAGCTTCTGCTTTGAACTTGCAATCAGTACCGCGTAATTTTGATGTTGTGCCGGTTTGGCTAGAAAGCTTCGGCACTGCTGATAAAATCCTGTTGTCGACAGGGATTGCTGCATTGATTTGGTCCATCTGGAAAACCAGAAATGTAGCCTATTTCAATGGAGTATATCTATAGGATCCGACAGTTGTTATTTTTCAAACTGCTTACTTTATTTCTTACTGGGCCGAATTGCAGAAACCAGGTCTACGAAGTCTGCAGCGCAAAGGGGCGCGAATGTTAACTCTGGTGGCTGCTGAATTCTTTCATAGGAGGCAGGGATAGGGGCCCCTGGTGCTCCGGATCACTAATGCCTGAGGAGAAAGGAAGTCTTGTTGATGTGGTCGCTGTCGTTCTGGTGTAGAGAGGTCTAAGTCGAGTGTTGGGTGTGGTTGTTTTAAGTTACTGTAATGCTATAGTTTTAAAAGTTTGGTCGCCTCCTGGTTGAGGATCTGTAAGGTTTCTTCTGCTGGTAGTGCGAGTTATGCATACCGGTGGGTCGTTTTTGTAATATGTCTGTCGGGCGGTGTGGCTCGAGGCATGAAGTATCTATGCTGGACTCCTGTGTTATCAGTTTTCAATAATGAAAATTGGGAGCTGGGCTCCTTTAGTTTAAAAAAATTATGGTTTTTTCTGTGGATGGTATGTAAAAGAGGTATACTTACCACAGATATGTTATTGCATAGGGGAGGTGGAGCTAATCCTAAATGTATCATTTTTTCTGCTAAAGAAACGATGATCACATGTTTTTTTAGTTGTTCTACTCGTAAGTATATTTGGAATTTTATTAGGTGTGCTTTCAACTGCAAAACATTGAAGATTTACCTCCGAAACTCTAAAAGACAGAAACTCTAAACTTAGCCAAGGATGGGGGTCGGTGGTCTTGAGTACTGGAGAATGGGAAACTCTAAAAGACAGAAACTCTAAACTTAGCCAAGTATGGGGGTCAGTGGTCCTGCGTATTGGAGAATGACAGAAACTCTAAAATAAATTTGGGGAGCGTTATGTCTATGTGCTTAGAGGCTTGTATTGTTTCTAGTGTCCTGATGTGGTGTTGTTGTTGCTTGTAAGAGCTGTAGTTCTTTTTATGTGCACTAGTAGGAAAAGCCTTATAGATAGAGGTCATAAATGGTCCGTGGCGCATATTTTTTGGTGTATCATGGAAACTGGTGCGTCATGGGTGGCCAATTAGCCGTGGCGCACTAAAATAGTGGTGCGCCACGGCTAAGTGCAGCCTGGGGCTGGCGGTTGGCGCCCTCCTTACCTATGGCGCACTGTATTTCAGTGCGTCACGCGTAAGGAAATAGTATCGTGCTTCCATAGTTGGTGCATCGCTACTACATGCGTTCCGAGCGCACGGTGGGGCTTCCTTTTTCGAGCCATGTGAGGGCATCGTGGACCGATCCGTGGGCTGTGGGTCCGACGGTCGCGGGGTCTCCCCGCCAGCATCTGACAGCTTCTAGCATGCCTGAACAAAGACACCATTCGTGTCTCCACCCATTCGAAGCAGCCATCACTGCTCCCATCACAAGCGGGTGCCCCCATCTGCTGTTAGCCGTGCGATGCAAGCATTGAAGAACAACACGGGCTGTGCCAAGGCAAAGAACGAAAACCCCACTGACGACGCACGATGGAGCCCCCAGCGGCGAGCCGCACGAGGAAAGCAAAAAACGAAGCCCCCCACAAGCGGCCCACGATGGAGGCTCCGGCGGCGAGCCGCGCGAGCAAGGCGAAGAACGAAGCCCCCACCGGCAGCACACAATGAAGCCCCCGACGGCTAGCCACACGAGCAAGGCGAAGAACGAAGCCCCGACCCTCGCGACGGCAGGCCACGCGACGGAGCCCTCCTCCCCCGCACAGCGTCGATCAGGTCCGTAGTGGCATGGTCGAGGTAGACAGCGGTGACGAGGCAGCCACGCTTCTGGCCGAACGCCCTCCAGAACAAAGCCCCTTCCCGACGGTGACGAGGCGCCCTCCACGAAGCCCCTTCCCAAAGGCGAACAGCAATGTTGGTGCGCTACAAAGAAACTGCTTATTTGTAGCGCCTGTTTCGTGTGTAGTGGTGTCGTTGTAGATAGCTAAGTTCCTTAGTAGTTTTTACTTATCCGTCTGGTGCTTTGGATAGCTTACCATACATAGGCCCTCTTCTTTTCAGCTTATTTTCCAGATTCTCCTAGAAACTACCCTCTACCAGATTCTCCCAGAATCTCGTTTTTTAAATTTGTTTAAACTTCTAAATTTGTCTTCCCAATACTTATTTAGAAGTTTAAACAAATTTTAAAAATGAGATTCTGGGAGATGCTGATGAAGGGTAGACTCTAGAAGAATCTGGAAAATAAGCTGAAAAAAAGGAGCCATAGAGTATGCTGGGTGTGGATCGGTGGCGGAGCCACAAGGTATGTCGGGTATGCACTGGCATACCCTGCAGCCGAGCCATGCAGTCATGTACTACTAGTAGTATAGGAAAAAAAAGTACGATCGATCGTTGCAAAACTGCTCAGCTCCGTACAGGCTGCTCAGGTACATGTAGTAGTAAGAAGTAAGAACAAAAAAAAGCACCAATCGTTTCGGCAAAGGAAAAACCGGTCAGCTGAAGTCGTGCGTGCAGCATGCGGTCTAGTAAAAATAAAAGGCAGAACCCATTTCAGAAACCAAACAAATGATATAACCACTTCAGAAGAGAAGTATATATTGGTGTCATTGATAAAATTATTCAACAGCTTGACAATTAGTTTGATGAGATTAATATGGAGTTATTGTCGTGTATGTCAGCCTTAAAATTATTCTACCCTAATGATATCCCGAGCAATTATTTGCTAAACCTTGAATTGCAAGTTGATAATTACATTGATGACATGAGGCTTGTTGACCTCTCAGTTAAACTTGTCGAAACAAGGAGGCATAAAGTGTGTGATATGGTTTACTTGATAAGTTAAGAAATAAGATTAGTGATATAGTCTCTTGGATGATTGTCTAGTCATATACATTCAGTGGCATATTTTATTCGAGGTGAATGACAATGACATAATGGAGAGTTTCATGTCCTTAACGAGGTGTAAGCAAGACAAGTCAAAAAAAGTAGCACTGTAAGTTTCTTTTATGCATATTTCAGGTTATTTTTTTGAATTTATATTTCAGGTTATTAGTATGGGGTTTTAACTATTTGTATGTCAATTTATGCAACTTTCATACTTACTATTTTAGTTACATATTATTCATTGCTTTTATACCGTATTATAATTATTTACTAAATTGGTAAATTAATTTTATCGAAACGGTCAGAAAATTTGGTGCGGCATACCCAATGGAAAATTCTAAATCCGCCACTGGTGTGGATCACAATTTTTTTGTATTATCAGCAGTTCGCGTGAAATACATAAACTTTGTATTATGTATTGGGCAACAGTTTGTAGACCCACCGAACTTGGAGGGCTAGGGATCCTCAATATTGGAAGTTTGCGTGCGCCCTCCGCCTTCGATGGCCTTCGTTGGAATGGACGGACCCGATAAGCTTTGGGTGGGCATGGGCACCCCTTGTGATTTGGTGGACATGGATGTCTTCTATACCTCCACCACCATTGCCATTGGAAATGGGAATATTGCTCTTTCTTGGGACACCCCTTGGCTGAATAGGAGGAAGCCGAAAGGCATAGCCGCACTCATTTTTTAAGCCTCCACAAGAAAAAATTCGATAGTGAAGAAAGCCTTGCATGAAAACTGTTGGATCTCGAAGATTAAGATGGACGCCAATTTGACAATACCCCACCTTCGCGAGTTCATTTTCCTTTGGGTGAAGATAAGCACTGTGAACCTTGACGACGAGGTGGAGGACTCTAATTCGATGGAAGCTCATGGGCAACGGGGAATACTCTTCAACTTCGACCTACAAAGCACAATTCTTTGGGGCCACATGCACCAGCTTGAACAAATCGACTTGGAAGGTTTGGGCTCCACCAAAAATTAAAATCTTCTCATGGTTGGCAACCCACAATAGCCTTTGGACGGTGAACTCTCTTCAAAAGAGAGGTCGTCCAAATTGTGGCCTATGTCCTCTTTGCAAGCAAACTCAAGAAACGGCGGCCCATCTTTTCTTCCAATACCGCTTCACCATAAGAAGTTGGAGGCTGACCAAGGAGTGGCTCGGGCTCCCCTTCCTCAACACTTCTGAGTGGGCGGCGCACAACTCCATCAACTCTCGGTGGACCAATATGTCGAGCAACAACATGCCCAACCGAAAGGCCATGGCGTCCATCACCACGCTCACTTCTTGGACTATTTGTAACTAGAGGAACGCTCATGTTTTCTGCCAAAAATCCGCACCTACAAATGTTGGCCTTAGCATCATCAAGACCGAGGCGTGCCTTTGGGTCTCCGCAGGAGCCAAGCAATTGAGTCATGTAATTTTGCGAGAGTAGTCCCCTGGATGTGTTTTGCTTTCTCACTTTCATGTCAAAACTCTTTCTCTCTTATTTAATAGAAAGAGCCAAAAAAAATTGCCTCCACTTTCAAAAAAAAAGAAATAAAATTGGTGGTGATGAGCCCCTTTGGTCGGAAAAAAAGTTCATCTGATTGGGGAAGACGACCAGACGACTGATTTTATGGGCCTTAGTTGGGTAGGACGTGGGAATGAGAGAGAGAGAGAGAGAGAGAGAGAGAGAGAGAGAGAGAGAGAGGAAAAGAGGGGATTGTTCTAGATTGGGGCCCAACATGTATTTCTTATAGAATTGTTTTATTTTTTTCATGTTGTTGCCTCCAAACACATATTAGTTGTTCAATTATGCAAAATATCCTATATTAGTTGCACAATTAGAGACTTGCCCCCTCTCCTATATAAGTTCCGCTTCGCCACGTAAAATATGTTTTGGCTTTGCACGCGACCCCACGACAAACCCTAACAACAAATCCACTAACTGGTGTTGAGGTCCAAGTTGTTGTTGTTGTTGTCACCTCCCAAAAATCTTCTGACCTACATAAGTTTCTTACCATAATTTTGAAGTTTCCTGCCCCTGTTTGTCTGCCTTTTTTTGTGAAGTTGACTGAAGTTGCCTACCATTGTTTATGAAGTCGTCCACCGCTTTTTATGGAGTTGACTACATGCTTGGAAAAGAGGATGCTGTTTTAGACTGGCCCAACATGTTTTTATAGATTAGTTTTATATATTTGTCAGATTGTTGCCTACAAACACGGCAGTTTCAACCTTTTCATCCCTTGCACGTGGCTCTGCGGCAAACACTTATCTCAAATCGATTCGATGGTGTGAGGCAAACCCTAATCTCACATCGATTCGATGGTGCGAGCTCCAAAGGTCGTTCGCGTCACCTTCCACAACTCCTCTAACTTGTAAAAGTTACCTACCACTGTTATGAATTTACATATCAATGTTAATAAGTGTGTACCAATTGTTTTGTGAAGTTGTCTATTATTGTGGTAAGTCTTAGGGGTAAAAAAACAATTGAACGACTTCACAACAACATTAGACAAAACTACGCAAACAATGGTAAGAAACTTTCACAACAGTGGTAGGAAATTTAGCAAGCATCGATAGACAACTTAGCAACTTCCATGTCAAATGATAGGCAACTTTCAAACGTCCAGAGGGTGGCACAGTCTTACTCTTATGCTACAACTACGAGCACTTCATGCGACGTACCTTGACCAACTATTGTATAGTGTTAGGCAGTTAGGCAACAAACTACTCTAGCTGTGATCTGCCTTAAATCACGTGAGAAATGAATCCTTATACAACTTGCGACATTTAATTGGGACGTGAGAGCAGTATAAGCGAGCGGTCTGGCCCAAACGAGGCCCATCTGCCACCTTGATCATGCTTCGCCAAGGCAGTCTTCCTAGGTACTATGTGCTTGTTCTAAAAAAAGTGTCGCATGGCCGTCTTCCTAGACACTATGTATCTCTCTTCCCAGGCAGATTCGGGTCGTACACGTCGTTCTCCCAGGAGGTGTCCTCGGCGGCGTGCGGGCGATGGAGAAGGCGTCAAGGCAACGCACGGGGCAGCCCCACCAGACCGCGATGCGACCCACGAGAGAAGAGAAGGAGGGGTGGCAACGGGGGTGGCGGGCCTTGGTGGCCGGACGAAGGTAATGTGCCAGGAGGCAGTTGGGAGTGGCCGCTCGCCGGGCGGCTGGCTGTAGACCGCCGGGTGGTCAATGATATTTTCAGCGTAAAAAACAAGAATACAAGCTGGTGGGCTGGGGATGAATTTATTTTCGTAAGTGAGTCTAATAGTACTCTAAGATAAGGAAAAAAGAAAGTGTTCATATAGCAAAATAAGATTAATAACACTACAGTACATGGCCGAAGAGATACCTTGTATTTTATGTGAGCTAGCTTCATCTGGTTCTCCTCTGATTCACACCACCGGTTTAGTACAGAGCAGTGAAAAATGTGTAGTTTTTCGAGGTTGTTGAGTTGTTGTATGCCCTCAGGCAAAGACAACATACCCATACAGCCTATGATCTCAAGTTCCTTGAGAGAGGTGGGCAAGACGCAAACCTTTTCTTGGTTATGAGCAAGCTTCATCGTTTGCTCCTCAGGTTCAACGAGGTGCTTCAATTCCGGGCAATGACCAATTGATAGTTTCTGGAGGCAAGTGAGTTGTTGTATGCTTTTTGGGAGAAACCTAAAGCCATCACAGCGCCATACGTAAAGTTCCTTGAGAGAGGTTAATTCACCTAACCAATGCGGAAGTGATGCTATGTTGCGGCAAGAACCTAGGTTTAGTGATTGTAGCTTTGTGAGTTGCCTCATGCTCTCTTCCAACCCTTTTAGCTCTCCCCAGTTATGTATTAGCAGTTTCTGTAGAGATGTGAGCTCACCAATCCATTTTGGCAATTCTTCCAAGTATCCTCTGAAGAGGAGTAGTCTCTTCAAGGAGGAGAGATGCTGGATGATCTCTGGAGAGCCGGTTAGATCTTCACAATTTGTAATAGACAAACAAGAGAGTCCAGGGAGGTGCTGAAGCAGCCTCCACTGACGCACCGGCACCTTACAGTGTTCAACTAAGAGCTCAATAGTTACTGGAGATGATGAAGAGGAAGCATTGGTATGTGATGCAGTACACTCTTCCCATGATGACAACACACTATCACTTTGTGATATCTTCCAAAATTTAGCTCTAGGTGGGAGCGGCTTCATCCTAAACATGGGGCAATTATGTATTTCGAAACTCTCAATCACGTCCTCCTCACCACTTGAGTACGATGTGTCCCACTCTTCCAGGCTTGCCATGTCTCTGAGAAACAATTGTTTTAAGTTTGGCATTTGGCCCACTACCCACGCTGGAAAGCTGGCACCATTATAACCACATATCTCCAACTTCTTCAATGTGCTTGGTGGCACTAGTTTTTCTAGTAACATTCTGTCATCCACAGATCTCTCGACATCTTTAGTCCACTCCAGTGTCAATGCCTCAAGATTTTTCTTTTCAATTAATTGTATGTGTTCTGCCTCTCCTACAGAATTCACATTTTCAAGTTTAGTTATCCGCAGCTCAGAGGGATCTGTTGATTGTAGCTGAAATAGGCTGCTACCAGATTCATCATTACGAGGCCACACCACAAAGTGCGGTAAAGATATTGCGCTGCTGCTGAGTTGGGGCACCTCCATAAATTTGCTACACCCTTTTAGATTCAGAAACTTCAGACTATCAATTGTACCTACACTTTTTGGTAGCCCAGCTAGATTCTCGCATCTTGAGAGGTCTAATGTATGTAGGTTTTTCAGCCTACAAATACTTCCAGGTATACTCCAAGTCCAAATTTCATAATTACCGGACATGTCTAGGTGCTCTAGATCAAAAAAATGACTGCATATATGGTCGATGAGACTCCCAATGGCATATGTGCGATTGTATCTCATATCAGATAGATTTAAATACCGGAGTTTGGTCAGATTGTGTGGAAGCGAACTGATATATGTACCATGTAAATTCAAATGTTCCAGATTGGCAAGACCAACCAAAGCTTCATATAGACTGTTGTCAATCTTATGACAGTCAGATAAATCAAGATGCACCAAATTTTTTAGACTCCCAAGTAACCTTGGTAATTTTATCAGACTCTGACAACCTGATAAGTTTAAATACTTGAGTTGAATGAATCTGCCCAAAGCTTCAGGGAGCTTTTGAAGATTGCACTCCCCTGAAGATAAGTTCAGATACTCGAGTTTGGTGAGGGTGCCTAAAACTTCCAATTCCTGGCAACATTCTAGATATGAGCTAAATGATAAGTTCAAATACCGCAGTTTAGATAGGCAGCCCAGAGCTTCTGGTAGCTCTCCAATATTTGGACAGTATGATAAGTTCAAATATATCAGTTGTGTGAGGCTTCCCAAGAACGCTGATATACCTCCAACACAAGAGCAATTTGACAAATCCAAATGTACCAAATTGTTTAACCTCCCAAATGAATCTGGCAATTTTTTAATACTTGAACAACCCGACAAATCAAGATATCGTAGACTTTCAATTTCTCCAATTGATTCTGGCAAAGTCAAGGTGCTAGAAGATCCATGAAGGTTGAGGTATAATAGCTTTGAGAGCCTTGTTATACTATTGGGAATATTTTCATCTTTGATTCTAGGAGCATTAAGATACCTCAACTGCTTCAGTACACCAATAGAATCTGGCAACTTCTTTATGTAGCAGTCACTTAAGTCCAAGACACGCATGGATTTGGAAGATGAAAATGCAGCCCCATGAAGTTCAATTTCACCGCAGTTCATAAAACGGAGTGCTCTTATCTTTGATGAATCCAACAGCTTCTGACAATCATTGAGTAATGCAAAGTGGTAGGATCTTCCCCCGGTGTCACCTTGTTTGCTAGCCAGAAGTATTTCATCGACCATGACAGATCTTGCTAGATCATTCACCAAGTCGTGCATGGTGAACAATGTATGATGATCAAAATCCACTTCCATAGTCTGCAAAAAAAAGGCTTATTGGCGTCAATTTTTAATATTCCAAATAATTTATGTACTAAAAATATATTACATACTAAAATTCAGTGACAAATAGAAAACAGGTGTCCAAACAACAACGACCAATTTTAGAGGTCAACCACGTGTGGCCACGAAACCCTGGTGGACAATTAGGGCATGCATGTTTGGTTAGAGGTATTTATTACGAGTTCTGTAGAAAGAATACTCTCATTCCAAATATGACCCGACAACTGACATGCACATGGCCAAGAAAAATCTTTTAAGTAGCATGTATCAGCCACACACTTGTAGGCGGGGTTCACGTTGGTCAACGTATTTGGAGAATAACCGGTACTGTAATACTCCCTCTGTTCCACAATATATGATATTTTAGGTCTTTTCCACGTTCATACATATATCTGAACATCTTTTATTGTATATGTCCACTCCTTCTAGTCCAATCTAAACAAATATGAAATATCTAAACCGTCTTATATTATGGAACAGAGGGTGTATGTTTTAGAAGGTTATCTACGGCCCCGGCAGTTGGTAGAGCGTCGTATTCAGCTACGTGGCAAGCTATGGACTGGTCAGCTTTTTCAACGGTGGTGCGCGGTTTTTAGCACAAAAAAAAGAAACCTCATAATATTTGATAGTACTCCTTCCATTCCATATTAGATGACTCTCAAATAGATGTATCTAGATGTAAAATATGTCTAACTATATTTATTTAAAATTAACTAAAATGGAACGAAGGGAGTATTCATCCATAAAAAGTGTCGCTAATTTTGTACAAACTTTGTACTTGAGTACACAGGTTAAACTAATACTCTCTCGGCAGCAAAGGTTAAACAAATACTCAAGTACAAAGTACTCAAGTACAAACTAATACACACGTTAAACTAATACTCTCTGGGCGGCAAAGGCGACACTTTTTATAAATCGGAGAGAGTATTAGTTTAACCTGTGCATCTCATTTGCCGCCGAGAGCAGCATATTTTTGAGTAATAAGTAATGGCTCTGTAAACACCACCTATGCTCATGATAATATGTCAACATATTTGGTATACTGCTCGGTGTAAATTATCCTCTGAATATTTTAAAATTGGGTTCGGTGTTGGTAGTTTTGAAAGACTTCAGATTGGGAAAGTTGTGGTATTAGCTTATGTGTTCAGTGCCATTGAAAACACTTTTTCATGACCATATGAGGCAAAAAAATATAAATTTTTGGTAATGCAAAGCCTTGCTTTTAGAGATGTAATTTAGTTCCATGTACGTACTTCTTGATCTGTAGAAAGAACTTCACTTGTTTTCTGAGGAAGCTAAGCTATGCTGGAGTCATGCTAGCATTAAACATCTTTGCTTGGTCAGAAAATATTGAGTACGTAGTTTCTCCATACTAAACAGACGCCTAGTTTGCATTATTAGCTACTGCGCATGCTGATCAAGGGAGCACAACTGCTGTTATAACATAAGACAGTGACGTAATGTCATATACTTGCACTTTCACCGCTTTGAGAATGCAGTTTGGTCTTCAATAGAAAAAGGTAGCTGAACAGTGACTTTAATTGTTGATTCCTCTATTTTGAAAAATGTAGCTGAAAATTGCCATGTTAGTAAAAGGTACTGACCCGTAACATCAAGCTGAAAACTGACTAGACTTAATGAATATGGCACATAGAGTTGTTTTTATCTTAATAAGTAATTTACTTGATTATTAACATAAATCCTACTCTTACAGTGACAGTTGCTGAAAACTGACTAGTCTTCAACAAGACGTCGTTGGTTACTGTGAACTCTCACTGTCGAAAGATGGAGCATGAGGAAATCCACTGCGCACACGTATTTCGTGTTCAGAATCACTTAGGCATGCAAGACATGCCTCGCAGCTGTGTTGCCGTTAGATTGACGATGCAAGCCAAAATGGGTTCAAACCTGAGCGGAATGGCAGTAGACATGTTTGGTCTGAACATATAGATCGATACCGTGAACTGCAGAACATGGCTAATACAGCTTTATTCAAATCTTCAATGAGCACGGAGGAGTCACGCGGTATGTTAGAATTTTTATGACTATTCCATGTGATGACGCCGACAGCGACGAGAATGATGAGGCCGGCGAGAATGACAAGAAAAATGAGGCGAGAACATTTGGTTCTTTGCCTGCATATTTTCATCGTCGAACAAAGCTTTGTTGGCAAAGTCCATAGGATGAACAGCAAGTATCTTACCATAATAAGAAATCTTCCATAATATGTGTATTATTAATTTCTTTTTCTCTTTATAAAACTTGTATTTAGTGATGGACTCCATGGATGAAGCAGTTTACAGGTGATGTATTTCTTTTCATCTAGCAAATTGGGATTTGATGCAGACCATAGCTGGCATCCCCAGAGAGCGAGGACATGGGTATCAGCTTCAAGAATTATGTCTTTAATGATTTTTGTATGATATTTTAAAGGTTTGTTCATTTTTTTAAGATTATGAACTCAACGATTGTCTCTGGATAATGGTGTTCTGGTAGTTGTTCTGGTGTCTGCTGTTGCAATTTATTTTTGCTTCCGGTACCTGACATGTACATGGTGTATTTGCCGGTACAGGTTTTTGTTCTGTTTCTGCTAAATTGTTGTTCTGGTACAGGTTTTTGTTTTGGTACTGCTAGATTTTCGTTCTGGTAGAGTTATCACCAGCTGCAGGGTGTATCGTTGGGTGTGTTGTGCTCACTGGAACCACGAAACGAACCTGAACTATGTATGTTTAACATCGCTAAATGGTCACTGCACCCGGTTCAAATAAAATGCTGCCGCTTCAGACATTTGTGTACTGTACATGTTTGTTTTAATTGATAGGGACATTTTAATACTCTGGCACTTCGGCCGCGCCCCGCAGGGAGCTCACCGCCGTCTGCATGTAGATGTAGGTCGTCCAGGTCGACCTGCTGCGTCCTCAGCGACTTTGTGGCTGCCGGAGAAGGCGTAGGTGAGAATCAGTGCTCGACATGCTGATGCGTTCGTTGTAGAGGTGTGGTGCAGCTGGGTACCATTTCGTGGACACTGGGAATTTCTATTATGAATCGTTCTAGAGAACCAGTGCTGGGTGTTCCGACTAAACGATGGATGGCCGTACTGGATTCGTGGACTAAGGATAACCGAAATTTCTATTGGGCCAGCAGCCTTTTACCTTATTGGGCTTGTGTCCATCAGTGGGAGGCTCCGATTTAGCACCAGTAAAACTTGTATTGGTCGTTGTTTAAGCAGGAGTATGAAACGTTTTTAGTCTTTATATCAACGAAAATAGATGGTTGTGGTTCATTTGGGGTACCACAAAAGGGCTCTTTTTAAAACATTCGAAAACAATATTTCTAAGGCTAAGAAACTGAAATAAAATATACAACAACCTATCCACATTCCGTACATACGCCAGCCAGAAGTATCCTATTTTCCCCTTCTCACAGCAAAAAAAAAAAACATGTGTATATATCCAATGGGGAAAAATAACCTTTTTCAAACTGAAAGCTTTTTTAAAAAAAACTTCTTGCTCGGGTGCCACAAACCTGTGTTCCAGGTTTACGCGTGTGCATCTTATATAGGTTAGTAGGATGTATACACAGTGTTGCAGCAAAATCTTGTCATTTTCATTTGCTAAAAACCCAAAGGCCATGATAAAATCCCCACTAATAAGCTATGTGAGCTCATAAGATTGTCGTATTAGTAAAAAAACTCAGAATTTCCTGCTAGTCCTATACATTACTTTTGCACCCGCCCCCACCCCCCCTAGCATAATTTCATAAGATTATGTATGTTATATATTCGCATACATGGCATATCATGGAAAACAATTTCAATATACTAATATATATAAGGATGTTCTAGCAGTTAATTAGGAAAATTGTATGTCGTAGTGAGATGCAACTTTATGTTATGATTAATACTAATTGATACATGGGTGTTTCAATACCATGATGTGCTTACGATGTGAATACATATCATATATGGTGCCTGACAATATTTCAGAAAAGTATTAAAGTTTTCATGAACTACGCACCGATGTTGATTTTGAATGTTCAAGGAAGGACAGTCCCACAAGCTGCCTAATGTATTTCTCGCCAACCTGCGAAGTGGATAATAGGTTTGTGGCCTTGATGAAACCCAGAGAAATCCAGTGCTGAATCAGATCATCTTTAACTATCTTGTAACCTTTTGGAAATATTGCACAATAGGCAAAGCATAGCTTCAAATTGGGAGGCATGGCACTATAGCTTAACCTCAAGGATGCAAGCACATATGTCAAACTTGTATCTTCTGAATCCGATAAATTCCAGATATCATTGTTTCTTGTTGACTCCCATTCATCAAAAGTGAGAGAATGCAGCATATGTCCAACTGATTGGGCTGCTAAAGCCACACCTCCGCATTTCCTTGCAATGTCCTCCCCTATGTGCTCCAGCTCTTTTTGGTCAGGTCTCAATTCAAAGTCACTATTTTCCTTAATGATAGTCCAGCACATGTGAGCTGTTAGTGGTGCTAGTTTGTGTGCCTTGGTAGAAATTTTATTTGCAATGCCCTCAGAGCGTGTTGTTACTATAGCAACCACATTGCCACTCTCCCCGACCTTTAGCATATTCATCAAGTTATCCAAATTGAATCTGTTGTCTTCCCACAGGTCATCTAAAACAATAAGTATCTTCTTATTAGCTAGTAGCTGTTGGAGGGATTTGTGTATCATTTCCATTTCAGTCTCTTGACTCTTCACTTTTGATAATTGTGATATTAAAGAATTGCCAATTTTATTCAAGTCAAATGTCTCGGAAACATGGATCCACACATGAGAGTAGCCTCTGAACTGGGAATTATTGATAACAAGTTTTGCCAATGTTGTCTTTCCAAGTCCACCGATGCCATATATGGGAAGAACCATGAACTCTTTTTCCACGCTCTCAGACAAACAAGACAATATTGTCTTAGTATCATCCTTCCTCCCAACAATATGTTTTTTGTCACCCATGATCGACGATGTTTCTCGTATATGAGTCACACTGAACTGAGAAGTGTGCATGTCCCCCAAGGTGAAATTCTGATGGTTATCTGTTATCTCCTTTAGTTCATCGCGAATCATTTCCATCTCATTAGCCATTGTAATCTTGGGACCTATCGGGAGACAACAGACCCACCGCAAGAGATGTTTATTGAGCGACAGCTGCACGGTATTTAATGTATTGTTAGTACATTGCAAGACCTAGAAGGGATATATGTATATTTTTAGTACACATGCATGAAACTTTAAACGCTACTACTTCCTATTTTCCATGACACTTGCATATCTGGTATAAGTTACAAGGATTATTATTGATTAAATATATGAAATTATGTCAACTTTAAGTTATAAAAATTTAAATATTTGTAGCTTGATAATAAATAGATTTGTTTTGAGAGAAACACGAGGGGTGCCCTTAATCTACAATTATTTCACAGCCTGTGTGATTTCTGTTGTTGTATAGCGTAGCCAAGAGGACTGGAGAATGTGCCACGCGCGCACAAGCTCCGAGCATATAACTGTTTGTTTTAGGTGAAAATGCAATCCTATTATGATACCATATGAACATAGTACTTGTTTTTTATGTAGCAAAAAAATGTGCATATGAGTTATGAGCAAGTGTAAAGAATACATACATGTTAAGAGGGTGAAACACTTACATGTGAGATTTGGTAAAAATACATTATGATCTTTTATGGTTTAAAAACTCTTTACAAAAAATAATGGAAATTATGGTAGCTTGTTGTCTAATTTGGTTATTTTCTCCGGCTTGTGCACTAGTAGGAAAACCCTTACACTGTGTTTGGATGTGTGAATTGTGGTCTGGAATTGGAAATCTGGAATTTGTAGAGCAGTTTCCGTCGTTTGGTTTGTTCGTGGAATTTGGGGCTGAAAACGACGGGCAATTCCACGCGAGAGCCCGCGTACCTGTTCACTCTAGCAAAATCTTTCCGAGCCTCCACCCTGGGAAACGCACCGAAAGTCTCTCGTGTACCTGTTCGCTGCTCGCTCCTCTCGCTCGCGAAGGCCACGCGGACGAGGTCGACACCGAGTTCGCCCAGCAGACGGCGACGCCGGCGCCCAGGTATGCTGCTTGCCCCGCCCTTCTCCTCCGAGCCCTCTCCTCTCTCTCTCTCCGGCCAGGCTGCTATGTGCCCCGCTCGCCCGTCCCCCGTGGCCTGTGCGCCGCCGGCCGGAACCCTAGATCGACCGGGGCCAACGGCGGCGGGGAACGACGGCTGGAGGAACAGCGGCGGGATGGACTTCCCTGCCTGGGCGTGCCTCCTCCTAGCCCCGCCTCCTGTCTCTCCCTCCCTACACTTTGTCTGGTCGACCCGGATGTCTCTCCATTTTCTCAGATTTTCCTGCCTCTCCCTTTTCTCAGATTTTCTAATTAAATTGTATCTGTGAACTGCAGATTTACAAGAGCTTCTGCTAGCTGAGGTGAAGGTATACATCTCATCTTCGATGCCCCTAGTTTGTGTACACATGTGACTAGAATTTATGTGGTATATCATGATAAGTTGTTGCAAGAGTGCAATTTGGTACTATGATATGAATGTGTGACCATGTTTATGCATTTGTAGTTATCCTCCAACTGAAATCCTTGATGCTCTAAACAAGGATATGCTGAGAGCTTATGGGAAGTTGATCGTTGACGAGCGCTTGGTTGAATCACTCTTGGCGCTCCCCGAGGAGTTAAGGAAGACATGGCTCTTAACCTTGGGTTAATGTACCAAGCCCTTGTTTGTTTGACATATTAGCTACTATGCACTTTATTATTCGTGAATTATCTATTTGTGCTATGTGTAAGAGACATGAACTACCCACTTGTGCTATGTTTAGAGACAAAATTATTATCCATGTGGTGTTTGTACTTAAAAACAATTTAATTTCAACTTGTGTAATTGTTTGTGACTTGATTTCGAATTTTTAATGTTATTATGTGTGCAAAATAATATATCAACATTCAAATATTGATATACAATTGTTTTCATACATGCAACAAATTTTATATTATCCAAAATCAACAAAACATCCAATTCCAAGATTCATACATCCAAACAGGAATTGGAATTGTATGCTGCTGTCAGATTTCGGCCATAAATTTCATCTACAACCAAACAGCAGAATTGGAATAACACCATTTCCTTTTCATCTGGGAAATTGAATTGGTAGAGCAATTCCATTTCCAGAAAACTTTCCTACATCCAAACACAGTGTTATTCATGGCGCACCACACTTTCTTACCTGTGGTGCACATGCCAAAAAAAACCATGCGCCACCGCTAACACGCCACTATTAACAAATAGTCGTGCTGCATGGGTTTGGTGCGCCACAGGTATATCTAAATACCTGTGGTGCACTAAAGAGGTGCGCCATGGGTATGTAGTAGTGGCGCATTAGTTCGGTGCCACTAGTACATTTTTTATATTTTAAAAAATTCGCCGGTCTGGCCGCGCCGTCGTCGCATCGCGGGGGTTTTCGGTGGCTCGGGCAGGTCCTCGGGTCGTCGTAGTGCATCACGGCTGTAGTGGTCATTGCTATCGTCACGGTCGTCGCTCATGGCCATGCGCCGCTGCTCGTCACTGGATAAGCCAAAGGAGCTACTTGTCGCCATGGCAGCAGCTCGGTCTTGGTGGCCATGCGCGTGGAGTCGTCGCGGTCATCGCAACCTGTTGTGCGCCGTTCCACGTCGTGCAGTCGCGTGGCTTCTGGAGAAAGGAAGGAGAGAGGAGGGAGGAGTGGGGATGGAGGATTAAGGAGACACGAGGGAGTGAAGAGGGAGGAGAAAGGATGGAGGATGAAGGAGATCGGAGGGAGAGAGAGGAGCAAGGAGAAGGGATGGAGGATGAAGGAGAGAAGAGGCAGAGGAGAGATGAGGGAGGAGAAGGGATGGAGGATGAAGGAGAGAGGAGGCAGAAGAGAGTGGAAGGAGGTAGATGAGAGAAGTCGTAGGGGTGGATCGATGCCCCCACTCGACCAGTCAGGGACAAGAACGGACCAGAACACTGATTGTCTGCTAGTTTAGGATCGTTGTGAGCCATTCGATCCAAGCTTACCCGTGGCGCATCTCACCATGGTGCGCCACGTGTATGGAAACTACCCAGGTAAGTGAGCCATGCGGGATGGATAAGTGACGCTCTTTATAAAAAAATTGCCCCGAAATCTTAACCATTCAAAAACTAAATGTTCCCTTTCGAATTTGGGGATTATGTAGACCAAAAACACTTCAAAAAGCGTTCCGGTGTGTTTTCTCTAGTTTTTTTTGACATATCAAACGTCAAAATCCGAGTTCGTATGCAAAAGTTATTGTTGTTTTATTCCATAATGTTTCTTTTTGCAAAATATGTCGAAATTCATGTTTGTTATTTTTCATAACAACTAGAGCACATAACATAACTAAATCCCAAAGGACCTTAATTTTTGAATTTTTTACCATTCTCTTTTAGTGTTTTGAAAACTAAAAAGGCGATCCACAGGGTGGGGGTGCATGGGAGTAGAAACTGCCAAACTTACCCGTGGCGCATCAAATAGTGGTGTCCAAATTTCGGCAAAAATAGCCGTGACGCACTAAATACGGTGTGCCACGACTATATTCTTACTCGTGACACACCATGTTTTGGTGCGCCACGGTTAACGAGGGTGCCACCCCACCAACCCAGCATGCACTTAGCCATGGCGCACCACTATTTTGGTGCGCCATGGGTAACGGGCCACCCGTGTCGCGCCGTTTTTGGTGCGCCACGACTATATACCCGTGGCGCACCAAAATGGTGGTGCGTGATACGTCTCCAACGTATCTATAATTTCTGATGTTCCATGCTCATATTATACCAATTGCTACATGTTTTACTTGCACTTTATAGCATTTATTTGCATTTTTTGGGACTAACCTATTAACAAGATGCCCAGTGCCAGTTTCTTATTTTCTTCTAATTTTCATCTCAGAAAAGTTACACAGGAAATATTCTCAGAATTGCACGGGACAAAAACCCAGGGTCATATTTTCCCGTCACGTACACGGAGTCCAAAGGAGAGACGGAGGAGGTCCAAGGGGCCCCCACACCACATGGTGTGGGGCCCACAGGGGTCCCCGAGGCTGCCCTTTCGCCCATAAATACCTCGTTTACGAAAAACCCTAAACACCCGATCAGAAATCCACGAAAAGTTCCGTCGCCGCCATCGTCATCAATTCTAGATCGGGAGGGTTCTGGAGCTCTTCCCGACACCCTGCCGGAGAGGAGATCATCACCGGAGGGCTCTACATCACCATGCCTGCCTCCGGAGTGATACGTGACTAGTTCATCCTTGGACTATGGGTCCATAGCAGTAGCTAGATGGTTGTCTTCTCCACTTGTGCTACCATATTTAGATCTTGTGAGCTGCCTATCATGATCAAGATCATCTTATTGTAATGCTACATGTTGTGTTTGCTGGGATCCGATGAATGTTGATACTATGTCAAGTCAATCTATTGAATTATCATGTCTATGTTGTTTATCTCCGTTGCTAGTAGATGCTCTGACTAAGTAGATGCTAGTGACTCCAAGAGGGGTACTTATGCTAGATAGTGGGTTCAGCCTCCATTAAATCTGTGGGAGTGAGAGCAACCTCTAAGGTTGTGGATGTGATATTGCAACTAGGGATAAAACAGTGATGTTTGGTCTAAGGATGCTTGTATTACTTACATTAGACACATTGCTTAATGCATTAGTCTGTTGCTTGCAACTTAATACTGAAAGAGGTGCGGATGCTATCTGAAAGGTGGACTAATAGTCATAGATGTAGTTGGATTACGGTCTATGTATCTTGTTGTAATGCCCAAATGGATTTCATAGTAGACATCATGACTTGTACATGCATTGTTATGCTCTTATCAACTTGTCAATTTCTCAGCTGTAATTTGTTCACCCAGCATGTTAGTTATTTATCATGGAGAGACACCACTAGTGAACTGTGGACCCCGGTCCATTCTTTTACATCTGAATACACAATCTCCTGCAAACAATTTTCTCTACATTTCCTACAAGTAACCATCATTTTCCACACTATACGTCTAATCCTTTGTTTTAAGCAAGCCGGTGGGATTGACGACCTCACTGTTTCGTTGGGACAAAATATCGTGGTTGTGTTGTGTGCAGGTCAACGCTCTCATCTCCTACTGGTTCGATAACCTTGGTTTCATAACTGAGGGAAACTTGCTGCTACACTCATCATAGCTTCCTCTTGGGGTCTCCCAACGAGCGTGTGTGTCACGTGCTATCAGTGCGCCACGGCTATTTAATCCACCTATAAGCCTTGTCCTACTAGTGGCGCATCATCTCATATTTTACACCAAATTTTAAATGCATGTGTTAGTTTAACCGATGTATGAATCTTAGTTTTTTTTAAGCAAAACAAGGCACAAAAAAGCCATTTATGCTATCGAATAAGAAATTATGAGATAACTTCCGCCAAATGCCTAGCACCTGCAAGGATCCACTCATTTGACTTGTCTCTAATCTTGTGAAAAAGGGCCACCGGATTGGTGTACTTGTTGTTGAAAACATGTGTGTTCCTCTCCTTACAAATCTCCCAAGTGATCAGGAGCATGGCTCATTTCAGCCCCTTGGCGTGTGCCAAGGGGGTCTTTGCCATTGCATGCCAGTAAAGAAGCACCCTGGGCCGTTCCGGCTCCAGGCTGAACATAAGGTCTGGGCAGGAGAGCCAGGATGTAGTTGCACCCCAAATGCATTTGGAGAAACGACACTCAAAAAGGCTATGCCTCGCGGTCTCTAGCTGACATTGACAAAGCGGAGAGAGCAGAATCTATGGCCAACCCCTGATAGACAACCGATTTGAAGTCCAAATCCTGTTCTGAACCACGAGCTAGGTCAAAAAGCGGCATTTTGTGGGAGACCAAGTCTTCCAAATGATGTTCGTAAAAGAGCAAGGAGTGGAGCCCAAGAACTGTGCATTATACGCAAAAGTCACGAAGTAGCTGAAAGAGCATATTTGCTCTAGCTCTCTTTTAGAGTATAATGACAACACATCAAGTGTCCAATGTGTGCTTGACAATTGCAGATAACTCATAAGTTTTTAATATGTCAAGATAAAAAGCGAGAGGCTCAGAAAATCTGTATAGTGTGGTTTTTCTGTGTCTCACGGTAGTACTGCTGGCACAGCGGTAGTACCGCTCCACCTGGAGCGAGACTCATGCAGCCTAGTTAGTACTTCCTCTGATGGTGGTACCGCGTAGTACCGCTGGTGTCAGCCAGCGGTAGTACCGCTGGTGGTACCGCCAGAGGTACCGCTAGGTTGGAAAGCCCCACAGAATATCCTTACGGTACCCAGCGGTATCCGCCTCGTACTACCGCTGGATTCCTTCAGATTTATTTCGAAGGGTCCAAGCGGTACTACCGGTGGTGCCGTGGTAGTACCACTAGGCCTGGTAGCTACGGTACCTTTGTAGGTACCGCTGCAGCTGGGCTATGCTATGTACTTGGTACCGTTGTGTGCTCAGGAAACGGTAGTACCGCTATCCTAGCGGTAGTACCGTTGTGCTGTTTTTATGCACATAACATATCGATTTTTAGAGGCCCCTATATAAAGACTGCTTCGCCTCCAAGAGCTCTAGCTCGCCCAAAACAGAAGAACACCATTTTTGCAAACTTAAGATTCATTAGATTTTCCAATCCCTCTACGCAAACTTGTTGATCTTTGGAGGATTGAAAAAGAAGGCCCAAATCTATATCTTCACGAAGCGGATTTTTATTTCCCCCTCATTCTCCCCTTTGCTAGGGTTTACATTGGGAAAACCTAGCCCCCTTGTGTACTCACTTGATTGTCTTTGTGACAGATTGTTGTTGTTCGAGAGCCCCCAATCCAATTGTGGGTTGTGTCTCGAATCGTAGTTGTAAAGGCTCCGGTTTCCGCATTGAAGGAACCCGATAGTGGAAGATGAACCAAACCATTGTAGTGGGGTTTATCGGAGAAGAAGGTGAAGCCTTTGTAGCTGTTGAGAAAAACCTTTGTGGTAGCTCACACCTCTCCAACGAGACGTACTCTCCTAAAAAGCAGGAACTCGGGATTACATCCGTGTCTCCGTGTGCTTTCACCTTCGGTTACTTCTTTCCTTATTTCAGTCTTTACTTCGTGTATCTTGCCTAGTTGCTAGCTTATCATTTAGGTAAATTCACCTTAGTTGCATATCTAGAGAATTTATCTTTCATGTCAAGCCTAATTTGAAAAAATATTAAAATTTGGAATAACACCTATTCACCCCCCTCTAGGTGACATGCGGTTCTTTCAGTAGCAACCATTGGATGACAAACACCAAGTGATGGAGTCGCTGGCAGAGGGGTCTAGGGTAATTCCTTAAAGGAGCTCCCATATCTTGACGAACTGGGCAAAATGCTGGACTAGTGAAATTACTGATGGAGATATCTTCCACCCACTTGAGGTTTTGGAGGGCGTCGTGAACAGTTCGCTTCTTTCGCTTGGAGACCTCAGAAATCAGAGGCGCTATAGTCTTAGGGGAAACCCCATTCTGTCATGACGACGACCAAAAAGAAGCAGTTAGACCATCCCCAATAGCCACCTTTGTTGTCGCGTCAAACAGGTCCCTATCCGTCTGATCATTTGGAGTTTCAAGGCCAACCCAGGCAACCTTGCATTTTCCAACGCTAAACGAACTGCTGCATTCCCAGAGCATGCCCCGACGAATCTTGTTGAAAGCCTTGATAGTTGTCTTGTCCACCTTAATGGCCGTGAGGAGAAATATTGTCATGGAGGTCCCTCAAGGGAGTGACTCGTGTTTTTTGAAATGGAGATTGTGACCACCAGCCGCTGCATCGAAGAGATGTATACGATCTTCTTTATAATTTTATTCAACAAAGGACTGGCAAAAGCATATTATACAAAACCTGAAGGCACCTTAGTGGCAGACGCCGACACCTACACATTAGACAATGGGGGTGATCAAGACATTCAGACCTTGTACCCTGGATTCTCAACCACGACCCATCAGCTAGAACCAAGGGCATAACCAGGCCACCCTATGGCTAGTCGGGAGCTCAAACCGGTCAAGCTAGCAGACACTTGACGCACACCATGTGTGCATGCTGAAGAAGCCACCATCATCGTCAAACCATCGATCCATCTTCGGAGCAGAGATCCATATAACTCTTGCCAGTCATACCATTGATGCTACCACGGTACCAAACAACTCCACCACCCTAGGAACATTCATCAACAGACATCCGCCGCAAAGAACCGGTTGAGGCATGCGGTCGAGACCCACTGCGATGAAATGGTAGAAAGCACGCTGCCTAACCACATGTCCAGTGGAGTTGGCACATGTTATAAAATGTTGTCCCCAACACGAAGCACGATGTCAGGTTTCGCCATCATCCGATTTGAGAGATCGAGATCTCGTATTTTCCCCGATGCAGGACGAAAGGAGCGACGCAACTTGATGTGATGCATTCGACAAGGTAATGACGCCAAGAGACGCCGCCATAACCGAAGTTGAAGCTCGGACTTCACCGGTAATCTCGTCGTCCAAACTCGCAACCAGAAGAGCTAGGGTCATATCCGCCGCCGCCTCTTGACCGGCTACCACCACCACAGCGCAAGCACGCAACAGGAGGCAACCGCCGCCGCCACCACCAGGCAAGGACGCAAGAGGAGGAAATCGCCATCGCCACACCGCCAACATGCTGCATTGCTACTCCATAGACCTTCCCAAGCCCGTCATTCCACAAAGAAAACCCAGAGCGAGAGGCCGCAGCCACCACGGTTACCCTGCAGGTAGCGTGACAGGTCCGCCCTCCCTCATCATCAAGACCGGCATTGCCGCCCATACAGGCGCCGCCACTGAAGAAAAATACCACTGCCTCCATGCAAGGGGAGATACTTGTCACCGTTATGGAGGGGGTCATTGTCGTCCCCGCACAGGCTTTGCCCAGCGGCGACTGCTGTCGAAGGCAGGGGTATTGGCCGGAGAGGAGGTGATGGGGAGGCGGGGGTCGCCGTCCATGTGGCCTGGGTGTGGCGATGCGGGGGCAGGGAGATTCTTTTTTTTTAGAGATAGGGAGTGACTCATGTGCACTAACTAAGTAACTACAATACATATGGGTAGCTGGCTCCATGCATGGACAAAACTTGTTAGAAATGGGGGAACCATATAGTCGGTGATAATTCACAAAACTGACCCTTTTATGAAAATTCAGCACAGAATAAACCAAATCTAAAACTTTTTTTTATATTGGATTCGTTTTGTGTTGAAGTTTGGAAAAGGAGTAGTTTTATCTATTTTGACGCCACAATTATCGCTCTGTGTTTCCCATAGCAAAACCGCCCCACACATGCGGACCCGTTTTATCCATAGTTTGTTGATCTTGAACCGTTGGAACTTCCATCTTGTGCTATACTAGCATTTTAAAATATTTTTAGTTCTACAAAAGAACTTTTCTTGATATAACAAAAAATTAGCCGGTATTTAAATGAATATAAGGCTGCTGAATCTAAACAGGGGATACCAACCACCCAGTTATGCCAAAACAATCTGGCCGTTATACCTATGAAGATATAAATCTTGATACTCATATTTAAACACAATACTTTCAGGATAAATATCTTTAGCAACAAGAGAGCAAGGAATAGAGGCTTCAATGTTACCTTCTGCTCGGACGACTGGGTGGTTGCCTGCGTGTCAGCTTCAAACTCATCAATTATACTGGAAATGTCATACATGGCGTCGGTGAGCCTCTTCAGCCACAGAAGCGTCAATTTGTCCGTGATCGGCCGCTTCTCGGCGTCCGCAAGCAGCGCCTCAACAGACTCCAGCGCCATCTTCATCTTCTTCAGGTCCTTATCGAAGTTCTTCTGCAGGGTGATCTGACCTCCGATGGCAGAACCAATCTGGTCGCCCACGACCTTGAGAATGGCAGCGGCAAGGATGCCGACGAGCTCGGCCATGGCCGCCGCTGCTTGTGCTCAGGATGGGGGTTTGAAGGTATGTTGTGGGAGCAAGAATGAGAGGGTAGCCGTTTCTGAATTGGACGATGGGGTATTATTGGAGTATTGGGTGCAAGCAATTGCATCATGTCAACTCTTTACAGGTCCTTGTCTTTGTCATGTTCATTGTGTATAGATCGGTACTGATGGAACAGCTGTAGTACACGTCGTGATATCCTGATTAAATTTGTACCCATTTGATGGTGCACAACTGTGTACACATGGTGGCTCAGCTCACATGGCATCTTCTTGACTTGATCTGGTCTGAAGGCATCTTCAATAATGGGGTATAGTTTAACCAAATTTACAGGTTTTGGGCGACCAAATCCAAGCAAAGAGATACAAGTCGAGGAAACAAGTCGATACCTTGGGCGATTAAATTTGGAAAGAGTTGAGAATTGTTCTCTACTAGTACCATTGGTTTACCGGTTTCCATTTTTTTCGATAAAGTTTTCCAGTTTCTATATAACCGTACTAAATATTTGTGTTCCAACACTTGCTTTCGCAGCGATCATGTCACTTTTTTTGTGTGTACAAGTTAGATATAGCTTACAACCACCAGTCCACATACAGTTCTCATACATGTGCAGGCAGAAGCAGTAGAGACTAGATTTGTTTTAGAGACGGAAGTTGGAGTCTACAGTCTTTAAATTTTACTACTAGCAAACATGGCACTGTGTTGCAACGGGACAGAGAAAATATGTTCTGCACAGGCACAGAACAATTCGGTTGTGTTCAACCAACAATCGATTCAGTATGTGTGAACGAAGTTTTGTTTTTTTGGCATTTACGTCCAAAATGCATTTTAAAGGGAGGGTATGCTTTGGGTGCCAAATCACCGGTACGATGATATCCTTGTTTGTACAAGTCCGTAAACATCTGTCTCTACCAAGAACTGTTCAGACCATTCTAAAGTAGATTTGGTTATATATCGGACGGTGGAGTTTGCTCTCTTAGAATTTAATAAGCTAACTTTGTTCCCCTCTATTTAATTCATGGTTGCTTACGGACGACGCTACACTTTCGTAATTCAGCTGATATATCCACGAAATATTCATAGAGGTTGTACAAATTGCATTTTACTAGCAACTGGTGTTTCGGTCATCGATCTGCCCATGAAAACTGTCTGACAGAGGTGTATGGAACTTAATCATTCTGAAACTATCTATCAAGATGAACTCTATACAACATGTCTTCAGACTCTATGGTAGTTTTGTGGTCTACAAGTCGTAATACTAGTCGTTGACAAAATCTGATGTGTCATAGCAATTAATAGCATTATGTTTTCCTACTATCGATCCATGCCTGTTAATATAGCATTATGTTTAATCGGCAGTCGATTCATGACGTGTTTACCGTGCAGGTGGGTAAGCACGTGGCCCCACCTACAGCTGTAAGAGCCAGCTCAAAATTCAATAAGTCAACTTTGGTTCTCTCGATTAATTAACGGTTGCTTAGTGCTTACACAAAACGCTACACTTCTGTTATTCGCCTGACGTCTTCCACTACAGGACTGAAGGCATACGCCGAGGGCCGGAAGCCGTCGGCATAGGCCACGTTGCCCTCGGCGTACCTATACGCCGACGGTAGCCCTCGGCATATGGCCCTCGGCGTCCGAGCCTCTCGGCTCAGCCTATCTGGCCCTCGGCGTACGAGATGCCGTCGGCGAATACGTACGCCGACGGCAAGTCCTGGCCGTCGGCGTAGTAAAACCCTCGGCGTGAGGGTGTGGGACCCACTGCTGGTCCGGTCGCGAGCCTGCACCTATGCCGAGGGCATTGCCGTCGGCGTATAGCCGCCACGTGGCTGGATCTGGTGTGCCTGCTTGATCCCATACGCCGAGGGCATTGCCGTCGGCATAGGGCTGCCCATTTGGTCACCAGCAACACCCTATGCCGAGGGTGGCCGTCGGCGTATGGGTTTCGATTTTTTATTTTTCAGCTCCCAGCTCGTTTTAGCACAAAATGACAGCAATATAATAGCAAAATAATAACAGTAAGCAATATTGCAATTAGATACATACAACCAATAGTATGAAGCAAAACAACATCACAACAATACAATAACATCACAACAACATCATAACAAGCAATAGTATGAAGCAAAATATGTCAAAGTGTAGATACACACATAGGGCCAGTCCTACATCTAGGGCTGCTGCGACGGCGACGGCGACGGCGACGAACTCAACCCCATATCTGCCCTGGTGAGAATAGGCGATAGCTGGCGCTGCACAGCAGTAGAAGCAGCAGAAGAAGGAGAAGCACCAGTGGAATGTACCGGTGTCTCACGAGAAGCTGGCGAAGCTGGCGAAGCACCATCACGATCAGACGGGATGATGTGATGCGAACCCGCTGTGTCGTGTTGGCTCCCCGAACCCTACATGTTTGAGCAGGAATTAGACATTTGCGAGCCACAGTAAAGCGGTAACCGGTGGTTTGGCAAAGAACTTACCGGGGTCGATGAGTAGTATGTGAGAGCGAATTGTTCCTTCGATTGCAACCGTGGGACCGGACCCGGCCTAGGAGGCCGCTCAGCTGGCAGCACAACCCGCTCTCCGGTAGCCATAAACGTCACCACCGACTGCAAGATAGTTTAGATGTCATACGTTGCATACATAGAGGTTCAAACTAGGGGGAGTGGGACTTGTCATGTTTCGCAAAAATAAAGGTTGAAACTTACCGCTGACACCATCTCTTGGTACGAGTCGTAGGCATCACGACACCGGTCCCACTCTTCACAGCTCCTCTCATATTGCGCAGTAGCTGCAGCATAGGCCGCCTCAAAATCGGACTACAATACAAGAGATAGTGAATATTAGTAACTTAGCCATGCAGGAACAAATGTCAGAAACTGGATAAAAATGACAAAAACTTACATCGATGGAGGTGGAGGCGGATCGCAGAGGCGGGATAACGGACAGATCAGACAGCGTGAGGGAAGCTTTGATACGCGTGAAGCTCCTGTCAGGCCTGACCTTCTTAGACAGAAGCTTCGTACGGCCATGACGCAATCCGTGCCCCGCTAGGACCACTGAATTCTCATCAGTCGCCTCGCGAATGGGATCATCCACCTCTGGGTGAAAATGCTTGACCACATTGCAGTAGTCGGCCAAGTCCGTCTCGGTGGTGCCGTAGTACTTGGGACGCGAGGGCTGAGGCTCAGTTAGATCCAGCTTCTTCTCCTTCATCTGCCGCCATGTTTCCAAATCAGTTTTTGGCTCCCCGGTCTCGGCCTCCTGCATCATGAAAACAAATGTCATGTGTATCAAGTAGGAACACTAGTAGGAAATGACAGGAAATAAATGTAGATCTTTTATACCAGCTTTTCCTTGTAGCGGTCTAGGTTGCGGTTTCCCCCACTATGTGTTCCTCCGGTGCCTCGGTTTTTCTTGTTCCGCTGGCTCAAGGCCTCAAACTCGGGGTCACCTCCTACCCACCTCGTAACCAACGCCTCCCATCCGTCTTCTTTCCGCTCGGCCCAGTCAGGGGCAACCTGAAAATGCAATACTCAATTTAAAGAAGAGATAATGCAAGTGGCAAGTTAGCAGCAATATATAATCACATTGACAGTTACTCACCGACATGTAATCCTCCTTCGTGATATCTGGCCGCTTCTTGGCATTTTCCGACTTGGTGGTGGTAATGCCCTTCTCAGACAAGAAGTTATTGGTGGACGTTTGCTTTTGGTTGTACCACTGCTGCGGTGTCAACCTCGCACAAGCCGCCTGCAAAGTCGTGTCCGCGCTTTCCTTATGCTCTGGGAGCACACGATAATGCCGCTTCAATCATGCATAACAAAATTGTGAGAGTCATGAGTTAGCATGGTGGGGTAATGACCTATGAATGAAACTTGAGAAATAAGTGTCTTACCCAAAACTTGGTGATCACAGCATCAGAAGCTTTCCCGAAGCCAATGCAATCGGCAGCCTGATAGTCCGCCCAAGTATAGGCGAGCTTCTTCTGGCCGCCAGGGACTGGAGTGTACATGCCCGGCCAATACTTCTTAATCAGAGCTCCAATCAAGCTCGAAGGGGTGCGAGGAGGCCTAACCTGCCATGTCCAATTGCTGCACAATAACCAAACATTAGTACATATGCCAAATTCCATGTTCAAAATGACAAAAAAATTACACTTACTCAATGCCGTTAGGCTCAATGAGGGCTTTTGCCTCCTCGGTTTTAGGCTCCTTGTCCTCATTGGGGACCTTGGCCTCCCCACGAATCCGCACCTTCTTCGGCGCCTCCACCTCCGCCTCCACCTCCACGTCAGGCTCCCGGGTAGACTCTGCCTCGTCTCTAAACTCTGTCTCCCCCTCGTCTGTAGGCTCCAACTGCAACCGGGAGGCAACCTCGCCAGAAGCGGAGGGCAACTCGGAAGCCTCCACCTCCAACTCTACTCCAGCTCGTCCTCCACCTCCAGCTCGCCCTCCACCTCGTGCTCGTCCTCGTCCTCGTCCCCGTCCCCGTCCTCCACCTCCTGTGTCGACGTAACGCGAGTTGGGAATATTTGGTCGGTCACTTCGTCTAACTCCAACCTTCTCTTGGCGCAAGGTAGAGGACAAGGTCGCTGCGTTCGCCTTGCCTTGGCTCATATCGTTCACCTGTATTGAGAAAGGAAAACAAGTAAGTATAAAGACATAATTGCTTAAAGACTAACCATAAAAACATACAAGACACTTAGCATAAATACTAAGCATAAAACATATAAAACAATAAGCATAAAGATGTAATGCAATTAAGAAAGCATGTTGAAAGTAAACACTAAGCTTAAAGACATAAAAGACCGTCACCTCGAATCATCAGTCTCATAATTAAGTTCATTCTCATTCTCACTATCATATCACTATCACGTGATGTAAGTTGGGGTCATCGCACGGTGGAGGCTCGTCATCGTTGGCATTGTCCGCTTGAAACTTGAGAGGATATCTATGTCCTTTAGATTCACCACTGCCTCACCACGAGTGTGTGCATTGCTCTCGAGGTCCTCAAGACCGCCGTTTGTAAGCCAAAGTCCCCGAAATCCTCTTGCTCTTGATAGAAAATCCCCTCGTATGTTTTAGGGTTAATGTTGTTGTAATCGTCAGCGGAGGGCATGGGTAGCTTACCATGTGGCGATACCCGGAACACGACTTCCCAACCCTTGAGTCCCTCTTTTTGGCATGGGTAGGGCAAATAATAAACTTGCTTGGCTTGGTGAGCCACAATAAAGACATCGGCTCCGCTATAGGTGGTTGAAGTCTTAACTTCAACTAACCCAATGGAAGGGTCACTTCTCAGTCCACCGTGTGGTCCAGTGTCTGGGTCGAACCAGTGGCATTGGAACACAACGAGCTTGAGTTCTATGTTCGTACGATTGAACGTCAGCTCGTATACCTTCTCTAACCTTCCATAGTAATCAACACAATTGGCTCCATCGACTCCTCTAGATCCTCTCGTGAATACCCCAGTATTTATAGTTTTTGCATTGGGCCGACTCTTCTGGTGATTCTCTGTATGGAAGCGGTACCCATTCACATCATACTTCTCATACTTCATGACGGTACGGTCAAAACCTTGGGAAACACATCTCAACTCATCCGTCATCTCAACGTTGGATCAGCTCCCTAAAAGAGGGACAAGTTAGAAATTGTTTTGTGCATTAGTTACGTGTAAGAGGGACATGTTAGAAATTACTTTTTCCCTGAACCAAGACTCAAAATTTTCCCTCCGGGAGCACCCTTTTTCAGAAGAGTGTCCAGCTCCTCGACAGAGGGATCCGCCGTTCCCGACCATGTTCATTCCTGAATTGCCTAAAAGGAGAAAATACGTATTAGACCGAAAGAGTTACTAGTTGCAAAGTAATTTGTTCACCATTTTACCTGATGAATTGACTACTTCTTGCATGTTCGTAAGCACATAGAACATTATGGAATTCTTCTCTTCCTTGGTCAAGTCATATTTTACTTGGCCACCGGCCTTGCCACCGGGACACTGGAAGAGGAGGAGCTTGGGGTCATGCTTGGGCTCGTCGACATTGTACCGAGAGACCGGGTTATGCTGAGTGGGAACTTCATCGGGATAGTACGTTGTCACGGCGTCTGCCATCTCCCGAAGTATTGTTGCCTCAGCTATGCATGCTTCAATCTTAGCTTTGTTTCCAGTTATGTTTCGAATATACTTAAACTCTCTCTCAATACAAAACTGCCAACGAAACTGCACCGGTCCACCCAAGAGTGCCTCGTTCGCGAGATGCACGACGAGATGTGCCATCGGAACAAAGAAGCCTGGCGGAAAGATCATCTCTAAATTGCATAGCAACTCCGGCACAAGATCATGCAGCTTCTGAATAACCAGGGGACATATCTGCTTAGCACAGAGCGTGCGGAAGAAATGGCTCAACTCCGCAAGCACTCGCCAGACACGATCGGGGAGATACCCTCGAACCATCACCGGCATCAGCCGCTCAATCCATATATGATAGTCGTGACTCTTGAGCCCGGTGACCTTTCCCGTTCAATATTGACTCCATTACTTATATTCGAACAATAACCATCAGGGAACATCACGGTGTTTGAGCCAGTGGAATGACTCCTTCTTTTGGAGACTATCAAGGCAGAAGTCGGCATTCGGCTTGAACCAATTTTTTCGACGATGTCAGGAGGCTGCATGTGTAATTTCTCCCTATCACAGAGCTTCTGAACATCGACTCTAGCCTTGACATTATCCTTTGACTTCTCAGGAATGTTCAGGACTGTGTGAAAGATCATCTCTCCGACATTCTTCTCGGTGTGCATCACATCGATGTTATGGGGAAGTTCGAGGTCCTTGTAATACTTTAGCTGCGTTAAGCCTGCCACGTGAGTCCAGTTGTGCGTTACACCATATCCCTGATATCGTGGGCCTGGTACCACAGCAGGCACGAGAGCACTTAGCTCGGCATCAACAGCTGTACCATCGAACGTCGGTATTTTTTACTTCAGGCACAACTATGTCCTTCGTGAAGTTCTTTTGTCTTCTCTGAACCGATGCCTTCTTTTGAGGAACTGTCGATGCTTGTCAAACACGACATACTTGCGACCTCCCGTTAGCCAAAGGAACTCAAGTCGGTTCCTGCACACTGGGCATGGCCACTTACCAGCTGTACTCCATCCACAGAATAGTGCATACCCGGGTAGGTCGTGCATGGAATATTGGTACCACACTTTCATCGGAAGTTTCCTTCGATGCTCGGTCGTATGTCCACGTCCCATGTTGCCAAGAGTGGATCAAATCATCCACAAGCGGCTGCATGTAGACACTCAAATTCTTCCCCGGTATTCGGGCCCTGGAATGATCAGCGACAGAATATGAACTTCCTTTGCATTAGGACTCCGGGAGGGAGATTGAGCGGAATAACAAACACGGGCCAGCAGCTGTACGAGGCAGTCGACATACCATATGGATTGAATCCATCTGTTGCGATCGCAATTCTGACATTCGAGCTCACTTGCCTCATCGGGTATTTGGCATCGAAGTTCTTCCATGCCTTACCATCAGATGGATGTCCCATCTTTTCCCGCCCGCTCATCCGCGTATCTCTTTCCATTCTTGTGCCATGTCATTTGTCAGTCTCCTCGGACAAGTAAAGCCGCTGGATTCTTTTGATAAATGGGAGATATCGAAGAATCTTCACAGCGACATTTGTCTGCTTCTTCACACCATCGATTTCTTTTCCCTCATGATACCTAGAGGCCCCACAAAGGCTACAGTACTTGTCATTCGCAAATTGTTTCCAAAACAAAAGACAACCTTTTGGACAACAATCTATCTTTTGATAATCCATGTTGAGCGATCCCAGAGTTTCTTCACTTCGTGCATGGTTTTAGGCAGACAATGCCCTCGGGTAACATGTTACCGTATGTATTCAGACTAGCTTCAAAGCCTGCACGAGTGGTATGGTATCGGGTCTTGTCATTTAGTGCTTGTGAGATGGCATCGAGCTGAGAAATCTTTGCACCCTCGTATAGAGGCCTATTAGCCGATGCCATCATATCAAGGAATAACTTCGCGCTTGGCTCTGGTTCCTCCGGTTCACCCGGTTCATCCGGTCCTCTGATTCTGCCGGTTCCTCCTGTGGAGGTGGAGAATCCGGCATTTCGGCAGCACGGTGATCAACTAGCATGTCTCTCATTCCATCATACTCGTTGCCATCGATCCGCTGTCGCATCACCTCACACCTGTCTTGGTCGTACTGAGCAAAGTCGACCAGGTGACGTAGTTAGGCATATACCCATACGACCAAAGGTGTTTTGTCATTTCATCCTTTCCCTGACGATGACGCCTCGCGCAACGAACGCAGGGGCACCTTGGACGAACCAGCTTTGAACCTCGCGCTAACTCCTTCACTAATAAATATGTCTTCCATTCCCACTCATCTGTTCTTTTAACCTTACTAACACGACCACTGTACATCCACCCATTATCAGCCATCCTCTGCTTTATTGGACGTCAAACAAAAATGTTCATAATGTGCAGCAAGTAGTAATAAATTTATTCAGTGTCACAAGTTTATTACGGACAAATTTTATCTTTTACAGCATGCAATGGTTCACCTACACTTCTAATAGGTAGGGGCCTATCCCGTCCGAGTATGTGTAGATCGAGCCGTGTTCCATGTTCTACCCCGACCGAGACGGAATTTCGACAGCACCTCCCCGCTGTTCTTCAGAATACACGTCTCGAGCTTGTCAAGCCGAGAGGATGTGCATCCGAAGAACAACAGGGTGGTGCTGCCGAAATTCGGTCTCCGAACGGGGTAAAACATGAAACACGACCGATCTACACATACTCCGACTGTCCAACATGGACAATCCGGAAGAGGTACGGCTATAAATATGCAAAGATGGACAATCTTGCATATTTATAGATTTGTAACCCTTCCGGACGGGATTTGACTCGGGTTACGCGACTTGCAGGTGATCTACATAGAAAAACCCTATGCAGAAAAATTACGGGGGAGGCAAAAAAATATACCCTAGAAGCGTGCTCGGTGGTCGGAGAAGGTCGACGATGTGCTCCGGGGCACCGCTGCGGCACCTCCTCGCCTGGAGAAGAAGCCCGAAACAACGCTCCACCAAAGGTGCTGCAGCACCTCCTCAGCTGGAGAAGAAGCCCCTCCCGCTATGGATCAGCGAGGTCGTCACGACGGGACCTAGTGTACAAAAGGAATAAATGTTAACAATTTTTACACAAATTCACAAATGTTTCTACTAGCTAACATCTATTTAGCTAGCATCTATTTATCCAAATATACAAAAGCCCGTGTGTTGCTATCCTAAATGTTTTAGCTAACATCTATTTATCCTAATATCTAACAAATTGAAAACAACAACAAATAACGAATTTATCCTAACATCTAACATAGGTACATTGCTAACATCTATTTATCCTAATATGTAACAAATTGAAAACAACAAATATTTATCCTAATATCTAACAAATTGCAAACAACAACAAATAACAAATTTATCCTAACATCTAACATAGGTACACTGCTAACATCTATCCTAACATCTAACATATATCCTAAAATCTAACATCCTAAAATCCTAAAATCTAACATCCTAAAATCTAACAAATTTGGTAGAAATGCTTACCTTCTCGCAGTGGATGGCGTCGTGGGAGCCGGTGGAGGAGGTGGGCGCCGGAGCAGGGCGTCCTGAAGCCGGTGGACGAGGTGGGCGCCGGAGCAGGGCGTCGTGGAGCCGGTGGAGGAGGTGGCAAAGGCGGAGGGAGGCGGCGGAGGTGGTGGGCGGAGCCGGTGGAGGAGCGGAGGTGGGAGGCGAGGCAGCGGAGGTGGTGGACGGAGCCGGTGGAGGAGAGGAGCTGGGACACGGCGGAGGGCAGCGGCGGAGAGAGGCGGTCGGTGGAGGGGCGCGGCTGAGGTGGGCGGAGGCCGGCGCGCCGGCGGCGGACGGGGGCGAGATCTACGGGCGCGTCGGCGGCGGGCGGAGCTGGGAGAAGTTCTGGCGGCGGCCGGAGCTGGGCAGGCACCGGAGCAGCTGCGCGAAGAGGAGGTGGGCGCGGCGGCGCCGGCGGAGGTGGGCGAGCGGGTGGAGGTGCGCGGAGAGGTGGGCGAGCGGGTGGAGGTGCGGGAATGAGCTGGGCCGTCCTGATTTCCTGCTTAGTAGGTAGGTACCTATGCCGAGGGCCGCCCTCGGCATAGGCTTTTCCTTTTTTTGCATTTTTTAATTCATTTTTTAAAAAAACAATTGATTCAATTTTTTAATTCAGTTTCAGGTTTTTTTTTAAACAAAATATTATTTACTAATATTATTATACTTAGTTTCATATGATTTCTCACCAACAGTCTCTTGCCCCTCTTCGGTAGACCGTAGATTTGGTGGAAAATTTCTAACATTTTCGTCTACCCCTAGACCGGACCCAAGAGTGAGGAGGCTTGTGCTGTTTTTTTACTTTAATACATATGGTATGGACCCACCTAGGTTTTGGTGCTGTTCCGACCCTCCGGAGCACCTCCGTGGCCAAACCCTAGATCCGCTGGAGAATACACTAGATTTTTCGTCTACCCCCTGTACGGCCGTCGAAAGGGTGTAGCCCAGTGGACTTTTTGGCTTGGTTGTGTTAGCTTAGGACATAGGTACATGGAATAACAACTTTTATCACAAGTTGTGACAAGGTTGCCCCCGTTTCTCACGAAATGACACTTTTCACCTATAAGTCCACACACTTAGTAGAGAGAAAGTGCGGTCCGTGAAGCCGGTCATCCCCCGAAGTAGGATCTTGGACATTTGAATCACCCAAAACACTTTAATACATATGGTATGGACCCACCTAGGTTTTGGTGCTGTTCCGACCCTCCGGAGCACCTCCGTGGCCAAACCCTAGATCCGCTGGAGAAAACCCTAGATTTTTCGTCTACCCCCTGTACGGCCGTCGAAAGGGGGTAGCCCAGTGGACTTTTTGGCTTGGTTGTGTTAGCTTAGGACATAGGTACATGGAATAACAACTTTTATCACAAGTTGTGACAAGGTTGCCCCCGTTTCTCACGAAATGACACTTTTCACCTATAAGTCCACACACTTAGTAGAGAGAAAGTGCGGTCCGTGAAGCCGGTCATACCCCGAAGTAGGATCTTAGACATTTGAATCACCCAAAACACTTTAATACATATGGTATGGACCCACCTAGGTTTTGGTGCTGTTCCGACCCTCCGGAGCACCTCCGTGGCCAAACCCTAGATCCGCTGGAGAATACACTAGATTTTTCGTCTACCCCCTGTACGGCCGTCGAAAGGGGTAGCCCAGTGGACTTTTTGGCTTGGTTGTGTTAGCTTAGGACATAGGTACATGGAATAACAACTTTTATCACAAGTTGTGACAAGGTTGCCCCGTTTCCCACGAAATGACACTTTTCACCTATAAGTCCACACACTTAGTAGAGAGAAAGTGCGGTCCGTGAAGCCGGTCATACCCCGAAGTAGGATCTTGGACATTTGAATCACCCAAAACACTTTAATACATATGGTATGGACCCACCTAGGTTTTGGTGCTGTTCCGACCCTCCGGAGCACCTCCGTGGCCAAACCCTAGATCCGCTGGAGAATACACTAGATTTTTCGTCTACCCCCTGTACGGCCGTCGAAAGGGGGTAGCCCAGTGGACTTTTTGGCTTGGTTGTGTTAGCTTAGGACATAGGTACATGGAATAACAACTTTTATCACAAGTTGTGACAAGGTTGCCCCCGTTTCTCACGAAATGACACTTTTCACCTATAAGTCCACACACTTAGTAGAGAGAATGTGCGGTCCGTGAAGCCGGTCTTACCCCGAAGTAGGATCTTGGACATTTGAATCACCCAAAACACTTTAATACATATGGTATGGACCCACCTAGGTTTTGGTGCTGTTCCGACCCTCCGGAGCACCTCCGTGGCCAAACCCTAGATTTTTCGTCTACCCCCTGTACGGCCGTCGAAAGGGGGTAGCCCAGTGGACTTTTTGGCTTGGTTGTGTTATCTTAGGACATAGGTACATGGAATAACAACTTTTATCACAAGTTGTGACAAGGTTGCCCCCGTTTCTCACGAAATGACACTTTTCACCTATAAGTCCACACACTTAGTAGAGAGAAAGTGCGGTCCGTGAAGCCGGTCATAACCCGAAGTAGGATCTTAGACATTTGAATCACCCAAAACACTTTAATACATATGGTATGGACCCACCTAGGTTTTGGTACTGTTCCGACCCTCTGGAGCACCTCCGTGGCCAAACCCTAGATCCGCTGGAGAATACACTAGATTTTTCGTCTACCCCCTGTACGGCCGTCGAAAGGGGGTAGCCCAGTGGACTTTTTGGCTTGGTTGTGTTAGCTTAGGACATAGGTACATGGAATAACAACTTTTATCACAAGTTGTGACAAGGTTGCCCCCGTTTCTCACGAAATGACACTTTTCACCTATAAGTCCACACACTTAGTAGAGAGAAAGTGCGGTCCGTGAAGCCGGTCATCCCCGAAGTAGGATCTAGACATTTTAATCACCCAAAACACTTTAATACATATGGTATGGACCCACCTAGGTTTTGGTGCTGTTCCGACCCTCCGGAGCACCTCCGTGGCCAAACCCTAGATCCGCTGGAGAATACACTAGATTTTTCGTCTACCCCCTGTACGGCCGTCGAAAGGGTGTAGCCCAGTGGACTTTTTGGCTTGGTTGTGTTAGCTTAGGACATAGGTACATGGAATAACAACTTTTATCACAAGTTGTGACAAGGTTGCCCCCGTTTCTCACGAAATGATACTTTTCACCTATAAGTCCACACACTTAGTAGAGAGAAAGTGCGGTCCGTGAAGCCGGTCATACCCCGAAGTAGGATCTTGGACATTTGAATCACCCAAAACACTTTAATACATATGGTATGGACCCACCTAGGTTTTGGTGCTGTTCCGACCCTCCGGAGCACCTCCGTGGCCAAACCCTAGATCCGCTGGAGAAAACCCTAGATTTTTCGTCTACCCCCTGTACGGCCGTCGAAAGGGGTAGCCCAGTGGACTTTTTGGCTTGGTTGTGTTAGCTTAGGACATAGGTACATGGAATAACAACTTTTATCACAAGTTGTGACAAGGTTGCCCCGTTTCTCACGAAATGACACTTTTCACCTATAAGTCCACACACTTAGTAGAGAGAAAGTGCGGTCCGTGAAGCCGGTCATACCCCGAAGTAGGATCTTGGACATTTGAATCACCCAAAACACTTTAATACATATGGTATGGTCCCACCTAGGTTTTGGTGCTGTTCCGACCCTCCGGAGCACCTCCGTGGCCAAACCCTAGATCCGATGGAGAATACACTAGATTTTTCGTCTACCCCCTGTACGGCCGTCGAAAGGGGGTAGCCCAGTGGACTTTTTGGCTTGGTTGTGTTAGCTTAGGACATAGGTACATGGAATAACAACTTTATCACAAGTTGTGACAAGGTTGCCCCCGTTTCTCACGAAATGACACTTTTCACCTATAAGTCCACACACTTAGTAGAGAGAAAGTGCGGTCCGTGAAGCCGGTCATACCCCGAAGTAGGATCTTGGACATTTGAATCACCCAAAACACTTTAATACATATGGTATGGACCCACCTAGGTTTTGGTGCTGTTCCGACCCTCCGGAGCACCTCCGTGGCCAAACCCTAGATCCGCTGGAGAAAACCCTAGATTTTTCGTCTACCCCCTGTACGGCCGTCGAAAGGGGTAGCCCAGTGGACTTTTTGGCTTGGTTGTGTTAGCTTAGGACATAGGTACATGGAATAACAACTTTTATCACAAGTTGTGACAAGGTTGCCCCCGTTTCTCACGAAATGACACTTTTCACCTATAAGTCCACACACTTAGTAGAGAGAAAGTGCGGTCCGTGAAGCCGGTCATACCCCGAAGTAGGATCTTAGACATTTGAATCACCCAAAACACTTTAATACATATGGTATGGACCCACCTAGGTTTTGGTGCTGTTCCGACCCTCCGGAGCACCTCCGTGGCCAAACCCTAGATCCGCTGGAGAATACACTAGATTTTTCGTCTACCCCCTGTACGGCCGTCGAAAGGGGGTAGCCCAGTGGACTTTTTGGCTTGGTTGTGTTAGCTTAGGACATAGGTACATGGAATAACAACTTTTATCACAAGTTGTGACAAGGTTGCCCCCGTTTCTCACGAAATGACACTTTTCACCTATAAGTCCACACACTTAGTAGAGAGAAAGTGCGGTCCGTGAAGCCGGTCATCCCCCGAAGTAGGATCTTGGACATTTGAATCACCCAAAACACTTTAATACATATGGTATGGACCCACCTAGGTTTTGGTGCTGTTCCGACCCTCCGGAGCACCTCCGTGGCCAAACCCTAGATCCGCTGGAGAAAACCCTAGATTTTTCGTCTACCCCCTGTACGGCCGTCGAAAGGGGTAGCCCAGTGGACTTTTTGGCTTGGTTGTGTTAGCTTAGGACATAGGTACATGGAATAACAACTTTTATCACAAGTTGTGACAAGGTTGCCCCCGTTTCTCACGAAATGACACTTTTCACCTATAAGTCCACACACTTAGTAGAGAGAAAGTGCGGTCCGTGAAGCCGGTCATACCCGAAGTAGGATCTTGGACATTTGAATCACCCAAAACACTTTAATACATATGGTATGGACCCACCTAGGTTTTGGTGCTGTTCCGACCCTCCGGAGCACCTCCGTGGCCAAACCCTAGATCCGCTGGAGAAAACCCTAGATTTTTCGTCTACCCCCTGTACGGCCGTCGAAAGGGGGTAGCCCAGTGGACTTTTTGGCTTGGTTGTGTTAGCTTAGGACATAGGTACATGGAATAACAACTTTTATCACAAGTTGTGACAAGGTTGCCCCCGTTTCTCACGAAATGACACTTTTCACCTATAAGTCCACACACTTAGTAGAGAGAAAGTGCGGTCGTGAAGCGGTCATACCCCGAAGTAGGATCTTGGACATTTGAATCACCCAAAACACTTTAATACATATGGTATGGACCCACCTAGGTTTTGGTGCTGTTCCGACCCTCCGGAGCACCTCCGTGGCCAAACCCTAGATCCGCTGGAGAATACACTAGATTTTTCGTCTACCCCCTGTACGGCCGTCGAAAGGGTAGCCCAGTGGATTTTTGGCTTGGTTGTGTTAGCTTAGGACATAGGTACATGGAATAACAACTTTTATCACAAGTTGTGACACAGGTTGCCCCCGTTTCTCACGAAATGACACTTTTCACCTATAAGTCCACACACTTAGTAGAGAGAAAGTGCGGTCCGTGAAGCCGGTCATACCCCGAAGTAGGATCTTGGACATTTGAATCACCCAAAACACTTTAATACATATGGTATGGACCCACCTAGTTTTTGGTGCTGTTCCGACCCTCCGGAGCACCTCCGTGGCCAAACCCTAGATTTTTGGTCTACCCCCTGTACGGCCGTCGAAAGGGGTAGCCCAGTGGACTTTTTGGCTTGGTTGTGTTAGCTTAGGACATAGGTACATGGAATAACAACTTTTATCACAAGTTGTGACAAGGTTGCCCCCGTTTCTCACGAAATGACACTTTTCACCTATAAGTCCACACACTTAGTAGAGAGAAAGTGCGGTCCGTGAAGCCGGTCATACCCCGAAGTAGGATCTTAGACATTTGAATCACCCAAAACACTTTAATACATATGGTATGGACCCACTAGGTTTTGGTGCTGTTCCGACCCTCGGAGCACCTCCGTGGCCAAACCCTAGATCCGCTGGAGAATACACTAGATTTTTCGTCTACCCCCTGTACGGCCGTCGAAAGGGGGTAGCCCAGTGGACTTTTTTGGCTTGGTTGTGTTAGCTTAGGACATAGGTACATGGAATAACAACTTTTATCACAAGTTGTGACAAGGTTGCCCCCGTTTCTCACGAAATGACACTTTTCACCTATAAGTCCACACACTTAGTAGAGAGAAACTGCGGTCCGTGAAGCCGGTCATCCCCCGAAGTAGGATCTTGGACATTTGAATCACCCAAAACACTTTAATACATGTGGTATGGACCCACCTAGGTTTTGGTGCTGTTCCGACCCTCCGGAGCACCTCCGTGGCCAAACCCTAGATCCGCTGGAGAATACACTAGATTTTTCGTCTACCCCCTGTACGGCCGTCGAAAGGGGGTAGCCCAGTGGACTTTTTGGCTTGGTTGGGTTAGCTTAGGACATAGGTACATGTAATAACAACTTTTATCACAAGTTGTGACAAGGTTGCCCCCGTTTCTCACGAAATGACACTTTTCACCTATAAGTCCACACACTTAGTAGAGAGAAAGTGCGGTCCGTGAAGCCGGTCATACCCGAAGTAGGATCTTGGACATTTGAATCACCCAAAACACTTTAATACATATGGTATGGACCCACCTAGGTTTTGGTGCTGTTCCGACCCTCCGGAGCACCTCCGTGGCCAAACCCTAGATCCGCTGGAGAAACCCTAGATTTTTCGTCTACCCCCTGTACGGCCGTCGAAAGGGGGTAGCCAGTGGACTTTTTGGCTTGGTTGTGTTAGCTTAGGACATAGGTACATGGAATAACAACTTTTATCACAAGTTGTGACAAGGTTGCCCCGTTTCTCACGAAATGACACTTTTCACCTATAAGTCCACACACTTAGTAGAGAGAAAGTGCGGTCCGTGAAGCCGGTCATACCCCGAAGTAGGATCTTAGACATTTGAATCACCCAAAACACTTTAATACATATGGTATGGACCCACCTAGGTTTTGGTGCTGTTCCGACCCTCCGGAGCACCTCCGTGGCCAAACCCTAGATCCGCTGGAGAATACACTAGATTTTTCGTCTACCCCCTGTACGGCCGTCGAAAGGGGGTAGCCCAGTGGACTTTTTGGCTTGGTTGTGTTAGCTTAGGACATAGGTACATGGAATAACAACTTTTATCACAAGTTGTGACAAGGTTGCCCCCGTTTCTCACGAAATGACACTTTTCACCTATAAGTCCACACACTTAGTAGAGAGAAAGTGCGGTCCGTGAAGCCGGTCATACCCCAAAGTAGGATCTTAGACATTTGAATCACCCAAAACACTTTAATACATATGGTATGGACCCACCTAGTTTTGGTGCTGTTCCGACCCTCCGGAGCACCTCCGTGGCCAAACCCTAGATCCGCTGGAGAATACACTAGATTTTTCGTCTACCCCCTGTACGGCCGTCGAAAGGGGGTAGCCCAGTGGACTTTTTGGCTTGGTTGTGTTAGCTTAGGACATAGGTACATGGAATAACAACTTTTATCACAAGTTGTGACAAGGTTGCCCCCGTTTCTCACGAAATGACACTTTTCACCTATAAGTCCACACACTTAGTAGAGAGAAAGTGCGGTCCGTGAAGCCGGTCATCCCCGAAGTAGGATCTTGGACATTTGAATCACCCAAAACACTTTAATACATATGGTATGGACCCACCTAGGTTTTGGTTCTGTTCCGACCCTCGGAGCACCTCCGTGGCCAAACCCTAGATCCGTTGGAGAATACACTAGATTTTTCGTCTACCCCCTGTACGGCCGTCGAAAGGGGGTAGCCCAGTGGACTTTTGGCTTGGTTGTGTTAGCTTAGGACATAGGTACATGGAATAACAACTTTTATCACAAGTTGTGACAAGGTTGCCCCGTTTCTCACGAAATGACACTTTTCACCTATAAGTCCACACACTTAGTAGAGAGAAAGTGCGGTCCGTGAAGCCGGTCATACCCCGAAGTAGGATCTTGGACATTTGAATCACCCAAAACACTTTAATACATATGGTATGGACCCACCTAGGTTTTGGTGCTGTTCCGACCCTCCGGAGCACCTCCGTGGCCAAACCCTAGATCCGCTGGAGAATACACTAGATTTTTCGTCTACCCCTGTACGGCCGTCGAAAGGGGGTAGCCCAGTGGACTTTTTGGCTTGGTTGTGTTAGCTTAGGACATAGGTACATGGAATAACAACTTTTATCACAAGTTGTGACAAGGTTGCCCCCGTTTCTCACGAAATGACACTTTTCACCTATAAGTCCACACACTTAGTAGAGAGAAAGTGCGGTCCGTGAAGCCGGTCATCCCCGAAGTAGGATCTTGGACATTTGAATCACCCAAAACACTTTAATACATATGGTATGGACCCACCTAGGTTTTGGTGCTGTTCCGACCCTCCGGAGCACCTCCGTGGCCAAACCCTAGATCCGCTGGAGAATACACTAGATTTTTCGTCTACCCCCTGTACGGCCGTCGAAAGGGGGTAGCCCAGTGGACTTTTTGGCTTGGTTGTGTTAGCTTAGGACATAGGTACATGGAATAACAACTTTTATCACAAGTTGTGACAAGGTTGCCCCCGTTTCTCACGAAATGACACTTTTCACCTATAAGTCCACACACTTAGTAGAGAGAAAGTGCGGTCCGTGAAGCCGGTCATCCCCCGAAGTAGGATCTTGGACATTTGAATCACCCAAAACACTTTAATACATATGGTATGGACCCACCTAGGTTTTGGTTCTGTTCCGACCCTCCGGAGCACCTCCGTGGCCAAACCCTAGATCCGCTGGACAATACACTAGATTTTTCGTCTACCCCCTGTACGGCCGTCGAAAGGGGGTAGCCCAGTGGACTTTTTGGCTTGGTTGTGTTAGCTTAGGACATAGGTACATGGAATAACAACTTTTATCACAAGTTGTGACAAGGTTGCCCCCGTTTCTCACGAAATGACACTTTTCACCTATAAGTCCACACACTTAGTAGAGAGAAAGTGCGGTCCGTGAAGCCGGTCATACCCCGAAGTAGGATCTTGGACATTTGAATCACCCAAAACACTTTAATACATATGGTATGGACCCACCTAGGTTTTGGTGCTGTTCCGACCCTCCGGAGCACCTCCGTGGCCAAACCCTAGATCCGCTGGAGAATACACTAGATTTTTCGTCTACCCCCTGTACGGCCGTCGAAAGGGGGTAGCCCAGTGGACTTTTTGGCTTGGTTGTGTTAGCTTAGGACATAGGTACATGGAATAACAACTTTTATCACAAGTTGTGACAAGTTTGCCCCCGTTTCTCACGAAATGACACTTTTCACCTATAAGTCCACACACTTAGTAGAGAGAAAGTGCGGTCCGTGAAGCCGGTCATCCCCCGAAGTAGGATCTTGGACATTTGAATCACCCAAAACACTTTAATACATATGGTATGGACCCACCTAGGTTTTGGTGCTGTTCCGACCCTCCGGAGCACCTCCGTGGCCAAACCTTAGATCCGCTGGAGAATACACTAGATTTTTCGTCTACCCCCTGTACGGCCGTCGAAAGGGGGTAGCCCAGTGGACTTTTTGGCTTGGTTGTGTTAGCTTAGGACATAGGTACATGGAATAACAACTTTTATCACAAGTTGTGACAAGGTTGCCCCCGTTTCTCACGAAATGACACTTTTCACCTATAAGTCCACACACTTTAGAGAGAAAGTGCGGTCCGTGAAGCCGGTCATCCCCCGAAGTAGGATCTTGGACATTTGAATCACCCAAAACACTTTAATACATATGGTATGGACCCACCTAGGTTTTGGTGCTGTTCCGACCCTCCGGAGCACCTCCGTGGCCAAACCCTAGATCCGCTGGAGAAAACCCTAGATTTTTCGTCTACCCCCTGTACGGCCGTCGAAAGGGGGTAGCCCAGTGGACTTTTTGGCTTGGTTGTGTTAGCTTAGGACATAGGTACATGGAATAACAACTTTTATCACAAGTTGTGACAAGGTTGCCCCCGTTTCTCACGAAATGATACTTTTCACCTATAAGTCCACACACTTAGTAGAGAGAAAGTGCGGTCCGTGAAGCCGGTCATACCCCGAAGTAGGATCTTGGACATTTGAATCACCCAAAACACTTTAATACATATGGTATGGACCCACCTAGGTTTTGGTGCTGTTCCGACCCTCCGGAGCACCTCCGTGGCCAAACCCTAGATCCGCTGGAGAAAACCTAGATTTTTCGTCTACCCCCTGTACGGCCGTCGAAAGGGGGTAGCCCAGTGGACTTTTTGGCTTGGTTGTGTTAGCTTAGGACATAGGTACATGGAATAACAACTTTTATCACAAGTTGTGACAAGGTTGCCCCCATTTCTCACGAAATGACACTTTTCACCTATAAGTCCACACACTTAGTAGAGAGAAAGTGCGGTCCGTGAAGCCGGTCATACCCCGAAGTAGGATCTTGGACATTTGAATCACCCAAAACACTTTAATACATATGGTATGGACCCACCTAGGTTTTGGTGCTGTTCCGACCCTCCGGAGCACCTCCGTGGCCAAACCCTAGATCCGCTGGAGAATACACTAGATTTTTCGTCTACCCCCTGTACGGCCGTCGAAAGGGGGTAGCCCAGTGGACTTTTTGGCTTGGTTGTGTTAGCTTAGGACATAGGTACATGGAATAACAACTTTTATCACAAGTTGTGACAAGGTTGCCCCCGTTTCTCACGAAATGACACTTTTCACCTATAAGTCCACACACTTAGTAGAGAGAAAGTGCGGTCCGTGAAGCCGGTCATACCCCGAAGTAGGATCTTGGACATTTGAATCACCCAAAACACTTTAATACATATGGTATGGACCCACCTAGGTTTTGGTGCTGTTCCGACCCTCCGGAGCACCTCCGTGGCCAAACCCTAGATTTTTCGTCTACCCCCTGTACGGCCGTCGAAAGGGGGTAGCCCAGTGGACTTTTTGGCTTGGTTGTGTTAGCTTAGGACATAGGTACATGGAATAACAACTTTTATCACAAGTTGTGACAAGGTTGCCCCCGTTTCTCACGAAATGACACTTTTCACCTATAAGTCCACACACTTAGTAGAGAGAAAGTGCGGTCCGTGAAGCCGGTCATACCCCGAAGTAGGATCTTAGACATTTGAATCACCCAAAACACTTTAATACATATGGTATGGACCCACCTAGGTTTTGGTGCTGTTCCGACCCTCCGGAGCACCTCCGTGGCCAAACCCTAGATCCGCTGGAGAATACACTAGATTTTTCGTCTACCCCTGTACGGCCGTCGAAAGGGGGTAGCCCAGTGGACTTTTTGGCTTGGTTGTGTTAGCTTAGGACATAGGTACATGGAATAACAACTTTTATCACAAGTTGTGACAAGGTTGCCCCGTTTCTCACGAAATGACACTTTTCACCTATAAGTCCACACACTTAGTAGAGAGAAACTGCGGTCCGTGAAGCCGGTCATCCCCCGAAGTAGGATCTTGGACATTTGAATCACCCAAAACACTTTAATACATGTGGTATGGACCCACCTATGTTTTGGTGCTGTTCCGACCCTCCGGAGCACCTCCGTGGCCAAACCCTAGATCCGCTGGAGAATACACTAGATTTTTCGTCTACCCCCTGTACGGCCGTCGAAAGGGGGTAGCCCAGTGGACTTTTTGGCTTGGTTGTGTTAGCTTAGGACATAGGTACATGTAATAACAACTTTTATCACAAGTTGTGACAAGGTTGCCCCCGTTTCTCACGAAATGACACTTTTCACCTATAAGTCCACACACTTAGTAGAGAGAAAGTGCGGTCCGTGAAGCCGGTCATCCCCCGAAGTAGGATCTTGGACATTTGAATCACCCAAAACACTTTAATACATATGGTATGGACCCACCTAGGTTTTGGTGCTGTTCCGACCCTCCGGAGCACCTCCGTGGCCAAACCCTAGATTTTTCGTCTACCCCCTGTACGGCCGTCGAAAGGGGGTAGCCCAGTGGACTTTTTGGCTTGGTTGTGTTAGCTTAGGACATAGGTACATGGAATAACAACTTTTATCACAAGTTGTGACAAGGTTGCCCCCGTTTCTCACGAAATGACACTTTTCACCTATAAGTCCACACACTTAGTAGAGAGAAAGTGCGGTCCGTGAAGCCGGTCATACCCCGAAGTAGGATCTTGGACATTTGAATCACCCAAAACACTTTAATACATATGGTATGGACCCACCTAGGTTTTGGTGCTGTTCCGACCCTCCGGAGCACCTCCGTGGCCAAATCCTAGATCCGCTGGAGAATACACTAGATTTTTCGTCTACCCCCTGTACGGCCGTCGAAAGGGGTAGCCCAGTGGAATTTTTGGCTTGGTTGTGTTAGCTTAGGACATAGGTACATGGAATAACAACTTTTATCACAAGTTGTGACAAGGTTGCCCCCGTTTCTCACGAAATGACACTTTTCACCTATAAGTCCACACACTTAGTAGAGAGAAAGTGCGGTCCGTGAAGCCGGTCATACCCCGAAGTAGGATCTTGGACATTTGAATCACCCAAAACACTTTAATACATATGGTATGGACCCACCTAGGTTTTGGTGCTGTTCCGACCCTCCGGAGCACCTCCGTGGCCAAACCCTAGATTTTTCGTCTACCCCCTGTACGGCCGTCGAAAGGGGGTAGCCCAGTGGACTTTTTGGCTTGGTTGTGTTAGCTTAGGACATAGGTACATGGAATAACAACTTTTATCACAAGTTGTGACAAGGTTGCCCCCGTTTCTCACGAAATGACACTTTTCACCTATAAGTCCACACACTTAGTAGAGAGAAAGTGCGGTCCGTGAAGCCGGTCATACCCGAAGTAGGATCTTAGACATTTGAATCACCCAAAACACTTTAATACATATGGTATGGACCCACCTAGGTTTTGGTGCTGTTCCGACCCTCCGGAGCACCTCCGTGGCCAAACCCTAGATCCGCTGGAGAATACACTAGATTTTTCGTCTACCCCCTGTACGGCCGTCGAAAGGGGGTAGCCTAGTGGACTTTTTGGCTTGGTTGTGTTAGCTTAGGACATAGGTACATGGAATAACAACTTTTATCACAAGTTGTGACAAGGTTGCCCCCGTTTCTCACGAAATGACACTTTTCACCTATAAGTCCACACACTTAGTAGAGAGAAAGTGCGGTCCGTGAAGCCGGTCATCCCCCGAAGTAGGATCTTGGACATTTGAATCACCCAAAACACTTTATCACAAGTTGTGACAAGGTTGCCCCCGTTTCTCCCGAAATGACAAGTTTCCGTCTACATCCTTGACCGGAGCCGAAAGAGGATAGGCCAGTGCATTTCTTTGCATGGTTGTCGTAGCTTAGGCCATAGGAACAGGAGAAACCAACTTTTATCACACGTTGCCCTTGAGTTTGCTCGATGTGAAACTATGAGTGACCAAATTCATGACGTCATTCTATGTGGGTGGAATAAAAAAAGTAGCTACTTAAATAAAAAAAGTATTTCAAACACATTAAACTTAACTGAGATTAATAAAATAAAATATATAAAACGAGGAATATAACCGAATGGAATGTAATTCGAGGTACCTATGCCGACGGCATTGCCGTCGGCGTAGAGGTCGCAGAGCAGGAAAATAAGTAGCAGACACATTTTTTCTTAGCGCAGGACCTATGCCGACGGCATTGCCGTCGGCGTATAGAAGACACATTTTTCCTTAGCGTATACGCCGAAGGCATGTTTCACGCTGAGGGTGGCCGTCGGCGTACCAAGTATACGCCGAGGGCGATGTGTACGCCGACGGCCTTTTCGGTGGTCTGGCTTGCTCCCTTCATACGCCGACGGCCCCGACAAATTGCCGTCGGCGTATGGTTTGGCCGTCGGTGTATTCGTGCTCTCCTGTAGTGTTCACCAAATGTTCAAATGCAGGTGTCATAGTATAATTTTATTAGCAACTTGTGTTGCTCATTTGACGGAGACGTATGAAACTAATCAGTATGAAACTATCAATCGAGATGGATTTTATACCACGCACGTTTACAGTGATTTCTGAAAGCTGACGATGAACTTTTTTCCGGAATGTCCAGAAAATGAATGGTGATGAGTAAACGTGGCGACTTAATTACACAGAGTTGTACGGCCTGAAAATTTGAACTTATTTACAAGAATATCTAGTTGACCCTGCGAGCTTGTGAACTTGCAAATGAACTAAATACAAAAATGCCACAACAAGAAATTCAGGTTCAGCTTGGTGACAACATAAATGAATATAGACACTGCACTTTCCAGATTCTAGCTACAATAACTCTGTTTGGAACAACCAAATTTTGTGGAAATCCATCCTATAGTAGTTTCGTTTCAACAAAAACTTCTGTGAACAAAGATAGTAATTATATATGGTACTCAGTCACATAACTACAGGACGCTCAATCTTCTGTACAGGAGCAATTTGGTAAAGTTGGTACCTCAACTGAACACCACAGTTAATCGAATACTCAGTATAGATGATTCAATCGTTTTAGCTGACTTGAGGACAGTTTGCTGCATAATCAGGTGCTGGCCAATACCTGCGTCCGAAGAGCGAAACGATCGAAGTTTGGCTGATGTACCTCTCGTGGTTGGCCTCTTGGGCAGGAGCATTAATGGGCCAGACACACCATCAAGCCCAGCTACGAAAGGCAACTCAGAAAAAAACGGTATGTTAGTTTCTGCATATTCTTCCTGTCGATAACGCATGAACTGACAGCCAGAGGAGCTCTGAACCGTGGCTAAACTACTGAGCATGTATATTTGATTTTTTTTAGCAAAAATAATGGTAGGCTCGAGCTTCACGGAGCCTACAGGGTAAAATCACCCGTGTGCACACCAATGATTGTACATAGGGCCAGAGGCAAGTTTCAGCATTACTCTGTTCTTTTTTTTGCTTTAGCAAATTTCTCCTGTGTGTAAGTTATTGTTGATTAATCTGATGTGAGTGGATATTATCGGGGGAATCTGTTCTTGTTGCAACTTGTGAATAGATAACTGATTTCCTATTTCAAAAATGCACGACACCAAGTTGTTGTTGTCATTTTCCTTTGCATATTTTAAATTCTGTTTTTACCTTATTTTCTAGGGTCCTATACAAAAAAAATTGTTAGAAACAAATCCTCTAAAATAAGCCCTAACTAACTAGAGCGGTGAAAAAATTCTTAAAATTCAAACCATCATCGCCCTCTCCCAAAAAGCTCACATCGCGACCACGTTCCCTCCCACTGCGCGTGGGCCCCACCTATCATCCGGTCACTTTCCTCTTCCCCAATCGACCGTAAAGCTAGCGAGGGTCAGCAATGGCGCCGAGCTCACGTCCCGCCGCCGACGCGCCGGCGTCGACCCGCAAGCGGAGGTTAGCCGACGAGCCGGTGCCCTCCGTAACCAAGCGTCGCAAGGCAAGGGGCCGTCTGCCCGAGTTTGTTTGGAATCCCATCCCCGCCGACGAAGCTCGGGCCAGGTTTCCCAAACACTACCAGCGCGCCCCGGTGGCTGCCAAGAGGTATCCGACGCCCGTGTCCATTACTGGATCTCTCTCTCTCTATCTATCTATGAGGGTGTATGTTGAATGTTGTTTCTGCATTTGCGTTTGTCTGGGCAGGAATGGGGAGGAGGAGGTGGTGGAGGTGAAGGCGTGCTGCCATTACCGGGCAGCGAAGGTGGAAGGAACCCTCTATAGGCTTGGTGACGATGTGTATGTAGCGGTAATGATGATCTTCCTCCACACCTCTGGTTTCGATGCTGTAAAAAGCAAGGGTCCTCTGTTCCTTAGTCACTGCTACTGTACGTCTTGTTTCTGCTATGAAATTTCCAGCTCTTCCTGTGTGTGTGCGCGCACGCGTGTGTGTGTGTGGTCTTTGGTGGTATTCTTGATACCAAATTGCATAGCCTTCCACTGTGAATATGGTTGCTGCTGCCAGATCCTCAATATCTTTTACATGCTTGCTGCCAAGGAATGGTTGCTCCTTTCATCATTGTTACTATTTAGGCTGCCATGCCATGGTATTACTATGTCAAGTGATTCAGTTGTGCTTCTGTTGTGAAATCAATGATCCCATCATCGTTGTTAGTTACGCCAGTAGAATGACTACTCTAGTTCACTGTAGATTTTTTTCCACGCATCTGCAAGGCTTGCTTAGATGCATTTCTGGTACCCAAATAGGGCCATGTGACACATGCACTGTGCATATGGCTGCTGCTGTAAAAGAATCCTTGCTATCTTTTAGAATTTCCATGCTAGTGTTCTGCCTCCACAACTCATGTGACTGATGTTATGCTTGCTGCTATGATTGCTTTTTCATTAGGCTGTCATCATAATGCTTCTTTTCAACTACGCATGCCATAGCGGTGATGCATGCTGCTGTGAAATACTTGATGATAAATGTGTAATGCTCTGTTTCATCCACCTAATGTGATTGTCATCATGCGTCCTGCTTTGAAATACTCGCTCATTTGGTGTGCGTAATCATAATGTTCTGTTTCTGCATCTCCTCATGTGATTGACATTATGCTTCGTGTCTGTTATTGGTTGTTAACTATGCCACAATCATACATACCCTAGTTGTTCTTTGGAAAAAATGAATTTACACCTCAGACTTTGCCGTGTTCCGAAGGGCCTTTGCTGTGTATTTGGACCACACGGCAAAGACGGCGATTCCGGTAGTGCCGTTCTTTGGAAAAAATGAATTTACACCTCAGCTTGCATTGCTTAATGGCATTTTTGGTACCAACCTGCATCCATACGACACCTTTCACCGTGAATATGGTTTCTGCTGATGTAAAAAAAATCCTTGCTATCTGTTAAATGTTTGCATTGGTTTTTTGGTTCCTGACATTGTTCCTGTTTAGGCTGGGGAAGGAAAGCCTCATTTCGTTGGTAGAATCATCGAACTTTTTGAGGGAAAGGACCACGTCAAGTACTTCTGCTGCCATTGGTTCTACCGATCGGAGGACACGGTGATCTCGACCGCGAAATTGGTTGATGATCATAGTCATGATCCCACGCGGGTCTTCCTCTCTGACGAGAGCAACGACAACCCGCTTGACTGTATTTTATCCAAGGTTAAAATACTGCAAGTCGATCCCAAGGTTAGTGCTCTTGTTCAGAACTGTGTGTCCCCTCCTTAATGAAATGGTTCTCGCTTTTTTAACTCCACGTTTTAGCTTGATCTGGTAGCAAAAGCCCAAATAGCGGCCAGCAAAGATCTGTACTATGACATGTCGTACACTGTGGCCTACTCTACCTTTGGAAATATCACAAATGGTAATTGATGCTGTGACCTTTGTACTCTTTTCAGTTATGCAAGCTTTTTATTGACCTATTTAATGCTTAAAATATTCCAATAATGTTGTTAAAATTGGTTGTAACTATGTTTAGCTTTGTAAATTAACTCCTAAGGGTTGAGCATTTTAACGAACATGTGAAATTATTTTGCCATCAGACCATGTTGGTCATAATCTGGTTTAAGTTAAAATCCAAGCTCATTGTCTTATGCCCATGCTTTCTTCGTCAGAATGTTAATTCAACCTGATACGTTTAACATAAATTAGAATGTAACTTGTTTGTTAAAACAGTCAGTTAATATCATAAATGGCAATTGTTGCTGCTAACCTATATCTCTGTTCAGTTATGGAAACTAATTCTTGTCCTACTTAACGTTTAAATATTTCCAATATTGTTGCTAAATATTGTCGTAACTCTGTTTAGTCATGTAAATTAACTCCTGGGAGATAATTTTTGTAGAGAATATATAAAACAAATCTCATCTGTCAATGTTGATCATAATCTAGGATTCGAGAGTAATTTTAAAAGGTCCGAGAAACTAAATTGTAATTCAATGCTTATCATATTTATGTGATGTAACCTCTTTGGTGGTTGTAACAAACTCTATCTTTCCAATATAATGAAATGCAAAAGTTGCATTTTCTCAAAAAATATTTGTGTGATAGTAAGTGTAGTTTGACTCTAAAACAAACACAAATATTCGTTAATGAGTTAACACATAGTCTCTCTGTCTTTATTTACTTTGTGTTCTGGATTTTTTCAAAGTCAAACTTTCACTAAATATATATAAAAAATATCAACATCTGTAATATAAAATGTATAATATGAAAATATATCTTGTGAAGATTCTAATAATATTAAAATTTGTTGTACAGTTTTAGAATTTTTTCCGATATATTTGATCAAACTTCACAAAGTTTGACCTTTACTAAACCCAGAACACAAAACTAATTGTAAATGGAGGGAGTATGTAGTAACACCTTCAACCATCTTCGATTTATTGGCGAGTAGTTATTTGGCTTTTCTATATACACTCACATGTTTCATTAGATCAATGAACTGAACTATGCTTTCAGGTTACTAATATAAGTACGTGAGGTTAATGTTTTTATTTGATAAATGTGGTTGTATTCCGTGATGGAATAGTTCAGTTTTATTCTGAAATTGTAGTGAGGTGTCTACCCGAAATTTACAAAGTATGAGACGTTATATCATACACGACATAATTATTTTTGATGATTGCTATAGATTTAGTTGTGGACAAGAAGGATGAAACATGTTGGTGCCTAATAATAGGCAAAGTAACTTGCAATAATTATCAAGAGATATAAAACCGGCCCAGTTTTGCTTATACTGAGGCAATTCAAGTCCCTCCTTTTTTTGGAATAAAGGGAAACTTCTAGTTTTAGCATTAAGTAATTTTTTAAAAAATTTGACCAAATTTATAGGAAAAATATAAACACAAGATTGGGGGTCTAGTTTGGCAGCAAAGTATTTTTGGAGTATTCATCCAATATCACTGTTTCTTAAAATATCGCAGTGTCAAATAATATGCTACCAAACTGAGCTAGTGCTGACCTATTTTTTCTCTAAACCAAGTATTGTTCAAAACTTACGTATTCATTTGCCTCACAATTAAATACTTTGGTTTTAAAATAAAAAATACTTTGGTTTTCCAATACTGTTTATTGACCATTTGTCACTGGGACGCGGCTCGTCCCTCCGAACGGATTAGTTGGTGCGTCTACTTTGTGAAGTGATTGAACACAAAAAAAAGTGGAGGAATATTCGTGAAGTGATTGAACACAAAAAAATACTTTGGTTTTCATCATACAAAAGGCACGCACCAAAAATGACCGTTTGTCTGAAGTGATTGAACCCAACAAATACACCAAATGGCCTATGTTCCTTGATTGTTCCAAAAGTGGTATCAAAAGTTATAACATCACCGAAATGAGCATAGTCAATTATCATTTTTGCATCAGCCCAAAATATATTTGTGATATCCTCTTCACAATCCAGTTGCATGGCATGCTGAAATGATGGGTTCTCTATGGATCTATCCTGAAAATATTTCAAGATACTCCCTGCTTCACCATACTTTAGCTGCCTTTGACGCTTTGTGCGTAAATAATATTTGATTGCTATAATGCTTCTCAATTACCTAGTTGGGTCCGAACCAGCCATGGCATGATTTTCCTCGTTCGTATGGTTTTCCATTTTACATTAGATCGACGGACAATGGTACTTCAGACAGTTTACACACAAATCTGAAACTGCGCGAAATAAAACAAGAAAGAGATGAATAATTCAGAGGAAGATGAGAAAGTAGAAGAACTAGATAATGCCCGAACGACAGATTTAATTTTTCCTTCAATATTGTAGCTCTGCACCTGCGGCCGTGGACCTCGGAGGCTCGGACCAACTGCTCCTGGCACTGTAGTCTGAGGCGAAAGCGGCGCGGTATAGCGAAACTACCAAAGCCAAACTTGTCTATATGTGGATGTATTAATTTGGAACGAAAAAAACAAGGTCATTCCCTGCTCTGTTAGTTGTCACTCCTACTCCTCGGCTGAGCCTTTTAAGTGGTGGATCAATATGTGGATGTATTGCACAGTTCTGCTAATTCGAGTGGTGGATCAAGAGACTGGTTCGAATCCTGTGATGATTTTTCTTGCGGTGTAGTGCGTTGAACTAAGGGTGCTAAATTATACACACCAGTTCGTCTGAAAAGTCCTTTTAAATTTTAATCAGGCGGAGAGTGCCCGAGAAGGATGCATGCCATTAAAATATCGGTGATGTTGATCTGTATATGCAAATCAGCTCAGGACATGGCGTCAGTTTAGGTAAAACAGCAGAGCAGAGGCGATGACAATTTACTGATCAGAGGTGAAGCACGGCCATGGATTTCAGGCGGCAGGACATGGGTCGGCCTCCGCGGCGGCATTCTTGCGGGCGACGCAGCTCCAGCTCTGCCCAGCAGCGTCGGAGACCCGACACGACGTGGCAAAGTAGAGGACCTTGCGAAGATCCTGAACATCTCCACGGCGTAGATCCTGGCCGACAGCGAACGCCACGCTGGGGTGCATGGGCGCGTCCGCGGTACGGGTGCGGGCCAACCCCAAGATGGAGGTGTAGAGGTAGAGGAAGGCGGAGAGGCCGGTGGCGAGCCAGATCTTGGCTTCGGGGATCTCTTCCTACTCCAGGAGCTTGGCCATGCGGGCCAGCTCGTCGGGTAGCACGGCCTTGGCCCGTTGACCGCCGCTCCCGCGCGCTAGCCCGTCGTCTAGCACCTCCCGGAGCCTGGAGCACGGCCACGAGAAGACCAGTTCGTCTGGGGAGCACGGCCTCGGCGTGTTGACCGCCGCTCCCGCTAGTGGCGGCAGCACGGGGGTAGTCGGTGGCGCGGCCGTCGGGATCCGTTGTGCGGGCGGCGCACTGGGTGCTAGGCCGACGGTGTCCCTCTCCCATGGCCAGCGTTGTCCCTCTCCCATGGCCGGTGGCAGGGAGGATTAGATCGACTCCCTATCCTCAAGTCGCTAGGAGCTCGTCGCCTCCCTGTGCCCCAATTCCGGCCGGCCTAGTTTGATCTCCGCTCGGAGGCGAGGAAGAACAGGGGAGGCCGGGCAGCGGTCTTCTTGCCAGAGCTCGACCACAAGAAGAGGGGAGCCGGTGGTGCGGTCCATGCCCGCGCTGCTGCCGAGGGGATGGATGCTGGGGCGGCTGATACGACTCGCGAACCAAGTCGCGGTACGAGCGAATCGTTACTTCACTTTGCGGTGGCAGTCATCGTAATTTCCATCGAAATAAAAGGGCAATTTGGTAAAACTAACCGTTACGACTTACGGGTGGCAAGGTGGGTAATATTTTCTGGTGACATAGGGGTAAAATCGGAAAACAAAATGACGTACCAACACCTCCTCAAACCGTATTATATAGTAGAGATTATTTTAGGGTAAGCTCATTTTATTACATGAATGAATGTCATTGCTGTTACTATATCTTCTTTATCTCTTTCTTCTTTTTCAACTACTGTTATATCCTTCTTTCGTGAAAAACAGGCCCAGGGCCCATGGAGGCCTCAACTTCATGTAAAATAACCCAACGCAGCTACAGCCTGGTGGTGCGTCTGTACGAGCTCCGGTGCGAGCTCGGGCGGCGGAGGCGGCTCATGGAGGCTTGCGGGGATACGGGCGGAGATCGGCTCGGGATGGCCAGTACGTAGGGGCTCTGCGACGAACAGGTACATGCGCCGTCTGCATCCCTAATTACTCGATATGGGGAGCGTCGTTGTGCGCGAATTGGGCGAAAGCGAAATCTATCTATCTTCAGGCTTAGGTCTCGGCTCCGCTATGCTCTAGTCTGTTTAGGCGAATTTCCTGCTTTTTGTGCTCAGGTTCATGTCAAATTCGAGATTTAATATCCAATATGACGGGAATATTAGCTTCTGAAAAGATTTTACTGTAGACTAATTACGCAAAATTGATTTATCTCTAGCTAGTTGCTGGGGCTGTGCTTGTTGAAGTACTATTCAACTCGTAATTACCATGCTGAGACTTAAAAGGAAAAAAATCGAAAAAACAACACAAAATGCTGACGCCAGAAGAAAAGTACTCTCTGTACATGTCACCAAAATGAATTCGAAAAAGGAAAAAAACATAAAATGGGTATTTCCTATTATTTTAACATCAACTTCTACTATTAAGTCTTAAAAGGCACCTCCCTGCTTTCTTGGTTTAACTTCTAGTACCTCCTACCAAATTACGCCTCATGCTTGATTCTCAGGATCTCTTTACAAACTTGTCCCATTTCTGGTCGCGCTGTGGGTGATGTCATGGAGCAGGCGAGAGCTATTCTGACCAGTGGAATGACACAACTCTCCATCACAATTGCTGCATTGTTATCATCTTGTGTGATCGCGGGATCAATAACCTCATTAATGTTCTTCGGAAATGCTCTATCGACAAATTCATGAAGGGTTGTTCCGTCGGTAAATCTCTCATCAGTTGGACCGCGCCCTGTTACCATTTGAAGCAGAAGCACTCCGAAACTGTACACATCGCCCTTGGTTGATACTTCTTCGCTCATGCCATACTCTGCATTTACATTCATATAGATGTGACAGATTTAGAAGTGGGCACACATCTGTACAACTCTACTAAGAACAAACAGAACTAAAAATACTTGTCTCACCTGGTGGGATGTATCCGATGGATCCTTTTAGGCCAGACAAACTTGTTGAACCATCTTGATATGCTGCACTTGATGTAGTGATTAGAGATCTTGCTATCCCAAAGTCGCTGACATACGCAGTCATGTCATGATCTAAAAGAATGTTGTTTGGCTTCAAGTCGCAGTGTATGATTGGATATGCACACTGGTTATGAAGATAATCCAAAGCAAAAGCTACATCCAAGCCAATATTAATTCTCTGCCTTAAAGACAAAATATTATTTTCACTTGCATGGCCCTTTGGATGCAGCCACTGTTCTAGGTTCCCATTCGGCATGTATTGAAACACTATGGCCTTGAAATCCGCACCGGTGGAATCCATTGAAGAGCATGTAGTGATGATTTTGACGACATTTCGATGGCGTACATTTCGTAGGGCTTCACACTCTGCATCGAAGCTCCTATCTGCTCCATAAATGTCAAGCTTAAAAATCTTGATAGCAACTTGATCATCCTGAAACTTCAGACTTCCCTTATAAACCATTCCAAATGATCCCGAGCCAATCAGGTATTCAGAAGAGAACCTATTTGTTGCACTTACAATGTCTTCATATGATATCTTCTTTTTGCACCCATCAAATCGTTGCAAATGTGAATTAATATGCATCCTCTTCCTCCAATAAATTTTCACAATGCAGGACAAAATGATTATAACAACAACAATTGGCATTACGATCTCTAGGACTAGAAGCAATAATTTGTGTTTCTTTCTCCTGTCAACCAGTGCAGGACAAAGAGGCATACCTCTTGTTGGAACGCTTGTACACAGAAGATCATTTCCTTCAATTGACAGTGCACCAGCATTGTCAAAAACACCACCTCTTGGAACTGCTCCATAGAAATTGTTGAAGGATAAATTGAGATCTTGCAGAGAACTCAAGTTTGCCAGGAACACTGGGATTTTTCCCGACAAATTGTTCTGGGAAATATCCATCCTGTTTATGCCAACTAAGTTCACAAAAGACTGTGGAATGCTTCCAACAAAAAAGTTGTTTTGCATCTCAAGATACTCGAGAACCAAACACTGTCCGAGAGTGGATGGGATCTTGCCAGACAACATGTTATTTGAGATGCTAATTTGCTTCAAATTAATGAGATTGCCAACTTCCTCTGGCACTTCTCCAGACAAGTAATTGTGCGATAAGTCAAATTCTTGATAACGCAAATAAGTTTTGAATATTTTACTTGGAATAATCCCATCTAGTGAGTTATGAGAAAGGTTGAGTTTTTGGAGTTGAGTGCATCTTTCTATACTTGCAGGTATCCTTCCAGTCAGGTTATTTCCATCCAATTTTAGAGCACTCAGCTGAACAAGATTGCCAATACTATCAGGGATTTGGCCTGAGAGTCTGTTCTGTGCAAAGGTTAGATCGACCAAGCTGTTCAAATTACCAATTGTAGGTGGTATATCACCGGTCAGATGATTGTAATCCATGTAGAGCATGGTAAGGCTCTTCAGGTTACCTATCTCAGGTGGTATAGGCCCAGAAATTTTATTTTCACTTAGCCACAACCGCTGAAGGCTAACGGAAAGATTGCCGATTGAACTTGGCAAGTCCCCTTGAAGATTGTTCCCAGTCATAATCAACGTAGTTAATCTAGAGCAATTGGAGAGTGAAGAAACAAAGTCCCAGTTGCCTGCTTCTAGCCTGTTGTATGACAGATCAATTTGCTTCAAATTTGGTAATGACCCGAAGAATGGTATGAACCCAGCGAAGCTGTTGTTATATAGGTAAAGCTGACTCAGGTGGTAAGCACTGGTAAGAGAAGATGGTATTGGACCGTCAAACATGTTGGTTGAGAGGATTAGTCCCTGAATATTTGTGAGTGTGTATCCGATGTCGGAGGGTAATCTTCCGGCGAGTGAGTTATTTGCCATGCCAAGAAATGTCAAGGATGACATGTTGAAAAGAGCTGGTGGAACTGTCCCAGATAAGTTGTTTACACTCAAGGTTAGTACCTCTAGTGTCGGAATGTGACCTAAGCTCTCTGGGATGCTCCCAACTAAATTATTCTCTGTAAGACGAAGATAAATCAGAGAGGAAAGGTTCCCTAGTGAGGAAGGTATTGTTCCTGAAAGATAGTTATTGTTTAAGTAGAGATATTTAATAGGGGCAGAGGTGGCTGTGAAAGAAGGTATTTGACCAACAAGATTGTTCTTCTGGAGGCAGATAGCAGTGAGCGATGAAGTGTTGAATAGAGCCTTTGGGATTACTCCAATAAGGCTATTACTCATGAGCCTAAGCACTTGAAGAGACCTACTGTTTGCCAGGGACTCTGGGATGACACCTGTGAGATCATTCATCCCAAAATCGACATACGTGAGGTTACGGCTGCTGCTGCCTAGGGACAGTGGTATGTCACCTGTGAGCCTATTGCTAGCGAGAATGAGTGTGTGCAGCTCAGGAAGATCCCCAAAAGCAGAAGGGATGCTCCCTTGGAGCTTGTTGTTTCTGAAGTCGATGTCTTGGAGATGCTTGCATTGGCTTAGGTTAGGTGGGATCTCTCCCTGGAGAGAGTTGTTCCACAGGCCTAGGATCTGAAGTTGAGAACATGCAGAGAGTTGGGACGGGATGTTACCTCCTAAACTGTTCATGCTGAGGTTGAGGTTGGTGAGTAGGCTCAGGAGGCCCAGCTCGGACGGTATGACACCATGGAAGCTGTTGTTTGAGAGTTGGAGCGTTGTGAGAGTCGTGAGGTTGGCGACACAGGGTGGAATGGAGCCTGTGATGCCTTCTGATGCGAGGTCTATCGCGACGACACGACGAGCACTGCAAGTGACCCCGTGCCAATCGCAGAATTCCGTGGACGCGTTGCTGCTACTCCACGAGGCGAACACAGCGGCTGGGCCTGAGAGTTGCGACCTGAAGCAAAGTAGAGCTTGTCTATCCTTTTCAGTTTCATTGTCGGCGCAGATTGTTAATGGTTGGCTGAGGAAGAAGGTGAAGAGGTAGAGAAAGCAGGCAAGGCCAGCTGGAAACAAGACAGAGGCTGCCATTGCTGCGAGCGAGATGAAGTTGCACAAGGGCGTTTAAGGAAGGATGGTGTATATGTGCAACACAAGCTAACTGCTCTATAAAAGAAGATGTGGTACTGGAACTAGCTAGGAAGATGCATGCATGCTTCTGGAGGCTAGCTGGTATTACTCCTCCTTTCTAGGAAAAAAATACCAACATCTAAAATATAAATTCAATATTATTAGAATCATCATAAAATATATTTCCATTTTATATGCATTTGATATTATAGATGTTTTTTTTGTATATAATTGGTCAAACTTTCAAAAGTTTGACCTTGGAAAAAAATCCAGAACGTAGCGTTAAAAACAGAGGGAGTATTTAAAACCATTGGCTACCCGGCCACTTGGTTTAGTTGGGAGTGGTTATTGACTTATTGTTGACTTTGTGCAACACGGAGTAGGAAGCCTCTGATGGATGCACCAGGAAACAATACTTGTATGAGACGGAGTAAGATGTCCCCAACCTCTGCCCAGCCAGCAGAAGAATACTCCAGTCTCTCACGGTATGAACGCACGCCTCATATCATCTTTAAAAGTCAAGGCGCATACTTTTATTTCTGGAGCCGCCGGGAACGTTGGATCTGTGAGGTACTCTGGCATTCCTGCCTGATCTAAAAGCATAAATACACATCCAAGCAACTAGCTAGCTACTCTGGAGTCTGACTTGCTTCTTTTCGGGAAAATCGATCAACTTATTGAGGGAAGAAGGGATCAATGGCAGCCGTTCCGCCGGTCGCCTCCCAAGGATATGATGAACCTTCTGTTGAGCCTCTAGCCGTTTCAGGCGCCGGTGGTACCTCCTCAGGTGCTCCTGCCGTTGAGCAGCCTCCAGCCATTCCAGGCCGTGACACCCGGCTGCTGATCCGGTAGTTTCACCTCCAGCAGCTCCAGGTATCTCCCGAGCTTTTGAGCCTTCAGTTTTCTTTTTTTCCTTTATTAATCCAGACAATTGCGAATTACTTCATAGATGTGGCCCTGGCCGAGTAGTTTTCTTAACCTATAAATTGTATTGTCCGATGCAACTTTACGTCGACAAAAAATTCGGTGTTTTATTCTAGATTTTAAAAGGTTATCCATAGTACTCAAACGTTTGTGTGTGTGTGTGTGTGTGTGTGTGACTGTGTGATGAAAATCAGGAGCTATACATGCCACTAAATCGAAGCAAGAATAGAGTTTCTGCACAGGGCCAAAAGGAAAAGAAAAGGAACAAATATTTGGGAAAAAACAACAAACTCTAACATTACATGTGAATTTTCCAAAAAAATAATAAGATGAAATTCTGTCACATTTTATTTTCGCACATATTTTATTTTGTCGATTGTTTTGTACTGACGGTTACTCCATGGCGTTGCAGTTCCGTCGAATCGTCCAACTCCGAGCGTCCGTACCATTGAGCGTCCAGGGGGAGGGGGTATCAGCCCTATTCCCCTATTCATGAAATTCCCGATGGACCTCCGTAGCCGCACAATCAACAAAAGCTGGTGTTCACACAGCCACACTAGAATTTGCCTCTCCCTTTTACTGTGGTGATCAAATCTGGATTTGGAATAATCTCGTGGCAAGAAAGTTGCATCGTCCGTCGATGTTGTAAGATATTCAGATTTTTCTGTGACTTCCCCCCTGTGCTAACTCTGCTCAGTAAACTGTTGTTGGCATTAGAATTTTACCGTGTGATCAGATTTGGATCCGATATGATCTTGTGCTTGTGGCAAGATAGATATATTCTGTATTTATGTGTCCATATTCTACTCCTCGTTGTCCAAGAAGAATCATCGAGAGTCATCGCGCGTACCTAGTAGACACACATGCTCAAGTCTAGTTGCAACTGCTCAGTTCCGCGAGGGCTCCTATATGACGCACTTGGCGTCTGTTAGCCCCAAAACGCCTGAAGCGTTTTTTGAATATCGGTCCTGCCCATTTGCATGACCAGCTGGACTAGGGCTTTGGGGAGGTCCGGTGGTGGGGTGACGCAGCTCGCCAGGGAGACGTGGACCAGCGGCGGCAGGGACCGGAGGGAGGTCGCTCGCTTTGCCACGGTCGGATGCAGCGGCGGCGGGGTGGAGGAACCTAGCTCGCCTCGTTTGGGATTTTAGTTCGAGAGAATTTCTTCGTTAAAATCGTCTTCCCTATTTGACCCTATAAAAAATATTCTTCCCAATTTGACATCTAAATTTTATTTCCTTTCAATTTGACACAACCGATTTGTGTTGTTTCCTTTTGTAGTTAAGTTGTCATTTCGTTGGACCAAAATACCCCTCCTAATCTGACCGAACCAACTGACCTGACCCGATCGATCCAGCCTCGCATTCCTTTCCCAGTGCCAACCCTAGCCACGGCAACGGCGGCGTGAGCTCACGGGAGGACCAAATGGCGGCTACAAGTGGCGGCGCGGGAACGGCTGCGGCGGGCGGCAAGGCCGGCGCGTGCAGGGCCGCGACAATGGCGTTCACCAGCCATCTCCCCTACTGACACACTGCCCCATCTCGCCGTTCACCGGCCATGGCGCCGCCGCGCATGTCCCCAACCACCGCGAGCGTCGTTGGCTCTCCCGGAACCGCTCTACTCCGACGGACCTCGGCATGTCTCCCCGTCCACGTTCTCCATCGAGCCTCTGGTCCGCAGCCTCCAGCGCCCCGCCATGCTGGTTATGCTCCACGCTAGTCAAGCCGGCCCTATCCGTGTTGCCATATGGTTCTCATTTTGTTAACTGTATCATAAACATTTAGAGAGATTTTTTTGTCACATAATTTATCAGGGGCAAAAAAGTCTTTTTACGTTCCTATTTAACACCGTTAATGCTCAGAATGCACTAGAGTGTCATATTGGAAAAGAAATGAAATTAAGTTGCCAAATTGGGAAGAATTTTTTTAGGACCAAATAGGGAAGACGATTTTAAAGAAGGGCCAAATAAGTAATTCTCTCTTTTAGTTCGAGGGTCTTCTCAGGTTCGAATAGTTACGAGCCACCTTTTCTCTAGACCAAATGAATTTTTTTTGTCGTGGCGGTGCTGGATTGGATGACTGTGGCAAGCAACCACAGCTCGCTATTTCCCGGCAGATTAGTATTTGGAAGTGATATGGTTCTCGAAATCTTTATTGTACAGAAAAGAAACTTTTTTCAATATACTTTAGAAAGCTGAGAAATTTTGTTCAGAGTTCAAACTAATTGTTCACATGGTTTTATAAAATGTTTGTATGACAAAAAAATGTCCACACGCATTCAAAATAATTGCTCGTGAGTTCACAAAAAATTTCTCATGAGAGAAAATATGTTCTCGTAAAGGTCATTATATTGGTGCAAGATAAGATGCTTGCGGGCATAGCAATGACATAAGCTAGCAGCCCCTCTCCTTTGTTGACCATGTTGAATATAAATATATTGTCTAGCCCCTTTCCATCAGTTTGGACTTTTGGTATAGATGCCTAGTGCAGCAATTGTATATGGTATCAGAGCCTAGAGGTCTCGAGTTTGAAACTCTGCTCATGTAGTATTAAAAAAGGGAAAAAAATCATGTGGTCTGCACCGATCTCACGCTAAGGACTAAACTAGCCTAAACGTGAGGGGGAGTGTTGACTATAAATATATTACCTAGCCCCTTTACATCACTTCACACTTTTGATCTAGATGGCTAGTGCAGTAATTTATAGACCATCGATGAGGAATAACGAAAATCCAAATTCTTACCCCACTTACACGGGAAGACTCTTAATTACTAGTCTACTCCGGCTGCTTGCTATTAGGAGGACTAATAATGATTGTGTGTATTGTGTGACCTAGTTTTCATGGCACATCTCTATGTAAAGACTCCACCCGTACACAACATATAGATATTAATCAATATATATCTACACAATTCTATCATATGCTAGTGGTGAATCCAACACTCCATGAAAACACGGTAGTATGGAAGTTATCCATATAATTTTTAGATCCTCTCCTCGAAAAGTAGCAGTTTGTAAGTTGACATATTAGGGATATTAAAACCAAGTCAAACGGGAGGCTTCCTACGTATCCCTCACGATTTGGTTGTTCTTGGCCGTTAGATCTCTTTCTCTCTATGTTTCTGGTCGTTGGACTAACATGTAATCCCGCACTGGCCCCTCCTCCAAGTCTCCCTCCCCCTCCCTCCTATATAAGGAGAGGACCCATCTCACCACACAATTGGTATTGGGGTTTTGAGGAGTCCTCTTCCAGATCATTATCTCTCCCTCTCTCCCATGTGTTGGGTCCTTCTCCACCTCTTGTGCACGAGCAGTTCGTAGTTCTGGAAAATGAAGTTTTGCTGGGTTTTGACAGACAGAAATGTGCGAGCTCTCAGAGGGGTCATACATTTTACACTCGCTCAGTTGGATCTAGAAGGTTGGATACGGGGAATCAGCAACATTCTCACCACTAGGCTTAGTCGTGATAATTTTCATCAGGTTTCACCGACATCGTCATCAACACTCGTTCTGCATCTTCGTGTTGGTAACGATCTAGATCTAACTTAGTTTGTACCTTCATAGATATATATGGACTGTTACGTAAGGCGGATTTTTTTTATTCCTGCACGTAACCCTACAATATCTCCTTATCTATATGTGACAACAAACTTAGATATCTAATATCAGGATGACCATACATGTCCCACATCTCACAACCGAGCCTACATCACAACATAGCAACAATTCAACCTAAATCCTGACTCTATAGAGCCTAATTCGGCAAGCCCTACATCTTAAAATCCCAAGTTTTAAGGCACGCGTGGGGGGAGGGGGGGACAAATTTACCCGCCGTCAAGGCGTAGTGGATTAGCTTGCCGTCGGAGGTGTACGCCTTATGCCATTGACGGGGTGAGAGTGTCAATGGCGGCTGACGTGGGCCTACCTAACGGATGCCCCACCATGAAGATATCTGGTGCACGCATAGACTGGGCCCGGCAGGCGGCCTACTAGAAGATACACTCGAAGCCCAAGACGGGAGCCCAAAGAAGACAGAGTACGCCCAAGGCAGGCGAAGCCTAAGTCGGTAGAAACTTACCTTACCTGTAAACCTGGTCGGTTGCGAATTCCCGGGACCCAGCCTCCCATATAAAGGCTGGGAGGGCCGCCGATCTAGGGTAGGCCATATTACACCACCAGAGCCCTAGCGAGATCGATATCTTGCCGGGATCGCCATTGTAACACCTCCATATCATCAATCTCAGACAAGCAGGAAGGAGGGTTTTATCCTCCGGGAGCCTGAACCTGGGTAAATCGCCTTGCTTGTCAGCCGTGGTAACTACCAGCACTCCATCTCTCCCCTTCTCAATCAACCTGGGGTACTCGACCCTGGGATTTGCCGTGGCCACCCCACGTCAATTGGCGCCGTCTGTGGGAAAGAAGAGTGCTGGAATCATGGTTGCACCGGCCCCATCTGCAATGACAATCGACACGCCGGCGATCGAGGCGCCGATCCGATTCGGCTCCTTCGTGTTCAAGCCCCACCGCCGGCCCACCGATCGGTGTACGCCGATCTCTGTGGAGGTACGTTCCTTACTTTCGGTAGCATGCAAATTCATGTGAACAAGTGGGGGACGTTTCAACTCTCTGACCACGCGCCCCTGGCGGCTGCGGGACTCGCATCTTCGTCGACTACGGAGATCGCATCTGCTTCGACCACTACGATCGCGCCTTCATCGACAACGGAGATCGTGCCTGCATCGACTACTACGATCGCGCCTTCGTCGACTACGGAGATCGCGCCTGCATCACCATCCGCGTCTTTGTCGACTACGGAGACCGCGTCTGCATCAACTACGACCGCATCTTCGTCGACTACGGAGATCGCATCTGCTTCGACCACTACGATCGCGCCTTCGTCGACTACGGAGATCGCGCCTGCATCACCATCCACGTCTTCGTCGACTACGGAGACCGCGTCTGCATCAACTACGACCGCATCTTCGTCGACTACGGAGATCGCATCTGCTTCGACCACTACGATCGCGCCTTCGTCGACTACGGAGATCGCGCCTGCATCACCATCCACGTCTTCGTCGACTACGGAGACCGCGTCTGCATCAACTACGATCGCGTTTTCATCGACTACGGAGATCGCATCTGCATCGACTACACCTTCCACGCCTTCGGCGATTATGAAGATCGCGTCTGCATCAGCTACATCACCTGCATCTTCGTTGACTACGGAGATACCTTTTGCGCCAACCACATCACCGTCATCACCCGGGCCTCCACCGGCTGGAAAAAGCACGCCTCCGTCGACTGCAACGATTGCGTCGGCGGCAGCCGCGACTCACACGTCTTCATCAACTTCGGCGCCCGCATCTTCTTCGACCCCGGTGTCTGCATCACCATCGACCATCCCACCGGGCGAGATCCAGCCGGAGGAATTCTGCACCGACTTCGGCATACATCACGTCGCCGCCATCTTCGGCTTGGACGACAGCTCTGGCGCCGAGAGCAGCAATAGCAACGCGCACTCGACCGAGAACTCGATTGCGCACTCCTACCCTATTCAGGTCTACATGTTGGACGTGACGGGTGGAACCCCAGGAACCAACGCCCGTCGGAACGAACATGTGTATCCGATGGAGATCACCATGCCAGACAAGGTAACAACCTTGACGATCACAACAGAGATGGCGATCGCAGCCATGAAGCACGTCCAAGACTGCACATACCCTCCTCCGGAGACGACCCGTGAGGACATGATGGCATACCAGTACTTGGTGTGGAAGGAGAACGAGAAGCTGCTAGCAGAAAAAGCTGAGTTGGCCCGACGCAAAGAACACGCAGATGTATCGAGTGCTCGGCGGGCAGCGTATTTATTCTCGTCCTCAGTACCTGCCATCTCGCAAGATAACGGGCGCTACAGGACACACGTTCGCCTGATGACGGATGCCGAAAGAGCAGGCACCACCCGCAACCTGGAGTCATCGTTCGTGACAGAAGACGCAGACGGGATACCCATCCCCAAAACAACCTCGGCAGCTCTCATGTCGATAGGCACGTACCTGCGAGCAACACAACCTCTAGAGGATGACCCCAGGGCACCCCTGCATAAGCAACAAATCAAGGCACTCCAGTTGGCGGAAGAAGCGTTACTTACAGAAAACCAGCCAGATCGAGCACGCGCGGACCGTGATCGACGCGAGCGCGAAATTGCGGCACGCGGCGATCGACCCTTTCGACATCTTCAATAAGGGGAAGATCTGCGCAATGTCATCACGCAGCGCACGGTCGACCGCAACCGTTCCAAGCGACCCGTCATCACCCCAGGCCAAGAATCGTACGCAGATGACGACTACGAGCCCTGCGGCGTTCCCTGTTTTAGTCTCCGCATCCTCGACTCCAGGATGCCTCGAGGCTTCAAGCTCACGGCCGAGGCCGTCAAGTTCGACGACACAAAGAACCTGAAACTTTGGCTCGATGATTACCTCATCGCAGTCAACTGTCAAGGAGGAACCTCGACGACCGCGATGCAATATGTGCAGCTGATGCTCATGGGCTCCGCACGTACTTGGCTGCAGAACTTGCCACACAACTCCTTCGACTCCTAGGACCAGTTCGAGGAGGCCTTCATCAGGAATTTTCTCGGAACCTACTCGAGACCCGCAACGTTCGCAGAACTGCAAGCCTGCAAGCAGAGGAAGGGCGAGACGCTGCGCTCCTACATCCAACGTTGGACCCTCCTGCGCAATTCCGTCGGGGCCGTCTCAGAAGATAGAGCAATGGACGCCTTCATACGCGGTGTCATCCGACACGACCTTCGGGAGGCCTTCGGTCGCCTCCAGCCAACGTCCATCGCTGAGCTCATAAAGATCGCTAACCAATGGGCGGACGGTGAGGACTCCGTACGCAATGAACTCCCTCACTCACCGAAAGACGAGGGAGGACCTAGCAACTGGAACCACAGAGACAGCCGCGGTAACGATCGACGCCGCAAACGAGGATCTCGCTATGAAGAAAACGAAGTAGTCGAATTAGTAGCGGTCAGGTTCACTGACCCCCGTGATGACAGAAGCCGCGACAGCAGTCGCCAGACCAGTCGAGGCCGTGACGACTACCGCGGCGATGGAAACCAGAGGCGCGAATGGCGGCGCCGGACCCACGACAACCCGCGGCCCGAGCTCACACCCGATGAAGAACTCGAGCAACCGTGCCAGTTCCACAGGTTCAGGTGCGAAGAAACCGGCAAGTCAATCTCCAACCACTTGCTAAAGGATTGCAGGAAGATGCATCGCGTGCATAGCGCGATCACCAGAATTCTGAATGCCGCACCTCCTGCAGCCCAACCAGCCGGGCAGCTAGCCATCCAACCACCACCCGCCGCAGCACCTCAGCTGCCACATATGGCGGGAGCGATCCAGCAGCAGCCGTGACTGGAAGCACCTCCGGCCGCAGGGGATCAGTACAATCAAGCTCGAGGGCAGATGAACATGATCCAGAAGGGCCGCCCATCAAACCGATGCCAGAAGCTAATCACCCGACAGGTCTATCAGGCCGTGACATGCCCACCGTCTGTACCCGACTACCTCAGGGGGTCGGAGACCAGCATCACGTTCTCTCGGGAGGACCACCCGCCACGGGTACCGCGCCCAGGCCATGCCGCGCTGGTACTCGAAGCTCAGATAGGGGAGTTCAACATGACCAAGGTCTTCATGGACGGCGGCAGCGGCATCAACATCATCTTCGCCGACACCCTCCGGAAGATGGGCAGGTCCTTGGAGGGCCTGGCAAAGTCTGACAGCACCTTTCATGGCATAGTACCCGGGAAGGCGGTTTATCCCGAGGGATCTATCACACTCGACGTGATCTTCGACACGCCCGCACACTTCAGGAAGGAGTCGATCGACTTCGAGGTGGTCGACTGGCCATCACAGTACCACGCCATACTTGGGCGCCCGACGTTCGCCCGATTCATGGCCGTGCCACACTACGCCTACCTCATGCTCAAGATGCCAGGACCCAAGGGAGTCATCACCGTGCGTGGCGACTTCGAGCGCTCGAACAAGTGCGATCGTGACTTCAGCAAGATCTCCGAGTCCTTCGGCATGCAGCAGCAACTCGAAGAATTGTCGCTCAGCAACGACAAGACTATGTTTCCCACAAGCAAGAAACCGGCAACTGACGTTGCCTTCAGCGCAAACAACGACACAAGGGCACATCAGGTCCATCCGACTGACGCCTCCAAGACAGTCCATGTCTCATCGAGTCTGCCTCCCAAATAGGAAAGCACGTTCGTCAAGTTTCTACGTGAGAACTGGGAGATCTTCGTCTGGTAGCCTTCAGATATGCCAGGTGTACCCAGGGAACTTGCCGAGCACTCTTTGCAAATCTATCCGGACGCCCGACCCGTCAAACAGTCCATGCGCCGCTTCTCCGAGCCGAAGCGAGTCACTATAGGGCAAGAGATCGACAGGCTACTCCACGCCAAGTTCATTCGAGAAATCAAGAAGTCAGACTGGGTCGCCAACCCAGTACTAGTCGAGAAGAAGAAGACGAAGATCCTACGCATGTGCGTCGACTTCACCTCCCTCAACAAATGTTGCCCGAAGGATCATTTTCCCCTTCCGCTCATCGACCAGATCATCGACTCGACTGCAGGCTGCGCACGCCTCTCCTTCCTGGATGCCTATTCAGGTTATAACCAGATCAGGATGAAGGTCGAGGACGAAGAGAAAACAACCTTCATCACACCCCACAGTGTCTACTGCTACACAACCATGCCCTTCGGGCTCAAGAACGTTGGTGCCACTTACCAGCGCATGATGCAGTCCTACCTAAAGGACCAGATCGGACGCAACGTCCAAGTCTACGTCGACGACATCGTCATCAAGACCAAGCAAGAGGACACGCTCCTCGTATACTTACGCGAGACCTTCGCCTCGCTCAACCTCTACAAAATCAAGCTCAATCCAACAAAGTGCGTCTTTGGCGTACCAGCAGGGCAGCTACTCGGGTACCTCGTATCTGTGCGCGGCATCGAGGCGAACCCCGAGAAGATAGAAGCAATCCTGACAATGCCAGCCCCGACCAAGCTTTGGGAGGTTCAACGTTTAGCCGGTCAAGTCGCAGCACTCAGCCGGTTCATTAGTAAGCTGGATGAAAAGGCACTTCCTTTCTACCAGCTGATGAAAAGACTGACAAATTCGAGTGGACGCCCGAAGCACAGGCAGCCTTTGCCCATCTTAAGCACGTCTTGGCGACTCCACCAATCCTCGTTGCACCACACGAGAAGGAACCCCTGTACCTCTACGTCTCAGCAACCAACAGGGTGGTCAGCACCGTCCTCATCGTCGAGCGCCAAGAAGAAGGCCACGCCCATCGAGTGCAACGGCCTGTGTATTATCTCAGCGAAGTGCTCTCCATATCCAAGCAGCGGTACCTGCACTACCAGAAGCTAGCCTATGGCGTCTTCATGAGTTCACGCAAGGTGGTCCATTACTTCGCCGAGCACCCGATTACGGTGGTGAGCGCTTCAGCAATATCAGACATCCTGACCAACCCGGACGCGACGGGACGAGTCGCCAAGTGGGTCGTCGAGTTGGGTCCGTGGGATCTGAAGTACGAGCACCCCAAAGCAATCAAGGCACAGGTACTTCCAGACTTCACAACCGAGTGGATAGAGGCCCAGCTGCCAAATATACCAGACCTGTCCAACGCGTGGACCATGTACTTCGACGGCTCCAAGAAATTCGATGGCGCAGGAGCAGGTGTCATCTTGACATCGCCCAAGGGTGACAAGCTACGCTATGTACTACAGATGGACTTCCCCAGGCCTTCGAATAATGAAGCTGAGTACGAAGCCTTAATCCACGGCATGCGGATGGCCAAGAACTGCAGCGCTACTCACCTCATGATCTACGGGGACTCGAACCTCGTCGTACAGCAAACCATGAAGGAGTGCGACGCTACTGCTGACAACATGATCGCCTACCGGGACCTCTATAACATCCTAGAGGGCAGCTTCGACGGCTGCGAGTTGCGGCACATAGGCCGCAAAATTAACGAAGAGGCCGACATGCTCGCCAACCTTGGCTCGACTAAAGCCCAAGTCCCACCTGGGGTTTTCATCGATTGCATCAAGCATCGGTCTATCAAGACGAAGCAGCTAGCAGCACCCTCTACATCAGCAGTAGGGACACAGGACCCGCCAGCAAAGGACCCCGAAGCACCTGACGCGGAAGATCATCACCTAGAAGTCCTCCTCGTCGAGTCGACATGGACGCATCCCTTCCTCGCATACATGCTCCGCCAGGAGCTACCGGCGGACACGACAGAAGCAAGGCGCATCACACGCCGATCCAAGGCCATCATCAATGGAGAGTTGTACAAACGCAACATATCTGGGATCCTGCAATGCTGCATCGACTCAGAAGACGGCAAGGCAATCTTGCTTGACATCCACGCAGGTACCTGTGGCCATCATGCCAGCAGTCGAGCCTTGGTCGCCAAAGCCTTTCGCGCCGGGTTCTACTGGCCCACAGCGATGAAGGAAGCTGAAGACATAGTTAGAAAATGCCTGGGCTGCCAGAAGATCGCTACCAAGCCTCACGCACATGCGTCAGAGCTGAAGACGATACCACTCGCCTGGCCCTTCGCCCAATGGGGACTCGACATGGTGGGCCCACTAAAGAAATCATCACGGGGTGGACACACACATCTTCTGGTGGCAATCGACAAGTTCACGAAGTGGATTGAAGCCGTACCCATAACAAGCTTGACTGCCACATCTGCGGTCAACTTCATCAGGTCCATCATCTTCAGGTTTGGGATACCCCACAGCATCATCACATACAACAGCACGAATTTCACAGCCGACGAGTTTAAGGACTTCTGCAAGGACCAAGGCATCAAGCTCAACTACGCCTCCGTGGCGCATCCTCAGTCCAATGGACAAGTCGAGAAGGCAAACGGCCTCGTCTGCAGCGGCATCAAGAAACGCCTGTTCGTGCCCCTCAGGCGTGCTGCGGGTGCCTGGGTGGAGGAACTACCCTCTGTCCTCTGGAGCTTAAGGACCACGCCCAACAGATCAACACGGTACACGCCGTTCTTCATGGTCTATGGCGCCGAAGCTGTCATGCCCTACGACCTGCGATTCGGCGCACCTCGCGTGGTCGCCTACGACGAGTCCGACGCCGACGAAGCACTCGAAAATGGCGTCGACGTATTGGACGAGGCCCAAGACATCGCACTCTCTCGCACAGCCGTTTACCAGCAGAGTCTCCGCAACTACCATGGCCATCGACTGCGCGCAAGATCCTTTGTTCCTGGCGACTTGGTGTTGCGGCTCAAGCAAAAGAAGGTGCACAAGCTCGCCTCCCCTTGGGAGGGACCCTTCATCATCATAGAGGCCATCGACGGCGGCGCCTATCGCCTGAAGCACACGAAGACAGGGGAACTCTCCCACAACCCGTGGAACGCCACGCAATTGCGCCGTTTCTACGCATAGCATACACACTCATGTAACTGTGCTCAAACGCCAAAAAGCAGCAGGTTTCATACGCACTCTTTTCCTTATCAGGGTACCTACGGGGGCTGGAAGGTTTTTAATGAGGCGGCCTGCTGACTAAATAAATACAGTGATTGAGAATATCTCCTTCTTCTTTTACTTTTTGAGTAAAAAAGCAACAAACCTAGGCCGCACTCGAAAATTCGGGGGCTGCGCCGCACAGATTCAAGATCGTAAAACAAAAAACCTTGGCCGCACTCGAATACTCGGGGGTGCGCCGCACAAGTTACCTCATCTTCGCAAAACAAAAAACCTTGGCCACACTCGAACACTCGGGGGCTGCGCCGCACAGGTTACCTTATCTTCACAACATAAAAACCTTGGCCGCACTCGAACACTCGGGGGCTGCGCCACACAGGTTCTAGCGTAAAACAAACAACCTTGGCCGCACTCGAATGCTCGGGGGTTGCGCCACTCAGGTTACTTTAAAGAGAAGAAACCACACCCGAACGCTCGGGGGCTGCACTCCAGCCAGCAGCGCAATCCAGCCATCTATAAGCAATCACCTACAAATACTCGGGGGCTGCCCCCCATGGATATACATCATGAATGTACAAATTAACTCTACGAGCATGTCTACTATTTGCCGTCTAATCTACAGGCTCAACTTTTGGTGCACCCAGCAGCCCAACAAGGTCCTCCATTCGCTTCTGGATTTGATCAATCACCTGCCTCGCGGGCGCAAGAGCTTCAGCATAATGTTCTTCGTCGGGCAAGCCGCCCACAATCTTCTCAAAGCTCAGGTGAGGCCGATGCATCCGCAGATATGCAAAGGCCACGTTGGCTCCCCCAACAAGCTAAGCATGCAGAAAAATCCCTGATGGCTTATAGATGGCTGTCATGGCACCTCCTGCCGTTCCTGAATTCTTGAAGGGATCTGAGATGGCCATAACGTTCAGCCGGGCAGATCACCCCCGGCTGTAGTTCGACCAGGACACGCCGCTCTGGTACTCGATGCGCAAATTGAAGGCAACGCCATGACCAAGGTCTTCATGGATGGAGGCAGCGGCATAAACATCATCTTCTCAGACACACTCCGCAAAATGAACAAGTCAGTTGAAAATCTCCCAAAATCCTCAAATACCTTCCACGGTATCGTCCCTGGCAAAGCAGTCAGCCCGGAAGGCACAATACAACTCGACGTCACGTTCGGGGACAAAAGCCACTTCAGGACATAATCGATTGAGTTCGAGGTCGTCGACTGGAAGTCACAATACCATGCCAAACTTGGACGACCAACGTTTGCTCGATTCATGGCAGTACCGCACTATGCGTACCTCATGCTAAAGATGCCAGGACCAAAAGGAGTCATCACTGTCAACGGAAACTTTCAAAGGTCCGATGCTTGCGACCGCGAGTTCAGCAAAATCTTCGAGACGTTCGGCATGGAAGAAACACTCGCCAATTTAGCGGTCTCCAACGACCGAACACTTATGCCGGAGCATAAAAAGTTGGCAGTCGACAGATCGTTCAACGCAACAAATGACACAAGGTCGCATCAGGTGCACCCGACCGATCCGTCCAAGACAGTCAATGTATCGTCGAGTCTGCCTATCGCATAGGAAGGCGCGCTCGTCGAATTCCTCCGTGAAAACTAGGAAATATTTGCGTGGTGTCCAGCCGACATGCCAGGTATTCCGAGGGAATTCGCCGAGCACTCTCTCCAGTTGTTTCCAGATGCCAAGCCAGTTAAGCAAACAATGCGCCGAATCTCCGGCACAAAAAGAACCGCCGTCGAGTCTGAGGTTGACCGGCTACTCGTGGCAGGGTTCATCAGAGAAATCAAAAAATCACAATGGGTGGCCAACCCCGTACTCGTAGAGAAGAAGCATATAGACATCCTCCGGATATGCGTGGACTTTACAGCCCTTAACAAGTGTTATCCAAAGGATCACTTTCCGCTACCTCGAATTGACCAGATCGTCGACTCCACCGCCGGGTGCGCACGACTATCCTTCCTGGATGCTTACTCAAGTTACCACCAGATAAGGATGAAGGAAGAAGATCAAGAAAAAACAGCGTTCATAACCCCACTCGGGGTCTACTGCTACACAACCATGCCCTTTGGGCTCAAAAACGCGGGGGCAACATACCAGCGCATGATGCAAGATTGCCTCAAAATGCAGATCGGACAAAACGACCAAGTCTACGTGGACGACATTGTTATCACAACAAGGGAAGAACACACACTACTCGACGACTTGAGGGAGACGTTCGCCAACCTCAAACGTTTCCATATCAAGCTTAATCCTAAGAAGTGCACGTTCGGCGTACCAGCCGGGCAGCTCTTGGGGTATCTTGTCTCCGCTCGTGGAATCGAAGCGGACCTGGAGAAAATACAGACCATCCTCACAATGCAAAGGCCTTCAAAACTTCATGACGTGCAGAAGTTGGCAGGTCGGGTGGCGGCGCTCAGCCGCTTCATCAGCTAAACTACGCGAAAAAGCGATGCCGTTCTATCGACTGATGAAGAAGGCAGACAAGTTCGAGTGGACGCCGGAAGCCGAAGCAGCCTTCACGGATCTCAAACGAATCCTCACAAGCCCTCCGGTCCTCGTCGCACCTAAGGAACGGAACCGTTATACCTTTATGTCTCGGCTACAAACAGGGTGGTGAGTACCGTACTGGTGGTCGAACGCATGGAGGAGGGACACGCCCAAAGCATACAACGCCTAGTCCACTACTTGAGCGAGGTCCTCTCCACATCAAAACAGTGGTACCCGCACTATCAGAAGTTGGCCTACGCCGTGTTCATGTCATCAAGGAAATTGATGCACTACTTCACAGAACACCCGATCATTGTGGTGAGTAACTCAGCGATCGGGGATATTCTCACAAACCCCAATGCAACTGGGCGAGTCGCAAAATGGCTCATCGAGTTAGGACCAAGAGACATCAAGTACGAGCACCCGAAGGCTATCAAAGCACAAGTCTTACCCGACTTCACAACCGAGTGGATAGAAGCCCAATTGCCTGGAGCTCCAGATGTGTCCAACTCATGGACCATGTACTTCGATGGGTCCAAGAAAAATGAAGGTGCAGGTGCAGGCGTCATCCTCATATCACCAAAAGGAGACAAGCTCCGCTATGTTCTGCAAATGGGATTCAAGTTGCCATCCAACAACGAGGCCGAGTACGAAGCCTTGATCCATGGCATGCGGATGGCTAAAGCTCTCGGGTGCACTCGCCTGATGATCTACGATGACTCGAATCTGGTGGTACAGCAAACAATGAAGGCTTGTGATGCCATAGCAGACAACATGATCGCCTACCGCGACCTGTACAACACACTGGAGGGCAGCTTCGATGACTGCGAGTTGCGACACATAGGAAGAGAAAGCAACGAAAAAGTAGACATGCTAGCCAACTTAGGCTCTACTGGCACGCAAGTTCCACCTGGTGTCTTCCTCGAGCGCATTGAGCACAGATCCATCACAGAAAAACGAGCATCTCCTGCATCAACTGCACCAGCCAAGAGCAAAACACCCAGCACAGAGGACCCGCCAGTCGAGGTACTCCTCATCGAGCCAACTTGGACTCAACCTTTTCTGGCGTACATACTCCGCAACGAGCTACCAGACGACATAACCGAGTCCCGGCGCGTCACTCGACGGTCCAAAGCCTACGCCGTCATCAACGACGAGTTATACAAACGCAGCATATCTGGTATGTTCCAACGGTGCATCGCATTCGAAGATGACCAAGCCATACTTCGAGATATTCATGCAGGTACCTGCGGGCATCACGCCAGCAGTCGGTCACTCGTAGCCAAAGCCTTTCGAGCAGGTTTTTACTGGCCTACAGCACTCAAGGACGCAGAGGACATAGTCAAAAGGTGTATCGGCTGCCAAAAATTCGCAGCAAAGCCGCACGCACCCGCATCGGCGTTGAAGACAATATCGTTGGCCTGGCCTTTCGCCCAGTGGGGGCTCGATATGGTCGGGCCACTCAAAAAATCTTCGCATGGCGGGCACACTCACCTCCTGGTGGCAGTCGACAAGTTCACAAAGTGGATCGAAGCAGTCCCCATCACAAATTCGACTGCCACTATGGTGGTTAACTTCATAAAGACTATCATCTACCGCTTCGGCGTCCCAAGCAGCATCATAACTGACAACGGCACAAACTTCACGACTGACGAGTTCCGTTCCTTCTGCAAAGAGCAAAGTATTACGCTCAACTATGCATCCGTGGCACACCCGCAGTCCAACGGCCAAGTCGAAAAAGCCAATGGACTCGTGTGCAGCGGAATCAAAAAGCGCCTCCTGGTGCCACTCAAAAGAGCCGCGGGTGCGTGGGTTGAAGAACTTCCGTCGGTACTGTGGAGCTTGCGTACAACTCCTAATGCTTCGACACAATTCACACCATTTTTATGGTCTATGGCGCTGAGGCAATTCTGCCATCCGACGTAAAGTTCGACGCACCAAGGGTGGCAGCATACAATGAAGACGATGCGGAAGAAGCACTCGAAGACGCAGTCGACTTGCTCGAAGAAGCACGCGCACGGCCCTGGCTCGCACAGCTGTTTACCAGCAGGATCTCCGCAACTACCAGCCGTCGACTGCGCACCAGGTCCTTCGTGGTTGGCGACTTGGTGCTCCGGCTGAAGCAGAAGAAGGTGCACAAGCTCGCCTCCCCATGGGAGGGACCCTTCATCATCACTGAAGTCCTTGGCGGTGGCGCATACAGACTGAAGCACGCAAAGACAGGCGAACTTTCGCACAATCCTTGGAACATTGCGCACCTGCGCCGTTTCTATGCTTAGAGTGCTCAAAATCATACAATGTAATAGGCGATATGTCGGATGGCTGCAGGTTTCAGACGCACTCTTTTCCTTACCAGGGTACCTAAGGGGACTGGAAGGTTTTTAATGAGGCGGCCTGCAGCTTAACATTCAAAAGTGGAATATAATCAATGTTCCTCCTGCTTCTCTATGTTTACTATTGCATAACTCACAACTTAACCGCACCCGAACACTCGGGGGCTGCGTTATCAAAAATACGAGCTTTCGCTCCTACAAAACATAACACCTTAGCCGCACCCGAACACTCAAGGGTTGTGTCACAAAGGTTCAAACAAGAATGCAAACTTCGCAGCCGCACTCGAATACTCGGGGGCTGTGCAATCATTACTTCATATCAACAAATATTTCATAAACCCCACTCGATGGACTCGGGGGCTGCGAAAATGCAAAGTAAACAATTTGTATTATATACAAGAGGCAAATTACACTCGGGGGCTGCACCCTGTACAACATTTACACTCGCAAGTTGCTCTAACCCTCAGGCTTTTCCTTGATGGGCAACATAGACCACAAAGTTGGGCGTGAGTACGCTCGACCAGTATTTCCGCAGAAAGAACGGTGCCATCTAGATCTTCCTGGGCCAGAGTCACCCCGATTGCGGGTGGCGGTAGCACCAGAGTTGGTCGTCGTCTCCGAACATATGCCATCGCCGCGTTGGCTCCAACCACAAGCTTCTGGATAAGCAACTCCCGGATAGGACCTGCATGACAGAAAATATCCAGCAAGGCGTGGATTCCTTGTGGTTGTGGTCCCGTAGGAAAAAGGGTCTCGTTGAGGCGAATGAAGACCATCCTGCACAACTCGAGTAGCTGAGCACTCCGCCAGGCGCGATCCTTCAACGTAGCGAATGTCCGTGCATGAAATCTATCAAGCCAAAAATGCTGACGACCAGTCGTAGGGTTGTCAACAACACTATCCAAACGCTCCTCAACGCGAGCTTGCTCTGCTTGGAAGTCAACAACAAAGCCTGCAAAAAGTACAAGTCGAGTCAAAAAGGAAAGGACTAAGCAAAAATTTGTAAAACAAGGCAAAGGTTGTACTCACAATCGAGTTGCCTGTTTACAAGCCCCATCTCTCCAAGCACATACTCTTCTCGTTGAGTGGCCAGAGCTAGTCTCATTTTCAGTATCTTCAGCTCGTTCTGGGCACTCTTTAGTTCTTGCTCCATACTCACAAATTGAGTTTTCATATACTCCATCACTTTGGCATCATTTGCCACCTGCGCTTGTGACCGGGTGGCAGTAGGAGGCTGCGAAGAACCAGCCGGAGTAGCGGATCCCCGTGACTGTTCAAAGGCATAAGCATGATACAAAGTTCGTATCAGAAGGAGAAACCCAATGCATAAAGTAAGTCGAGACAAAACAACATACAGCTCCTCGAGTGAATATACATAAGCAAAAGCACACACATTCGTGTGATTAAGGTATCATTACAATCCTAGTTTAAAAAACCGGACCGGACCGGCGGTTCAACCGGAAAAAACCGAACCAGAGGCTCAGGCGGTTCTTTAAGCGCACTGAACCATCCCCGCCAGCGGACCGGAATAAACCGGGGAAACCGCGGTTGAACCGGCGGTTTTGACAGTAAAACCGGCATCCGGTCCAACCGGTTCAGTGACCAGTGCGTTATGTTGGCAAAATTAAAAGGAAAGGAGCAGGGATCGAACTCAGCACTTCACGTGCGAGCGAACAGAGGAGCGTCTCCCTTAACCATTAGACCAGGTGCTGCTTCATGTAGATTGAAGAGACACTTTTGTATACTATTATTTTCTACACGGTAGAATAAAAAATCACTACAATCACCGGATGGCTTTGAGCTGCATGCAAATACATGCGCGTGTATCTGAGAGTCGCAAGTTTTGACAAGTTGATGATCATCCGTTGACTACTTGGTATATGTCAAATTGCAAGTTTGAAGTATTTTTTCAGATTTTTATTTATTTATTGCAGCATTTGTAAATAAGATATGTTACTTTATATCTTAAAAAACCGGACAATGAACCAGTGAACCAGCGGTCCAACCGGTAAAAACCTAAACCGACAGACTCACCGGTTCGATCGCCGGTCCGGTTTTTTAAACTATGATTACAATGCATAAAAAGGTTCGGCTGTCCTAAGCCTAGGAAGCAGACTCCGACCTAGCCCCACACGCGCGAGCGGCAATCTCTGCTGACCGGCGCTCCATGGTAGCCATAAAAGTTTTGGCCAGTCGCGCAGCTGGCTCGCTAACTCCCTTCAAAGACACCAGCTTCCCGTCTGGCTTCCGAGGGAAATTAGATAGCGCTGCCTCGTAGTCACCCTCTATCCCATGACCTAAAAGGAGCTTGAGGGTAGACTCCGAGCCGCGTACCGTGAGGGTGCGAGCAAAATCCACCATGGTCAAAGTCCCCAGGCCAACGACGTCGGCGAAGCCATCCATAGTCGACGGCAGTTCACCAGACGGGAACACGCCCTTGTATACGGCGCCGAGCGTGCTCGCAGACTTGGCGAGTGCATCCTTCGCCTGGGCAACCATGGTGCCGAGGTCACCTACAACATGGTCGAGTGACACTTCGTCACTGACCACATCTGCAGATGCTGGCGCGCCAATAGCTCCTTCAGCAAAAATCAAAAAGAGCACAACTTAACACATAGCACTCAGCAGCTGCACAAAAACGTCAAAGGGAACGGAATTACTAACCTCCCATATCCCGAGCGAGTTCCGCCAGTCGTTCAGCATATCCTCTCTCGCGCAAGGCAGCTGAGTCCTTGGCGTCATCCAAAGCCTTCTTTGACTCAGCGCGCTGCGCAGCGAGTGCCTCTTCTAGCTCCGTAACGCGGACTCAGCCAGTGTCTTTTCATCTGAAGCAGATGGCAAAATATAGTTCATCATCGACAAAGTAAAGAGGCGCAAAAGAGTTTCAACAACAAAGAAAAACTTACGGTTGAGTTGTTCCAGGTCAGCACGTAAGCTATCCCTCTCCGTTCTACCTGGACAAAGGCCTTGCCCGATTCCGCCAGATTGCGGTAGAAGGGCTGCAAACACATGCATTCAACATAATTTACACACATACAATCCCAAGTGAGCGGACTCGACAAAAAGATACTTACGTGGTTCATCCAAGGTTCAGGGTCCACGGCAGATGTCCCGATCTCCAGGGTCGCACCACTCGCAACCTTGGTTGCCTCCGTGGCAGTAGCCGCGGCCACTGGCTGGACGACCTCGGGTGCAACAAGAGACACATCCGGATGATCCGAAGTCGAAGTTTTGTCGGCTGAGGAGACAAGGGACGCTCCGTCTCAGCACTACGAATGAAAGAAAGCAAAAAAACTTCAGCACAAGCATGAAAAAGCAAAACTTCCATACAGTACGCAAATAAGCAAACCTGTGCTCTTCATCCTCCTCATTGTCGAGGTTTTCAAAATTTGGGCCTCCAAAAGGTAGGGCCCCACCCGACTGGGGAGGAGGGATTGAGCTCAGCGGGCATATAGTCAAAGGAGCAGCTTGGGCATGAGGTGACGAGCCCGAGTTTCCATCATCCTTCACATCTCCCTCCTTCATGAGTGAGCTCACAGAAGAGGATAACCCTCTAACCACTCGACGACGCTTGGGCGCGGCGGCGTCGACTTCATGATCATGCGCGGGTGATTCCTCAGTCTGTGCCTCGTCTTCTCTTGACTTCTTCCAGACGAGACGTGGTGGCGGACGGGATCGGAGAATCATCTCCCTTTGCTTCCACTTCCTGCAACTGTGTTTCTTCAGTTGGGTCATTCTCTGGAAAGGGAGGAAGGGAGGAAGCAGTCGAGCGACCCTGTATATCACATAAAATCGCCAAAAGTTGAACATCGCAAAACACACGAATGGCAAAGCCCAACTGTGAAAATTACGTAAATTATACTAACCTCAGGCAAAGGATTGTCCAACCCATCTGGTGTGACAGGGCAGTCGACATTGCATGGGTTGGATGCCTTGATGCTGGTGATGGATCGCACATGCGCGACCAGCTCATTCTTCGATAACTCATCTGGGCTCATTCGACTGGCATCAAGAGCACCTTCATACTGCCACATGGCGTGAGCCCGGGCGCGGATTGGCCACACTCGACTCTTCACAAAGGTGGCCATCAGATGCACACCAGTGACCTTATCGAGCATACCTCCAATCTGAGACAGAAGAGGCTCCGCCTCCGCCAGTTCTTCAGATGAAAGCTGGTGATTCCATGCGTTGGTCTTCGCAAGATGGCTGGCAGTCGAAAAAGCGGGAACTCTGTCTTGCTCGACGCTGACGTAGAACCACCCTTTCTCCACCCTTGCGTGGAGTCGACTGGCTTCAGGGTAAAGTAGCGGGTGTCGCTACGCACCTGGATCCCGCAGCCGCCCAGAGGGTAGGTGCGGCCGCCTCCCTTGTTCGGTCGAACAAGGAAGATAGCCTTCCATAATGCCCAGCTCGGGGCGACTCCAAGAAAACATTCACAAAGCGTGATAAAACACGCAATGTGCAAAACACCATTGGGGGTGAAATCGTGGATTTGCACCCCGTAGGCAAACAGCAGGCCACGCACAAAATCGTGGAGGGGGAATCCAAACCCCCTAGGCAAAAACTCCGCAAAACAAACACGCTCGTTGGCGCGAGGTTCAGGGAGTACCTCCTTGGGCGAGGGCGTGCGGACAGATTGCTATTCCGCGGGTGACAGCATGCCCTGCTCGCGGAGCTTGATGAGGTTGGCTTCTTTGATTGAGGACTTTGTCCAGTCCCCGACGCTTTTCTTCAGGCCGGTGGCGGATGCCGATGCGACGGCCGCGCCTTCTTCTCCTTCTTCGTACCCGCATCGGCCGCGGTGGACGTCATGGTTACAACAGATCACTTGGATCCTCCACCCTTCGCCATTGGCAATGTGGACGGATTGGGCGCAAGAGCTCGGGCGCAAAGCTTGCGCGCAAGAACAATGGGGGAGGCGGCGCAAGGAAGACGATGAGGGAAGTGGTGCAGGAGGCAAATGGCAAGTAAAAAACTCTGCCAGCACCGCTCTTCCTATTTACCACAAGTCAAAAACAATCCTCACCGTCAATCTGCAATTGTGCGCTCGCGGGAAATCTTACTGTACACGTGGCGGCCACGGAGAGCAACCGTCGCAGGCCACTCCGTCCACTACGCACGGGAATCTAGGAACCATCATCATATCCCATGAAAATCATGCCAGAGCGGTCAAATCAAGTCCAAACGGCACCGTCTACGGTCAGCACTGCATAACGGGCCCACACGCGTGTCGCGTCCCATCAGCCTTACCAAGCACGCCATCGCTTGTCAGAAATTGCAGTCGTGGCGTGTGTCATTGCTGATGTCACTTCAGGTCGTACGACCGGCATGCACAGATATAAAGTCATTCGATGGATTCTTCGACTGATGCAACATAAGACTTTCGATTGGTCTTTCGACTGAGATAAGAGATGACAGCCGATGGTTCTTCGACTAAAGAAGAATACTCCCATCGGGAGCGTATCAAAAAAAAAATCTTTGGTTAATATATGCAGGATAAAAAGAATTTGAGATTATCCTCCATTGCAAGCAATAAAGCACAATCTCGGGGTTACTCCCATCGGGAGCGCTGTCGTGAACCCGATAGAATAATGACAAAGGATCAGTCGACAAAGGCTCGACTCAGCTGGCTTAGCAAAATATAAAATCATACACAAAACATTCCCGAGTTGCGTCCGCCGCAAATAACCTCGGATGCTGCATGCATAAGTGCAAATGTAAGACCCGCCGATCTTTCGAGCTGGGCTAAGGACCGCTCCAGCAGCGTTACTCCTTAAAATTTTCCGTGTCAACAGACATGATGAAAAATCCCGACAGATGCGTTGGGTAATCTCAAAGTTATACTGCAGATCGATTCAGTAAGACCTCAAACGGCCTGAGTTGAGTCTGACCAGTCTGTTCCAGATTTGAGTCCGGTGACTCGAGTTTGATTGAAAGTTAGTATGGTTTTGCCCGAATGTGTAGTTAACCGGTCCCGATCCGTCGAGTGTACCAGGCCTATTAAGTTATTATCCCTTGATTATCATAAGCAAAAAGTCATAGTTGATGAAATACTTGACATAGCCAACATGTGCTATTCATACAGGAATTCCAATTATAAAACACAGATGCAAAGAATGTAACGTGCGCAGATAAATGAGTCCATGCCCGACTCTTTGAATCAGACAAGTACTCGGGGGCTACTGGCAGGGATATACCTATCGGGTACCCTACCATGAGGGTACCTGGTGCACGTATCGACTAGGCCCAACTATCAAGAGCCTACGTGAAGCCCATGAAGGAAGGCCTAAGAAGATGGAGTATCCTCCAAGTTAGGCGAATCCATAGTCGGTTTAAACTTTCCTTACATGTATTCCGGGTCGGTTGCGAACTCCCGAGACCCAGCCTAGTATATAAAGGCTGGGAGGGCCAACGATCCAGGACACGAAACACCAGAGCCACCGAAACCCTAGCGAGATCAGCATCTCGCCGGGATCCCCTTGTAACCAGCATATACTCTCAGATCAATAACAGACAGGCAGGACGTAGGGGTGTTACCTCCACACGAGGGCCCTGAACCTGGGTAAAATCCTTGCCTCGCTTGTCAGCCGACGATACTACCAGCTCTACCACATTCTCTCCCCATATTCACATCCCTAGATCCTTAACCATGGGACTTGATGAGTTAACCCTCGTCACACACATCATAAAGCAGGCAATGTGGAGAACGCCGTTCGACGTCAAGTCATGCATTTGGATCCCATATGCGTAGAGGAGCCCGCGCATGAATCATGGAGAGGCAAACAGAAGCCCCGATGCAGAAACTCGATGAAGCAGACACGCTCACCTGGCCGAGGTCGCGGGAAAGCATACTTCCAGGTGCGCGCATGGCCAGCTGGTCCGCCAGCGGCAGCAGCCCGTCCTCCCGGAGCTCTTCGAGATGCTCCGCCTTGACGACGACTTCACCCAGCCGCCTAGGACCTTCTTCAGCACATCGACGCCCGCGACGTCGTCGGTGGCGGCAGCGCTCACGGCAATACCTCCTCTCTTGGTCTTCGTTCCCGCCGCTCCGGCGGCGGCGGAACTCGCCATCGCCATGCCCTTCTTCGTGCCTGCCTTCTTCATCGCCTGCGTCTAGCAGTGGCAGCGTGGAGAAGCTTGGTGGCATTGGCTATGGAGGCGGCGCGCAAGGAAGGAGAAAAAGTTGAGCAGAGGCGCGGCGAGAATGGGGAATAGAATCAATCTCTATCCCCATGGTGAAATTAATATACCGCGCCTCCGCACAATCTCACCCGTCCAAACGACATCGGCGGTAAAGGCCCGTATCTCCCCCACACGTGTCAGCCACGGAGGGCAACCGTCGCAGGCCGCACCGTCCACTACGCACGAAAATCGAGAAGATCATCATCACGTCCCGAAAGTTTCGTGCCGTGCGGTCAAATCAGAACTGAACCGGCGTCTTCACTGGTCAACACTGTCACTGGGCCCGCAGAGACGCGTCCCATCAGAGCGGTCGCACAAACAAAGGTCGTCAAGCATGACGTCAGCCTCACGAGCCAAAGAATCGTTTGAATCTGAGCAATACAAAGCACTCAAACTTCCGAGTGCAACGGAAGAACCTTCTCATCATTCGACTCAGGTACATACCCATCTAAACTATCTTCAGTAGGCCATCAGGCTGATAAAGGGACTCCGTACGTCGTCGAGTGCCCATGACAAACGATGCAGTAGGCCATTAGGCTGATCCAAGGGACTCTGTTCATCTTCGAGTGCCCAGAACAAGATACAAAGTAGGCCAAAGGCTGATAACGGACTACTTTATCTGTCGAGTTCCCAAGTCGTCCTTCATTTACTCCCATCGGGAGCGCATCAAAAAATTTCTTTCGGATGGGCTGTTCATTGAGATTAACCTCAATTGCAAGCAATTCAGCCTAATCTCGGGGGCTACTCCCATCGGGAGCGCTGTCGCGCACCCGATAAACACCAGACTGAGGCCATTGAGCCCCTGAGGCACGCAGTCGAAGCTATTACGGACCAAGGCCATTCAGCCCTATACAAAGATCACGACCACAACAGTCGCAAAACGTTCTTTACCCGAGATGCGTCCGCCGCATATGATCCTCGGATGCTGTACGCCAAGTGCAAAGATAAGACCCGCCGATCAGTCGAGCCGGCCAGAGCTCGCATCTGCTGCGTTCGCTCTGTAATTTCCATGCCAGCTGGAATGAATAAAATCCTGACGGACGCGTCGGGTACCCACTTCATCACATAATAATATCCTCTGTAAGACCTCCGCGACCAGAGTCGAAAAGCTTCTCAGCACTTTCCAGGTTCAAGTTCAGGGACTCGAACTTGAGGTAGGCTAGCTAGGTTTTAGCCCGAGTGCATTTAACTGATCCCGACCCGTCGGATGAATCAGGCCAGCTATGTCATTATCCCCAGAACCTGTCAACTAGGCAGCAAAACATGAACGCATATGAAAGTCGATGTACTGCCGACTCAAGCTAACGTATCTCATAACAGGCAACAAAACGGCATGCACTCGAGGAGGAGTCCTTACTCGACTCTCCGACTCGACCAAGTACTTGGGGGCTACTGACATGGGCCTACCTAACGGATGCCCCACCATGAAGATATCTGGTGCACGCATAGACTGGGCCCGGCAGGCGGCCTACTAGAAGATACACTCGAAGCCCAAGACGGGAGCCCAAAGAAGACAGAGTACGCCCCAAGGCAGGCGAAACCTAAGTCGGTAGAAACTTACCTTACCTGTAAACCTGGTCGGTTGCGAATTCCCGGGACCCAGCCTCCCATATAAAGGCTGGGAGGGCCGCCGATCTAGGGTAGGCCATATTACACCACCAGAGCCCTAGCGAGATCGATATCTTGCCGGGATCGCCATTGTAACACCTCCATATCATCAATCGCAGACAAGCAGGAAGGAGGGTTTTATCCTCCGGGAGCCTGAACCTGGGTAAATCGTCTTGCTTGTCAGCCGTGGTAACTACCATCACTCCATCTCTCCCCTTTCCAATCAACCTGGGGTACTCGACCCTGCGATTTGCCGTGGCCACCCCATGTCAGCGGCGGTGATGGGTCTTGGTTTTCCTCCAAAGCCACACACAGATCTTGCATCGGGCCCGAACAACTAAAATTGAAACACAAAATGATCACCGCCTCCGCCACGAGAAGAATCGTCGTTCACCGCCCAAGTCGCGAGCACCGTCAGTTGCCTTACTTCCTTTCGAACGTGGGAGAAAGTGCGGTAACATGAGAGAATGAGAAGAAAATAACCTGATGTGTCTGCTTCGCTTCGTCTATCTACGCCATGTAGACCCAATGGCTGGGCCCAGAAGGTCATAAAATTGTTTAAACCAAACAAATCACAAACTCAGTGTTATGTACGCACATATCCCATTTTTTGTGATCTTCGTCAGAGGTGGTTGTACCGTGATATCCTATCCCCAATTGTGGTGATTTTTTGTCATTTCTTCTATAAATACTCTATGTGCTTGATAAAGTTGATTGGGTAGTTTAATATTTTTAATATAAGGTAGTACTACAATGTTTTATTCTCGGAAAATTGAGTGAACATAGCTGAGTCAACTTAGAAAAGTTTTTTTTTAAAAAATAGTTAATTTTCTAGGCGACATTGATATAGTTTTTTGAAATGGGATATTTATTTAGCTGTCCGATCAAGTATTCTCTTTTGTATTTACACAATCTTATGTTTAGATCGGATGGTTTTTAGCAACAACATACACATACCCACATATATAGTTATTTTCTTAGTCTCTGACCAAAAGATTAGTTATTTATTACTCACGTGAAAAAGCAAAACCAAAAAAGGCTAGCGAACCTTTTTAGCTATCTAACCTTCTAAAACTAGCGAATGTGGTTTGAAAACTGATGCCTGATGGCCTACGTATGGAACTTCTTTAGGGCCTCTTTCCACTCAAAGGAACTTCGTAGGATTCGAGTCCTTAATATGTGTTCTTCGCGGTAGTCATGCATTTCTGCTCTGTCATCTCCGCTGCCTATGTTCACGATACCCCTATAGGCGATCTATCCTTAACTTCACTGCTGGGAGGTACACTGAGAATCCTGCCTGATATGGGGAAAGCTCTCTGCCAAGATGTTGTGTGAAACCTTGCAATATTCTTGCCTCCCATCGAGTGCCACCGCCCACTGGTCACAAAAGATGTCTCGGACACGCATTTCATCAAATACCATTCCTTTCCCTATTTTCATTTCAATCTCATTTCATCTTCTTCGTGCATTGGATCATCAGATCGATTCATCATGCCACTAAGAATCATCGGTTAGCCTTCCATGGTAAAGATCGACTTCGCCCTGAGATCGCCGGCCGTTGAACGTGCCCGGTGAAGCTAGCGCCGGCCATAATAAATGGAGGCGGACAGCAAGGCAGCGACGGGCGGCCGCTTCTTTGAGAACCTGGGCACGGTGGAAGGGCGGCTGCTGCGGCTGGAGGTGGTGGTGCTGCTGAGCGCACTGGTGCTGGCGGTGCTGGTGCTGTACGGCTCCACCCGTCGTCGGAGCAGCGACCGCCTTCTTCGGGGCGTCATGTGGATGGCCTACTCCCTCTCCTACGTGGTGGTCACGTACGCCGTGGGCATCATTCAGGACGGGCCCTTCCACGGCGAGACCTTCGTGCTGTGGGCGACGCGCTGCTGCTCATCCAGGCCAGCGCGTACGCGGCGCCCGTGCACAGCCGCCGCGACGTGGACCAGCGGAAGAAGCTGCTGCTGCAGCACGTCCTCCAGACGGGCCTCGTGCTCTGGCTCGTCCTCAACGCCACCGGCACCAACGCCAGCTACCGCGCCGCCATCTGGGCCTTCTGGAGCCTCAACGTGCTCAAGACCGCCGCCAAGATCGGCGAGATGGTCAAGGCCAGCCTGCCCGATCGGTCCGTCAAGGTCGTCGCCGAGTACATGGACGTCGAGGAGTCCCTCGCCGCCGCCGACCAGCATCCGGCCGATCCCAAGACCATGAGAGGGTACAGGTACCTCTTCCACGGCGAGGACACCATGGAGATTAGCCACGAGTACGGCCGCCTGTCCCGGGAGGAGATACTGATGCAGAGCAACTGCAAATCGGTGGTCACCATCGACAGGGTGTACCGGTGGATCGACGAGCAGGGGTACAGCGAAGTCGAGAAGGACATGGCCAAGGATTTCTGCCTCGCCTTCGCGCTATTCAAGCTGCTCAAGCGCCGGTTCTACGGCTACGTCCCGGCGGAGGCCGGCTCAGCTAAGGCGTTGAGCCTCGTCCTCAATGGCCTCATCCACCACCAGGTTCACCACCCGCACCTTCACCACCGGGACGTCGCCACCGGCCCGAGCCCGCCTTCCGGGTCGTCGAGGCGGAGCTCTCGTTCCTCTACGACTTCTTCTACACCCGGAACATCGTGCTGGTCGGGGTCAGGACCTACATCTTCATCGCCCTCGTCATTCTGGCGCTGACCATGTGGACGACGTTCTTTGGCACGCTCGGCCCGGACTACCGCCGCCTCCGGATCGGCGTCAAGGACCTGGACCGCTCCGTCACGGTGGTGGTGATCGTGATCACCGCGGTGCTGGAGCTGTGCCAGGCGCTGGCGGCGTTCTCCAACAACTGGCGTTACACCAAGACGGTGTACCGTTGCGTGCGCGACGGCCGGCCATGGCACAAGAAGCGGCGCGGCGGGCACTTCTGGTGGAAGGAGAGCATCACGCCGCCGGAGGCGAGGTACTGGGAGGACAAGATCGGCGAGTACGTGCTGCTGAAGCGGTACAGTCACCGGCCGCTGAACCTGTTGTCGTGGATGACGCTCTACCTCGTGGAGCCCCGGCGGCAGGGCCAGAAGCGGGAAGGGAGGAAGTACCTGCCTGTGCAGGTCCGGCACGCCGTGCTGATGTCCTTCAAGGCGAGCAACGGACGCCTCAGCAACGGCGTCTCGACGTTGAGGAGGCACAGCCTGCTGCCGCGGCTGGAGTGGGCGTGCGAGTTCACGAAGGTGACGGACCAGATCCTGGTGTGGCACATCGTCACCACGCGCTGCGACTGGTCGAGCCCCCATCATCGTCCTCGTCGTCGTCGTGGCGATGACGATGATCGTGCCGACGGCGGCGGCGACAACTGGCTGGTGGCGACGAAGCTGTCGAACTACTGCGCGTACCTGGTGGCGTTCGTGCCGGATATGCTGCCGGACCCGAGCTACAACGCGGAGCAGATCTTCGACACGGCGGTGCGGCAGACGCGGTGCCACCTGGCCAAATGCGGGACGAAGCAGGAGATCCTGGCGCAGCTGGACAAGATCGAGTACAACGAGCGGAAGTACATGGAAGGCCTGGAGGAGGGAGTTGTGGCGGAGGAGCGGGCGGGCAGCAGCACCATCGTCGAGAAGGCGGCGCTGCTCGGCGGGCAGCTCGCGGCGGCCGTGGGCCGGGACGAGGAGCGGCTGTGGGCGGTGCTGGCCGAGTTCTGGGCGGAGCTCGTGCTGTTCCTCGCGCCGTCCGACAACGTGGACGCCCACGCCGAGAAGCTCGGCGCCGGCGGCGAGTTCATGACGCAGCTGTGGGCGCTGCTCGCCCACGCCGGCGTCCTCGAGCGCCCGGCCGCTGGTGCCGCGGCGTCGACGACGACGTGATCGGTTTTAGCTCCGAATGAAACAACTCTGGCGCCATTCCGTTGCTTCGATCGTTGCTCTAGCTCCCGTTGCGAATGCGACGCTGTTGTAGTTCACTTCAGTGAGTCAGGTGGAGATCGAAATTTAACGCGTTTTGGTTGGAGAGAGGTTGGTGGTGTACGTGTGTCACTCACCGCCGTTCAACGATTCCAGCTCGGGGAAACGGCCGACGAGGGCCTCTCTAGCACATAAAAGTTGATCTGCCGCGGAGATAGTTTTCACAATCTTATCGGAAAGATGCTGATCTAACCTGCTCCGTAGCATCAACTCAGTCACGTGGCATTTTTGTGTAACAACTAACAAGATCATAAGTTATATATGATCTTTGTCTAGTACTCCCTCCGTTCTAAATTAATTGACTTCTGTTTTCCCACATGTGGATGTATCTAGACATGTTACAAGTATAAATACGTCCACATTTAGAAAAATGGAAGTCAATTAATTTGGAACAGAGGGAGTACTACATCCGTTGCGAAATATAAGATGTTTTAACGTTTTTCTGATTTGGATGCATCTATACATGTTTTAATGAGTAGATTCATTCATTTTAGCCCATATCTAGTTCATATTAAAATTATAATTTGGAACGGAGTGAGTATATAACAGTTGCATAATCTACACGTATCTTCGCGATAATTTAGGTAATAAAATGTCGTTTATGAAATAAATATAACTTATATTAGTAGAGTGTATGGTAAAGAGGTTATATCACTAGTTCGCTGCTAGAGGCAAGTCTTGACAAAGAGTTTGCCACTCTTTAGAACGCGTTGCTAAATGAGATAAGTGCGAACGTTTAACTTATTCAATACGAGCTTTTCTTTGAATTGTAGTTATACCTTTTTTAGGGTGACTGAGACCTAACAAAATCTCAGTCGACTGAGTTTTAGATAGACCCTTCCTAGGGTAATAACCCTACTCATATTTTGGTTTGTACCAATCTGGAGAGATTCCAAGTGAGGGGGTAGTTTTGACAAGTATGGATCCACCCGGAGAACTAAGTGATATGGATTGTATCAAAACGCCAAACAACTCAACACAAGGTCTCCCTCGACATTCCCTCTTATTCACTAATAGTCTGTAAGAAGCAGAAATTCGAAAAAAGGAAGTAAAGTTTTCGCCACCGATCTCATCTCATCAGAACACTACAAAAGACAAAAAAACAATGATTATAAGGAGGGGAGTAATGGGGGTTCTCACAGATGAGAAAATAACTAGGTCACATCAAGATACGTCGTTCCTCCCACATGTTTTTATCTTGTGCGCCCAAAGGAACGATAATTGGACACGCTTGATGCAAGAGAGAAAAGGAAGGGGCAAGGAGTTGCAAGAGGTTTCTCGGTGGATACAAAACAAGGTAAGGTATGATACGACGGAACAAAAATAGAAGGGGCAAGGATGGATGACCTTTAACGATGAGTTGTGAGAAGTTCATGTAACAGAGAGATAAGACAAGGTGTGCGAGGAAAAAAAAAGGAAATGGGCATGACGAGAATAACCTCGGATGTGTTCTCATAGGAGAATACAACAAGATACGAAGGGGATACCCTTGGTTCGCCACTATTTCGTCTCGTCGCATGAAGAGGGATCGGTGCGCGTGAGATAAGAAAACCAGATGCGACACGTCGAATCCGTAGTGGTATTCTCGCCTGCTTCCTCTGTCCCAAACACACCACATTTTGGTAGAAGGAGGTTGTACCTTTCTTGATCAACAACAAGTGCAAACGCAAAGAAAAAATGCTCATCGTCAACATTCAGAGAAAAGGCTGAGTGAGCTCAGCCGCCGTGGCTTCCCATTCCCGATTTGGAGCGTGCACGGCCTGACCTCACGGTTCCGACCGACCACGCGCAGGCAGGTCCACAAAGCGAGCACGGAAAACCTCACCTTCTCCTCCAGCCAGCCGACTTCTCCCCCCTCTTCCGACGCGCAGCGCAGGGCAAAGGAAAGGCGCGATCAGACCGTGCGTGCCAAAGGTCACACACCTCATCACCCGTCGCCCTCCCCTCCATCTCGATTTTTTTCCTTCCTCCTCCCTTCCCCTCTCTCTCTACACACCGTGTTACAAATCGCAATTCCCCAATCCGAACATATTCCCTTCTCTCTCCTCTCCCGTCGCCGCCCGCCCCGCGCCCAGCCCAGAGCCAGCACACTCCTCGCTCCCCCGCCGCCTGCCCCCCGGCGGCGGCTGCGGCAGGTAAGAGCCCCCGCCCCTCTCGTGCGTGCGTGCGTGCGTGCTTAGATCAGGACCCCCTCGCGCCCGCGCCCTCGCCCACGCTCGCCCGACGGCGTGCTGGGCTGTGGGGCGCGCGTCGGGGTGGGAGGGCTAGGGTTCCTGTTGACTTGGCGTGGTTGGGCAGCTGGCTGATCCCATGACCAGCTGCTTGTCCCGGGGCGCTGTCAGCTAGCTCGCTGAGTCGAGAATTCCCGAAATGGGTGTGGGTAGATCCCCTTGTCCCGTCTCCTCCTCTGAGCGGAGCGGACTAGGGCTGGAGAATAGAAGAGAAGTAGAGTCGTGGAGCTCACATATGGAAGGCCGTCTTCGGACAACCAAGCGGATGCTGTTAGGTTGTCGAATTCGACGACACTTTTCGAGTATCCGAAGGCCATGTATTGGCTGGATCGTGATAGGCTTATTTATGGAGGTTCTGCGCGTGCTCGACAACTCTTTTGTCGGCACACGGTAGACCCGATTCTACTGTCTACTGGGGGGGTGATAAGAGTACTGGTTTTGTCAGCATTGTGTCATGCTGGAGTCAGCTCAAAACCGATAATCTCCGTTGTCGTTTGTGTGCGTGCAGCCGCGGATAAGGTTTGTCTGAAGTAGCTGAGAGTTTCTGCTGATGGCCGGTGCCTCGGCGACCGATGACTCTTCTGCGAGCACGGCTGGGATGAGGGACGACGATCGCAGCCTGTCCGGTGAGTCCTTGTCGGAGTGGCGCTCCTGTGACCAGGGCGACAGTGGGAGCCCTTCGACGTCCCCGCCGTTTTGGGACACTGATTACGACATTGACGACCCTGGTGAGTGAACGCACTTGCACCTGCATCGTAGCATCGTACCATGGTTTAATTAGCGCGGGATGTTATGGGAATTATTTGGTATGGATTGCTGCGACGCCCTTCAAACTTAACAGTACTGGCATGTTCTGATAGTCCGACACCATCTCGGTCAGCTGATACACTATACCTCCTATCTATGTGCACCAAAATATCTTGTTGACTTGCAAGGGTGGAGCTCATGATCCATTTATCTGTACCTTGGTTCATCTGGCATTGCTGCAGTATCCAGGGTTTATTCGTGCTGGTTGCTGTGAATTACTGCCATAACTGTGATAAAAAATTCTGGTTGACCACTCAAACATTGCATTGACACTGGCTCTCAGAGTTGAAAAGTTTTGTATCTTATTATCCATGTTGTAGAGGTTTAATTTGTCTTAATATATGCCTTCAATGAAAAAGTTGGAAATTGTGATATGGTTAGACCAGAGTATCGGATGATTCAGTACATTTATCATTTATGATTAAACTCAGACTACATGCATATTCGAGCTTGATGCTTAGTGTATAAAGATTAAACTACTTTCCCAGTATTTCCCTTGTAAATAAAACAAAATGTGATCATGCTGTTGTTTGTTTTTCTAGTTGTTGTCCATATGTACCTAGTCAGCTGCACTCTAAGTTCTTTTACGTAAGTGATATTCAATCAGTATCTTCTACACTGATAATTAATTAGTTCACTTTCTGTAACAAACTTAAACTACTATATAAATCTCGTGTGATTAGTACTGAGCTAAATGTTGCTTAGTCAGTTTAATGATTGGTGATGTTGTATGTTTGTCACTCCACAGTCCACACTGTCTTGAAATAGCTATCTTAATTAGCTTCCACAAGCTGAAAACTCAGAATTACAGTTTGTCCCTCTTGACAATGAATTTATTCCTTTACATTCTCCTTTTGGCACTTCACAAATGTCACTTGTTGTCTCGTTGACACAATCTTTTTATTGTAAAATTGGAGCAAGTATTTTTAATATTTAATTTGCATGCTGATACTCAACCAAATTAAATTTGTATGAGTGTCAACATTTGCTTTTACTGCATGGATAAATCTAATGCCTTGCTCTGATGCAAGTCTGTCATGCTATCGATTGAACTTTTTGTGATATTTGGAAGCTGTACTTTTTGTGTGTTTTATTTCATGTGTCTCAACTACGATAGCAGGCCCCAAGCCTTCAGAATTATACGGTCGGCATACTTGGAGGATCGAGAATTTTTCTAAGGAAAAGAAGAGAGAGATGAAAAGCGATCCATTTGAGGCTGGTGGTTACAAATGGTAATGTGCTTGTTGATTATTTATAGGAACTTTGTTCAGTAACTTGAACAACGATCTTGGTAGTGACCTATTATCAAATGTGAATTGGGAACTGAGGGGGATAAAATCTGCCAATTGCCCTAAATTTTTTTATGGACATATAACTTAAGACTGTATGAATAGCCACGTGTTTCACGGTTACTTTGTGCGTTTTCTTTTTGCCTCATGTGGTGTGGTGACATAGCATTCAAGAGTTTGTGTCCTGTATGGGAGTTATGATGTAGACATTATTTTGTTTTCTGTAGCTTGTATTTTGTTTGTTTTTATTTCTCATGCTGGTATTCACCCTGTGCACCCTAACGCGAGCCATGTTTTTAAAGCCTAGATTTGCATGTTTTCTGATGTGTTGACGCTTTGCCAAGAAATGCAAGTTCTGACTTAAAAATATTGTTCCTCAAGTTGGAGCCCAGAGAGCTGCACATGATCCTTTTCTCATGAGTCATTATTAATATGTTTCGACATGTTCTGTTTATTTTGTATTATAGTTATTTGTTTCTTGTAAGTGGTTGTGGGAGCAGGGAGGGAGTAGTGTTTTGATTATTCTTTATCATTTTTGTGGCTACCACTTTTTTCATTTTTTATCTTCAGAAAGCTTTGTAACTTCACTGAGGACTTTATGAACAAATCTGAAAGCTTCCAACTAATTTTTGGGGTGTAGATTCGTTCTTTTCTGGATGCACATATACTGATTGTGTTGCTGTTTCACAGGTATATACTTGTATACCCTCAAGGATGTGATGTCTCCAATCACTTGTCATTGTTTCTTTGTGTTGCTAATCATGACAAACTCCTCCCAGGTTTGATGTTGCCATGTTTGATGCTATTTTGTACACATTGGAAAATATTTTTCTGAGTCTAGTATTACAATTTCAGGCTGGAGCCATTTTGCACAGTTCACTATAGCTGTAGGCAACATGGATCCTAAGAAAATCAAATACTCTGGTGAGCTGAAGTTGGTTTGTTCTTTTCCTAGGAAGCTACAGTATATGTCTATCGTCGCCTTGTTCAAGCGTTAATGAAGTAGTTTTTGTAGATACTTTGCATAGGTTCTGGAAGAAGGAGCATGATTGGGGATGGAAAAAGTTTATGGAGCTGTCAAAGATTCAGGACGGTTTTCTTGTGGATGATGTTCTTGAAATAATTGCTCAAGTTCAAGTTATCAGGTAGTTAATCTGTCTATGCTCATGATTTATACTCCCTCCGTTTTTTAATATAAGATGTTTTAGTTTTTGTCTACATTCACATGTATCTAGATGTATTTAGACATGTTTTAGTGCACTAATTTGAGTCCGAACCTAGTCAACATGTGAGAGGGCTAAAACATCTTATATTAAGAAACGGAGGGAGTAGCTAATATGTTCATCATGGTGCTTGTGGTTCATGCCTCAGAAGACAACTGTTAGATCTGTTCATTATTTCATTTGAGCATGTCGAACAATATTTTGTGATACTGTCATTTTTTCTGAATATATTGTTTCTTCCTATAACTCGTACTACTATTTCCACAGAGGGCGTGCAATGCATTTGTTTCAGTTTCTCATTCTTTACTACCTCTATATAGTAGTAGATAATTTGCCGCTTGTGTTCTCTCTTGGTATTTAGAAATCAACTGCAAACTATCATGTAACATCAGACTGCTGTGTTTTCATATTCAAGGGAGAAAGTGGACAGGCCATTTCGTTGCCTTGATCGCCCTTATCGAAGAGAGTTGCTCCGTGTCTATACGACAAATATAGAACAAATTTACCGCCGTTTTATCGAGGAACGAAGAAATAAACTTATGAAGCTCATTGAGGACAAAATTAGATGGTCCAGGTGACCACATTATCTTTTCTAGTATATATCACAATAAGTTAAGTCGCTTGTGTGTTACTATTGCCTTTACAGTTCGAAATTTTTGTTGGCCTTCCAGTTTTCGTGCATTCTGGTCAGCAATTGACCCGAGAACCAGGCACCGTATGTCCAGGGAGAAGACTGATACCATACTCAAAGTATTGGTGAAGCATTTTTTTGTAGAGAAAGAGGTTACCTCAACATTAGTGATGGACTCTCTGTATACGGGTCTGAAGGCACTTGAATACCAGAGCATGACTATGAAAGCCAAAACAAATATAGCAGAATTGGATGAGCTACCTGCACCCATGGTCCATGTTGATATGGACATATTTGTTTTGGCTGGTGATTTTATAACTTTACTTGAGAGAGCAGCCCTAGAACCCTTGCCTTGTCAACCAGTATCTCCGAAGGATGACAAATGTTCCCAGAGCCGCATGAAGGTAGGCATAATGAGGTTTTATACATTGCAACATTTTCTCCAGTTTAGTAAGAGATATTTTCTTGCTACTTGCTAGTGTCTTATCCATACCTGTGCATACTGTTTGCTAATCCATTTTATAAAGTTTGTCTACTGGATTTGTAATTATTCATTCATGTAGCCTAATTTCTGTAATACCCTATTGTGATAAATACAATACTTAGCTGCCGTCACTCCTCCAATTTCTTCTGTTATTGAAAAAAAGATTATAGGTTTTTGTTTGAACTGCATAGTATATGACGTTCATTAAATGATTAGCTCAGTAGAACGTGCACTGGTAAGCTTGTATTTATCATATGCTATTGTTATAAAAAATTTTGGGACTGTACTCTATTACACTTAGAGCAGTGAAATAACTGCTGCACCTAATCATTTTATAACTATGCGCATCTTCATAGGATGGTAGCTCTGGCGAGGTTAACAAAGTCTCGATGGAGCGTGAAGAAAGACGCTTAACTGAGCTTGGGCGGAAGATACTTGAAACATTTGTGCTATCTCACATATTTAGGTAACAATGGTTTTGTGTATTTTGATCCTATTACTTAGCGTTAAATCTAGTTTGTGCCATTGGCCAATATCAGAAGTTATTTGTGCCTCAAGTTTTGCGGGCTGGTGTATTGAGAGTCTTGAGCAGTTGAATAGAGCTAGTTAACCCTTGAAGTGTCAAGATTTTCCTAAGAGCTGAAAAACCTGGACATAGTGAACTTTATGCGAACTAAAGCTGAGGATTAGTTTGTCTGATCTGAATGTTTAAGCTTAAATTGGATGCAACTCCGAGTACTAGAAAGATACTTAATCGGTTAATTCATATTAGGCCATTAGCAACAAAAAACTCATCCGGCAAAACATAAGTGCTGTTCTGGATTGCCTGCAGCCAAACTATTCTTCCACTGTTATCAAAATGAACAATTAGTTTAGGCACATGAACGTGATACGATCAGTTTTTCTGAAAAAAAAGGTTCTATAGTATATTGCAATAGAAATTGTGGTCAATTATATTTTGGGTACCATTCAGTGTCCAAAAGGACACTTGTCTGTGTCTGGATGAAGCTTAAGATTGTGGCACAAGTTACTTGCTGTTTGTCTTTTGTGTGGTTGTGCTCCATTGTATGTATTTGATGAATGGTACTTGACTATTTTGTAATGAAGCAGTGGCCTATACGCTTATCTAGCTTAAAATAGTCTAAAATATTGTTCTTTTGTTTAAAGTTTAAATGAAAGTTAAGGCATTTTTTCTAGTAAAATTTGAAAAGAAAGTTAGTAAACCTCCAATCGTGGGTTAACTGTTCTACAGTGTGATCAGCTATCTGTTGCTTCTGGTTCTTACATTTTGTTTGTGCCAGTGGGATTGAAGTTGCGTACCAAGAAGCTGTTGCTTTGAAGAGGCAAGAAGAGCTAATTCGTGAGGAGGAAGCTGCGGGACTTCTTGAAAATGATACGAAGGGGAAGCGCAGTGGTGGTGTCAATGAAAAGGACAAGCGTGCAAAGAAAAAGCAGGTTACTTTCTTACGTGTCTTTTCAGTTAGTTCGTAGGTTGAATGTTGTATTGCCATTAGTATATAGAAATGCCACAGTAGGGACCAAGCTAACAGCTATAGTTTCTGGAACAATTTTCCCACCCAAGAATTATCTAACTTACTTTATTGAGTGATCATTGCGAGTTTGGATTTATAATTCTTCTTTGCAGTTTTTGATGCAGGCCAAAACATTGTTTTGATTTGAGTTACGCCTATATTTTACATTTTCATCAGTCGCAACTTTCATATCTGTCCCTGATACTGCCAAGTGGCTCTGGGTTATTTTCGGATAGAAACTGCCTGGAACTTGCTGGTGGGATGTTAAACTCAAAAAGGCAGCATTGGTTTGTAGTGAGAACTAGTTGAAAACTTGGAATCCTTCTAGTTTTAACCTATTTTTCTTGGAGTTTTCAGTTGTGTTAATAAAACACTTAAAAAGTTGGCTTGATGTCTGTGAACTCGGCTCATAGTCTCCAGCTAAACTTGCATAAAGTTTCCTGAGCTTGAAAGAGCCTTTTAAATATAGATGTATAGCTGTCATCCCATTTTAGTGAGGAACAGTTTTTTTTTTGCTTTGTTATACCATTGTTTTGTTGCGAGGATATCCTAGAACTATTGAACAGATATTTTATATCTGTCTCCCTACCTGATCCTCTTTTACGTGATATTAAGATACAAGAAGTTTGGTGCATGGTTTTTGTTTTCAAATGTGTGCAGTATTTCTAGTTTGCCCCCTTGGGTCTAAATGTCTCATTGTTAAGGTTGATGCTTTCTTTGCTCTTGTACTTTCTTGTTTTCTGCTTGTGATCTTAACTTATTTCTTTTTCAGGCCAAACAAAAGAAAAACAACCGTAAGGTTAAAGACAAGGAAAGAGAAGAGAAATCTGAAGCGAAAATTCTCGAAAGACTTAATGACGAAATCACAATTGATGACAGTGATGGCTTACCATCTAAGCAGGCAGAAGAAGTGACAACAAAGGTTGGCGATCCCTCGGAAGAAAGTGCTTCAGATGGGCCAGATCATTTGGACAGTTCTAGACCTATGAATGGAAAGAGAGGCTCCTCTATAGAGGCTAACTCATTAGCATTTTCGGCCGATTCTACTGCTGTGAATGGTACTCACAACAAAGTAAATAATTTGCCAGACAGCAGAAATCACTTGTCACCAAATAGGTAGGTGGACACAATATGTTTGAAGTTTTGCATTGTTCTTTGTAAGATCGCGCCTGGCCTAACTGGACTTGTGTGCAGAGGGAAAAATCAACGTAACAAGGGCATAAGCATTATCAACTTTGCCGAAGAAGATGACTGCCTTCCCTCCTCCAGTGTTACTGGCAGTTCAGATCGCAATAGTTCTGGCTGTGGTACTGCTCCAAAATTGGACCGAGATACTGTTCTGCTCACCTTGAAAGATAGACTTCGTGAGCTGGGGCAGCGCCTGCATGAGGTGAAGTTACTCTTTCACCTTCGTGGTATTTGCCTTTATAGTTTCAAGATGTATAAAGTTCTGCTGCATTTAACAGTTTTTACATATGCATGAATGTTGAAGGATCCGAATTATAAAATTGGTTTTAAACATTTTAGATATAATACATGCTCACTGTCCAGAATATTTGTTCCCCTTTACTCTTATGTACTTATATAATCTCTAGAAGTTGATGGTTCAACACTAATTTCAAAATGGTTAATGTTGCATTTAATACACATATGGGTACTGATTCAGTCTGGATAAATTCATGTGATCATATCTCAAATTAACATTGTTAAGTTAGACTTGTTCGACGATGTCCATGGATATGTTACGTGCTTTTTGTTTGTCAAGTGGGAGAGATAGCTATGGGCCTATGGTGAAACAACTTTTAAATGCAAAAAAGGTTCCGACTTATTTTTCTATCCCATGTCCCGCCCCACACGTAGATGAGTACTGTCTGGGAAAAAATGTACCTTTTTTTTTTGCATGAAGGGAATAAACTGTATGCAAAGTGCATAAAATACAGATGTGTATGTAGCGTAGTCACTCATAGCAGATGCGTTGCCTGGGTCTTGTCTTCCTGCTTTGTAAAAAGCTTCAACCAATTCATGTCTGTAACCTGTTTTTCTCTTATGTATATTTCAGAAAAACATCGAGGGAAGAAAACTTTTCAAAGCTCATTTTGAAGCAATGGAATCTCAAACAAAGACAAATGGGTCATCCTCCTCATCCAGTTCTTCGGAGAAGCCACCTGATGTTCTGAAGAGCCCAGAGCATTCCCAGGAAGTTGCAAATGATGTAAAAGCTAATGGAACAGCCAATAAGGAGGTCCCTCTGGCCAAATGTGTGCCAGAGGAAGCTGTTTCAAGCATGCCAGCCACCAAGAGCACTGAAGCTGTGCCTGGTAAGGCCCCTGCCAGAACAAAAGTTGACCCAGTTTCAAGCAAAGATAATGGATCAAGTTTGACACCGCAAACGGATAGAGCAGCTCTGAATAGCTCAAAATCAGCTCCAATTGATACAGATAAAGACATTCCTCTTGCTTCAAGATCGCCACGAACCAATAAAGCTGCTCCAGTTCCGCCCAAAACGCCACCAACTGATAAGGCTACCCGAGTTCGTCCAAAATCTCCACCAACTGATAAAGCTACTCAGTTCCTCCAAAATCTCCGTCAACTCATAAAGCTACTCCAGGTCCTCCGAAATCTCTGCCGACTGATAAAGCTACCCCAGTTCCTCCAAAATCTCCAGAGACTGATAAAGCTACTTCCGTTCGTCCAAAATCTCCACCAGCCCCTAAAGCTTCTGCGGTTCCTCCGAAATCTCCAGCGACTGATAAAGCTAGCCCGGTATCTCAAAAATTACCGTCGGCTGGTAAATCTTCTCTAGCTCCCCCCACACCACCACCATGTGCTAAAGATGCTTCCCTTCCTTCAAAATCACTGCAAGTTGATAAATCCATACCAGCATCCCCAAGACAGCCACAAGTTGATAAAGCCGCTCCACTACCCTCAGAATTGAAACAAACTTCGTACACTGTTTATTCAGAAGCTCAAAAGAGACTACTCCCATAAAGGCCTCATCCACCACAGTTTCTGAGGTTGCTGTCACAACATCAAGGCCTTCAAGTGCCCCTGTATTCCCTTCACCAAGAACAACTGCAGCAGCTACACCACAAGTTCAAGTTTCTACATTGCTTCCACGCTCAATGAGTGAAGCGGCTGGAAGATCAGGAAATAATCCTTCCCCTTCTGCCCCAGCGTATGTTCCGCAGACCTACCGTAATGCCATCATTGGTAAGCCTGGTCTGGGTACAACCTCTTTAAATCTTTCATATCAGTCAAGTGGTCTCGGACAAAGTACTGCCCTTTCGCAGCCGCTGTCAACATATGCATCAACGACATCAGCAATGATACCTCCTTCTGGGAGGAGCGATCACTTGTCAGCTAGGCATGGATTCAAGTCTGGGTTGGGGAATTCAGATGGACATGACAGTTGGCAACCATGGAAAGGTGATAGTAATATCAACAATCATGTCTGGAGGGACGAGTCCCCTTACCAACAAACGGCAAACGGCCATGCGTACCAACAAACATGGAGAGATGACGGGTATCAGCAAACTCGGGGTGCCGAAACAGAAAAATTCGGCAGGTTTGGAGGATTGCAACCACCTAGACAGGCTCCTGGTAGTTTTGTCATGCAGCAGCCACAGGCGCCAGCTGCTGAAGAATATCAGCACCTGGACATCATCAATGATTTGCTCGACGAGGAACAGAGCAATGGCAGTATGCCAGAGCCTGTACTACGCCATGATTACCATGCCTTTGGCCTGCCATTTTCGCTAAGAGGCAGCATGGCAGATTCAGAGATGGCTTCCGTCAGCAGCCCTGGGCGGTTCAACAGGGGCAACATGGCAGACTTGGATATGGCTTCTGTTGGCAGCCCCAGGCGGTTTAGTAGAGGAAACCTTGCAGATCCAACAATGGCTTCTCTGAGTAGTAGCCCTGGGCGGTATAGCAGAGGCAACCTGGCAGATTCCGAAATGGCATCTGCCAGCAGTCCCGGCCGGTATAACTCCTCCGACCGTTACTACGACGACGGATTCTCGAGGGCCTACGACATGAGCCCTCTCCAAGGGATGTCCAGGGAGATGCAGTTCTCGTCGTTGGATACCTACGCCACCAACGGCGGCCTGTCCGATATGGGCACATCGAAGCCCTGGCTTTACGGGCAGCACGGCCCTTCTTCGAGTCCATCGGCCAGCCTGGGGTCAGCGAGCGTAAACGGGTTCCCACAACACCACCAGATGGGGGATTACAGTAACCTCGCCAGCGGGTTGAACGGAGGCTCCGCCGCTTATCGCCGCCAGGCCAACAACGGACGCTGGTGATGCGTGTATACAGTCTTACAGTCAAAAGAATAATGCTTGTTGTAATAGATGCTGGTGCCGGGGCCCGAGCTTTGCCCGTGGCATGTAATTTGAAAAAACCTTTTAGCTGTTAAAAGGGGAAATGAAAGGGATACAGTTTTACATTCTGTAAAGTGCTCCGCCGCGTCTGGGTCTGCTTCCGAGTTTATAGTCGAGCTGAGTGGTCGTCTGACTGAACGAATTATTACTAGACGATGTTCTAACTTTGCCGACTGTGTTTGTAGTCACAGTCTCCTCAGCTGGCCGTGCCACTCCAGCCATGGCGTTGGTTTGGCACCAGGAATCGTCTGAATTGTTGGGAAAGCTCGCACGAATGGTCGCCCAATCTGACCAGTTTCGTCCAACCTGTGCAGGAGTCGTTGGCACTGTGCGTCCGTCGCAGCCTACTGCCAGGTGCCAACAAAAGAAGCCGGCCATGGATCGCTTTTGCTGGGTCAGGTCGCTGCCGTCCGGCCACACCACGCCGAGCCGGCTGCTGCAAAAGACCATCCCATCCACGCGAGTCAAGGCGTGCATCGTTGAACGCCGAGAAGATCGGAAGACGTCGCCGTCGCCGGGTACGTACATACCAGCACATGGCCTCCCCTCCCCTTCTAGGATTATTACAAAATATACACCCCTGCACTTTGGAATCACCAAAAATACCCTCGTCCAATGAAAATGCCAAATCTACCCTGCCGGGAAGTTAGAAAAGGGACATGTGTCTTTCGCCAAATGATATGACGGGAGGTCACTTTCCGCCAATCCAGATGGCGGAAAGTGGTACTGCCTGGGCAAAAGGCTTTGCCTCGTTTGGCGGTCAAAACACTTTCTGCCCATCCTTATGACGAGAGATGGCGTAAAGACACGTGTCGCTTTTCTATCCTCCAGCTAGGGTAGATTTAGCATTTCCAAACCTTATTTACCAGTGGTGTATTTCATCCCCAAGCAAAATAGGGATGGGAGGGTAAGAGATATCTACGGATTATCCCTTCACAAACCGGATTGCTAATTAGACTATTGGGATTTTTTTGAATCTAAAATAATCCCCTCCATTCTTCTAAAATACACTCCCAATACACTGGGGGTATTTTCGCGATTCCAAAGTGCAGGGGTCATATTTGTAATAAAATCTGAATCTGGCCGGTGTGCAAAGTCAAAACTGCGCGCGATCACTCACTCATACGGGCGTCCACCGGCCGTTGGCACGCCCGCTCGCCACCAACCTCCACCCAGCGCGCTCGCTCCCCGTACTGTACGCATGCCGTCGCGAGGCCGCGAAACACCATTCCATATACAGATACAGCCAAGCCAGGTCCGTCTTCCTCCCCTCTTCGCCGCGGAGTGGGAACGACGGAACGCCTCCCTTCCTCTGGCCCCATTGTCCCACCACGCGAATCCCGCGCCGTCCACATCGCCGCCGCCGCCCCGCGAATTCCGTTGGGAGCCAGGGCACGCCACTGCCCCCTCCCCGTGGCTACCAATTTCCTGACCCAGCCCCGCTAGCTGACGCCAGGAGAAAACCTCGACGACCCGGCTGGGTCCACATTGCCCGATCCCACCAGCGGACGGGAAGGGGCCAAGGGGGAGCAGCCTGGGCTTGTGCACTGTTTTGAAGGCGCAGCGCCGCCCCGTCGTCTCGACCGGCGCGCGCGGCTGCCGTCTGGCGCTAGCTGCCCTGCCGGGTCCGACGGAGCAGCATGAGGGACGACGGGCCCGCGGCGGCGCTGGTGCCGCGGCTGGTGGTGTCGAGCGCAAGCCGCGTCGAGGAGCTCGAGCGCTTCTCCCATTACGTCGGTACGTACGCACGCTCCTCCCCTCTCTCCGCCCCTGCACCCGCTGGGTGTTCATCAGTCTTCGTCATTATTTCGTCATGAGCATCGAATCATCGATCGAATCGACGGGAGCGGCTCTGCGTTTCAGTTACAGTTCGTGGATAAATTCGTCAGACAGCGTTCGTGTTCTGTTTTGTGCTGTCTGCGTGCTTGCTGTTCATCTGTCGATTAAGCAGTACGAAGTACCAGCCACTGAATTGCGTGATCCATTTCATCGGGGCGACCCGCGCCACATTTTCGGGTGGGTTCGCGTCGGCGCCTGTGCACTTGCCCTGATCCCAATCCAAGAAACAGGGATACGTACAGCTCGCAATCCCAGCTCCACAAGCGCCTCGATTTGTTTTTACCTGGCAGAGGATTTAAGTAGAGCCAACTTGCTCGTATAGAAGCCTCCAACAAAGAAAACTATACATTAGATAACGTTTCTGCTGCATGCACATCGCTATCATTCTCCATGTCTTCTTAGAATAAAGTAGAGAATACATCGCTATCAGGATCCAATCGCATGCCATGTTCATTCATTTTGGACTACGCTGTTTCCCCTCCACCTTCCTTCCTGAATGTCTTACCTGTGTACTGTACTGACGAGACAAGAACTGGCCTTTTCTTCAGCTAGGCAGATCGGGTTTGACCACGCCACTGAGTGCCCCCACCTCTGTACGCTAGCTTACGATTATCTGCGGAAGAACAAGGGTTGTGAAGAAAACATATATGCATTCTTCCAGAACTCCGTGGACCCGAGTCCCTGATTGCCAAGTTCATGGAGGAGCTCGATAAATGTATACTCGGTTACTTCTCGTTCCATTGGAAATGTTCCACTTACATGATTACCCAGGTAAAGAGGAGCTTGAAATCGACCTTCTGTTCTTTCTTCATTGCAAATCTTCTTCCACTGATATTTTGTATATTGATACAGTGTGATCTCCACAGGTTCTGACGGTAGAAGGCGCGCCTAAAAGAAAGCTCAGGAACATGGTATTGGAGGCCACTAGGTAATTATTACCCATTCTCAAGCTGCATGCCTCTTGGTCAATGCACTGCGAATCAGTTATTCTTTGCTTTGTTTGGCCCACTGGTTCAGTTGGCTTTAGCTTACATCATCTCTGTACTTGGTATGCCAATCTTGTCTAACTAGTTTAAGAATAACTCATTTATCCTTGCACTAGGTCTCGCCATTCAGTTATTATTATTTACCCCCATTGTTTCCATTTTCTCCTATCTGACCAAATGGTACATTAATTAATCTGACACTAGATCAACTTCAGACCTCAGCATGGGCATTGCAGCAGAAACCGAGTCAGCAGTGATGAGATGTAGATGATACGCATGTGCTAGAGCTTTAATTTACTCCTAGAACCACATGTTCATTTGTCATGGGACTTTCCTGGAAATGTTCTCTACGACTGAGTCCATGCTTTTGTGGTTGCATTTCTTATTACTAATCATTTAAGTACTTCATTTTCAGCCAGTGGGATACAATAATCTCAGTGTGAATTTATCCATTTTTAAAGTGAAGGCCGTTCTGGATCAGCGAAACACAGTTGAATTCATCCATTGCTTTTTTTAATAAAAAAAAGAACTATATGCTTAAGATGTCCCTTTGACGCTAGCATCTACTCCCTCCGTTCCTAAATATAAGATGGTTTAGCTATTTTAAATATGGTCTAGATACGAATCGAAATGGATGAACATGCACACTAAAACGTGTCAAGATACATGTGAATCTAGAAAAGTCATCTTATATTTAGGAACGGAGGGAGTATCTCCTAACTTCCTAAACAGAGGAGTTTAGATTGAGCATATGTTTACAACTTATATCTGAGATGTTACTTCTGTAAAAAAAACAGAAAACTGTAACCTGTTTCTATCACATAGGAGATATAAAAGTAATGATCTCTTTTCCTCTGATACCAAAACTGAAGTCTAGTTTCTGATTCTCCTATAAACGCAGGAATCAGAGATTTGAGAGGGTCACAAAAAACTTGAAGGTTACCAGGGTATTCTCCACACTGGTGGAGGAGCTGAAGGCCATTGGACTATCTTCCAATGATCAGGCGGAATGCAGTGATGTGATGGTCCCGGCAGCACATTGTGATCGAAGCCCAGTCCTACTCCTGATGGGTGGCGGGATGGGAGCTGGCAAGAGTACTGTACTTAAAGATATACTCAAGGAGTAAGTTTTTCAACTTGTACTTGTTGCTCACTGTAATTCGGGTCTTGCAATATGCATGCTTTGCCACGCACGAAAAATGCAGAACAAATATAACAAAGCGGAGCTGTTCAAATTAATTTGAGAAGAAAAAAATTACTGGATCCCAAAGCAAGTAGAACAGCTACATAAAAGACTTTCTATTTATAATCTGATCCTGTGCTACACATTTATTATTTGTAGATCATTTTGGTCTGAAGCAGCAGCCAATGCAGTGGTGGTGGAGGCAGATGCATTCAAGGAAACCGATGTAATATATCGAGCCATCAGCTCAAGAGGCCACCACAACGACATGTTGCAGACAGCAGAGCTGGTACTTGTTACTGTTTTCGCTATGTACACATATTATCTAGAAAAACATCATGAGCAGTGTTTGTTTTTGTTTTTTGCGAATGATCATGAGCAGTTAAGATGGTATATACTTGTTATTTGACTAATGAAAATGAATTAATTAACCCATTCTACTGGTTAGACTTCAAATAACTCAAAGAAGTATCAGCAGCTTTGGGTAATAAATCTGCAACATTCAAACATACCAAAATAAGCAATTTGTGCCTCCTGGCCTGAAACAAACTCACCATTTCTAATATACTGAACTGAAACAATTAATTTATCCGAAATGAATTAGCTGCTTAATCATTATACACTTTCCTATATAATGATTCACAACCTTGATACAGGTGCACCAGTCGTCGATGGACGCGGCTTCGTCGCTCCTGGTGACCGCCCTCAATGAAGGTAGGGACGTGATCATGGATGGCACACTATCATGGGAGCCATTCTTCGAGCAAACAGTAGCCATGGCAAGGACCGTGCACCGGCAGCGATACCGCATGGGCATTGGCTACAAGATTACTGAAGACGGTACTATCACCGAGGATTACTGGGAGCCGGTTCAGAACTGCGGTAGCGACGAAGAGAGTGAGATGAGATCAAGGAAGCCTTACCGCATCGAGCTCGTCGGTGTTGTCTGTGATGCCTATCTGGCAGTTGTCAGAGGGATCAGGTGAATTTTAGAACACAATCCATGACAAATTAGTCACCAAAATTCTGCTCATTTACTCCTACTTTTGCTTGTACTACTGCCCCCCACAATCTGGCACTGGCTGAACTGCATAGTTAGTTTTGTGTACTAGACATCCCACCCAAAAAAAGGTATTGAAGATGTCAGTAAATGCTGGAATATTTCTGCACGCACTTGAATCCTCACACAGAAGCACTATCTAAAAAGTTGGCATTGGCAGGAGAGCGGTGATCACCGGGAGAGCAGTGAGGGTGAAGTCCCAGCTGCAGTCGCACAAGCGATTCGCCACTGCGTTCCACGGGTACTGCGGGGTGGTCGACCACGCGAGGCTCTACAGCACCAACTCCTTGGGTGCTCCAAAGGTGAGCAGTCACTCTTAAGATCAACAATCCACCCCCGGAGCTGGAGTAGTTCTCACTGTACACGGATCATGTTCGTTTATGAACCTATGGTGTCTTTGTCATTCTGAATTGCATCGCAGTTGATAGGGTGGAAGGACGGCGAGAGCAGCCTGCTGGTGGACCCGGAGGAGATCGGCATCCTGGAGAGAGCGATCAGCCTGAACGACGAGGCCAACTCAGTGGACGAGCTCTACCCCGACGGGGAGCCGTCGCCGTCGGCCTGGCAGGACCTCGTCGCGTCGCCGTCGAGGGCGTCCATGCAGCGTGAGCTCAGGGCCGCGGTGCAGACGAGCGAGGCGCGCTTCCGGGCGGCGTCACAGTGACCGTCGGCCGGCCGGTCCGTGCCTGACGCAGTGACGCACCGGTACAAACTTTTGAGCCGTACTGGTGCCTGGGCGTTTTTTTTTCTCTCTTTTTTTTTTGCCACGATCTTTGGTTGATGTGGGTGATTAGCTAGCCGGTGGCGCTAGATGGCTCATGAAAAAGGCCGTGGTTTCTAGCATCTCGATACACGATTGATCATTGTGATTCTGTATCTACTGAATCTGAAAGTCCTTTTATACCCGGCCGTGGGCGCGATCTTGTTTAACGGCCTGCTTTGGTAATCTTCGATCAGAGCATAGCTCAGGCTAAAGACTCGAGCTGTGTGGTTTCAATATTGGAGAGTGTTGCCTAATTTCGCATGGCTAATTTTACAGGATAGAGTTTGGACGGTTGACGTTGTAGCCTAGGGATGGCCAAATTACGGCAACTATATAATATGCAAAATGGAAAGGGGCTATACTATATGATTTAACACTTCTTCTCGTGTTTAGACTTGAAGACCTTACATGTGGGATTGATGAAATGGCGTAACTATTTAAGATTAAATAGTGTGTGGCCACGTCTTGAACTTGAAACCTTTTGAATCTGATATAATATTGAATTGATAAACTAGGCAACAACCATAGTTCGTCATGCATATCATGTTTAAGTATCATTATACGGCATATAAAATCCGGCTAGTTTTGAGTACAAAAACAGACCATAAGGATTGAAGATCAAGCATCACATGAATAACTTCATGAAGATCTCATTTAGCATGAGATATGACTATTTGGAAGGTAGTTTGGTTGTGTTTTGTTCATGTTTATTCATGTTTTGTTTAGGCCATTTGTTGCATTCACACCCTACTTCATGTTTGTATCTAACTTCTAAAATTTGAAATTATGGATTTGAACTATAGCTAGTTGTATTGTGTCATGTTGGAACATGAAGAATTATATTGATGTAAAATTAGAGTTTGAATGGAGTTTATATGCATGTTCATGTGAGAAATAGAGGAGAAATAATATTTGAGTACGCTGTTTTTCAGTATCTGAAAAGCCTACAACCTCCATTTGAGCATACTCAAAAACTTGTTTTGAGTACCAATGTTTTGAGTACCCGCTAGATTTGCTCTTAGATGCTGACTTACCTTGATCCCTTCGACACCTCCCTATGTGATGCTAGTCAGCCCACATTCACATCCCCTTCTTCCTTTTCCTTCTTCTTTCACATCCTCATCTTCCTTTTTCACCTCGTATGCCCAGCTCCTCCTCCTAACCAAACATGCGTGAACAACTGCACAATAAGAGAATCCCCAACTCGATTTGGCTAGTTTAACCCCTATATGACAGTGGACATGAGTCGGCCACCCCTCAAATGGCCTCTGCTACAATTGCACCACTCATTATTGATACCAATGTAAACATAGATAGATAGTTTCATTCTGCATACATACAAACTACATCAATAGCTTTATATTAGGATCTTTAGTTCATGAAAACTATACTACTACCATACTCGTCGTTCACGCCGGAGATCACAATAATGTCATGATGGAGCCACCGACCTCGTGGTCGTTGGAGGAGGGGGTCATCACCTCGTCCTCGTCCTCCTCCTCACCGTCGTCCTCGTCGAAGAAGATGTCCAAGTCATGTCCATGGATCCACGATTCCAAGCGGTCATCCTCGATTGACCCCAGGATGGTGCGGTTTTGCTCGATTAGGACGGGGTCTGACGAGCTAGGGGATGACGGCTCGGCCTATGGCTTTGTCCCCGAGCTGCTACTCCACCACGATGTGCCCGCACACCTCCGCCATTGACATGGGCACGTATCCACGCCCTCGCCCTGCCCTAGCATGCAGCCACGTCCACAACCACGTTGCCTAGGGAGGACCTCTGGCCACGCGCTACCTCGCCACCACTTGGGGCTTCATCCTCTGCATCTGAGCTAGGTGGCAGGCCGGCGGCATTGAGAGCCGCACGACATCTCCACAATGATCTCCACGCGACACTCTCGGGTGAGCTACTTGTGCTAGGTTCACTTCTGGTGAGGCAAGGCGGCGAAGCGGATGGCACACGAAGGTGACAGAGCGGATGGACAAGCTAGCCAGTGGCGGCGTGGACGAGGATGGGTATATGAGGGAACAAAGTGGGGTAGGGTAGGGTTTGGCCGGTTGTAATTGTCGGGGCTCCTCAGGTGGAGTGTCGTCTGGTGCGCCAAGGCGCGCCAGTGCTAAGGGGTGTCACTTCATTTTCTCATGGACCCGGCCTATCAGTTGGACGTGTCGGACGCGTCCGAACGGCCCAAATCAGCTCCACATATGGGCTGAATATGACAATTACCGGACGACAGGTACATCTGCGGTATATATATATATGACTCCAGCTGGGTCGGTATTTTTTTATCCGGTCCGGGAGATATAGGGGCGGGGAAGTGGTGTCCGGTTGGAGAAGCTCTACGACTAACACGACAACCTCCTTTTGTTTTTGGTTTTCATTTATTTGGATCACATCGGGTATTCTGATTTTATTGTTCTTTTCTCTTGTGTTTCATTGAAGGGTCTATGATCATGCGTCTAGAGCATTCGCCGAAAGAAAACTAGAAAGGTCTTCAATCGTTGCCAGAATTAGGGAAGCCCCATTGCCATCAAAGCTTTGTGACCTGAAGACTAGACCCGCTGCATGTGGAGCGGCACATACCGTTGTGTCATGTTAGCCGGGGTTTGTCCCGTGCCTTCATGACAAGGGAAAACCATCGACCAAATCCTAAATAAATTTAAAGCCTCATAGGTCCTCAACGGCAGGGAGACAATGTGGAGACGACATGAATGAAGTAGGAGGGCAAACAAGTTACATGTAGTTTTTGCCGCCGCGCTGACACCATCCACACACCCTAACACCACTCATTTGAAGGATCGGCGAGCACACGATGCCACCACCTTCGAAGCGCCCAATGAAGGACATTGTCATGTGAAAATGGAGTTGAAGTAAATCAATTTGCGGGTGTCAGTCTCACCACCAAACTGGCACACCTTGACAAACTGACCCAATCCATATGAACAAGCACAAAGGAGAACTAGTTTCCCGCCCGCACTCGTCACTGGGTTGGTAGATGGAGGAGGAAGGGACCCAAGACCTCGCTGGTGGCCAACTGTGGGGCGGGGGCACTTTCGGCTCGCTAGTCACCTATTCCCGTGGAGAGGATAGGAGAGAAGGAGCTAGTTTTACTTGACTCCATAGCTACAATGTGTTGAACTATTTCTTGAATATCGCTCTTCCCCAACCCCAACCCCATCGTCCTCCTCCTCATACTACTACACCCTTCTTTCTCTTGTTTTCGTCTCCAACATCAGATCTGACCGTCCACCATAATCGAGTGCCTTCGTGAGTTGAGATGAGGCACTTGAGCCCCTACTAGGTATCACTGTAAGTTGGTAGGGTGGGTTTCTATCCGACGTGGGTGTGGCTCTCGGGTTGGCTAGTCGAATGGCAAGGATAATCACACACTAAGGCTAACACATGATCTCGTTCACGTGTTATGATTTCCATTATTTTTAGATACTTGTCATTTATAATTTTAGGTTTATTCTTGATTAGCTTTTGTCAGTAAAGTGTTTAGATCAATTTTGTAGAATATTCTTATCTACACAAGAATTTCCTAAAAAAGGAATTGTCAGACACATGAGGAGATTTAATATTTGTATGGCCAAAAATGATACTCCCTCCGATCCATATTAATGGACTCAACATTGTCTAGATACGGATGCATCTAGTCTAAACACTTAACTAGATACATCCGTATCTAGATAAAGTTGAGCCCATTAATATGGATCGGAGGTAGTATTGTAAATGAAAAGTGGAGGGGACACAAATTCGAATTTCGAAACATTATCCAATATACTCCATCTTCTATATTGGTGTTCCCTGGAAAAAAAAAACTTCTAATTTCCCGACCCACTTCCTATATACTCCAGCGCCCCCCAGCATTCCCCCACCTGCCACCTTCTCCAAAACCCCACCGCCGCCGCTTCCGTTGCTGCCGAGGACGCCGAAACCCTCCCGCCTCTCCTCCGGCCGCCCCTCCTCTCCCCCAACCAGCAGCAGCCATGGTGAGCCGCGGCCAACTCGCGCGCCCTAAGTCCTAACTCCTAACCCTCCCGCATTCCCCTGCCGCCGAGCTAATCCACGCGCTTCTTCATGGTACTGCAGGCGGGCGTCGGCGTGGAGACGGCGGTTGCCGCGGCCGGCAAGCCGAAAAGGAGGACGTTCCGCAAGTTCATGTACCGCGGCGTGGACCTCGACGCGCTCCTCGACATGTCCACCGCCGACCTCGTCCAGCTCCTCGACGCCCGCGGCCGCAGAAAGTACGTAGTAGAACCCATCCAGCGGCGCGCGTGCAGCTCGTGAGAGCGAGATCGCTCGAATGGAAGGGGATAAGTACTGAAAGTTGCGTGCTTTTGTGCTTTCTGTAGGTTCAAGAGGGGGCTGAACAGGAAGGCCTTGGCGCTCATGATGAGGCTGCGCAAGGCGGTAATTTCTAGTGCAACTCTGCTCTTCGGTTTTATGGATTCACTGCTCCTTATTACTTCTGTTGCGTTACCTAATTCTGTCACTTCTGCCAGCATGCTACTTGCTTGAATTGGTGATTTTTAGACGAGCTTTTGATGCATTGTGTATAGTATAAGTGGAGTTGTCTGACCAAAAGTACACTTTTTTTGGTATATCTACTCGACCCAGTACATGATTTGATGGATCTTTCGTTTTATCCTGGTCGTTGTAGTGTCCTATATATGCATTTCGTGACTATTTTGGACACGATTTGATGAGGTAAGTAGACAAAAGTTAGTTGAGGGATGTTCATGCTCCTTGTAGGATTAACTGTGGCATTTATGTACTGTTTGCAACACTGAGATGTTTAGAAACATACTGTAAAGTTGGGATTTTCGGATTGTAGTAAACTGTTGACATTGTATTGCTAATAAAATCTACAGTGAAATTGGTAAAGGCATGAGTTTATATGTTACTTCTCTGATGCTTTGGCAACATACTCTGCTGGTTTGTACTTTGTAGTATTCAGAGGGTTCATGTAATCTGTTTGGATACACTGTCGCTTCTTTTAATGATCTGAGATCCCAACTTATACTCTAGCCAATTTAACGCATGGTTTTGTGCCATTGGAGAGGTATTGCTACAAGATTTTCTGCAACATATATACTAGCATGCTGACTTTTCTGTTTGAAATGGGCTCAAATATATTTTTCTTACGCTACAAAAACAAAGGAAAGATCGTCTAGGCCATATGCTATAAATTATTCTTGAGTTATCAGCTTCCAGTTCTGGATTTGTGATCTAGTGCTTTTGATGTTGGAGAAATCATATTTAGGCTACCATGAAGTACACTGACAGCAGATCTGTATAGTGGTGCTCACAGTCTGGGTGCTATATTTTCATCTTTTAGAATCCAATGATATATGTTTATTGTTTTTCATTTACTGTGAGATACTTCTTATTTTCTAACTAATTTTGTTAGAAAGCAAATGAATTTATAAACTGGAAACGTATGATGTGATTTTTATTGAGTATTCTTATTTTGAAAGGAACTGAATTAATGTGATCTGGATAAGTTGCTGAAAAACTGTGTGTGTCTAAATTTATGGAAACACTATGTTATGTTGCGGGTTTGATTGTTTTCAACTTTTCATCATTTTTAAATTATTTGTGCTGACATCATGTTTTAATAGTACACTGTTAACGCTGTTTTGGCTTGAACCTTCAATCATGTTGTACTGTTTATTTGAGGTCAAACATCTGAAGCACATTCTTTGTTTTCTGAAATGAGGTCAATTTTTTAAGTTTTATTACGCTACAGAAAAATGAAAGATCGTCTACGCCACATGCTACAAATTCTGTTGTACTATTTATTTGAGGTCAAACATCTGAAGCTCATTCTCTGTTTTCTGAAATGGGATCGATCTTTTATATTTGAAATTGCATTATTCTTGCTATTTCTAGTTCTGGATTTGTGATCTGTGACTTTTGATGTTGGAGAAATGGCAGTGTCTAGATGCAGGTTCATGCCTTCAGATAAGGGAATACATATGTGTAGTATTAGTGCTGAAGAGTCTAGGTGCTCTGTTTTTCATGTTTCAGAATCCACTGATATATATTTAGTCTTTTCTAATTACCTTTAATTCTGGTTTACTATTTGTATACCATTTCTAAGTCCTTGTGTTGACATCATGTTTTAATAGTAGATACTATCAATGCTGTTAAAATTTGGCATTTCTAAGAACCTCTAGCTCTGTTGTACTATTCATTTGAGTTCAAACATCTGAAGCTCACTCCTTTTCTCTGAAAATATGGACAGAAAAGGGAGGCACGTGCTGATGAGAAGCCAAAGCCTGTGAGGACTCATCTGCGCAACATGGTCATCGTGCCAGAGATGATAGGCAGCCAGGTTTCAATATACACTGGAAAATTCTTCGTGGAGCTTGAGATCAAGCCTGAGATGACGGCCACTATCTCGGCGAGTTCGCCTTCACCTACAAGCCCGTCAGGCACGGAAGGCCCGGTATCGGCGCCACCCACTCCTCGAGGTTCATTCCTCTCAAGTGAAGGAGCCCTCGCCCAAGCCAAAGCTTTTCCTGGACTTGTGATCATGTGTTTTGTCTGAGGTGGAACTTGTGGTATGTCTAATATGGTGCAAAGTATGAGATGGAATTTTAGTATGTCTATTAGAATTGTTGGAATCTGCATGGAAAATTGGGAAATCTGAAATAGAAGCAATCTGTTACTATCTGTGTGGCTGTAGGGTGTAGCTAATGCCCATTTCGTTTTGTCTCTCTGATTATTTTCCTGAGATGATGTGTTGAACCTGAAGCCAACCGTTGCAACTTGGTGGGGGTTTGCCTGGCTGGAGCCCCGTCTCACCGTGCAAGCCTCTGGTTATTTCGCCAGTAGGAACCTGCCTGGGGTGCCTGTCCAGGTGGCAAGTGCCGATTGGACCCGAGAGGATAGCACATATAAGGCGCCAGGGTACCCAGACAATCTGCACCTACACATTGGTTTGTTCTCCTGCTGTCACTCGCTGCATCTCGCCCGTAGAGCTCAGGACCGTCTACAATGGCAACGATCAGCGCCACCGCGGCCACCGCCTTTGTCGCCGGCAGGCCGTCGCAGGGTGTAGGTAAGCAAGCTTATCATCCAAAGAAATGTCAGCCATCTGCAGCATGTTCAGTTGTTTAACACTGAGACGCTGCTGCTGCTAAACTGCAGGGCTGCCTCAGCTGAGGGTGGCCAGGGCCGAGAGGCTGCGGTGCGCCTCTCCAAAGATGGCAAGGAGGCGGCGGTCATCAAGGGCGGGGTGCCGCTGCTCGCAGCGGCGGGTGCCATGGCGACGGCCGCAGCACCTGCAATGGCGCTGGTGGACGAGCGGATGTCGACGGAGGGGACGGGGCTCAGCTGGGGCTGAGCAACAACCTGCTGGGGTGGATCCTGCTGGGCGTGTTCGGCCTCATCTGGTCCCTCTACACCGTCTACTCCTCCACCCTCGACGACGACGACGAGTCCGGCGGCCTCTCGCTCTGAAGTCCGAACAACACCTGACCACCACCGTCTTCTTCTTCCTCTGCCTGCAGATGCCATTGTTAAGCTGTTGCAAATGTTATGATCGGATTTTCGATGCGAGTTTCAGTGCCGGTATGAAGAAAGATCGGTCGTGTTAATCTATGTTCATCCAGCTGTTAGAATTCTGGATTCACGATAAGATCCAAAAGCAGCACACCCAAATCATCAGTTCGGTTCAAATAATTAAAAGACTCGCAAAAAAAAAATTTAAATCACTCGTCCAGCTGTTCAAGGAGTTCAACTGAATGGTAAAATACACAGCCCTTGGTACACAGAAGTTGGTAGCATAATCAAGTAACAAGTACAACTATTTCGCTGTGATAACACAACGGGGTGGTGGCGCAGTTGGCTAGCGCGTAGGTCTCATAGCTGGAGTGATCCTGAGGTCGAGAGTTCGAGCCTCTCTCACCTCACCCCAAACAAATGTGGCCTCGTCATGATGAAACGCTCTGTGACAACTTGGGTCGTCACACAAACACCTGAATCATCAGGTGAAATTGAGCAACTCTGAACTTGGCCACCATTTTTTTTTGTTTAACCTTGTGCTTTGGTAATTTTGGACCAGAGTCTCAGAGCTCTGTGTGCTAAACTTTGTTGGCGTATCAGCGAAGTTGGGTGCACTAAATATATTTCTCATGTGTTCATGTATGTAAATTCTCAAATCAACGCTGGATTTTAAAAGCTGCTTCATATTCAGTTTCCTGGTCTCAGTTCTTTCTGTTATTGTTTTGGTCTGTAATTGAGTTACCGACGTCCTCTAGATGCTTGGTTCGAACCAATCTTGTTTGTCATACTTGTCTATCCATAAAGTAATTAAACTTTGTTGACCTATCAGATAAGTTGGGTGCACTAAATATATATCTCATGTGTTCATGTTTGTCAAATAAAGCTGGGTTTTAAAAACTGCTTCAGATTCAGCTTCCTGGTCTCAGTTCTTTCTGTTATCGTTTTGGTCTGTAGTTGATTTACGGACGTCCTCGCGATGCTTGGTTCGAAAAAACCTTGTGTATCATACTTGTCGATCCATAAGAGGAAGCTGGATTACCTAACTACACTTTAGCTCCTTGAGTTGATCCCACCCACTCTGGGCTCTTGCTGTAAAAACACCTTTGGTTCAGTTTTTGGTTAAAGAACACCATTGGTTTACCCGGCGAGCTGGTATTGATTTGTCACTACTGCTGAGTTCTCCTCTCTGATCTCCGGGGAATGGCGATGGCAAAGTTTTCCTGGACTCTCGCCTGTCATCTTTGTCTCCTTCCTCGATTCAAGTAGCTAGCTCGTGCAAAAAGAATCGGTTGTCATCTTTGAGGCTCCAGCTAAAGCGCGTAGTCTCATAGCTAAAAGCGAGTGATCCTGAGGTCGAGAGTTCGAGCCTCTCTCACCCCAAAACAAATCATCCTTGTAATGATGAAATGCTCTGTGACAACTTGGGTCGTCGTCACACAAACACATCAGGTGAAAATTGAGCAACTCTGAACTTGGCCATCTTTTTTTTTCCAACCTTGTGCTTGCTGTGTGCTCTGATTAGCACGACACCTCAATGAAATTAAACTTTGTTGGCCTATCAGCGAAGTTGGGTGCACTAAAAATATTTCTCATGTGTTCATGTTTGTCAAATAATGCTGTGTTTTAAAACCTGATTCATATTCAGCTACCTGGTTTCAGTTCTTTCTGTTATCGTTTTGGTCTGTAGTACGTCCTCGCGATGCTTGGTTCGAACCAACCTTGTGTATCATACTTGTCGATCCATAAGAGGAAGCTGGATTGCCTAACTACACTTTAGCTCCTTGAGTTGATCCCATCCCACCCATTGATGTGGTATTCTCTCTGGGCTCTTGCTGTAAAAACACCTTTGGTTCAGTTTTTTGTTATAGAACACCTTTGGTTACCCCTTTGAGCTGGTATTGAACTCTCACTTGGAATACCGTAAGTATTGCAGTGCACGAGAAGGAACACGAGCCATGACTGCGGCGTATTCACTACTCTAGTTTATAGATCTTAGCGAGATTCTTTCACTGCAATTTTGAATATAGCTTCTCAGATTTGGGAAAATATTCGATGTATTTTCTCTTGTGTAGATGTCACATAGTAGCTAGGATATACCTTTACTGTTGTCGTAACAGAAAGGTATTATCACATACTTACCACACACATGTATCTAGACATATTTTAGTGCAAGATTAATACAGAGGGAGTAGTAGTTAGGATATACCTTTTACTGTTGTCGTAACAGGAAGGTATTATCAGGGAGTAGCTAGGATATACCTTTCTGTTGTCGGAAAGGTGATTACAGGGTTTGTTTCGCTGCATTATGTAGACTGTTAGTACAGTTGATCATGGAGTCGAGCTCTTGGCTAAACGTGGAGAATTCTAGCCTCGACACGTCGCCCCCACGAAACGTTCTTGCGACGGCAAAGCTTTCCGACGGACTCGCGCCTGTCTGCTTTGTCTTCTTCCCTGATCCTAGTATATCTAGCTACTCCGCGGACTCGTGCAAAAAGGATCTGTTGTCATCTCAGTGACTCCAGCTAAAGCGCCCAATTCGTTATTCTCTCTTCATCCTTTGTCGATACCTACGATCTTGAATCCTCTTGAGACCTAATGGCTTGCAAACCTCGTATTCCTGTGGCTTGGTCTGCTGGCTCTTCGTGGTCTCGATCGTTTGGCCCGTGCGAAACCTGTGGCAAATATTTTCAGCAGGCATGCAGGCAGATTTCTCAGTATATATACGTTGTCTTGGTACCCAACTCTTGGCACCCACAGATCACAGTTCAGTAAGCTCTCATAAGCAATGGCTACGTTCAGCGCCACCGCCGTCGTCGTCGCTGCCGTCGCGACGCGGCCTCAGCTGACAGTGGCCAGGGCCGACACGTTGAGGTGCAGCTACTCCAAGCAAGGCTTGAAGGCGTGTTCGGCTATGAATCTGTCTCCCGCGGTCCTCAAGGGCCTGGGTCTCCGGCGGGTGTCGAGGCCATGGGGATCGCAGCTGGTCGAGGAGCGGATGGACACGCAGGACACGAGGCTCCTGCGGTTGTCGAGGGCTCTCAACCCGGAGTGGGTACTGGCGTGTCTGTTGGGCTACATCTTGTTCAACCCGCAGCGTCTACGACGAATCTACGGTGACCGCTAGTCCGCCTCACGCTCTGAACGACTAAATGTTCGGCTATGTTCATTTGTCTCGGCTAGTTGTTAGAAACCTGGGGATGTAATCAAGATCCGAATGCAGCAGACCTTTTTAATTTTAGTTAGCGGTGTTAAGTAAATCTCTCATCCACATGAGTTCCGTTTAACTGAATGAGAAGAAACAAATACCCATAGGCCGCTCATCTTGCAGCAACCAGTCACCATGTTCAGAGATTTGGATAGTCTTACGTTCTTAACACACAAAGAGGCACATCACTGTAACTTCTATTGCAGCGGACCTTCGCTTCTGTTTAGCCTCGCTCGCCCCTTGTAGTGATGAAATGGTCTGTGGCAACTTGGGTCGTCACATTCCACCTGAATCATCTGGCGAATCTGGCACAATTTGAGACCCCGGCCTGGTCGAGCAGCGGATGGGCATGGAGGACACGAGGCTCTGGCAGTTGTCGATTGCTCTGAACCCGGAGTGGCATGTGGTGCGCCTCATCTTTGTCCGCCCACCACAACTCCGGCCGGCAGCCTCACACCACCGCCACCTTATTCTCCTGAGTTATGGTGTACTTCGTGTAGCAGACCTGCGCTATTGCCTCTGCCCAAATAAACTTATTTCGTTATCACAGCACAACGGGGTGGTGGCGCAGTTGGCTAGCGCGTAGGTCTCATAGCTAATGCGAGTGATCCTGAGGTGAGAGTTTGAGCCCTCTCACCCCAAACAAATGTGACCTCGTAATGCCACTTCTTTTTTTTCTTCAACGGTGTTGTGGTTTGATATATTCATTGATAATCTCGATCAAATGTGATACGGTGGCGCTAACGGAGATCCTGCCGGTGTTTCCATGTCAGATTGCTGAATTCCCTTGCAAGTACTTGGGATTGCCGCTATCGCCCAAAAGTCTAAGGAAAATGGACTGGCAACCACTTCTTGATGAATTGGCTCGTCGTCTGTCTACGTGGCGTACTGCTATGCTAACCAAACGGGGGCGCCTGGTGTTGGTTACTTCCGTGCTAATGATGATATCCATTTATCATATGCTATCACTCGACCTGCCACCATGGGTTATCTTAACGATCAATAAGATTTGTAGACGGTTCTTTTGGAAGGGATCTGAAGATGTCAGAGGGGGACATTGTAAGGTGGCCTGGGAGCAGGTTTGTAAGCCAAAGGCTCTGGGAGGGTTGGGCGTTCATAACCTACAGAAGCTCAACGATGCCTTGCGTATCAGATGGTACTGGCTGGAAAAGGTCGGCCCTTTGCGTGCATGGAGTGGACTGCAGTTCAAATTATCAGCAAGCTATGTTCCTAGCGGCGACAGAATGTACAGTCGGTAATGGACAACTTACTTTGTTTTGGCGAGATCGATGGATTGATGGCAAGTGTGTCAAGGATATAGCACCAGACTTAATCCCATTTGTCTCACCACTGAGTGCCTTGCGCATGACAGTGAATCAAGCTCTCGAGGAGGAGGCTTGGATCAAGAACATCAGGGGAACACTTTCAGTCCAAGCCATTGTTCAGTTCGTCAGACTTTGGCAAGCAGTTCAGTCCGTTCCCGCGCTTACAGCCGATCCAGACCAATTTAAATGGTTACTTTCGGAGAATGGACAGTACTCAGCTAAGCCAGCATATCTTGGCTTCTTCCTTGGACAAGAGCAAGCAGACTATGCGGATTTGATCCGGAGCAGTAGGGCTCCGTTGAAAGAGAAGCTGTTTATGTGGCTAGCGATCAGAAATCGATGCTGGACAGGTTCGAGGCTGATTGCAAAAGGATTACAAGGTCCCCTGCTCTGTTTATTCTGTGATCAACATGCAGAAACGATGGATCACCTTATGGTGCAATGCCCTTGTGCTAGATCAATTTGGTTCCGAGTGCTGTCGGAGGAGGGACTTGGGCAATTCACGCCACAACAAGACAGTACGCTGCAGGTTTGGTGGAGTCAGTTAGCTCGATGTCAACCAAAACCGAGAACGAAATTCTTAGCCACGGTGGCCATTGCTTGCTGCAGGGTTATTTGGCTCGAGAGGAATTCTCGGAACTTTGAAGGAAAGTTTACTTCAGAAGATGCTATCATAGGTAGAATTAAAGAAGAAGTGCAGATCTGGTGCTTGGCCATGCGGGTAGCAGAGAGACGTGAGGAGTAGTTTTCAGTGTGTCCTCACGGTGTGTGCGGGTTTGTAATCTGTAAGCTGTAACAACTCTTTCCAACCTTAATGTCATGACATGCAAGTCTTGCATGTTCTTGAAAAATAATCTCGATCGGCGATTTCCTTTTGTTCAATGAATTCCTAAATCCCGCTTCAAAATCGACTTCCTGCTTCAAATTTTTATGTTCTTGTTTTGCTCTGTAGTTGATTAACTTACGTCACGATGCTTAGGATTTATCCCAAGTTTCACATAGTTGACGCTATTGGGCGTCCTCATTCGAGAAGGCTAGGCCCAAAGTCCAAATGACATAAAATTCTTCGTCACAAGTACCAATCTACTTCTACCTGAGCTAGTACACAAAATGATGTCAAAAGAATTCAAATTAGTGATTTTTGCTTCTTCTGTGGCCACGTTTGTACTACAGCTAAATGGATCAGAAACTATATCCATCTTAAGAGAAACAACACACACATCTTGTATGCTATAATTAAATATCTATGAAACAATATCTATTTTAAACCAATGATTTTCCATTCTCTAAAAACAAGATACGGGTACCAGGTTTGGATAAAAAATGCCTTGCAAAATCCTTCAGGCTTCCGAAAAAACCAACTTGGACATTTGAATTCTGCTTTGTATATCTTCTTGTAGATGTCAATCAAATTCTTGTCTTGAAAAGAGATAACCAGCCAACAACACATGAGTCCAATCTAAATTTGGACCCAAGTAAAATAAATAAAAATTTATATTAAACTTTTATAGTATTGTGTATAGCTACTTTATATATCATATTATGATCTTATCGAATATATTTTCTATTAGATAGTTGCATAAAAACCTTATATCAACAATATTGATATATCATTAAAAAATCATTTTTTGTTGTGCTATAAAATTCTATTTTATATACGTAAAATTTCATCCTTATGAGACATCACCCAACACAAGTGTTGGACCGAATTATCCTAATGGGAAAACTAATAAACTCCTTGAATACTATTTTGAAAATCACACTAATTATATCTACATGTTTGTGTTTTTATGTGTTTATGCATTTTTAATATCATTTAATATATAGGTTGAGATTAGTAGGACGTACAACTAAAAAATATCTTCATGGGGATTAGTAGTGTCTTATTAGGTACCCGAATGCATAGAAACTTCTAGATATAAATTGACTTCTTAATATTTCCTACTTACAGTGGGTTCATTAATATTTAATAAGCTTACTATGTGTGCCTTTCTACACATTGTAGTGAAATATCAGAGCATCTCCACCGGCACCCCTAAAGCACCCCAAAGGCCCAATGGGTGTCGGACAGGAAAAAGGCCACACCAGCACCCCCAAGTGTCCGACCCGACCCAATTTCGGTTCGACACACCCAAGAGGGACTCCAAAGTGGGGGCCTGATCGGTGATGACGTGAAACACACGTTCGTTGGGAGACCCCAAGAGGAAGGTATGATGTAGTCAGCAGCAAGTTTTCCCTCAGAAAGAAACCAAGGTTATCGAACCAGTAGGAGCAGCAACTCTTCAGAAGGTTGTCAACGGCGCCAGAAAAATAGCTGTCGCAGGGAGTCTGGACTGTTGACGTGGAATCTGCACACAACACAATCAAACTACTTTGCCCCAACGAAACAGTGAGGTTGTCAATCTCACTGGCTTGCTGAAAACAAAGGATTAAACGTATGGTGTGGAAAATGAGTATTAAATTGCAGAGAATGAAAAAGGAACAGTTTACAGTTTGTGGTTGTTTATTCAGTGTAAAAGAATGGACGGGGTCCACAGTTCACTAGTGGTGTCTCTCCATAAAAGATAACTAACATGTTGGGTAAACAAATTACAGCTGGGCAATTGACGAATAGTGAGCACATAACAATGCATATACATGACATGTTGACTACTATGATATTTAATTGGGCATTACGACATAATACATAGATCGTTATCCAATAGCATCTAAGACTAATAATCCACCGCCGGGTTGTCATCCGAGTCCCCCGTTGGTATTAAGTGGCAAGCAACGGATAATTGCATTAAGTAAAGTGCGTAATGTAAACAAACACATATGCCCGTGGACATAGCATCGTTAGGTTATCCCTAGTGGCAACAGCACATCCACAACCTTATGAAGGGAATCGGGGTAGGCTACGCTAGCACAAATCAAAATTTCTACCGCGATTCATCCCGGGAACCCCTGCAAGTAATCGATCACGGAGCTCGAATTACCTCTCGACGCGCAGTGCAGTGGAAGACTGTCGATGTAGCGCGTCGATGCCGTGTAGTCGTACTACGCCTCCTCCTTGCGATCCCACGAACAGCACCACGCGGATCCCATGAACGGATTGTCCAAGTGCTCCAAGTGTAGCACCTCTATCGGTATCCACACGTACAAGGATGGAACATCGCGGTCGGAGTACTAGCACCGAGGGCGCGATCTGGTGGAGAGAGTGCGGCGGCTAGGGTTTTCACTCGTCCACTCTAGGCTGCCCACTCCTCTCTTATATATAGTCCTTCTAATGGGCTGCTACAATAGAGGCCCATTAGCACTATAAACCCAATAAGAGATGGATCGTATCCAGTCTCTGTTCCATACCCCTTAAGTGTGTGACCCTATAGGTTCACGTATAGATGGACATGGCGCGAGTACACTACTCGACCAATAATCGGTAGCGGCCTCTAGCAAGACGTGCCGACTCCCAAATACACGTAAAGATCATATCGGACGAACCTTCCACAATATTGTACACTTGTTCCTTTTGCCTCACGATATTGATTAAGCTCAAGGTGAGAACTTGTCATCCTTGTAATAGCCTGATCATCTTTCTCGATATCCATGACGCGGAATCCCTGAAACACGGTTAACACTTAACCGAGAGTATGGCCATACATTTTCTGGATCCGGTCATTCGAGTGGCCAAGACATATCTCTCCGTAGCATGGAGGGCAAATCCCATCTTGATCAACCATGACTTGCAGCATGTTTCGTGACAAAACCGAAGCTACCTTTATAGCTACCCTTTCACGGTGTAGCGTTGGATAGCCCCAAAGTAAAGCCCTTACACATCCCAAGCTCACGCGAAGATCTCAGGTCTAAGGAATCAGCATACAAATTGTATGAGATCAGCTGATGACATGAAAGAACAGATATTCTCACAGTGTCTCATTGTGGGTCAGTCCAACTCCATGTTCGTAGCATGAGTTCACATTATTGATCGACATCTCCATGTCAATGATCCGTGAAACATGATCATCCATCAATACATGTGCTAGTCACTAAAAATCATATGCCTCCCTCATATGATTGTTGACCAGGAACCGTTTTAGAATAACATCATAGAGATAATGGGTTTCACAAATGAATCACGTATTCATTAACCAATATCATGATAGTTTATTCAAGGGACGGAATGACAATTATTCTTTTGTCAAAGATTCATAAACATGTGGAAATATCATCATCAATATGATTGCCTCTAGGGCATATTTCCAACAGTCTCCCACTTGCACTAGAGTCAATCATGTATCACTATACAAGAATCGAGTAACACTTACTCATTTGTGCATCTAACACTTAGATTGTGGTTTACGCTTTGCTAGCGGCGCAAGGCCTCTCGCATGGAACAATTCCAGCTCACCTTCTTTCAAATCATAATATGAACGATTATGAACTTGGTAATGAGCAGTCACATAACTCTTTATGCACAACTCCACTAACCATTAGAAACAATCCTTTTGTGCTTCTGAAGCACCCGAGGATTTAAACCATAGCCGAGTGACTTTCACTCAGATTGACTGATATTTGTTCATGACGCTCATAACAAATTATACATCCTATTACTATCCATCATGAAAATCATGCTGACATACTAATTGATGAACACTTCAACAATCACTACTTCACCAAGAAATTCCTTTCGTATGAAGGTTATAAGGATTCAATTACTTAGAATATTATCCTGATCTTCATGTCTCCACATGCATGATCAATACGAGTGTACTCCCACTAATCTTGTTGCAAAACAAGAGACTAGAAGATTTCATTATGTTCAACAATTTGAACTTGAAGAAAACTCTTCACGACTACCTGTGTCAGCCAGGTTCATAACCTTAATGACATGCATAAATCTATTACGAGTGTGATGGTTCAAAACTATTTTCTTGAGTCAGGGTTCATCACGCTTCTTCATGTACAAGTCGTTTTACTGAGGAGTACATGACCTGCTCTCTCTGGGTAGGCGTGCCTCAAACAAATTTGAGTCGCGTCGTGCTCCCACTAATTCTCTTAGAGAAACAATTTCTCTTAGAAAGACATTTCAGAAAAGCAAACATTTTGCCCTCTTCATGACGCTATGATGACCTCATGAAACGACAACTCATGACGCCTCCTGATCCATATCACATATGGTGTCTTTCAAATGGTCCCATATAGCATAACCCAATTCTACATTAGAACAACTCATTCTACCGTGCAACAGAAAACTTAACTTCGACAAGATTGGTTTACCATTGATCTAACCATGTCCTACAAGGTTAGATCATATATACCACACCCGAATGGTCCAACATTTGGATGCTTCCGTGGTTATAGCAATAGTGGAACAATTCCACATTGCTTCACATGGTTACCGTGGATAGCTCAAATATATATGTCTATGATCAAATCACAGAATATTAATTATCTTGCCATACCTTTAACTAATGTTGTGAAAATATACGACTTTGTCAAAACTTAGATGAGTAGTCCATTCGCTAATGGAGTACTCCCACTCAACACATCATTCATAATATCGAACAATTTTTGTTCTCTATTTAGAATTGTAACCTTCTGTCATATGACATAAGTTACGCTTGTGATGAGAGTAGAAACATAATAACATTTATCTAGTTCCATTCACAGGTTTGACAACAGCAACAATTGGAGCATATAAACATCCAATGTGTCAACTATTGCCGCATTGCTATTACAAAGACCATCTTCGATCACTGCTTAACCTTTCGTCAAAACCAGCTCAAGTATCGCATTGTTCGAAGCAATCGATTAAGTATCAAATACCAAAGAGCTTTGTTTGATGATCAACTATGCGAATATTCACAACAAACATTATGGACAATGAAGTCACACTTCCCTTGCCCACTTTCTAGTACTCAAAATTCATGCACCTCTTTCCTTCAATAACTGCGAACAACTAAGTGCCACTCATCGTCATGAGTTAGGACAGTGATCGATCATTGGACACAAGCTCATGCTCAGATCATATCCTAAAACATGTTTTAGTCCTAACCTATCATTTTAAAACACTTGTCTCGGCATAATCATCACATGATCAATGCCTATTCTTAATGCTCAACTCATCTATCACATGCATCTAATACACTATGGTCCACCAATTATTCACGACAATCATTTGAAAATCAAGATGAATGAGGGAATCAAACATTGTCAACACTTGACAACCGGAAACATTTTCCACATTCTTAATGTAACTAAACAATTTAATTACATGGAGATTGACCAAATTTCCTTTCGCTATCTTGCATCAACAATATCCCAAAGATGTCAAACAACTCAACTTTTGTTTATTTCTCAAATCTGCCTTTTAGTCTAACAATCATATTGTAGACGTACAAATTCTCATCTTGCTTCAAAAGCTCAGAGTAGTTTGCGGCAATTAAGAGAACGCAAGTAACAAGGAAATATGACGCTTCATAAGCATTTCTTGAGTAGCAATAAGACACATCTAAATGAACAAGTACACTTTAAAATATTCCAATTTACATTCTACTTGAGAACAATTCTCCAAATATATTATCAGCCAACTAATAGTTCCAACAATAATCGAACACACATAAAACTATAAAACTGAATGTAGCCATACCAAAATAAATCTACAACAGTAATATTCATGCAAAGCTGAGATGTATGTTTATGAAGAAGTATCTTGCATTAAACTATTTGATAAAAGATACTCCCACTAAATTCCGTATCCCTCATACGACCTTTAGTGATTCAAGATCCGCATCGAACAAGTCTACTAGTGAGCCGGACGCTTCACCGCTAGGAGACAAGGTAGATCGGTAAGCAACACTTGCTAATCATATCATCATATGACTCTTGTTGTTGGGTGACATCTCTATGTCAAAATGCCCAACCTTTATGCCCCAAGGCGCTTAACCGTTAAGATTACCTTGATAAGTTAACCAACCCTTATGCGCGCAAGTATCCGATACAAACCCATCTAGTCAACGAAAAATGATGGCACCCTACTATCATAGGCCCACCATCAAATGTAGAAGACATGGGATGGTGCAAGGTTTGGTTGGGAGGGCACATGTTTAACTTAATATTTGCGAGGGAATCTACTCTATTATGTAACAAGCATGGCAAGCAACAAAGACAATAATAGGAGTAGAACTTGCAAAGGAACAATAACAAATTGCTGATAATCAAATTAACTATAAACTTGTGCACCTTTGCGACGACGTCTATGTCGTCATATTTTTCTCCGCTTGCCTTCTTTACGACACATCATATGCATCCGAGTACGAATAACAGGCCATAACACTTTATAGCATTTCGCACTCAATGTACATCATATGTGCACAACATGAATGGAGTTGACCATCCTCACATTATTAATCACAAAACAATTTTGCATAGAATCAAATTCTACAATAATGTGAAACAGAAACATATATAACGCTACATGAATTTCACTCGAAAACAATTTTCGATAACCACGTCCAATCGCACAAGATCACGTGAACAAATTCACCGACCAATGTACAAGAGGGAACCAAGATTAATCTTATTAATCAACAAGCATTTATACATTTACTTACTGTGCTATAACATCTTATAACCAGTACATATACACGAGTAACATTTACTCGAATATTTTCCAAGTTTCGGAAACTCCTTTCCAACTAAGCTTACAATAGATCAGATCTATTCATGAAGGCATGAGTGCAATGACCAAAAACAATTTATTTATCATATAAAACAATTTGCATTCGGTCCAACTTTCACGCATCACCATACAGGGTCAAGTACTGTTGTCAGGTAGCTCTCAATAAAATGCAATAGCTATAATCCATCCCATGAAAAATAGCCTCAGCCAGTTTCACCATCAGATCATATCTACTGGTAATATCTGGCCAGTACCAAACAATTCAGTACTGCATCGATGCCATCAGTAGATCATATCTACCAGTATCAATATAAGCTTCCCATAGAAGTGTGTCATACAATCAGATCGCTGTAAACGAATCTAAGTATGCACATAGAAAATCCAGCAAGCAGATCATATCTGCTGCTTGTGGTGCCCAAATACCATCGTGCACTAATCACCAAAAATCAATTGCTAAATAATGGATCACATCTATCTGAAGCTCAAAACAGTCCATCGTATGAACTCAATAATTCTCTTCTGGCAAAGATTAAAAGGGCACAAGTATGTGCAGCCGGCCATACTACATGAGACCAGGCCAATAACAAATCCTGATTTGCTTCCTGCCTTGCTCAAGCACATATCAAAATATGTATAGTAATCCGGCCGGAGATCACACAGGAAAGTAGATCATATCTACTTATTTTCTATCAACAGATCGACCAACAAATCAAATTTATTAGTGATACTCGAAACCAACCGATCCATCACATGAATCAAAGCAGCTGTTGTGTTAGTAGCATCAACATGTACCAACGATAATTACTAGCATCTGGTCGTACTGCTGGAGACTAGCATATACAGCCATACATAGATCGTATCTTATACAACACAGTGCTGTAGCAAATGTTAGTATCACCATACAACAACAACAGAATATGCAGGCGAGAAATTCAAGCACCAGTATCAGTGAATGGATGCATCGACAGTGCAGACCAAATGATCCATCCCATGAATCAATATCCATCTGCACCAGGGCATGAACACTACAGCAGTATAAATGCAACTCGATCGATTCAGGCCAGAGAAGAATACGTACAATACGAATCCAATTAACAAAATAGCCGAATCAAAACAGCTTTGAACAAGCATCTGTATGCTAGTACAAAGCGCCTGCACTCACGATTTGCTAATCCGAATGCATGGAGGCCGCCTGATCAGCAAATTGTTCCATCATATGAAACTGATCAATTCACCTCTCGCCGTTCCGCCGAGCGCGCAAACGAATACGCATCGTCGTCCGGCCGGATACCAGTACTCCAGTAGATCACATCTACCGGATCTGACCGGAATCCAATTCCAATAAGCTAGCTGCAAATTTTACCCAGCACGAGGAATAACAGATCGAATCTGACATTGCTGAACCAGAAATCGCAGCAGCTAGCTCCCTCCTTAGACTACGCATGCGAAAACAGATTAAACTAATTGATCGCATCAACTAGTCAGTACTGGTCGCCCAGCGACAATCGCATGCATCAGACTATACGGAACAAACAAAATATAGCAGATCGCATCTTACCAGCGCGGAACAACACCTTGTGCCGCCGCCGCATAACTCTTTATGCCCTGATCCGAATCGAAAACTAGACAGGAAGGATCTGATACCACTGAAGGGAATCGGGGTAGGCTACGCTAGCACAAATCAAAATTTCTACCGCGATTCATCCCGGGAACCCCTGCAAGTAATCGATCACGGAGCTCGAATTACCTCTCGACGCGCAGTGCAGCGGAAGACTGTCGATGTAGCGCGTCGATGCCATGTAGTCGTACTACGCCTCCTCCTTGCGATCCCACGAACAGCACCACGAGGATCCCATGAACGGATCGTCCAAGTGCTCCAAGTGTAGCACCTCTATCGGTATCCACACGTACAAGGATGGAACATCGCGGTCGGAGTACTAGCACCGAGGGCGCGATCTGGTGGAGAGAGTGCGGCGGCTAGGGTTTTCACTCGTCCACTCTAGGCTGCCCACTCCTCTCTTATATATAGTCCTTCTAATGGGCTGCTACAATAGAGGCCCATTAGCACTATAAACTCAATAAGAGATGGATCGTATCCAGTCTCTGTTCCATACCCCTTAAGTGTGTGACCATATAGGTTCACGTATAGATGGACATGGCGCGAGTACACTACTCGACCAATAATCGGTAGCGGCCTCTAGCAAGACGTGCCGACTCCCAAATACACGTAAAGATCATATCGGACGAACCTTCCACAATATTGTACACTTGTTCCTATTGCCTCACGATATTGATTAAGCTCAAGGTGAGAACTTGTCATCCTTGTAATAGCCTGATCATCTTTCTCGATATCCATGACGCGGAATCCCTGAAACACGGTTAACACTTAACCGAGAGTATGGCCATACATTTTCTGGATCCGGTCATTTGAGTGGCCAAGACATATCTCTCCGTAGCATGGAGGGCAAATCCCATCTTGATCAACCATGACTTGCAGCATGTTTCGTGACAAAACCGAAGCTACCTTTATAGCTACCCTTTCACGTGTAGCGTTGGATAGCCCCAAAGTAAAGCCCTTACACATCCCAAGCTCACGCGAAGATCTCAGGTCTAAGGAATCAGCATACACATTGTATGAGATCAGCTGATGACATGAAAGAACAGATATTCTCACAGTGTCTCATTGTGGTCAGTCCAACTCCATGTTCGTAGCATGAGTCCACATTATTGATCGACATCTCCATGTCAATGATCCGTGAAACATGATCATCCATCAATACATGTGCTAGTCACTAAATCATATGCCTCCCTCATATGATTGTTGACCAGGAACCGTTTTAGAATAACAGCATAGAGATAATGGGTTTCACAAATGAATCACGTATTCATTAACCAATATCATGATAGTTTATTCAAGGGACGGAATGACAATTATTCTTTTGTCAAAGATTCATAAACATGTGGAAATATCATCATCAATATGATTGCCTCTAGGGCATATTTCCAACACCTTAGAACTTTCTGTCACTGTCCCAGGTTAAACGGAGACATGAACCCACTATCTAGCATAAATACTCTCTCTTGGAGTTACAAGCATCTACTTGGCCAAAGCATCTACGAGTAACGGAAAGCATGCAAGATCTTAAATAACATATAAGATAGATTGATAATCAACTTGACATAATATTCAATATTCATCGGATCCCAGCAAACACAACATGTAGCATTACAATAATATGATCTTGATCATGTAGGGCAGCTCACAAGATCTAAACATGATGGCACAAAGTGGAGAGACAACCATCTAGCTACTGCTATGGACCCGTAGTCCAAGGATGAACTACTCACGCATCACTCCGGAGGCAGGCATGGCGATGTAGAAGCCTCCGGTGACGATTCCCCTCTCCGGCAGGGTGCCGGGAAGAGGTTCTGAACCCTCCCGAGCTAGGGTTGACGACGGCGGCGTCTCTGGAACTTTTCGTGGATATTTGCTCAGGTACTTAGGGTTTTCGCGTCGGGGGGAATAAGTAGGCGAAAGGGCGGCGGCTGCGGACCCCCGAGGGGCCCACACCACCCAGGGCGCGGCAGAGGGGGGCCCGCGCCCTGGTGCGTGTGGCCTCCTGGTGGCCCTCCTCTGCTGCTCCTTCGCTCCGTCAGGCGTGTTCTGGAAAAATAGGCACCCCCGTGTAGTTTCGTCCAATTCCGAGAATATTTCCAGACTAGCTTTTCTGGAATACAAAAACAGCAGAAAACAGGAACTGGCACTTCGGCATCTTGTTAATAGGTTAGTCCCAAAAAATGTATAAAAGTGATATAAAGTAGATGCAAAACATGTAGCAATTGGTATAAAACAAGCATGGAACATCAAAAATTATAGATACGTTTGAGACGTATCAGCATCCCCAAGCTTAGTTCCTACTCGTCCTCGAGTAGGTAAACGATAAAAACAAATAATTTTTGAGGTGACATGCTACTATCATAATCTTGATCATATAATATTGCAAGGCACATGTAAATGAATGAAGTGATCCAAGTCAATGGTCTATAATTTGCTACCAAATAGATAATGAGTAAACAATGAATCACACAAGCTAAACGTTTTCATGAATAGTACTTTCGAGACAAGCATCAAACAGTTTTGCATAAGTGTTAACTCATAAAGCAATAGTTTCTAACAAAAGGTATTTAATCAACACAAAGGAAGAATTTAGTTTCAGCATTTGCTTCAACTTTCAACATATTTATCTCATGGATATTGTCAACACAAAGTAGTATAACAAGTCCAATACATTGCATATAACGCATGTTGTAACAAAGTTGACACTAGTGTTTGCTTGTGGAAGACAGAAAGAATAGGAAAACTGACTCAACATAAAAGTAAAAGAAAGGCCCTTCGCAGAGGGAAGCAGGGATTAAATCATGTGCTAGAGCTTTTAGGTTTTTGAAAGCATATAGAGATTGCATAAAATATTTGATACTCCTCCCAACCTTGCTAACACAAGCCATGGCTAACCGAATCCTCGGGTGCCTTCCATCAATCACATACCATGGAGGAGTATCTATTTTTGAGAGGTGTTTGTTAATTGTCAACGAATGGTAGCGGGTGAGAACAGTATTCTACCTGTCGAACGGACTTTTAAGAGCGGCTCCCATGAAGGACGTTATTTCTACCAGCAAGGCAGATCATCCCTCTTTCTCTTTGGTTTACACACATTCAGGTATTTCACTGTTTGTCATTGCTTACTGATGAATCAGGGCAAAAGTGTGAAGAGAATTAATTGGTTAAAGTTGTAATTAATTGGGACTGGGCACCCCGTTGCCAGCTCTTTTTGCAAGTTATTGGATAAGCGGATGTATATGCCACTAGTCCAGGTGTAAAAGTCCACTCGACAAATAGAATAAAGAATAACCACACTAATTCCTCATGAGCTAGTAAACATTGACACAAAAAGGGAATAATAACATTTTGAATAATTTAAAGGTAGCACATGAAAAATTTACTTGGAGTGGCAAGGAAATACCACATATAGGTAGTTATGGTGGACACAAATGGCATGGATTTTGGCTCAAGGATTTGGATGCACGAGAAGCATTCCCTCTCAGTACAGAGTTTAGGCTAGCAAGGTTATGTAAGCAAACAAGAATATCAACCCGTACACCAAGTTTTATATGACAAACATATTGCAAACGTTATAAGACTTCATACCGTCTTCCTTGTTAACCAAACCCTGTTATTAGAAAATATCTAGACCTTAGAGGTACCACCGATGCAAACCAAATTTTCAACAAGCTTTACGGTAGTTCTTCACTAATAGGCTTAACTCATGTGATGCACAATTTAATCATGATCTACTTGTTAACTCAAAACAATTGACAAGCATCAAGTTATCCATTTTAGTGATCTACAAGATTAAGCAAGTTTTTCCTTATACCAATTACCACATGCAACATTTTCTGAACCAACCAAACACCAATCAATTTATTTCATCAACTCTCCAAACAAATATAAGTGAAGCAAGAGAGTACTTTCTACAAAAGAAAGCTAATAGCTCTGACAAGAGATACATGAAAACAAGAGCTAAAAGCTGAACAGCGCTAGATATGAATACTCAACAAATATAAGTGAAGAATAGGAGTATTCTCATGAAAAAGCGGAGCGTGTCTCTCTCCCAATCAAGAATGCTAGGGTCCAGTCAAGCTTTATTGAAAATAAAATGCAATACTGAAAATAAAAGCACACAGACGCTCCAAGAAAAGCACATATGATGTGAAAGAATTAAAATATAGTTTCACTAGAGATGACCTGATAATTTTGACGATGAAGAAGGGGATGCCTTGGGCATCCCCAAGCTTAGACGCTTGAGTCTTCTTGAAATATGCTGGGGAGATCCATGGGAGCCTCCCCAAGCTTAAGCTCTTCACTCTTCTTGATCCTATTATATCATCCTTCTCTCTTGACCCTTGAAAACTTCCGTCACACCAAACTCAAAGTAGATCTCATTAGAGGGTTAGTGCATAATCAAAAATTCACATGTTCATAAAGACGCAATATGATTTGTTACTTTAAACATTAGCTACAGCCACTGATGTTATGTGAAGCTCTTCCACCCAAAAAAGAATTTCACTCAACACTAGTAAAAGAGAGAATGCAAAAATAAAAAGGCATAATCTGTCTAAAACAGAACAGTCCGCAAAGACGAATTTTTTCGAGGCACTTACGACGCTCAGATCGAGAAACTCTGAACTAATGAAAGTTTCAGACATTCATAAAGATTACGCACAAAAATTTCAGATTTTTAACAATCTGGTGATTTTAGGAATTTCGTACAGTGAACAGCAAAAATCTGTTTCTGCGCAGCAATCAAAATTAAGCATCATCTTATCATTAGAGGCTACTCTTGGCACAACAATGCGAGAAAATAAAGATACAAAGGAGTTGCTACAGAAGTAAACAACTCCTTGACTCAATAAAAGAAAAATTGCAGAAAAATAAAATGGGTTGCCTCCCATAAGCGCTTTTCTTTAACGCCTTTTAGCTAGGCACAAAGCATGCATCAAGTATTACCAAGTGAAGAAGCATCAACATTGTAATTTGTTTTTTTAAGTTTAGGGAATTCTTGAGAAGAAAATTTGAACAAACCATTGCATGATTCCTTAACTAATCCACGAAATTCTTTCTCAGTTTCAAACAAATCAACAAATGTTGATTTTGGTTTAGACACTTTGGGCACATATATGAATTTCTTCCCCTTGTCTAATAGATGCTCTTGCTTTTTAGTTTTAAGCGAGGAAAAAGTAGTACTTAAAGCATCAATAACTCCCTCTAATTCTCCAATCCTAGAGTTGTGATTTTCATGGATAACACCAGTTTCTATAACAGCAATTCTTTTATTAATTTCTTCCAGAGATTTATCAAGTTTATCAGTATTATCAAGTAGTTTTTCCAACTTAACTTCAACACCTGGAAGATTTTTCTCTATGAACTCTAGCTTTTTCATGACATCCTCAAGAGAAATTTCAATTTTAGTTTCATTAACAGGTGGTATCCCAACTAGACTCTCAATGATGTAACTAGCTTCTAAAGCAGGTGTACCTAGGAAATTTCCTCCTGTTAAAGTGTCCAAAACATATCTATACCAAATAGTTATGCCAACATAAAAATTTCTAAGCAGAATCATAGTGGAATATTTTTTAGCACACCTATGATGAGCATCGCTGATTCTATACCAAGCATCTTTCAAACTTTCTCCACTTTGTTGCTTAAAAGATCGAACCTCAACTTCAGGAACCAAAACATGATGAGCCGAACCAGACATGATAACTAACAGAAAATAAAACTGAAAATAAACTAAATGCAAGTAACTAATTTTTTTGTGTTTTTGATAATTGAAAGCAAACAAGATAAAATAAAATAAACTAAGCAAGAAAAAAACAAAGTAAAGAGATTGGAAGCGTGAAACTCCCCTTGCAGAAGACTGCTGTCTCCCCGGCAACGGCGCCAGAAAAATAGTGCTGTTGACGGGAGACAGACAGCTTCCTGAAGAACTTCTATTCCCCGGCAACGGCGCCAGAAAAATAGCTTGATGACGTGAAACACACGTTCGTTGGGAGACTCCAAGAGGAAGCTATGATGTAGTCAGCAGCAAGTTTTCACTCAGAAAGAAACCAAGGTTATCGAACCAGTAGGAGCAGCAACTCTTCAGAAGGTTGTCAACGGCGCCAGAAAAATAGCTATCGCAGGGAGTCTGGACTGTTGACGTGGAATCTGCACACAACACAATCAAACTACTTTGCCCCAATGAAACAGTGAGGTTGTCAATCTCACTGGCTTGCTGAAAACAAAGGATTAAACGTATGGTGTAGAAAATGAGTATTAAATTGCAGAGAATGAAAAAGGAACAGTTTGCAGTTTGTGGTTGTTTAATCAGTGTAAAAGAATGGACCGGGGTCCACAGTTCACTAGTGGTGTCTCTCCATAAAAGATAACTAACATGTTGGGTGAACAAATTACAGCTGGGCAATTGACGAATAGTGAGCGCATAACAATGCATATACATGACATGTTGACTACTATGATATTTAATTGGGCATTACGACATAATACATAGATCGTTATCCAACAGCATCTATGACTAATAATCCACCGCCAGGTTGTCATCCGAGTCCCCCGTTGGTATTAAGTTGTAAGCAACGGATAATTGCATTAAGTAAAGTGCGTAATGTAAACAAACACATATGCCCGTGGACATAGCATCGTTAGGTTATCCCTAGTGGCAACAGCACATCCACAACCTTAGAACTTTCTGTCACTATCCCAGGTTAAACGGAGACATGAACCCACTATCTAGCATAAATACTCTCTCTTGGAGTTACAAGCATCTACTTGGCCAAAGCATCTACGAGTAACGGAAAGCATGCAAGATTTTAAATAACATATAAGATAGATTGATAATCAACTTGACATAATATTCAATATTCATCGGATCCCAGCAAACACAACATGTAGCATTACAATAATATGATCTTGATCATGTAGGGCAGCTCACAAGATCTAAACATGATGGCACAAAGTGGAGAGACAACCATCTAGCTACTGCTATGGACCCATAGTCCAAGGATGAACTACTCATGCATCACTCCGGAGGCAGGCATGGCGATGTAGAAGCCTCCGGTGATGATTCCCCTCTCCGGCAGGGTGCCGGGAAGAGGTTCTGAACCCTCCCGAGCTAGGGTTGACGACGGCGGCGTCTCTGGATCTTTCGTGGATATTTGCTCAGGTACTTAGGGTTTTCGCGTCGGGGGGAATAAGTAGACGAAAGGGCGGCGGCTGCGGACCCCCGAGGGGCCCACACCACCCCAGGGCGCGGCAGAAGGGGGGCCGCGCCCTGGTGGCGTGTGGCCTCCTGGTGGCCCTCCTCTGCTGCTCCTTCGCTCCGTCAGGCGTGTTCTGGAAAAATAGGCACCCCCGTGTAGTTTCGTCCAATTCCGAGAATATTTCCAGACTAGCTTTTCTGGAATACAAAAACAGCAGAAAACAGGAACTGGCACTTCGGCATCTTGTTAATAGGTTAGTCCCAAAAAATGTATAAAAGTGATATAAAGTAGATGCAAAACATGTAGCAATTGGTATAAAACAAGCATGGAACATCAAAAATTATAGATACGTTTGAGACGTATCAATCGGTGCTGCCGGACAGCTGCCGGACACGCCCTTCGACAGGCGGGGGCCCTTGTCATAGACACACGAGACGCAGAACGGATGGTCAGACAAAATAATGGCTTTCTCGCTGGTTTCCCAGATGGCCTCTTTCCACGAGCCGCCGTGAGGCCTGCCAACGTTCTTCTTGCCCATTTATAGCGCGGCGCCTACTCGCCTTATGGACACGAGATCTCCCCCGCATCAGCTTTGGCTTCCTTCTCCTTCCCTCCCTCCTCAAATTCAGGATCTTCTGCTGCATGGATTTCCTAGGAACCAAAGTCAAAAGCACGTAAGTTCAGAGCCAGGCTAACTACGCTAATAGCACTCATCCATAAACCAGATTTGTTATGTGTGATTTAAATATCCATACATGTTCACAAATAAATTGTCCTAGCTCAAACATCAACGACTACCGGAGCTGGTTCGAGCACTTCCGGCATGAGAGGGACGACACTCTCGATCGCTGGGACGGAACAGAGAGGTACGCGACGGAGTGTCGGAAGAACTGGTGACAACGTAGTTGCGGGGCTGGTAATATCTACCTTATTGCTCTCGTGGGTTCGATACACGTGAAATACTTTCCATGAAAATAACCTTGTGCACATGCAGGGATCAACCTCCAATCCCAAAAATTAGTGTAAAGGTCCAAGATCCTTCACAGAAATATCAGCACCAAGCCCCGCAACAAGTCGATCGGCAGCAGAGACGGAGGAGCTAATGACAATAATATCATCAACATAAACCAGCTGATAAATTGTCACATCAGGATGCTGAAGAATAAACAAAGATATGTCCGTTGAAGAAAAAACAAAACCAAGGGCAGCAAGGACACCGGTGAGACGAGTGTGCCATGCGCCGGGAGTTTTCTTAAGACCATAGATCGTCTTGACAAGATGACACAGATGGCGCGGTCTGTCAGGATCCTGAAACCCAGGGGGCTGGCGGATAAACCTCCTCCTCTAGTACTCCATTGAGAAAAACGATCTGAATATCCAGTTGTCACATATGCCAACCACGATTAACTGCAAGAGATAACAGAAGACGAACCGTGTTATGACTGCTTTATCTACTTCTCTGATTGTAGTATACTTCTCCGTTCCATTGAGAAAAGGCTTTCCTGGACTCACTCATGTATGTCTGCTTGTCTACTTCTCTGATTGTATACTCACTCCGTTTCTAAATATAATGTGTTTTAGATATTTTACAGGTTGATTAGAAGTGGAATTAAATGAGTGAACATACACAGTAAAACGTGTTTAGATACATGTGAATCTGTAAAAATACTAATAAAATATTCAATATTTAGGAACGGAGATCTTATATTTAGGAACGGATGAGTATATACCAAGCTAGTGCAAAAGGATCAGTAGTCAGTTTGAGCTAAAACGCCCAATTCGTTTCTCTTTCTTCATCGATCCTTTGTCGCTAGTCGCTACCTAGCTACAACCCCTGTCGTGTACCCATGGCTTGGTCTGTTGGATTTCCTTCTAGAAACACAACACGTTGTTGCTTCCTCCAGGATTCAAGTTGGTTGTGATCGCCGTCTTGGACGGACTCGTTTGCTCATGCAAAAGCAAAACCTCTCGCGGATTTCACATGCGAGAACCTGTGATGTCAGGGTTGGCAAGTGCATGCCCATTATTGCACGGTTGCACCCATGATCATAGAGTATACATAAGATGCTTGGGTGCCCAGACTCTTCACACACCACAGTTCAGTTGGCTTCCATCGCTAGCTTGCTGCGTCTCCCCACAGATCACACACAATCAATGGCGACGTTCAACACCACCGCCTCCGTCGTCGTGGCGGCCACCAGGCTGCTGTCGCCGCCGCGGCCTCGGCTGAGAGTGGCCAGAGCCGACACCCTGAGGTGCGCCTACTCCAAGGAAGGCTTGAAGGCATGCTCGGCTATGAACCTGTCTCCGGCGGCCCTCAAGGGCATGGGTCTCCGGCGGGTGTCCAGGCCATGGGGATCCAAGCTGGTCGAGGAGCGGACGGGCACGGAGGACACGAGGCTCCGGCGGTTGTCGAGTGCTCTGAACCCGGAGTGGGTGCTGGCGTGTGTGGTGGGCTACATCTTCTTCAACCCTCAGCGTCTACGACGCTGCTACGATGACCACAAGTCCGGCGCCGGCCTCACGCTCTGAACAGTGAACACCACCATCTCCTGCGAATCTCATAGCCAGTAGTAGAAGCCTAGGGATGTAATCAAATTCAAGATCCGCAAGCAGCACACCTGGTTAACTCTAGTTGTGACAAATCTCTTGTACAGATGCTCAGCGAGTTCTGTTTAACTGAATGGAAGAAACAAATACCGTAGGCCACTCTTGCCGCAGCTACCACTCACTATCTTCAGAGATTTGGATGTAGTAGCATACTGCAGTACTCATCATCATCATGTGTTTATTCGCTGCTTGTCCTAACAAAGTTTGTTGTTTCGCTGTGATATCACAATGGGGTGGTGGCGCAGTTGGCTAGCGCGTAGGTCTCATAGCTAAACCGTGAGTGATCCTGAGGTCGAGAGTTCGAGCCTCTCTCACCCCAAACGCCTCGTACTGATGAAACGCTCTGTGACACCTTGGGTCGTCACTCTACACCTGAATAATCAGGTGAAATTGGGCAACTCTGTACTTGGTTTCCTTTTTATTTATCAGTCTTAGAGCTGTGCACGCGGAGCACGGTACTGGATTATTTCTTATGCTGGTTGAACATCACTACTCCTCCTGTTGTTCATGTTTGTCAACTCAACGCTGGATTTCAAAGCCTGCTTCGTATTCGGCTTCCCGGTCTCAATTCTTTCGGTTCTTGTTTTGGTTTGTGGTTGATTTACCGACGTCGCAATGCTTGGTACCCAAGCTTGTGTGTCATACTTGTTGATCCATAAAGTTCCACCCTGACCTTAACCAGGGGAGTTGGATTATCTAACTACACTTCAGCTCCTTCAGTTGATCCCACCCATTGATGTGTTACTCAATCTGGGCTCCTGCTGTAGGTTCGGTTTTTTTTGTTTATTAAGAACACCTTTTGGTATCCCCGGTGATCGAGCTAGTATTGAACTGTCCGTATGAGTATTGGCAGTGTACCGGCGCACGAGAAAGAACACGAGTCATCACTGCGGCGTACTCACTGCTCTACTCTTATAAATCTTAGCGAGGTTTTTTCATTGTAATTTTGTATGCGGCTTTTCAGATTTGGGAAAATATGCGATGTATTTTCAGTTACACTTGTGTAGGTGCCACATAGCTAGCTACCTTTACTGCTGCCGTAGTAGAAAGGTGATTACATGGTTTGTCGATCATGGAGTTGGGCTCTTGGCTAAACGTCGAGAATTCGAGCCTCGACACCCTCGCGAAAACGTTCTTGTGATGATGAGCCGCACACTTGGGAAGTCACTTCTCTATATCTGAATTCACCAGAGGTCTTGAGCAAATCTGAACGTTGCCTGGTACGAAAATTCTCCGAACTCGAAAGGCTGGATAGGGGGGTCATCGTTCTGGCAATGGCTTTCACTGTAGTAATTACGAATGGAATAATTATATACTCGTTTTGCCACGCTATCACAACAGAGTGTTTGCTCAGTTGGCGAGCGCGCATTTCCTCAGATACAGAGTTCGAATTCCAAACAAAAATTGACCATGTGGTGATGAAATAGTTCTGTGACACCTTTGGATCGTCACACGTAAACCTGAATCATCAGGTGAAATCGAGCAACTCAGAACCTGCTCTATTCTTTTTTCTTTTGCCGCAACTGCTGAGCTCTCCTCTGTGGCTCTGTCCTCCGACGAATGCCCCCGCTTCAGCCCATCGCCTCTCCACCGCAGAGGTTGATGCCACCAGCGGGAATGGCGACGGCAAAGCTTTCCCGGACTCGCGCCTGTCTGCTTTGTCTCCTTCCCTGATTATAGTATATATCAAACTAGTTACTCGTGCAAAAAAAGGATTCGTTGTCATCTCTGTGGCTCCAGCTAAAGCGCCCAATTCGTTATGCCGCCTTCGTCCTTTGTCGTGTACCATGCCATCCTGAATCCCACGAGACCTAATGGCTTGGTCTGTTGGCTTTCCAATAATCCAAGTTGGCTGCGATCGCCTTCGTGGGTTTGTTTAACCCGTTTGAATGAAACCACACATCTCAACTCAGTATATATACGTTGCCTGGGTACCCCAACTCTTGGCACCCACACATCTCAGCTCAGTTAGCTCTCCGCTTTCCATAGCTCGCTGATCTCCCCACAAAAGTGTTGACAGATCGAGCTCAATCGCCGGTGGATCAGCTGAGGAACAAGGTCAGGGATGGAGAACGCCGGTGAGTTTTCTGGAAAACTCTCATATTCTTTCATTCCTTCAGAAAAACTATATACAAGCTCCACTTTACATTTTAGCCCCTCTACAGCCCTCTCATTACAAGTCAGGACTCCCAACACTCCCCCTCTAGATGGGGCAAATATATCTATGAGCCCCATCTTGTTACATAGCTTTTCGAACACTAAGACACTCACACCTTTAGTTAATACATCAGCAAGTTGATCTACAGTTTTGACAAACCCAACTTGAAGCGTTCCCTCGTCTAGTTTTTCTTTGATGAAGTGTCTATCAATTCCAACATGCTTTGTCCTGTCGTAGTGAACAGGATTATTTATCAAGTTGATAGTGGCCTGATTATCACAATATAGTTGCAGAGGTGTATTATCACATAACTTGAGTTCAGCTAGCAAGAGTTTTAACCACATTAACTCACACAAGCCAGAGGCCATAGCCCTAAACTCCGCTTCTGCTGTCGACCGTGCTACTACACTCTGCTCTTTACTCCTCCAACTAACTAGATTTCCACCTACAAACATACAGTAACCCGATGTGGACCTTCTATCATCCAAACATCCTGCCCAATCAGCATCGATGTAGCCTTCTACTCTCAAATGTCCATGATTTGAGAACAAGATGCCTTTTCCCGGACAACCTTTCAAATATCGCAGAATTCTATTCACAACATTTAGATGACCAGACCTGGGATCATGCATGTATCTGCTTACTATGCTCACTGCATATGCTATATCCGGCCTTGTGTGTGACAAATAGATTAGGCGCCCAACTAATCTTTGAAATTTCCCCTTATCTACAGGATCACCAGAGTCTGCTATAACCCCATGGTTCTGTTCAATCGGTGTACTAGCTGGTCTACACTCAAGCATCCCAGTTTCAGCAAGTAAATCAAGAACATACTTTCGCTGTGATAGATAAATACCTTGGGCACCATAAGCAACCTCTATTCCCAGGAAGTAATGTAGATATCCCAGGTCTTTCACTTCAAATGATTTTGACAAAGTCTTCTTTAGACACCTGATTTCTTCATCATCATCTCCTGTAATCACAATGTCATCAACATAGACGGCAAGTAAGGTAATCTTACCACTACGATGCTTAAAGAAAAGAGTGTGGTCTGCATTGCTTTGTCGATATCCTAGGAGGGTAATCTCCTTACATAATCTCCCAAACCACGCTCTCGGTGACTGTTTGAGGCCATAAAGAGATTTTTTCAGTTTGCACACTCTACCCTCGGTTTCATTACTATCGAATCCTGGGGGGATAGCCATATAGACTTCTTCTTGTAGGTCTCCATGAAGAAAAGCATTTTTAACATCTAACTGAAATAGTTTCCACTTACGGTTTGCTGCTATTGATATCATTGTTCTAATGGTATTCATTTTTGCGACCGGAGCAAATGTTTCATCATAATCCACTCCATAAGTTTGGCTATATCCTTTGGCTACTAGTCTGGCCTTATACCTTTCTACCTTCCCTTCAGGTGTTTGCTTTATGGTGAACACCCACTTACAACCCACAACTTTCTTTCCTACAGGAACTGTGGTAAGAACCCATGTGTTATTTTTATCAAGTGCTGCCATTTCTTCCAGCATTGCTGCTCTCCACCTAGGATCTTTCTTTGCTTCTTGCCAATCACGAGGTATAGAAGCTACAGAGTCTAGAGCAGCTATAAATGATCTATACTCAGGACCAACCAATGAGTATGAAACATGATTGGAGACAACATACTGGGACAATCTTGAGGGTAAATTTCCTGCATTATTGCGAGGTTGCTTTCTTTGGGCAATAGGGACATCTAGGTCATCATACGGAGGCGGGAATATACCTTCATGTGAGGTTGGATCATGCGAGTCGACTTGTAGTTGGGATTCAGAATCATGTCCCGAAGGTAGGAGTTGCTCTCCTTGAGCTTGTGTGTCTCCAGACTTGTGCCTGCGTGTATACACTTGTGGATTTTGTTCTTCATTTGGTTTTGACCATCGTAAGTCCCTATTAACTGAGCCTTGTGGCTCCCCCTCTCCATGTACTTGCTCGATCTCTATTGTGTTCATTTCTTCGTTTGGTATCGCTCCGATCACCACCTCACGGGATGCTTCATGATTGTCTTTCTCCACCTTATCTTCTCCTATCTCACAATCTGAACCAAAAATATCATTAGATGATAGATTAGGGAATACATCACTCAAATCAGTTGCCTCCCCATAAAATGGTTCATGCTCTCTAAATACCACATCCATACTCACAAACATCCTTCTTGCTGATGGACACCAGCACTTATAACCCTTCTGCTTCCCAGAATACCCCACAAATATACACCTTAATGCCTTTGGATCTAATTTACCAACTGAAGGTCTGTAATCCTTCACAAAACATGTACATCCAAATACTTTTGGAGGAACTACATAAGTAGTCTTCCCTGTAAGACACTCAATTGGCGTCTTGTAGTCAAGTACTCTGGATGGCATCCTGTTCATCAAATATGCTGCAGTCATCACGGCTTCAGTCCACAAAAATTTAGGCACATTCATGGCAAACATCATGCACCGTGCAATTTCAAGAATATGCCTGTTTTTCCTCTCTGCGAGTCCATTCTGTTCAGAAGTACCAGGGCAGGTGGTTTGATGTATAATTCCATAACTTGATAAATAGTCATCAAACTCATTATTAACATACTCAGTGCCATTATCAGTGCGAAATATCTTTACACGTGCATTGTACTGAGTCTTAATCAAATTATGAAAATCTATAAAGCACTGAAACACATCACTCTTATTTCGCAGGACATAAACCCAAGTAGTTCGAGTGCAGCAGTCAATAAACGTGACAAAGTAGCGATACCCATTTAGAGATACCACTCCACTAGGACCCCATACATCTGAATGAATAGTTTGGAGTGGAACATTACTTCTATTATCAGATGACAAATAAGAGCTTCTAGTTTGCTTGCCAAACTGGCATGCATCACATACCAGTTTCACCTTGCTAACATTATAGTACAAACTAGGGTATAATCGACCCAATATAGCAAAAGATAGATGTCCCAACCGACGATGTTGGAGTAGGAGTTCTTCTAGTGGTGAGGTAGACATTGCAGCAGCTACTGTAGGCGAGATAGTTTTGTCCAAATAATATAGTCCATCACGCATGGTCCCCATCCCAATCCTTCTTCCAGTCCCAAGTTCCTGGAATATGCACCACTTAGGAAAGAATATAGCAGCACAATTTAATTCATTGGTGATGCAACTTATTGATAAGAGATTAATTGGAAATGCAGGAACATGCAATACAGAAGAAAAGGACATATTTGGGCTGCAATTAAATATTCCAGACCCAACAACCATTTGTGTAGAACCATCAGCCAATTTTACACTCCCCCTTTCTAGATCAGGAATATAGTTATAAAGCTCCCTGTTAGAGCCGGTCATATGTCTAGAAGCACCGGAATCAATTAACCATTGTGCACCTGTTGCGAGATTATCACCACACTCTGTAGTATAAGAGAAGTTACCGGAGAAATTTGCTGATGACGATGCCGCTAGTGCTTCTGAAGTCTGTCCAGTACCAAGGCTCAAATTCTTGAATTGACGCCACCTCTCTAACTCATCAGCAGTCAACTCGACAACAGTGCAAGTGTTTGCCCTTCCTGGTGGATGCACACCTCTTCCACGACCACCACGACGGGCATCAAAAGATCGCCCGCGGCCTCTACCACGCCAGTCCTGGCCTCTACCACGGCTTGCCCCAATCAACTGTGGGCATGTTGCCTTTAGGTGTCCAGGGTCACCGCACTCAAAGCACTTCCTATCCTGACCAGCCCTCTGATAATTGTCAGAGCTCGCTGCGAAAAAGGCTGAACGTTTTTGTGTCACACTCTGTCCGGCTACATCTACTGCCTCGAGTTTTAGCCGTGTCTCCTCACTCACAACCGCAGAAATCGCCTCCTCCAGACTTGGCAATTTGCCACTACCATATAATGCAGCTCTCCGATTTTCAAACCTGGGATGAAGACCATTTAAGAAGTCCCTAACACGCCTTCTTTCAGTCCACTTGTTAAATTTTTCAATGCATTTGCTGCACTCCATTTCAACCGGGTCCGAGTAATCAAGATCATTCCACAACCTTTTTAACTCTGATACGTAATCGACTACTGACTTCTCGCCTTGACGTAACTCCTGGGCCTCCCTCTGAATTCTACATGCCAACATCTCGTTTCCAACTCCAGAATAAGTGCCTTTTAGAAGGCGCCAAATTTCAGACGCTTCCTTCACCCTTTCAACCTGTTTAGCAATTTGGGGAGAAAGAGAACTCAACAGCCATGCTCTCACCAGAGCATTAGTCATCTTCCACTTCTGCCCCTCCTTTGAGCCCTCTTCTGGTGGTTTCTCAATCGTGCCCAGTATATAGCCTTCAAGTTTTCTGGACACTAAGATTGTCTCGGCATGCTCAGCCCAGCTCGCATAGCTCTCAGATCCCTCAAGTTTCACAAGAGGCATCTGCAGTGGATGTACTTCTTCCTTGGCCTCAACCTCTGTTCTTGATCCTCCCTGTTTGCTAAGAGCATCAAACAAGGGTTTGTATTTCTCATCCATGGCTTTCAGTACAGCAGCAAGTTCATCAGAAGTGACTGTGGCCATCTTCTAGAACCTCCACAAATCAGCACCCAAACCTCCCCTTGAGCTTACCAGAAAAATCTCCTAGATAAGCTCTGCTAGCAGCCGGCTCCACACCTTGCCTCTCCTCCTTCAGCACCTAGCCGTACCTACCTGCAGCTTGCTCCAGTGCACGCTCACTCCTAGCTGCACTGCCTCCACACTCCTCACGGCTCAAGCCCTCACGAACAACTCCTGGCCGCACATCTGCCGGCCGCCGACGGCCACCACCGACGCCTTCGATTTCGAGCAGCTGCACACCACGTACACCTCCTGCACGTCTTCCGCGTTGCCTCCACCGGCGGAATCGGATGTAACGCCTCCTCTTCACCGGCAAATCCCCAAATTCGGAAATGCCCCAAATTGGCACACACTGCTTCCGCCACCACCCAGCACCCCCAAATCAACACCGGCTGGAGCTCAGGACGGTTGAACAACCTTGCTCTGATACCATGTTGACAGATCGAGCTCAATCGCCGGTGGATCAGCTGAGGAACAAGGTCAGGGATGGAGAACGCCGGTGAGTTTTCTGGAAAACTCTCTCATATTCTTTCATTCCTTCAGCAAAACTATATACAAGCTCCACTTTACATTTTAGCCCCTCTACAGCCCTCTCATTACAAGTCAGGACTCCCAACAAAAAGCACACACAAACAATAGCTACCTTGGGCGCCACTGCCGTTGTCATCGTCGCCACCACCGCCAGACCGCCGTTGCAGGCTCAGCCGAGAGTGGCCAGGGCCGACACGTTGAGGTGCGCCTACTCCAAGGAAGGCTTGAAGGCGTGCTCGGCTATGAATCTGTCTCCGGCGGCCCTCAAGAGCCTGGGTCTCCGGCGGGTGTCGAGGCCATGGGGATCGCGGCTGGTCGAGGAGCGGATGGACACTCAGGAAACGAGCCTCCGGATGTTGTCGAGGGCTCTGAACCCGGAGTGGGTGCTGGCGTGTGTCTTGGGCTACATCTTCTTCAACCCTCGGCGTTTACGGCGAATCTACGATGACCACAAGTCTCCGGCGGCCTCACGCCCTGAACACTGAACACCGTCATCTGCTTCTGCGAATCTCATTGACTGTATTAAGCACGTCCGGTACTCCGGTTATGTTCATTTGCCTCAGCCAGCTGTTAGAAGTCCGGGGATGTAATGTAATCAACATCCGGAAGTTAGCAGCACGCCTGATCAATTCTAGTCGTACGTGTTAAATCGATCCTACAGATGTTCAGTGAGTTTTGCTTAACTGAATGGAAGAAAGAAATACCGTAGTCCACTCTTGCTGCAGCTACTAGCCTACTACTCGCCATCTTCAGAAATCTAGCATGTCGCGCTACTCCTCATGTGTTCAGTCGATGCTCCGGCAAAGAAAATAGGTTGTTTCGCTTTGATATCACAACGGGGTGATGGAGCAGTTGGCAGTCAGTGCTCCTGAGGTCGAGAGTTCGAACCTCGCTACTCACACAATGAAAACGACATTGTGATGATGAAACGCTCAGTGACAACTTGGGTCGTCACACCGAACACCGTCAGGTGAATCGAGCATATCTGAACCTTGTCGTTCATTTTTTTTTCCTTTTGCGAATTTCTTTTTACTTAATCACAGGCTTTTGTGAATTTCTTTTTACTTAGTCACAGGTCAGTTGGTTCAGTAACGTCCAATCTTTAGTTTGCTTTATACTTGTGTGCCAAGCATGATTTTCAGCACGATGACGCCCGAGTCAACCGCCTTCTCCTTCATCGTCGCTTCACCACTAGGGTTTGGTCCCTCTTGAAGGATTGGCTAGGCCTTCACAACTACGGAAGGCAATGGGTACCCGATACCCGCAAACCCGACGGGTACCCGCCTCAAATGGGGAGGGTTTGGGCTAGAAAAATACCCATGGGTATGCTTAGCAGGAAAATGTCATACCCATCGGGTATGCGGGTGCGGGTACGGGGGTGCCAAACCCATCACCTTTAACCCGCATACCCGGGACCCCACTTGTCAGTGATACAAGTAACACTAAAATCCTAGCCCCACATGTCATTCTAGGAGGAAGAGAGAAACCCTAACTCCCCCACTGGCCACTACGCGTATCCCCCACCGTCGATTCTTTCCTCCCCTCGATTCTTTTCTCCCTGCTCCCGACGCCGCCACTCCTCTCTGCTCCCGACGCCGCCACCTCTCCTCTCTGCCCCCGACGCCGCCGCATCTCCTCTCTGCCCCCGACGCCGCCGCCTCTTCTCTCTGCTCCCACCGCCGCCGCAGCCTTCTGCGCCCTGCGCGGCTGCGCTGCCGCTCCGGGCAGCTGGTCCACATGGACCCCGTCGATCTGGAGGGGAGCCAGGGCGACTCCGGCCATGGCCCGGTCGAGCAGCAGCGCGAGGTCGGAGATGAGGCCACTCCTTCGCCGTCTCCGCCGCCTGGAGACGCGCCGGCCCAGATTCCGCCGGTGGGAAGCGGAGCACGGCTGGCTTTCTTGGTCGGCATGCCACCGAGCTCCAAGAGAGGCCGCGCGCGGGGGGGATTGCCGCCGGTCTCTGCAGCTGTGAACAGCCGGAAGCGTGGCCATACTGCGGCTGCGGCTGTTGATTCGTCCTCCGGTGGCAAAGGGAAGAAGGCCAAGTCTTCAATGCAAGTGTTCATGTTTTTAGGTGATTTTCATGCTGTTCACTTATATTAGCTCATGTTTGCTTACTGTTAGTTGCAATTCTTAACCATTTTAGGCTTTTAGGCTTAGCTTAGCTGCTGTTTTTAGGTGTTGTTTTAGTTTTTAGGCTTAGTTTAGCTGCTGTTTTAGGTGCTGTTTTAGCTTTTAGTCTTAGTTTAGCTGCTGTTTTTAGGTGCTATTTTTATTTTGTTAGCTTAGCTTAGCTGCTGTTTTTATTTTGTTAGTTTAGCTGCTGTTTTTAGGTGCTATTTTTATTTTGTTAGCTTAGCTTAGCTGCTGTTTTTATTTTGTTAGTTTAGCGCTGTTTTTAGGTGCTGTTTTTATTTTGTTAGCTTAGCTTAGCTGTTGTTTTTATTTTGCAACTGAACATGTGATTCATGTCATGTAGTGGTACTGGTACAAGCTCTAGTAGCCGAGCCCCATCCGATTCGGTGGAGGAAATTTCTGATGATGAAGATGAAGTGGTGGAGGTGAACACCGCAGCAGGAGGTAGATCTACACGCAAGCTAACTTCTAAAGTGTGGCACGAGATGAAGAAGGAGTTTGTGAATGGAGAATGGAAAGGCATCTGCAACTACTGTCACAAGGCTCTTAGTGCAGGATCCAAGAGTGGTACTAAACATCTGGCAGACCATCTGAAAATTTGTACTCTAAGACAGTTGAAGTTGAATAGCAAGAGTGGAAAATCATTGAGTCAGGCTTCATTGAGAATGACAGCCCAAGCTGATGGGAAGGTGAATGTAGAGACCTATACATTTGATCAAGGCACTGCTAGAGAAGAGCTCGGTAACATGATAGTGTTGCATGACTATCCATTGAGTATTGTTGACCACGCTGGATTTAGGAGGTTTGTTGGTGCACTACAGCTACTCTTCCATCTGCATACAAGGAACACTATCAGGTTTGTGTTTGTTCATGCATTATTTATATTTGCCATTGTCTTCAGTTTTGTATGATGAGCTAACCTTTGTATTTTGCTTTGTAGGCAGGATATAATAGCAAGGCATGACAAGGAAAAAGCCAAGGCAATTGAGTACATGACAATGTTGCAGTCTAGGGTGTCTATCACCACTGATATGTGGACAGCTGACAGCCAAAAGAAGGGCTACATGGCTGTCACGGGTCATTTTATTGATGAATCATGGAAGTTGCGAAGCATTCTTATGGCGTAAGTTATTGTTGCTGTTTATATTGGTTATTACTGCTGTTTTTAGGTGTTGTTTATAGTGTTTATTTGCTGATGTTTATATTGGTTATTGCTGCTGTTTATATTGGTTATTGCTGCTGTTTTTAGGTGTTGTTTATAGTGTTTATTACTGCTGATTTGCTGCTGTTTATATTGTTTACTGCTGCTGTTTATATTGTTAACCGCTGCTGTTTATTGTGTTTATTGCTGCTGATTTGCTTTCTTTTATCTTGTTATAGGTTCATATATGTGCCAGCACCACATTCCGGAGATGTTATAGCTGAACAGCTCCATGAAACATTGATGCAATGGAATTTGGATGAGAAATTAATGACTGTGACAGTTGACAATTGCACGTCGAATGACAAGGCAATTGATACTTTGGTTGGGAAAATAGGGAAGTCCAAGCTTCCCTTAGAAGGTACAATGCTTCACATGCGATGTTGTGCTCATATCTTAAATCTGATAGTTAAAGATGGATTAGATGCGATGAAATCTGCAACACACAATATTAGAGAAAGTGTTGGATATTGGACTGCCTCGTCCAAGAGAGTTGAGAAATTTGAGGAGATGGCTAGGTATAAGAAAGTAAAAATCACAAACGCTATGAGCCTAGATTGTAAGACTAGGTGGAATTATGTCTATGTTATGCTTAATGTAGCTTTGCCCTATAGAGATGTCTTCGAAAGAGCCAAAGTAGTAGACAAGCAATATGCGAACTTGCCAACTCCGGCTGAATGGGACTTTGCTGCTGATATTGTACCTAGGCTTAGTGTATTCTATGAGATAACCACATTGTTCTCGGGTAGAGATTATGTCACTGCCAATGTGTTCTTTCCTAAGATATGTGAAATCAAGATGAAAATTAGGCAGTGGACGCACTCTAAATATTTGGCTATCCAAGTCATGTGTGAGTTAATGACAGAAAAGTTTGATAAGTATTGGAGTGATATCCAAGGGCTGATGGGCATACCTACTCTTCTTGACCCTAGATATAAGAGGCAGATGTTGGTTGCATGTTATGCAATGCTGCATGGCATTGAGCCAGCCTCTTATGAATGCATTTGCAAGGTTGATGCTGTTGTTGAGAACCTCCAAAAGTTGATAAAAGAGTATGAAGTGGAAGAAGAGGAAAACCAGTGCATTGGAGATCCTTCTTTGTCTTCAATGCCAGCTCCTGCCATTATGTCTTTCTTCCATGACATTGTAGCACAACAAAGGCCTGCAGCAGCTAGAATTCAAGGCGAGATAGAGCATTACTTGGCTGATGACTTAGCACCATATACTGAAAAATTTGATGTATTGGACTGGTGGAAAGTGGCTGGTACAAGGTACCCAACACTAAGGAAGCTGGCTACAGATGTATTTGCTATTCCAGTCACAACGGTTGCTTCAGAATCTGCGTTTAGTATAAGTGGCAGAATAGTGAATGATCATAGGAGCCGCCTCACTTCTAAAATGCTTGAGGTGTTGATGTGCTATCAGAATTGGCTTAGAAACAAGTACAAAGGTGAGTAAAATGATGCATTTTCTATCATTGGTTTCTTATGTCTGTTCTTACTTATGCTTGTGAGTAAATAATGTAAATTTGTTACTTGTAGATGCTCATATGGGTGAAGGCAGCTTCTGGACTTGTCTTCAAGACACACAAGAAGAGAATGAGGTTTATTTCTAGCCATCCATTGTGCTTACTGCTTACTACTTCGTTTACCATGTTTAATAACAACCATGCTTGTCAATTTCATTGCAACTAGGACTCGTGCATGATAGCCATATGAGAGCAACGGATCTTCAAGGTTGATGGAGCTGCAACAACGGAGCTTCTTTGTCTTCATTCTTCAATGGATTTCTTGTCATATTTCATTAGTGTTTGTTGCTGGACATGTATAACTTGGATGATTTGGTGGACTGTTTGTTGCATGGATGCTGAACTTGTTTAATTTGGTGAACTATTTGTGGATGTTAATGTGTGATAAGAACTTGTAGTTGAATTGATGTTGTCAATTTGTTGCTGGATGTTTTGCTGTCAATTTGTTGCTGAATATTGTTGTCAATTTGTTGCTTAAAATTGCTGTCAGTTTGTTGTTGAAAATATCTGTTATATGTTGCTGAAATTGTGCAAAACCTGTCATTTTGCTGCTGAAAATTTCTGTTAAATGTTGCTGAAAGTGTGCAAAACCTGCCATTTTGTTGTTCAGCACAAATTTGGCGGGTACCCGTCGGGTCGTGGGTACCCGGCGGGTGGCGGTATGGAGAAATTCTGTACCCGCCGGCGGGTATGGGGACGGGTGACAGGGGCGGGTAGAGGGTGCGGGTGCGGGTATGGGGATGCCAAACCCGCACCCGAACCCGGCGGGTGCCATCCGTATTCACAACCTTAACCTCTCCCTTTGGCCGGATCTCTCCGTCAACGAATGGTGGCAAACAGATGTCGGTGATGGTGTCCCTAACCACATGGCGATGACCTCGCTTGTCCTTTTAACCTCGTGGGAAATTTGGAATGAAAGAAACGCTCGCGTCTTCCGAAACCAGCACACATCTTCCCTTGGTATCCTCTCCAAGATCAAGCAAGAGGCGAAGCTTTGGTTACTTGCGGGAGCGAAACGGTTGGGTGAAATTGTGTTGGGAGAGTAATCCAGTTGTATCCTTTTTATTCCTTTGTTTTTCGACCGACCCTTGAAACTCTTGTTTGAAATCTCTCTTAATTAATGAATTGGGGCAAAACTTTTGCCCCGCGTTTTGAAAAAAAAAACTTCATATGAGAGGAAAACATGCATGTTGCTCTTGAACTCCAGTGACTTGAGCTCCAGCCTCCTCATAAAGCAGCGCAAATAATCAGGAGCTTGAATGGTCATTCTAGAAATAAAAATAATATTCATATGGTCAGGGAATTTTAGCTACAGGCTTACGTGATCTGGACCGCCGATTTCGGGTCCAACGAACACGATCGTAAGGGCCCAAACCCGCAGTTCCAGCCAGCTAGCACTACGCTCGGAGCGTGCCCCGCAGTACCAGGCACCACCAATCCTCACGGCTTCCGCCGCCGCAGCCATGCCTCCGCCACCGCTGCTGCTGCGCCACCCTCTCTCCCTGCTCCTCCTCCGCCGCTCCAGAGCTCCGCCTCCTCCCCTCGGACGCACCAATCTATCGCCTCCGCTCGTCCTGCCCAGGCAGCGGCGCCTCTCCGCCGCGTCCGCGCAGCTCGCCGACCCGCTCGTCGCCCCAGGTTAGCATCCTCCCCCTTCTGTTAACGCGTGCCTTGTGACTGCGAGACTGCTGTAACCGTGGAGTGTCGGGATTCCTTGCTGCAGGGGTGGAGGACGCGGTGGTGGGCTTCGTCACCGGCAAGCGCAAGGCCACCGAGGTAGCCCACGCGTAGGTACTACTAGACCCCCATTGTCATCGCCTACTGCGTACTCCCGATTTAGTTTCCCGAAATTACACGCATGAGTCTCGTGTGGCTGTCAAGCTGAATCGCCTTCCAGTAGTATGGACTGTACCATTCTCAGTGCTGAGTTAGTGATATGTATGCAGTGCACCTGTTTACAGCTCTGCAAGTAAATAGTCCATGTGGATTTCTCTGCAGAATTAATTTCGGTTGAGATGTCTATCACAAGCTAATTTTTTGGGGGTTGTTACTTATTGTTACGTTTCTGTTTGATTTAGGGTGTGGAGAAGCATTGTTCGAAAAGGAGACACCGTGGTTGATGCCACCTGCGGGAATGGCAACGACACATTTGCTTTGCTTAAGATGGTGGCCGATGAAAGTGGGCGAGGGCGTGTCTATGGGATGGACATCCAAGATTCCGCGATAGATAGCACTTCCTCTTATCTGAAAATGGCTGTCGATAGCCAAGAGGTATACATTTGAAGCAACTGCAGGAAATGTAAAAATGATTGACGGTTTGATTCTGGACTACCAAATGTGGCTTATTTGATCTATCCCCTTTGAGAAATGAGAGACAAAAAATGAACAGTGATGAAGCAGTGTACATGATTGTATAGCAATACTCACATAAGTTTTCTGATATTCTTGGTCTAAATGTTTTCGTTGTGATATTCTACCTGAACCTTATCATTTTGTAGAAGAGAAAAAAGACTCACTGCCACATTTTCCTGAAAGCTCACTTTGTGCCATATGTTGACTGAAATCTATATGTTTTTGTTGTAGATGGAACTAGTCAAGTTGTTTCCAATATGTCACAGTAAAATGGAGGAGATTGTTCCAAAAGATTCTCCTGTAAGGTGATCAAGCAAATCTTCAATTTTTGGCATTTGCAGCTTGTATAATGCTATGATTCAGAGAAATATTATCGTGGAATTGGTAATTCACTGAATTAATGAGCATGACACTAGTGGTGCTCTGTGTGTAGGCTTGTAGCATTCAACTTGGGCTACCTTCCTGGTGGAGATAAAACGATAATTACTGTACCTAGTACAACAGAACTGGCATTGCAATCTGCCAGCAGAATTGTTAGCTCAGGGGGACTCATAAGTGTCCTTGTCTACATTGGTCATCTGGGTGGAAGGTAAATGTCATTTGGCAACTGTAAATATTGTAATAAAGCCATTGTTTTCAAATTGATTGCTGATTGTTAGTAAGTGATTGTTGATTACCGATGTTTGTAACATGTCTTTAGAATCATGTTGTTTAACACTGTACTCCAATCAAATATCAATTAAGACCGAATCCATTTACCTTTGCTTTCTTATTTGTAGGGATGAACTCGACATTGTCGAATCATTTGCATCAAGCTTGCCTGTTGATACATGGGTGAGTTGCAAGTTTGAAATGATTAACAGACCAGTTGCCCCAGTACTTGTTCTCCTGCACAAGAAATGATAGCACTTCCTGTGACTCTGTGAGGGTCTACAATTTTGGGACTCTTTGTTTATGGAACTGAGTGCTACAATGCATGATGTGAATCCTGTGATGCTGAATTGCTGATCGCCATTATGAGTTGTAGGAAGGAATTCTGTAAAGGCTCTGTAGACGAATGATTTTTTGTCAATGGTACAAATGTACAATTCATCCTGTGCTGCTGACTGAGGTTTCAGTTATGAGATAGTATTGTACAAAGATTGTCAAACAAAAGCTATGGGCTCACAGAGCGAAAAAAGAAGAGAAAGCATCAGTTCAAAGATGGGTCGAGGAGGGTCCAGACTGAATTATGTTGAGTCCCTGTGCTAGGTCCATTTGTTGCAGTCCTGTTGCTATTTATTTTTGTATTTCCTCTTTTTTCTCTATAAACTATGGATGTAAAAACTTCCAAGTTCTCTTGGCTTTTAATAAAAGAGTGAAAGGCACCAGAGGTCACGAAGTTGCGCGAAAAGGAAGGATTGATCACCAAGTTGCGAAACCTCAATTATGGGTCACCAAGTTGTGGATTTGACAAATTTTGGTCATTCCGTCATGACGGAGGTTAAGTAAATGACGTGGCAGTCTGTTTTTTACAAAAAGACCCCTTAACCTTTGTTTCTTCTCATTGTTAGGTCCTTTTCGATATTTTGGATATTTATTTTTGCCCAGGAGCAGGACGCTTGCGGTGGATGGCCGCGCTGCTGCTCTCGCCGGCCCGGCTGCTCGTCAGGCGCGCCGCGATGCCGTGCAAGCCGGCCTCGTGCCGTGGTGGAGATGCTTCCGTGTGGAGATCCAAGCCGGCCTCGAGCTGCTTCGCTTGCGGTGGATGTCCGTGGCGCCCGGTTGCTTCTTCTCGGTCACCCAAACAATCAGTCACACTGGGTGGGTCGAGACAAGGCATTGGATACGGAGCAGCAATATACTAGTCCACTCTTCCTCCTTCCTTCCTTGATTGTGCGCTGCCCAAAGCGTGAAAGTGGCAGCAGCTAGCAGCTGAGCTCAAAGCTGGAACCGGAGGGAGCCGGTGAGGAGGAAGCGGAGCAGAGCCACCTTCCCGTTCTTGGGATCGGCCGGCCAGCCAGCCGGACGGGAAGCCTCCGTCCCGTCCCCACCCACCCATTCCGAGCGCGCCGCCTTAGATGGAGCGCCGCGGCCCGGCGGCGGCGGCGGGCGAGATGGACGAGGCAGCGAGCGGTGGATTCGCGTCTCCAAGCGGTGAAGATCCTGGCGGGCACCGGTGGTTTCGTCCTCCATGAACCGCTGCGCCGGCCGCCTCTGGTAACGCCCATCAATCAGGTTCGATTTGCTGCCGCGGCCGGCGGCTCGCCGGATTTGGTGCGGCGAAGGCGGCTCGATTTGGTGCGGTGGCTGATCGATTCGCAGCGGCTGTGGCCCGATTGCAGTGACTGGCGGAGTTGTCTCGCAGCGGCGCCGGATTGGAGGTGAGGTCCAAGAACGGAATTTTTGGCCCTCCGTGTCGATTGCTGGAGATACCGGCGAGAGCAGCAGCGCGGCCATCCACCGCAAGCGTCCTGCTCCTGGGCAAAAATAAATATCCAAAATATCAAAAAGTACCTAACAATGAGAAGAAACAAAGGTTAAGGGGTCTTTTTGTCAAAAAATAGACTGCCACGTCATCTACTTAACCTCCGTCACGACGGAATGACCAAAGTTTGTCAAATCCACAACTTGGTGACCCATAATTGAGGTTTCGCAACTTGGTGACCAATCATTCCTTTTCATGCAACTTCGTGACCTCTGGTGCCTTTCACTCAAAAGCTTAATAAAATGATAGCAGTTCTGGTGAAGCTCTACGGTTTTGGGACTCCATGTTCCCGTCCTGATCGAACGAAGTGCTACAGTACACGATGTGAATCCTGTGATGCTGAAATACTACTGATTGTGGTTTCGAGTTACGAGAAAGGGATTCTGTAAAGGCTGCAGTTAGCTGCAACAAAATGAAATTGTTGTCGATTGTACATTTTTGTGTAAAGGCTGCAGGCAAACCTGGCTTAACTAGCCAGCCAGTCCATGCACATCTCCCTGGCATCAGATCCAATTAACAGAAAAACAGAAGAGACCAGCCAAAAAACATCCATATAGTCGTCCTTCATCGCTTCGTAGAAAAACCATCTTACCTGGCAGCGTCATGTTTGTTGGAGACAAGAAAATCAATGTCTTCAATGTTCAGTTAATCATGCAGCTCCATGGTCTATCTAGCATGCAATGCTGTAACTCTCTTAGGTACACAGCATGATTCTTCATCTTCAAATGCCGCTGTTTTTCCCCTTCCACGAGTAAGTTATACATTTGTTTCAAGAAAAAAGTATGTTAAGCAGCAGAACTCTGCTTGCTGTTTTCCGAAGGATCTGCATCCTTTCCAAAGGCAGAAGTGGGTGTTTTCCATCAAGGTGTCCTCAACACAGAATAGCACACGTTTCTGTGGTGACTAAGTTGGACCCAGTCATTCTCCTCGGTTTCAGCCAAAAAATACTTCTTTAAACTTTAACTTTAGTGCCCCTTCACTTGTATCTTTCTTATGCAAGGGACTGCAAATGGTGTGTTTTTGCTCAGTTATGTGCAAATGTAGTCACATATATACCATTGTCAAACTTATGCTGTACTAACAGAAACCACTGCATCATTAGATTAATGCCTATTCATCGGTAAGCAAGAACTAATTATATATATAATTTGTGACTCTGAAGAGATCCAATCAAAGAGATCGAGAGCACATGCCTTCCTTAAACCTTATGGCTCTTTGACTAGTTTTCATAAATTATATTATTTGAGATTCAGAGTTCTGACAACTTGGCATCATGCAATCTGCCAGAGAAAGACTTCAAGTTCAGTCCAAACTATAAAGAGAAAGGTTAAAAGAAGCACCACTGGGCTTATCATTCCATTCCAAATAGTCTGAACAAAACTTTTTTTTATTGATCTATGATGAAAACATAATTCAATAGTATGACCCAGAATTCCTGTGGAAATCTCTAAAAAAAAAATTTCCTATAGCCGGAAAATTTCCTGGTGGAAACAAAAGAAAGTATGACAAGAGTGCAGAACTATAGAACCTCACTTTCCCTGTGTCCTTCTAATCCAGTCCAAAACGTGACAGCAGTCTTCATCGCCAAGGAACACCTTGTTCTCAGAACGATAGGTTTTGAGATCATTGCTTGTGTGCACGCAACTTTCCCTTTTCATTTCAAGTGATTCAGGCACCACCATTGCCTCAACGCCATTGTAAGCATCACAGATAAACTGAACAATCGCCTCAAAACGCCGTGACGCGTCGACCCACTGGTAAATCTTCTCATTGCGGAACCAGGTCATCTGCCTCTTTGAGAAGTTCCTAGACGTTTGCTGAAACTTGGTCAGGAACTCCAAGAACTCTTGTGGGGAGCTGCTGCCTCCATTCTGTCTGCAGTGCAACAAGTACTCCATGGTTTGCCTGTAACCTATTGCACGGCTTGCGGAGTAGCCCATCTCACGGCTTGCGGAGTTCATATTTGGCTGCAGACCGATATCAAGAAGCCACGAGGCTTCTGAAAGAAGGCCTCTTCCTGTGTCAGCCAGCATTTCCTCGCACCTCAAATCGATTGATCTGTAAAGTTCAACACGTGGGCACGCGAGAAAAATGCATAGGAAATCATAATCCAGTTCCTTCACTTGGCTGTCCGTCGGGGAATCGGCCAGCTTGGTGTCGTACTGCTCCTGGAATGAGCTGTATGGTAAGGCGAATGCAGATGGAGGGGAACCTGATGACCTGATGATCTCGAGCCTTCTGCTCAACCTGACCCAATTATTTGTGTCCACGTCCCGAGCTTTGGGGTCCCCGGCCTGGAGCACCAGCTCGACGGCATCTTCCCACCGCCCGCTCTCACGTAAGCCAGCGAGCTCAGATCGCACACTCGACGAGATCTCCACAGACGACCGAGGAACATCCGGCTTGCCGTACATAAACCACCGCAGGTACAGCCCGGTCCCTCCAGCGACAACGGGCACACGGCCCCTGTCGAGAACATCTTGAGTAGCCCTCCTCGCATCGTCGAAGAATGTCCCGGACGAGTAATCCTCGCTCGGGTGCACGATGTCGATCAGGTGGTGCGGCACCAGGCTCATCTCCTCGGCAGACGGCTTGGCAGAGCCGACGTCGAGGCCACGGTACACCTGCACCGAGTCCGCGCTGACGATCTCGCCCCCGAGCCTTCTGGCCACCTCCAGCGCCAGCCTGCTCTTCCCGGCGCCTGTTGGGCCCGATATCACGATGACCTTGCTCTTCTTCCTCGCAACCAGTGGCGGCGGCGGCGGCACCGCGGCGTGCAGCTTCTTTGCGGAGCAGCAGAGGGCAGGCCAGATGCGGCGCCGCGCGGTGGACCCGAACCCGAACGGCGGCCTCATTTCACAGCACATGGTAGAGCAAGCACCTGCACAAGTGGCATTCGTTCAGGAATTGAAAAAGGAGGGAGAGTTCGTCGGTGGCATTCTGCCGAGCACCTAGTGCGCAAACGGAACCAGCGGCCCATAGGATATATACATATCCAATTCAAGAAAGCTCGGTGGTACTGCCACGGCAAGGAAAGAATTCGGAATAGCAATCAGGACGGGGGCTTCCTTCCTTACCACCGAGAGAAGAAGCGATGGATCCCCTCCGCTCCGCTCCAGCTAGTACTTAAGACCGCGAGGAGGCGCGGGAAATCAGAGAGCAGGCGATGGGAGTGGGAATTCAGCTGGAGTGGAGACCGGGAAGCTCGAGGACTGGTCTCGCCGGCCTGCGACGACGGCGACGGCCATGGCCAGAAGGGAGACGGCGCCAAGAGAGGGAGACCAAAGGATATGGCGATGGCAATGGCGTTGCCCTTGGGCCGTAGTGGATGGGCCGGCAAGGAAAGGACGGACGGACGGGGCTGATTGGCTGAATCCAGAAAGCTACGGCGTTCGGGCCAAGATGAGTGGGCTGTGATGGATGGAAGGTAGAACCCACTTTAAGTAACTATACTTCTAAAAAAAAAAGTCTAAAAAAAAACTTCTCGAAAAAAAAATGTAGTCTACAGTCGTCAGGTGGCAAAGGAGAAGGGCAAACAGATATGCAAAAAATGGTTCAAACCCGAACATTTTCAATTTCGATCGAAAAGGACGCACCGAATAGATCCTAAAATGGGATGAATCAAAAAGATATTTTCCATGTCCCCGAATACTATCACCTCCATACCCCATACAACCATGTTTGGAGTCGATTATTTAGGTGAACGGGAAACGACGGGAAACGAGTCAATGCTCTCATAGGTGCCGGTGCCAGAGACTAACAAGCTCGATTCCACAACGAGGAGACTCGATTTCGGCGTCAATCTTTGGTTCCGTGCGAGGAGGTTCGATTCTGCCAACATCCTGCGAAATCTGACATGTTCGAGTACATCCTTGGAAGAACCTTCATGCGAGTACCTCCATGGCCAAGCTCCCCCATGGGATTACCAACACGGGAGGAAGAGGGGAGGAGGCCATTACTAGGAGAGCCACGCGAGGGCTCGAACCGGGCGGCAGCGCCATTAATCTAAGTTGACATTTCAGTGGCCTCGTTGCGTGCCTATGATATGTTGGGCCCACCTGTCGGAGGGCATGTCTAGGCATTGTCCGGCGTCCTCGAGCCGGCCCCGAAAGTTGGGGCGGTCACATTTTCAGACGGTCCACACCAATCGGGGTCGGGGTGGACCTGCATTGGGGTTGTCGGGGGGCTTTGGGGGGTCCAGGGAGCATGGCCGACGACGACGGCACCGTTGTTTTGAAGGGGCGAGGAGGAGGCCGCCAACGGAGAATGGTTGTGAGGAAACTCGAGGGGGTGATGGACACATCGTGATGACCTAATGTGATAGATCGAACAGTGTCCTCGGCGATCGACGGACGGGTGTACTGATGTTATTTTTGTCTCCGCCTTTTTATAAGTGAAACTATACAAAATTGGGACTCCGTGTTACCGTTCTTGTCTGAACTAACTAGTGCAATACATTATATAAATCATGTGATGTTAAAATATCAATGATTGTAGTTTTGAGTTACAGTCATTTTGGTTGCGGTCCCATGAGTACTGACAGTGGCGGAGCTTGGCCCCAAATCTTGGAGGGGCAAATGGACTAGGGGGCAAGAAAACATGATTTTGGGCCGATTTTCACGGTGATACCTAGCAGATTTCTAATGGGCTGGGGGGCGGCTGCCCATTTCGCCCTTTAGAAGCTACGCCACTGAGTACTGACACTGCAAAAGGAACATGCGCCGTGACTGCGTGTATTTAGCATTGACGTTTAGTCAGTGGCGATCTACAACTCGATCGGTGGGGGTGTGAAGCTTACAAAGTCATCCTCATTAGGCTTATTGAGCTTAGATTTAGCTAGGAATAGATGGATGCTTCACTAATTTGGAGAATTGACCATAAATATAACCCAGTTTAGCACTTTTGCACATGGTGTACACATAGGATTAATCTAAATATTAGTAGGTAAACAAAATTATGTATTTTTGAGGGGGTGCTATGGCATCCATGACACCACCACTGGATAAGCCTCTGACTCTAGTTTCTAGATCTTAGCAGCTTGATTACAGAAATTTGGGAAAACATGTATTGCAAGTTGACACCAAGGCGTTGCATCGTGCTTGGGATGCCACCTCAATATATTTCTTCTGCCTGATCCGTGAAACGTTTTACTCCGTAGCAATTACACGGATCAGACAGGTAAGCATCCAAATTAAAAGGTGGCGGTGGTGATTTTCAGAGCGTGAGGCCACCGGCCAGAGTTCGAGCCTCTCTCACCCCCAAACAATTGTGGCTTTATAATGATGAAACGCTCCGTGACAACTTGGGTCGTCACACATACACCTGAATCATCAGGTGAAATTGAGCAACTCTGAACATTGCCACTTCTTTTTTGGTGGTTGATTCAGTAACGCACTTCTGTTCGACTGACGAAGCTGGATTACTCATGTACGGAGTACACTCTAGCTGTGTGCTCTTTCTTGGCTCTTGCTGTAAGAACATCAGCTTCCGTCACCCCGTCGAGCTCGTACTGCACTGGCACCAAGCGACGGCACCGAATTAGTTGTGGTTGCTTTTGTTTTAGCTGTCGTCCCATTCATGCTGTACTTCCTAAATCTTAGTGAGATTTCGATCGGATGGTTGTAATTCTCAGTACAACTTTTCAGAATTGGGAAACCCACGCATATCGCTCTTGAGCTGATAGGTCTCTGACAGCAGAAATTTTATTATGGAAGACACTAGGCGTCCCCCGGGGGATTATTCCCTTCCCATCCTCCTGCTTGCATGCGTGACACGTGTCCCTCCAAACATACCACAATCGCGCTTTTGCTGCCGCCGCAGCAAATAATCCCCGCTTTTGCTCCCTATGTAGCAAAAAACGGTTCGCCCAGAAAACAGAAAAGAAAAGACCGATTTCGCCGGAGACCTCACCGGAGACCTCGCCGGAGATCCCGTAGCAGAAAAAATATGCTATTGTAACAAAATCGATTTCGCCGGAGACATCGACGGAGACCTCGCCGGAGACATCGTAGCAAATGTTTTGTTCTATTGTAGCAAGCCCACAAAACAATAATAGCAAAAAAATTGTTATATTGCAGCATCGTAGCAAAATTCTTCCGGCGAGGTTCTCCGATAAGACTTATGATGCAAAACAGCAGGACAAATTGTAGCATAAAAATTCTTCTTGTGATGCAAAAACATTATGCTATTTTAGCAAAACTATAAAACTATTGCAGCAAAACAAAATGTCTGAGAGCACCGCCCTGCCGCCATGGCAGCACCGCCACCCCAAGCTGGCAGCATGACCGACCGTCGTCGGTAGCACCACCTTCCGACGCAGGTAGCATCCCCAATCGCCGTAGGTAGCACTACAGTCCATGGCAGCAACGCCGCCCCACCGCTAAGAGCACCGCCGGCTGCCGTCGGTAGCGTCACCCCGCCATGGACAGCAACTCCGGCTGCCGGCGGTAGCAACGCCGGCAGCCCCTTGCAGCAACGGTGCCCACCGCTAGTAGCACTCTCTGCTGCCGTCGGCCCGTCGGTAGCAACGCCGGCTGCCCTTGCAAAAAAAAGGAAATTTGCTACAATTGTCTTGTGATTTTGCGACAGAAGAGAAACAATTGAGCTGCAACGCTTCGAAAAATTTGTACCGCAACAGAGAAAAAAGGACACAAGAAATATCCAAAAAAAATATGCTCCCGCAGCACCGCCGTCGACCTTCGACGGTGGGAGGAGCGGCTAGACCGGGATCCGCGCGCGGCTGAGTAGCAAGGCCGGGGACGGCGCAAGCCGGTGGAGGAGCAACACGGGGACGGGCACGCCGCTGAACGAGCAACACGGTGGTGGGTCGAGGCGGTGCGGCGGAAACAGCCGGGAAGCAGGCCAGTGGCCGGGTGAGGCGGCGTGGCGGCGCGGAGGAAACAAGTCGTCTCCATGCGCGAGCGCGTTCGTCGAGCTCTCCCATGGCGCATGGCGACGGGAGCACCACGCGCCGCTCGGGAGCTTTCTAGCCATTGGGAGGCGGCGGCGCTGCGCAGTGAAGCCGGCCCCGCGACGGCGGGAGGAAGGGAAGAGGAGATGCGGGGGCGCGTCTAATGGTGAGCACTGGGAGGAGGAAGGCTGGCTCCGCAGCGGCGGCCGCCGCGACCTTCGATTTGGGGTAAATCGGTGAGGATGTTTGGTGGGGAGAGAAAAGTCAGGCCATGTGAGGCGCTGGCGCTGGGAGGAAGGGGATAAAGCTGACGTCCGGTGGGTCCACGGGGACGCGTGTCGCGTAGAGGAGGCGGAGGACGCAGCGCGTCGATCCCCCGGACGACTACAATCCTTTTCCTTTTATTATGCAGACTGGGAATCATCCGGTGCTTTGAGCAAAATCTGAACCTCACCGGGGCGCTCCGCTTAGCTGATCTGGACCGCTGATTTCCGGTTCACCGGACGCGATCGCACGGGGAGTGCGTGACCACCACCAGATCCTCCAAGAAGTTTCAGCCGCCGCCGCGCCACCCTCTGAAGTCTGAACCTGTTCCTCCTCCGCCGCTCAAACACTCCACCGCCTGTCCTCCGACGGGTCCAGTTTCAGCCCACAGCCTCAGCCTTCCTGACCAGGAAGCAGCGGCGTCTCCGCCGACGGCTCGCTGACCCGCTCGCAGACCTAGGTTAGTGTTGGAGGTCCTTACTTGTAATAAGCAAGGTAGTAGGGGGACTGAACTGTAACTTGTAAACTCTGTATCTAGATAATAGAAGGATGGAGAAGCTCGAGTAGCATCCATCGATTCAGACCAGAAATCTCTTTCCTAGTCTCTCTCTGTTGACATGGTATCAGAGCAGGAGGCGGTGCTCAGCCCTCGCCGGCGGTGAACCGGTTCCCACGCTGAGATCCTTTCGAGTAGAAGTGGGGAGAAGGAGGCGTTGGGGCTGCTGGATTGGAGCGGAGAAGAAACGGGAGTAGGTGGAGTTTGGGCCCTGGAGGTGCCCTAAGGTAAATCGGTGGTGGGTTTGTGCTTGTACCTGGAAGGAGACGAGTGTGGAGGTTGCAGCTATCCCAGACGCCGGTGGATTTGGTCGGTGGTTGCTAGGCAGTTGGGCATAGGAGGAACCGGCAGGACTGCTGTAGAAAAACTGCACGCAACAAGAAATTTTAGAAGGAGAAGAGGGGCTGCAGCTGCGGCAGCTGCTGCTGCTGTCCTGGAGGCTGAAGTGAAGTGAAGGATTGCTGGTCCGTTTGTTGCTGGTAGCCTGCGATTTCTGGAGGTGTGCTGTGGTCAAATTTTTTGGGAGTTGTTTTGTGAATCTGCGGTGAGATTGTAGTGTTGGAGATGGCAGGTAATGAGGATGCTACCTCGGTGGTTACAGTGAAGGAACTGGCAGCGGTGCTGCAGGCAATGGATGAGAAGTATAAAGTCTTGTTTGATGCAATTCAGAAGCAAGGGGAAAGTTCAAAGTCACAGAATGAGATGAAGGATGAAGTTCATCCTCTACAAATGCCTAGTGTGAAGCTAGAAGGTGCAGAGAGCTATGTCAGCTGGGCAGAGCATGCTGAGACAATACTAGTCTCAAGGAAGCTTGAAGGTTATATATTGGGCACAATTGAGAAACCAGTTGAAGAAAAATCCAAAGAGGGCGAGAGGTGGAAGATGACAAATGCCTTGGTAAGAGCATGGTTATTGAGCTCGGTATCACCACAGATTTCTAAACAGGTCGAAAGGATCAAAGAGGCTTCCGAGATTTGGAGATTGTTGAAAGGCACATACTCGGGAGTTGGAAATGAGATGTTGGCGTGTAGAATTCAGAAAGAGCTACAGGAGTTGAGTCAAGGTGAGAAGACAGTGGTAGAATATGTGTCCGAACTGAAACGCTTATGGAGTGATCTAGATTACTATGATCCCATCAGATTGGAATGTGGAAAATGTGTTGAAGAATTCAGCAAATGGACCGAGAGAAAGCGTGTTAGGGATTTTCTAAATGGTCTCAATCCCAAATATGAAAACAGAAGGGCAGCACTTTATGGTAGTGGGAAACTTCCCAGTTTGGAGCAAGCTATTTCTGCAATCATTAGTGAAGAAACTCGGTTGAAACTAGAGGGAATTGTGTATGACACTCAGGGGATGGCACAGAGACGTTCAGCTCTAGTTGCCTATGAAAATCCCAACTACCAAAAGCCAGGGATACCTGCATATAACAGGAACTGTTTTGAGTGTGGCCAGCCAGGACATATTAAAGCATCGTGCCCTGAACTAATTGGAGGGGGGCGCGGACGAGGTCAGGTCTGGAGAGGCCGTGGCCGTGGACGTCTCTCTCAAGGCAATGGTGGCGGTGGACGTGGCCAGGGAACAAAACCAGCTGGAAGGGCGAATGTTTCAGCCACTATTGAGGATGTATCAAAAATTATTCAAGTTGAGATGACTACCGCTGAGCTAGAAAAATGGCAGCAGTTCAAAGGAACGAACCAGGGTGATAAAGAGCCTTACCAAGCTGCTACTCCCTCTACTGAAATTTGCGGTAATATCTCTAATCCTGCTAAACAAAATTTCAATGATGCACCATGGTTAATTGATTCAGGTGCATCACGGCACATGGCTGGTTCTTACAAGGATTTCGCGAAATATTTCCCTGATTCAAAGATGGAAACTGTCAAACTTGCCGATGGATCGACACAACATATCCTAGGTTTTGGGACAGTTGTGTGCAGCCCTAATATATCTTTATCTTCTGTGTTGCATGTGCCTTCGTTTCCAATAAATCTTTTGTCTATCAGTTGCATTACAAATGAGTTGAATTGCGCTGCTTTGTTCTTCCCGTCATGGTGTTTGTTTCAGGAGCTTGGGACTGGAAGAAGGCTTGGGACGGGGAGCATGCGTGATGGGCTGTACTACCTTGATAAGGATATTTCACCTGCAGTAGCTGCTGTTTTGTCACCCTCTCCTCTAAATGAGTTTCTACTCCAACATCGTCGACTAGGGCATATGTCGTTTGCTACACTCGGTCAGCTCTATCCTAATCTCTATTGTAGGATTAATAAGGATAGTTTGGTATGTGATGCATGTGAGTTTGGGAAGCACACTCGGAGTTCTTACATGTCATCAGATAATAGAAGTACTCAACCACTACATACTATTCACTCTGATGTATGGGGGCCTAGTGGTGTGAGATCGATCAATGGCTATCGCTATTTTGTTACTTTTATTGACTGTTGTACCAGGACGACATGGGTTTATGTATTAAGACATAAAAGTGATGTATTCGAATCCTTCAGAGATTTCCATAATTTAATTATGACTCAGTATAATGCCCGTGTGAAAGTATTTCGTACGGATAATGGTACAGAGTATTTGAACAGAGAGTTTGATGAATACTTATCTAGCTTTGGAATTATTCATCAAACTACCTGCCCAGGTACTTCCGAACAAAATGGTTTGGCTGAAAGAAAGAACAGGCATCTTTTAGATGTTACGAGAAGTCTCATGTTTGCAATGAATGTCCCTAAATATCTGTGGAGTGACGCTGTAATGACAGCAGCCTATTTGATAAACAGGATGCCATTGAGGGTATTGGAACATAAGACTCCAATAGAATGTCTAACCGGTAAGAACTCATTTGTGGTGCCTCCAAAGGTGTTTGGTTGTGTATGCTTTGTGAAGGATTATAGACCTTCGGTTGGTAAATTAGATCCTAGAGCTTTGAAATGTATATTTGTTGGTTATTCAGGGAAACAAAAGGGTTATAAGTGCTGGTGCCCTACTGAGAAAAGAATGTTTATTAGTATGGATGTAACATTCAGGGAGAACGAATCGTTTTATGGGGAGCCGACCGACCTTTCCGATGTGTTTCCTGACATGTTTACAAATGATGTTTCAGATTTGAACTCTGAAACAGGGGGAGAGAAGGAAGAGGGGAATCAGATCTCAGCATCAAGAGAGACAGTAGTTGGAGTTATACCTAGACAAGATGTGCATGATGGTGATCCTGTATTGGATGCAAGGGAAGAACTGGTGCAGGGGGAGCATCAAGACAAAACAAATGAAGCTATGCAATGGCCAAGGTTCAATGAAGAACGAAATCTTCAGGTGTATTCACGGAGACATCGAGGTGAGGAAGTAGTAATTCCACCGAGACATGATCAAGAAGTTCCTGCAGTACAAGCACAAGAACAAGAGACCTCGCCTGGTTTAGCACTATCAGATGTGCAAGGCTCATCTCCTCCAAATGATGGTACACTTCCCTCCTTACAAGATGATTTAGATGTGCCCATTGCTCATAGAAAACAGCCTCGTACCACAGCTGGGAAATTGCCACCAAATCTGTCTCCATATGATCTTTCTAATTATGTTTCGTACTCGTCTGTGGGTTCTCAGTATAAATCATTTATAGCTGCACTGGATTCTACTTTACCAATACCACGTGATTGGCAGGAAGCCAAGCAATATCCAGAGTGGAGAGCAGCTATGATGGAGGAGATGACAGCACTTGACAAGAACAATACATGGGTACTTACTACTCTCCCTCCTGATAAAAAGGTTGTTGGTTGTAAGTGGGTATTCTCCGTGAAACAAAACGTGGATGGTAAAGTAGAAAGGTATAAAGCCAGACTAGTGGCAAAGGGTTATAGTCAAACTTATGGAGTGGATTATGACGAAACCTTCGCACCAGTGGCGAAAATGAACACCATCAGGACCCTTATATCTATAGCAGCAAATAATAAGTGGAAATTGTTTCAAATGGATGTAAAAAATGCATTTCTTCATGGAGATTTGCACGAAGAAGTTTATATGGAGATTCCTCCTGGCTTTAGTACACAAGAGACTCAGGGTAAAGTGTGCAGGCTGAAAAAGTCGTTATATGGGTTAAAACAGTCACCTAGAGCATGGTTCGGACGCTTTCGGAATGAAATTTGTTCTATGGGGTTTAAACAAAGCAATGCTGATCATACCCTGTTTTTCAAGCGCAACCATGATAAAATTATTGTGCTTATTGTATATGTTGATGATATAGTTATTACAGGAAATGATGATGGGGAGATTGCTCGGTTAAAGAAGGCACTTTCAAGATCGTTTGAAGTTAAAGACCTGGGCTATCTACACTATTTCCTTGGCATTGAAGTTGCATATGGCGTCCAAGGTATTTATCTCTCACAAAGGAAATATGTGGTAGATTTGCTTACTGAAACTGGAATGCTATATTGCAAACCTGCAGCCACACCAGTTGAATCAGATCATCGCATAACTGCTGACTTTGGGGATTATGTGGATAAACAACAGTACCAACGATTAGTTGGGCGACTCATATATTTATCACATACTAGACCAGATATTGCATATGCTGTCAGTGTGGTTAGTAGATATATGCATGATCCCCGTTCTGGTCATATGGACGCTGTGAACAGAATTCTTAGATATCTGAAGGGTTGCCCTGGGAAAGGGATATTGTTTTCTGCTCATGGACATCTGAACATTGAGGGGTATACTGACGCTGACTGGGCCGGGTGTTTAGATGATCGAAGGTCTACATCAGGTTACTGCATGTTTGTTGGTGGTAATTTAATTAGTTGGAGGAGTAAAAAGCAAAGTGTAGTTGCAAGGTCTACAGCTGAGGCTGAGTTTAGAGCAATGGCATCCGGGTTATGTGAGTTGATGTGGCTAAAATTGTTACTAACGGAACTACAACTGTGCAAAAGTACGCCTCTCCGGTTATACTGTGACAACCAGGCTGCAATAAGCACTGTACACAATCCAGTTCACCATGATAGGACTAAGCACGTTGAAATAGATAGACACTTCATCAAAGAAAAATTAGATGAGGGTGTACTTCATGTTACTTATGTTAAATCTGTAGATCAGTTAGCTGATGTGTTGACCAAGGGAATGAGTGTTGTATCCTTTGTTAGAACTTGTAACAAGATGGGTCTCATTGATATATTTGCCCCATCTTGAGGGGGAGTGTTGGAGGTCCTTACTTGTAATAAGCAAGGTAGTAGGGGGACTGAACTGTAACTTGTAAACTCTGTATCTAGATAATAGAAGGATGGAGAAGCTCGAGTAGCATCCATCGATTCAGACCAGAAATCTCTTTCCTAGTCTCTCTCTGTTGACAGTTAGCATCCTCCCCTTCTGTGGACGCGTGCCCTGTGGCGGGATTTGTTGCTGCAGGGGTGGACGAGGCGGTAGAGGGATTCGTCACCGGCAAGCGCAAGGCTACCACCGAGGTAGCCCTCGCGTAGGTACTAGTGCCCTGCCTCCACCTTCGTCGCCTACTGCTGTTCATTCTGTTGCTGAAACTAAACGCATGGCGGCATGAGGTTGTCAAGCTGAATCAGGTTCCAGTATGTACTGAACCATTCGCAATTCTGTGGTAGTGATGTGTATGTCCCTGTTTACAGCCCTGGAACTAAAATGGTTCATGTGGATTTCTTTGTAGAATTCATTCAAAGGAGATGTCTATCGCAATCAATTATGTTTGTGGGGTGTTACTTATTGTTGTGTTTCTGTCTGATACTCTGATTAGCTAGGGTGTGAAGAAGTATTTTTTGTTACCACCTACGGCATGGCAACGACGATGTTCGCATCGCTTAAGATGGTGGCCGATGAAAGTGGGGAAAGAGTGTGTCTATGGGATCCACATCCAAGATACTGCGATACATAGCATTTCCTCTTTTCTGAAAATGGCTGTCAATAGCCATGAGGTATGAATTTCAAGCAACTGCATGAATGTGAAATATGTTTCTGGCTTGATTGTGGATTACCAAATGTGGCTTGTTTGATCTACCCCCTTTTATAAATGAGACGAAAAATGAAAAATCCAAACACACAATGTTGTAGCAATGCTCAGATAAGCTCACCCAGTTTCTTGGTCCAACAGTTTCTGTTGTGAGTCTTGTGACATTCCACTCGGAGATTAGCATTTAGAACAAGAAAAGAGGGCCTTTCCATATTCTCATGAAATCTCATTATGCGTTTCCATTCTTGTTGTGACCGTAACTTAATTTTGTTGCAGATTTAGTTAATTAAATTGTTTTCCACATAATGGAGATTGTTTCCAAAGATTGTCCTGTCAGATTATCGAGCCATTTTACTTACTGTGCTTTCGAAGTTTTGCAGCTTGTCTAGTGCTATGATTTAGAGAAACATTATCTTGGCAGCTCAATGAATTATTATCCTGTGTTTGACGCTTAACTGGTGGTTATCTATGTGTAGGCATGTACCATTAGCTTGGGCTACCTTCCAGATGGCGATAAAACAATAATTACTGTACCCGGGTCAACTGAGCTGGCGTTGCAAGCTACCAGCGCAGGATAATGAATGACTGGTGCCAACAAGGTAACCTAATGTCCATATGATCAAGCCATCAACTCGCAGCCTAGATGGGGTTTCTGAAATCTTGTCACCTGGACAGCTCCAACGTTGACCAGAGGGGCTGGCGACGGGATACAGAACTTCTCAGTATGCAAATATTACAGACTAGCGAATTCGGCACTGAGTCCGTCTGGGAATGTGCAGCACCAGAAAATAGGAAAAATCTTTGCTTGGCTCTTGATAAACAAATATATTAAGGTGACAACTGTTCTACATGAACAACATGATTGACAATGATCTCTGTCCTTTTGGATGCGTGAGCAGTGAAATGGGCATTTCAGTTTGCAGTCACGCTAGGAAGATACTCCATCTCCTGGGATTCACTGGTCAGGTTCTGTTGAATTGGCCAATATGTTTGGTGTTTGCAAAGAGCAGATTGCACAGCATAAACATCAAGGTTGGGAGCTAAATATAATGCCTGCGCTCTGGACTATTTGGCTTTCTTATAACTTTAAAGTTTCTGATGATGTTTTCAATCCCACTATGACGACCAGAAAGCAATGCGTTAAAGTCAACTATGGAGGGAAAAGAGAAGAAGCAACAGTTAAAAAATGGGTCGACTGAATTCTGTTGAGTTCCTGTGCTAGGTCCTTTAGTTGCAGTCCTGTTGCTATCTTTCTTTTGGTCTTTTCTCTTTTTTTCTCCTTTGTATCATCCGTAAACCATGGCTGTAAAAACATCTGAGTTCACTCGGCTTTTAATTAAATAATCTCAGTTGCAGTGAAGCTCTACAATTCTGGGACTCCATGTTCCCGCTCCTGCTCGAAATAAGTAGTACTGCAGTATATTATATGAACCCTGTGATGCTGAAATACTACTGATTGCGGTTTTGAGTTTCAAGAAAGGACTCTGTAAGGCTATAGTTAGCTGCAACTGAATTAAATTGTTGTCAATTGTAATTTTTTCTTAACTTGACACATGTTGTCAGTTTGAAGCAAGTCTGGTTTGGTAACTTCTCACCAAGCTTTTTGAAGCTTGTGGGTTTAATTGGCACTGAAAGGATACAGATTGTCCCTTCATCATGTTATCACAGCTATCAATCCGAATTTTAAATGAACCCATGTATCTTATAGTCAAACTTTCAGAGAGACTTGAACATGTATGAAACTGGGCACAAAGATAGTAATTAAACAGCCACAGTAATTGTCACTAGTATAATTATAAGATGGAACAATACAAAAATTGCAAGAACATCAGAACTAAGGTCTGAATATATATCTAACTATTACAGCAGAGGTCATTGGCTGAACAAACATCTCAAAATGAAAGAATAAGATCAAATAAACTCCTAAACTTTCTTCTCAGCCAGCCAGCTCGGTCCATGTTGTGCTTCAGCCTTCAGGGAGCAGCAATCGAGTAGCAAAAGTCCATTCCGCCGCAAAAGGGAACCGGTGCCGCCGTCATCGAGCAGAGCCAGGGAGCCGGTAACTCGTCGATGCAATTGCGTTGCTCCCACGGAACCATCTGTTCGTCGCCATGAGCCGTCAAATTTGGTGCGGGAGAGGATCGAAACTGGAGCTGCTGCCTCATGGGATCGGAGCTTTCACTGACAAAGACTTCCTTGAGCAGTGAACTTGGCGAAGGGAGCTCGCCGATGCTGTTGAACTCGCTCCAGAATTGGTCATCGAAAACAGATGGTAGCTCGCCAAGCGGATATGGTTCGGGAGGGGAACGGAATCGGAGCTGCTGCCTCACGGGATCAGAGTTCTTGCCAAGAAACGGTTCATCGGCCAGCGAATTTGGTGCGGGAAACAGGAGCTGCCGTCTCGCAGCACAAGAATCGTCCGTGGTCTTCAGGTTCTTGCGCGCAGACGCGGGCAGGGATGCCGGCGAGGAATCAAGGTCTGCCGCCTTCCTCTTGCACGCGGACGCCGATGACGAAGCCTTGGAGGCCGAGTTGAGGAACCGAGGGCTGCGGTAAATCTTGCAAAGAACGATTCTTGGTTCGCCGCCGCCGACTTCGTCGACTTCTTGATCCAGGCTGAACTCCACCATGAGCCACTCCGGCTTCTTGCCTACCACCTTGGGCTTTGGCTTGTAGGTGAACCTCTCCAGGCGGCCGACGGCGCGGCCCTCCACCGGGTCGAGGACCATCTCGCCCCTCTCGGATTTCCAGGTGCCCTTGCCGCCGCCGACAATCCGGGGCTTGCGGCCGTCGCGAGCGATCGTTGGCTTCACCGGGCAGAAGAAGTACCAGTTCTCGCTCTCCCCGAAGGTCCTCGCTGGTCCGGGCTGGTGGCGCGAGGTGAGCGTCTTTGGATCGTCGGCGTACACGTCCGCGTCGACGAAGAAATGCTGGGTGGCGGCAGGGAGCGGTGCCCCGGCGAGCTTCGGGAGGAGGTACTGCGTCAAGAGCTCGTGGTTCTGTGGGTAGAAGGAGCTCCCGGGCGTGGGCTGCTGGGGAAGGGGCGGCGACGCCATGGGGATCGGCTGGGAGATGAGCGCAATCGAGCTAGGGCTTGGTTGGAGCTGGATTGGATTTGGCGCGTGAAGAGGAAGCAGAGTATTTCAGAGCGCGCGTGAAGGGCATGGAGCTCTCGGGACGGCTTTATCTTGGGCTGGGCCTAAATTTGGGGGTCGACGCGCTTTCGACCTGCTCTCGGTTTAGAATTCCCTCTTTCTTCTTTTTCCATTTTATTAGTGGGGTAATTTTATGTCCGTGGATGCTACTAAATGTGATTCCATTCCAATACCAAGCGTAGAGCATGCAACTCTCAAAAAAAAAACGTAGAGCATGCACATGTTGTAAACCATTACTTAACTCAACTTGCCCAACACATTTGTCAAGTCTTCAATTTATACTCTAGAAGGTTCCACAATTATACCTCCTTAATAATACACTAGAATCACTAATAATATATTTGTTCGACCAAACATTTGGAAGATTTCTATCATAATACTTAAAGATATTAAAATATATAAAGAAACATACATACACATATAAAAATACATATGTATGAACTATATAGGATGGCCCCAAAAGGTATGCTTAGCTACCACTCATGGTAGAAAATCCGGGCCGATATAATATCTGCAACTATGAAAAATCAAATGAAGTAGAACTTTTATTACAACATGCAATTTGAACTCACCACAAGCAATTTGTATGCAATTTAGCTTACAATTGGATAGCAAAAATCTTCGCTGTAACTAATTTTAGGAAACACCGTTATGTGGTTAACCATGCCATATAAGTAATAGAAAATTATATCCTCATCAATAATATAATAGGATAAAGTTCTAAAAAGTATAAAATTTAGTATAAATATAATAATCTTAGAGATTCGACCCAATTTCAGAGCGCGCGTGAAGAGGGGCATGGAGCTCTCGGCTGGCTTTATCTTGGGTTGGGCCCAATTTGTAGTCGACGCGTTTTCGGCCGCTCTCCGTTTGGAATTCCTTCTTTCTGTATCAGGTTGACCCGTAGCCCAAGCAAACTTGGCTGAGTACCCTACGCCCTGAAAGTAAGACGGTCCAAATAAATTACAGTAGTAACCATTTTATTATTATCATCTACGTCTAAAAATATTGAATGTGTGAAAAAGGCATCATTTTGCATGGGTTCACACCGTAGACTAGCATATACTAGGGATAGTTAGCGCGGCAATGCCGCGTGTCCGTCTGATGATTTTCGAATATGTTTTTTAGAAAGTATGCATATGAATATTATTTGAATTCGGAGAAGTTTACGATTAGGAGATTTTTCGAGGCTGTTAAAATTTGTCGCATTGAAATGTATTCAAATTTGTATTCTTTGAAAGTTTGTAAAAATGATTAGATTTCGGAGGTATTTGAAATTATTAAATATGTGGATTTGAAATTTGAGTTGGAATGGTCAAATAAGGGTGGTTTTCCCATAAAATTGTCCGAATGTAGGTCAATTTGAATTTTTAAAACTTATTTGGTTTGTGTGAAAAATAGTTGACAATTTTTTTCCCTAGCATTTTGATATATTTTTTATATTTTGTCGATGGGTATGTATAGAATTTTTTCCGGTTTTTGTTTTGCTGTGCAATTTAAATTTGGTAACATGTTCATTTAAAAATTGTGCAGGTTTAAAATTAGTGAAATCAAAAGAAGTTTGCGTTTAAAAATTGTTTACATTTTGAATATTGTTCAAGTTGGGGTGTTTTGCAGATTCAAATCATTTTATGTTTGTAAAATGATTAGATTTCGCAGATATTTAAGATTTTGGAATATCGAAATCTGAAATTTGATCGTATCGAATTAAAAAACAACATTTTTTCTCTGAGGGTATATATAGAAATAATTTCATGTTGTAGAAATTGTTCTAAGGAGGAAGTTTTTTTTCAAATATTTACCAATCTGAAGTGTTTGAACATATTTGTTTTTTTACGTAAATAATTAGTATTTGTTTTGTTGGAGCATTTTGTTGTTTTTTTGTTTTTTTTCGGATGGGAATTTTTAGAGGTCCATCTATTTAATGCGTAAAATTAGAGGAAGGCAATTTGGATTTTGTGTAGATATTATTCATGTCCGTTGTAATTTGAAAAAAAAAATCCTAAACTTGTCTAAATATAGGCTAAATTGAATTATTCAAACTTATTTGTTTATTTGGCAGAAATAGGTACCCTTTTTTTTACTTACCACAGCTTGACAAATTTCATAAATCTCTTTTTTTTTTGTTGCAAGAAAATTATTGAAATGTGAATATTATTTGAATTGAGGAAAGTTTGCCAAATATAGGCTAATTTGAATTATTCAAACTATTTTTTTTTTGTCAAAAATAGTTCCCATTTTTTTTTCCTACCATTTTGGTATATTTTTTATATTTTGTAGCTGTGTGTCTCTAGAAAAAAATTTCCATTTTTTTTTATGGGGGGGAAAGGGCGGGCCCACCCTGACGTCAGGCTGACGTCAGTGGTGGCCACGGCGGCAACGACGACCACAGCGGACGGCGGCGCGGCGCCACCGCGTCCTGGGGCACGCGCGTGTGCGCGGAGGGGGCGCGTGGACGCGGGGCGACCGCAGGCGGCGGCGCCGCTGTGTTTTTGTCGCCGGAATCGTGGCCGGCGGGCTGCAGACACGGCGGAGGACGACGGGGACTACGGCGGCGATTGCGGCGCGTGCGCGAAGCTCCGGCGAGTGATTTCCGGCGAGGAGAGAGAGGAAGCGGCGGCGGAGCACGGCGCGTGGCTGGATTCAAGGGGGGAGGGCCGGAATGGCCGCATCGAGCGCGGCGGCCGACGGCGGCGTTCGCCCGTCGCGCGGGAGAGAAGAGGGGAGGGGATGGATTGGCGGTGTTTTTGCACGGAGGCCCTTGGGGTTTCTAGAAATTGCGGATTCGTCCTTTGCGGGGTGTTTTCCGCAAATGCGCTGCGCCAAAAATCGTGCGGCGCTTCTGATTGGTAGAAATCCCCTAGCTACAGTACTGTAGCTCGCACTACTTTTAAAGCAATCTGGACCGTTGGTTCGCTTGATCGGATGGCGTGTGTTTAAGAGGCGACGTGGAAGCTGGAATCGGGAGTGGATTGCACCAACTTTTATATATAGTAGGATGACGTACGAACAAACCAATCTTATCAACGATAATGAGTTCCGTTAAATTATACTATAGTACTCTGTTTATGCTAACTAGATTCCCATGTTTGATTTTGGGCACATAATTTTATTTTTAAACATGTGAAAAAATCTTTTATTCATCGGATGAAACTAAGTGTCAATACAACCATAGTAATATAATTAAATCTTATGTATGCACAATTTTAGCATGGGCAACTTTTTGTTCGTGGATGCTACAAAAAGCGATTCCATTCCAATACCAAACGTTGTAAACCTATTACTTGACTCAACTTGCCAGACACATTTGTCAAGTCTTCAGTTTATACTCTAGGAGGGTCCATAAACCATAATTATACCTCCCTAATATTACAAAAGAATCACTACTAAGATATTCGTTCGGCTAAACATTTGGGAGATTTCTTTCATAATATTTAAAAATATTAAAATATATAAAGAAACACATTTATACATAGAAAATACATATGTATGCACTATATAGTTTATGCAGCCATGAAAAATCAAATGAAGGAGGACTTTTATTAAAATATGCAATTTAAACTCACCACAAGCAAACATTTTCTGCAATTTACATTATAACCGGATAACAAGTCTTCACTGTAACTAATTTTTGTATACATCGTTATGTGGTTAACCATGCCATGTAAATAACATAAATTATATACTCATTAATATTACAATAGGATAAAGTTTAAAAGAAGTATAATAGTTTTGTAACCACGAGCGCGGGTTTAAAAAGGCTCCTCCACGGGCTGACGGCCGGCAGAAGGTGAGGAAGAGATGGCAGCCTCCAACGCCAGGAACAGCGAAGTTGAACTGTGATGGCGCCTTCGTTCCAGGTGGGATGGCGGGTGCAGGGATGATCCTTCGCGATCACAAGGGCGACGTCATCTTCGCGGCCTGCCGCAAGCTGGATCACTGTCATGATGCGACGGAGGCGGAGCTGAGAGCCATTGAAGGGGGGCTACAGCTTTCCATGCTGTGGACCGATCTGCCGATCACCGTGGAAACGGATTGTGCTGATGCAGTTGCACTGATCAAGAAGGACACGCCCAATACTTCCATTCATGCCTTCAGGATCAGTTATATCAGAGATATTTTACGGGAAAGAGAAACTGAACTAGCAGGGATTGCTCGTGATGCAAATGGAGCCAGCCACGAGCTTGCTAGAATGGGCAGAGTACATGCAAGAACAGCGTTTTGGCCAAGGAGCTTCCCCCAGGAAACTACGGCGGCCATAGTTTCTGATTGTAGCCCTGTCTCGCTTTAATTGTAATTCTTTTTCCCCCGCAAAAAAAAAGTATAATAGTTTTGTATAAATATAATAATCTTAGAGATTGTAAAATAATGGTGATCAAATAATGCGTTCTTTGTCCTTATCGACTATTGAGACAGTGGCTGAAGAAGTGCCAGTTTGGGCTCTCGCCGAAGGTCCTCGCCAGTCCGGGATGGTGGCGTGAGGTGAGCATCTAGGGATCGTCGGCGTACACGTTTGTGTCGCTGAAGAAATGTTGTGTGGCTGTCGAGAGCGACGACCCGGCGAACGTTGAGAGGAGGTACTGCGTCACGAGGTCGTAGTTTTATGCGTAAAAGGAGCTTCCGAACGCGGGCTGCTGGGGAGAAGTTGGCGATGGCATGGAGTTGGGTTGGAAGCGTGCGAGCGAGCAGCTAGGGTTTGAGGCTTAGATTTGGGGCGCGGCAAAGTGTGAGTGAAGAGCAGATAAGACGTCCGTTTATTTTCAAGGTGGGGGGCTTGCCTCGACATCAAATAAGAAAAGAAGCGACGAAGGGGTGTTATTTTTGGCAAGGGAGGGGATTCTTGGATCTGCTTTTTCCCCCTCTCTTTTGTGTTTTCGAGGAATTTTACTTGCCAGTATTTGCCATATTCAATTAATTTCAACTTGCGCCTATGCATTCGGGAGATGTTTTATAGCGTGAAACTGTCAACTCTGTGATGTACTTGTTGAGATTGCTCATCTTCTGTGGGATATCATTACAGCATTTGTTCTTTGATCGTCATACTGTTAAACTTATTTACTCATACTTGAAACTAGATAGCATCATAAGGAACTAGAAACACACCCTAGAAAAAAATCGAAAAATTCACCATCTATTAATCATCCATAGCAGTACAAATAACCAAAAAAGTAATAAAAATTACAAATATGTTAATCGACCACCTAGCGGCTAGCGACGACTACGAACATTAGAGCGAGCCGAAGACGCGCCGCTGTTCTTCGCCCCTCACTCACCGGAGTCGGGCAAAACTTGTCGTAGAAGAGCTTGTCGTATTAGACAGTCGTCGTGCTAAGAGCCCAAATGGCCAATGCATAAGAGCAACAACCATTGACAAAGATGAGAACTGTAGATTGAAAGAATCTGACATGCAACCACACCAACGAATACAAAAAACAACAAGATCCCAGGAGATCAGTCGGACACACAACTTCACACGTCTCCGGCTAGCGCTAGCCGCACCCCCGGAGGAGCATGGACAGAGCGGGAATAACTTATTCTGACACCAAGATGCAGCCGCCGCCTCACCATTGGACAAAGACATGAAAACTAGTTAAAACAGTAAACGAAAACCCTCCCACGGACGAAGACATGGAAGACATGGGAACTGCCGCCTCTCCAAGGGCTGGAGAGCCATCAGAGATGCGGAAGACCGGCGGCGTCGCCCGCGGCCGGGACGGGAAATCTGAACGGCTCCTGATCGCCTGTAGGCTCTGTCCTGCGTTCGTACCGGTTCGTAATAACTAATTAAGTTTCCTTGTTCACGCTCTAGAAATATGACACCATATTATTACCGCGATGATCTCTTGCACAGCAAAGCACACTGATCCTCCTGGTACCATACCAGTCTTCAAGGAAAATGTGTATTCTGAATTATGATGGAACGGTTCTTGAGTATACAACTTGTAAAGACAGGGTTAAATTCTTATAATCACATTATTACACATGCTGAAGAGAAAAGCCTTCTTTGAGATCACAGAGGTTGCACGTTGCAAGCCGCTATGCAGTCGATTATCCAAGCGCTGCTCGCAGCTTTGCCACCGGAGGCGCAGGCCAGAACCTTGGCATCATCTGCCTGTCTGTGGCAATCACCATCATCAAGCTTCACCTTCTCCTGATTCTCGAGGCTGTAGACGACAACGACGGGAGAGCTGTCGTCGAGCAACTTCTGCTGGTCCCTTGAGACGGGCTTCCGGTGCAGAACGGTGCCGCCAGCCGCAACGACAAGGTCTTGCAGGAAGCCTCTGTAGGACTTGGTGTAGTCTCCGTGGAGGTAGAACCGCATGCCGTCAAACAGCTTAGGTTGCTGCAGAATAAATGAACAGTTAACTGATTGATGTGGCAGAGCACTCCCAATAGCTCAAGCTGAGAAACAATTTTTTTCTGGTCTTTGATGCTTTGATTGTGACGAATTGGCAGTTTCCAGTATATAACAAATGTTTCTACTGCATGCATATGAGTAGAGTATATACAAAGTGTGGAAGAATGCTACCTTGTTGATTACTCTCTGTCTTCCTAACCTGGGGCCTTCAGTAACCCCATGAACATCGGTAGCAACTTCAAATTTCTGCTCATCAACAGGTTCCATGCGATCCATGCAGGCCTTAACCCCTACAGTATGAAGTCAGCAGTTAGCAACGGAGGGCATCAATATCAGTGATGCATGGATATGACAGTGATGAGTCTGGTATCCACTTACAGTCGATGGAGACAACCCATTTGCCGTTCAAGATTGCCATCAGAAACTTCAGTGTGCGCTTGCAAGCACCAGAGAGGTCAGTTGATGCAATGACATGGGTAACACTGGGACTCCAGCTTGTGGAAATAGGCACACCGGCTAATTTCGCAAATTCTGATACAACTCCCTGAGTAATTTGACCATTTTTTTCAGTTAAAACTCACCCGGAGAAAATATCACGGATCTGATCAGGGAAATAAGATGAACATCATAAACTACCTTCTCAGCAGCAGAGAGAGCTGAACAGCAGAGAACCCATTTCTGTGGTGATCCAGATGGCCATTTCCAGTTACTACTACAATCTTCACTGGATTTTACTTGAGATGGGCTGAAAAAACAATTATCCTTCAGTAAGTATAATCATATATTTGACAGTCTTAAAAACCATTACTTGACTATCTTTCATAAAGAATGTTCTAGAAATACCATTTCGGTGCTATTATCCTTTTGGATTGCTTTTGTGGCTCAGAAATTTCATTAGGCAACTTGGAAGACAGATGCAAAGGGCATAGCATCACAAAGTTTTCCTGACAGTAAAAATAAACATTGGTAAGGTGGCAATTTCAAACTTTAAAAATGTTCTGATAAAGTTGAAATTACTAGTTCCAGAACACCATATACTTACATTATCCCATCTACATTCTGGGATCAATTTAGCACAGGTGAAGTGAAAGCTTTTCCGGCAACTCTTGTCAAAGCATCCAAGCGCCGCACCTTTAACTCCACAGCAAGCACATTTGATCCTTTTGCTTCTAGTCAACTCAACCATTAGATTAAACACAGAGTCATCTTCAAAGTAAACATCTGGAGCCCTATGGTGAAATAAGAAGATATAATTAAAATTAGCTAAATATACCGAGAACAGAAATGTTTACTACAATATGATCATGTGCTAGAAAGGATGACACACCACTCCGTGCAGTTCTTGTGAGCATGTATGACATTAGCACCACCACTGAGCTCTGAAGGGACTTGTTTGCCGTTATGGTAGTGAACCATCTCGCCAGACACCTTAAGAAAAGTAGAGATGTTTGCTGTTCAGTAGACCAAGGATTCAGAACATCAAGAAAAGGCATTTGAAAATTATCTGAACATACCTCTGTGATATCAACAGACTGGCAGAAAGAACAGGAAACCTTAGAGACAGTATCGTCACATTTCTTCAGGAAACTATTATGCACAGTGCAGGCTTGGAGCTTTCCAAAGTTTCTCATTCCTGAACAATCTGTTTGTTTGATGCCATTTGCGTAATTGTTCTTAGCAGATACATCCACTACTGAAGGAGGTGTGTATATTGCCTCATTACTTTGGCATCTACCAAGTAAAATGCTTGGTGTACTACCACCAATGTTTGATTTCATGCTAGCAAGTCCAATCTGGCTGTTCATTTCTCCACTGAACTTGCTCCTTTTACTTTTACCACCTGAAAGCTTGTGTTGGGTGCAACTTCTCATGAAACTATGGAGTACTGGTATTTCTGTTTCATTTCTAGACCCATCAATAACTCTTATGTTTTCAGCATTGACACCATCAGGCATTTTTCTAACTTGCTTAATACTTGGCTCACAGTTAGTCTCTGTGGTCTCAACTGTACTATTTCCTGTCATTCCCATCTTCATTGCACTTTTCTTCTGCTTACTGTTTTTTCCCTTTCTCTGGGATCTTTTTGAAAGTTGGTCATCATGTGCTGTCTCCGGACCATCTTGAGGGAGAAATATTTCTGAAGAATTATCGTTAAAGCAAGGAAATAGATTGATGCTGCTAAAAGCCTTGTTTCTTCTACTTGAAGTATTCTTCTCTGTAGCACTGCTGTTTTTCTCACGTGCCTTTGCAGCAGGACGTTTAGTACTATTTGAATCTTGCTGATTGGCATCAGCTTCTGTTATGCTGACCTTCAAATGATCAGACAACTTTGCCTTCTTGCTGTTCCTATCTTGTGCCTTCTTTCTCTTCTGCTTCTTTTCCTTAGCATTGACAAGCTGAGTTGCATTACTTGCATGACCTAACTTACCAAACGAACCACCAAGCTGTATATCTTCTTCGTCATATGTGTCTGCTACGTGATCTAGTATATCCTTATTTACCCTACAAAGTCAAAATTGTTTAATAAATATACATGCTAATATAAATGATGCAAATCATAAGATTATCAAGAAAGAAAGAATTGATTAAGGGTAATAGTGTCTGGCCTCATGTAGCGAAAATACCTGCTTTTTTGATGGAGTAGAACACAGCTCCGGAGAGCAAGGTCTCTGGGTCCATTCAAAGATTTCACTATCAAAAACTTGTGGAGCCTTAACTTTGCTCTGCAAGTCAAGTAGCTAACGGTAAGCACGATTTCTTTAAGGGTGCTACGCACAAAATTTTAAACAGAAAACGGTATGTTCAGAAAACCTACATTTGGAGTCGCGTTAGGAGGGGTTTCATCTTCGGAACCTTTAATATCACTAAAACAAGGTGCATTGTGGCGCAAAGGTGTGGCCAAAGATAGTGGTTCACTTAACGTTTCAGCAGTGCAGCCTTCTTCATCCTCTCTTTCCGTCAACCAAAAAAAGGGTGACAATGAAAAGCCTTCAGATTTATCAGCAGCTACTGCCTTATCTTTGCCTTGACCATCATCATTGAATTTATTCTTTGGCTCTGCAGGCTTCATGATCTTCCTTGGCCTCACGGGTGTCTCAGATTCAGGGAATGGCGTCACATGTATTCTCTTGTTTATAGAGAAAGAAGGGTTTTTAGTAGGACAAGACGCAGAAGCCACAGTAGGTTTCGTTGTGTTCGCCTCCTTCTTGGATGCTATCTTCTTCTTTTGCGCCGTTGATTTTTTTGACCTTTTCGACTTTTTCCCACTGTTAGCATGTTTTGATCCCTCTTCAAATCAAGTAAGGATAAGACTGTAAGCTCAAGATTGTAGAATAATTGCCCACATATTGTTTAAGTTATTTCAGTTTTATAGAGCCGAACGGCCAACCATCCACTAGACAGCATGCTGAAATGAATACAACAAGTGTGGTATGGACCCAACAGATGCAAATGAACCACATAATCAAAACAATGTTTAAAATAATGTCGCCATTGACCACCTTCACATATGCTAGCGAACAAAAGAAGAGTTGGTGCTATGCCACAAAATTACCTGCAACTTCTGGCGCAGAAGTCACCTGTGTTGAGACAACATTTGTTCCTGTTGCAGCCTCCATGCCTTTCAAAATGCCGACCAAATTGTCCATGTGCGGTGCTGGCCGTATTTCTACAAGAAAAAAACAAAGCATTGTTATGATGCGAATTGTTTACCAGATAAAGATAAGGCTATTACACCAGAACTTCCAAACTAACAGTAAACACCAGTTCATCCAAATCAGATCAGTGGAGGAAAATTAGTACTGTACTTCTGGTTTTCAAAAAATATTTTTCTTTTGGTAAGTATGTATTTCATCCGGGTTAACTTTGCGCGAATCTCAGAAGGTTAAGCATTTTCGCACACGCGGCAATACAATCCCGTCATTCGCGGTCTACAATTTCTACGCACTACATAAGTAATATAACAACTGAAGGTCTGAAGCAGAGCCAGGCGACAACAACATCCACTAACCTCTTCGGCGGAACGGGACCTTGCACACAGGGCAGCTGGAGGAGGACTTCATCGACTCCGTGAGGCAATCGCTGCAACAAGGTGGGGAGACGACATATGAACCCAGATCGGACAAGATAATCCATGGCGTTATAGTTTTACAGCGAGACTGGGACGGAGGGGAACAGGGAGAAGGACTCACTTGCAGAAGATGTGGTTGCAGGAGACGGATACCGCCGATTTGAGCAGGCTCAGGCTGCCAAAATAAAAACAAGAAATTATCAGTCAAGGTGGACAAGAAAATGGATGAATCGAAGAACTGATGGGGACAGATCCAAGCATCGGACACGACGGCGCGGGTGAAACGAGGAAAGAAAAAGGGGCAGGCGGCGTACCAGATGGGGCACTTGAGCTCCCGTCCCATCCTCTCGAGGCTGCCCATGTCCGCCATTCCGGTCGCTCGATCTCCTCGGGTCTGGACTCTGGCGTTTCTGCGGGGGTGGGGGGTTTCGGATTTGTGACGACGAATTTGGTGACGGGGAGAGGGAGGGGATTTAGGGGGCGATTTATGTTTGGCGGGAGTTTTCCCTCCAGGGTTTCATTTCAATTTGGTTTCGTGCGTTGTCCTTCCTTCTGCTGGAAGGAGGCCAGCCGCCGGCTTCGCGCCGCGGGCCGACTAGCCTACCTCTCACGTGCGCCTCACGTGGCCCTCCCTGACTGGATTTTTTTGTTTTTGAAAGAGGTAAAAGCTTTCTTTGGAAATAATAAAACTTTGTCTAAATTAAGCTGCCACCGAGCCAAGGATGCTATGTGCACAATAGACAAGAGAGGGTTAAAGGGGGCTTACATTTAGGTCTTAATTTTTTAAGAATAACACATATATACCATCTCATAAAGGGTCGTTGTTGCCATCTGTCGACAATTATTATTCGATAATATCCTTTTCTTTTAAGATATTTACTAAAGTGGGTACTAACCGGGTTACGTCCAAAGCGAGTAAAGTGGTGTTCCCAACTCAAACAATGTTTATACCCGGCCGAAATATTCATGAAGTAGTTGTCCTTCAAGAAACAATCCATGAAATGCATAGTAAAAAGTTAGACGGAGTGTTATTTAGAATTGACTTCGAGAAGACCTATGATAAGGTTAAATGGTCATTTATGTAACACGTTTTACGCATGAAATGGTTTGCACCACAGTGGTGTGAGTGTATTGCTAGATTTGTGTAAGGAGGAAGTGTTGGAGTCCGGGTGAATGATGATATCGGTCATTATTTTCAGACTCTCAAAGGTTTGAGACAAGGGGATCCGCTGTCACCTGTATTGTTCAATTTGGTTGCCAATATGCTGGACATTCTTATTGCAAGGGCAAAGGAGGATGATCAAGTGGTGAAAGATCAACATGGCACCAAGAGTCCAAGAGGGGGGTGAATAGGCGACTGCAAGTTTTATTCTAACTCGTTGATATTACGGATAACTGTGGATAAATAAGGTAAGAATGCAACTAGATGAACAATAATATATGATGTGATACACAATACAAGTAGGTAAAGTAAGAATCGAAATAAACGCAAGCGGATGGAGACGAAGACTCGGTGATGTATCCCGAAGTTCGAGCCTTGGGGAGGACTCTTCTCTCCATTGGAGAGGTTGTGGCAAACTAAGTCCAATCAACCCCACTTGGGTCTAGAATTCTTCTTCGTTGAGATCTCTTCGCCAAAGTGAGAGCCCTTCCACTAAGCGGGATATTGAGCTGGTCCTCACACCTTTACAAAATCGTTGATGACTTCCAGAACCCGGAACCTCACAAGACAACACCAACTGTTTAGGGTTCCCCACAAACCTAAGAGTAACAAGAGCAAACTTACTCAAGACGGGGAACAACTTTTTAAAGTGTAGATCTTGTATTCCTCTCTCTCTCTTCCCTTAAGGATTGTCAGGATTGAGTGGAGGATTTGGAGCGATTGAAGTTTTGGGACAATGGAGGGCAATGGAGATGGTCAATGCGCCCTTCTCCACGAGGAAGAAAGGTATATATATGGGTGCCCTCGAAAATGGCCACTGAGAACAAATCCCCGCATAATCAGCCAATCCGGACCTTCACCTTTGGAACTTCCGAGCTTTCGTTCGGGTTTAGGTTCAAAATTGTTGATGGTCTAGATGGGTCCAAAACAACATCAATACCGAAATCAGCAAAGGACCCCGGTTCGGACCAAGGTCCAGACCTTCCAAACTGGGAACTCCAGTGATAGAAAAGGAATAGCAAGATGTGGAGCAAAGTGTAGGGAAGTTGTGGGGAAATGATTATAAGGTTTTTACCTGACTTTTGTAAGCTTGCTCCCCTCTTAATAGTATGGTTTTTCCTACGACTCAAAAACGACGAATGAACAGGCAAAATAAGACTTCTTCTTCTCGGTATCCCCTCGATTAATCCTTTTTCTAGGGTAACCATTCACCTTGCCTTTCCTTCGACCGAAAGTAATCCCTCTGTATGAAACTTGTAAACACATTAGTTCGCTAATTAGTTGGTAATTAACATCAAAATCCACTTAGGGTAAGATTTGTCCCTTCAAGTGGGGGGTTTAATTCCGCATCTAGTGGATGACGGAGTATCTATTCTCCAGTATGCGGATGCCATCATTCTATTTTTAGAACATGATCTCGATAAGGCGGTAACATGAAACTTATACTCTCTTTCTTTGAGGAATTGTCCGGCCTAAAGATAAATTTTCATAAGAGTGAAATATATTGATGTGGTAAGGAAAAAGACGTATAGGATGAGTATTGCTTGTGAGATCGTGTCTTTGCCGTTTAAATATATCGTATTCCTATCCATTATCGAAAGCTTCTTAACAAATAATGGAAACCATGGAGGACCTTTTTCAAAGCAAACTAGGGTTTGGGTGGGTAAGACGCCCTCATACGGATATCGCCTTGATCTCATTAATTCCATTCATACAAGGGTACCAATGTTCTTGTTATCTTTATTTCAGATATCTAAAGGGGTATTGAAAAGATTGGATCATTACCGGTCACGGTTCTTTTGGCAAAGTGATCAAACAAAGAAGAAAAATACCATCTAACAAAGTGAAATATTGTTTATCGTCCCAAAGATCAAGGGGGGGTAGGGACTGAGGTATTAGATATAAAGAATAGATGCTTAATTTGTAAATGAGTTTTTAAAATTCAAAATGATGAGGGGGTCTGGTAGGAGTTATTGAGCAACAAATACTTAAATGGAAAAACGTTATCCCAGGTGGAAGCAAAGCCTACAGACCCCCCTTTGGAAGGGGCTTATAAACATAAAGATGGCTTTTTTCCACGTGGGACATTCGTTGTTGGCAATGGTCTCCAAGTTAGGTTTTGGGAGGATGTTTGGGTAGGTCATAATTCGTTAGGGAATGAGTACCCTTCTTTATATAATATAGTTCGTCATAAGAACGTATTGGTGGCGGATATCATGTCGGTGATACCACTCACGACATCATTCAGTTTAGGTGAGCACTCATTGGAGATAAATGGGATGTGTGGCTGCACCTAGTTGAGAGACTAATGTGAGTTTGTCTGACTGATATGCCAGATACATTGTCGTGAAAGTTACTACCACGGTTTTGTTTAGGTAAAGTCTCTTTATGTTGATTTGTTAAATGGACACACAAGATAGCTACGTGAACATGAAGTTAAAAATTCCGTTAAAGATTAAGATCTTTTTATGGTTCCTTCACCGTAAGGTATTACTCACAAAAGACAATTTTGTTAAGATAGATGGACTGACAGATGAGTCTGCCGAACACTTATTCATGTCGTACTCATTTGCTCGCAATATTTGGGGACTTATTCATTTTACTTTTAGTATAACGCCTCCTACCAGTATTGCGAATATGTTTGGTAGTTGGCTCAATGGAGTTGACAAAAAGACAAAGGCATGGATACATGTAGGCGTATCAGATTTACTTTGGGAAATTTGAAATTGCCGAGATAATATTGTTTTTAGCATAACAACCGTTGCTCATTACTTGCAGGTTATCAACAGAGTTGTGTACTGGATACGCATGTGGTTATTACTCCACCCACGGATTAGTGGAGCCTATGGATACATAATTTACTCGAAAGATGGTGGTTGTTCCATCTATCTTCGACCGGGGTGGATGGTTGCACCATAGAAGACTAAATGTTTCGAATTCCAATCTTTTTAGATATAAGGCCATAGGCCCAACTTTAAATTAATAAAGCCCCAAACGGCTCAAAGGGTAAAAGGGTACCGATCAAAACAGCTTACAACGCAACGCACTAAGCAACTCACAAGAAAAGAGAAAATGAAGCTCCGGTTGGCACCGACGATGCCCAATTCCATCAGGTTTTCAGGGGATGGAACAAGCAAGGCTGAAGAGGATGACCTTGAGGACAAGACGATAACATGAGCTATCCGAGGCCAAGGCAGTACACCCCCAAGCCTTCTCTATCGCCGAAAAGAGCGCACTGCTTGTTGGCTGATTTTTGTTTCCACGTTGTGTGATCCGTGAGTTGTAAACTGGACGATAACTTTGAAACTTTGCAATGAATAAGGTAGTGTGCATCACTTCGTTGCAGAGGCCGGGGTTGTCCCCCATTTCGAAAAAAAAGAATGTGCAATTGAGGAAGTGAATAAAAGGCAAAAAGGGCATGTGCATATGAAATAAGGACTTTATACCCTCTGAAGCCAAGGGTTATAAACGCAATATGGACGCACAAATCTCGACCAAGTTGGACGTCCAATGGTTGTGGGAAGTAGTTTTGGATGAACCCGTGCGCCATGAGCAGCAGGACTGTAGGGTGAAAGTGGCGATTACGACAGTTATTTCGCCTACTTCCACGCAACTCGGTTGCAAGACTCCTTTGGCCCGGCTGCGTTCCGGCGGCATACTGTGTAGTCTACTATTACCAGTGCATCTAGACGATCGCCACGAAGGAACCAAAAAAAAAAAACACGAGGGAAACATATAGTCGCCTGAATTCGCATCTTAATTCTTCCGGTGAAAACATGTATGCACACGCCTACATATGTGCCCACACTGCCCAAGCCTTCACTCACAGGCCGCACGTACTAAGCACTCCAGTCGATCAATCGCCTCCTATACCCTCCTGAGTCCTGCCCCCATGGCCAACTTGAACCACGCCAGCGCCACATCCCTGCCGCTGGACGCCCACGAGTTTCGGCGGCAGGGCCGTCAGGTCGTGGACTTCATCGCGAACTACTACGATGGCATTGACGAGTACCCCGTCCGCCCCGCCGTCTCTCCCGGGTTCCTATCCCGGCAGCTTCCCGACTCCGCGCCGTCTTGGCCGGAGCCAGACGCGCTCGCCGCCGCCCTGCGTGACGTCCGCGACCTCATCCTCCCCGGCGTCACCCACTGGCAGAGCCCCCGCCACTTCGCGCACTTCGCGGCGACGGCCAGCAACGCCGGCGCCCTCGGCGAGGCTCTCGCCGCGGGCCTCAACATCAACCCTTTCACGTGGGCCGCCTCGCCCGCCGCCACCGAGCTCGAGGTCGTCGTCACTAACTGGCTCGGCAAGGCGCTCCACCTCCCGGAGCAGCTGCTCTTCTGCGGCGGTGGCGGCGGAACGCTGCTGGGGACGTCGTGCGAGGCCATGCTATGTACAATCGTCGCCGCGAGGGACGAAAAGCTCGCCGAAGTGGGTGAGGAGAGGCTAGGCGACCTCGTCGTCTACTGCTCCGACCAGACACACTTCTCATTCAAGAAGGCCGCGCACGTCGCGGGCATTCGTCGGGCAAACTACCGGGAGATACCGACGTGCCGCGAGGGCGGCTTCACGCTCTCGCCTGCCGCGCTGGACGCTGCCATGCGTGCCGACGAGGCGGCGGGGAGGGTCCCGCTGTACCTTTGTGCCACGGTGGGGACCACGCCGACGGCGGCGGTGGACCCTCTCCGCGAACTGTGCGCTGTCGTGGCGGGGCACGGTGTGTGGGTGCACGTGGACGCGGCCTACGCCGGCGCGGCCTGCGTGTGCCCGGAGTTCGCCCACCTCGCGGCGGGCGCCGAGGCCGTGGACTCGTTCAGCACGAACCCGCACAAGTGGCTGCTCGCCAACATGGACTGCTGCGCGCTATGGGTGCGTCGCCCCGCGGCGCTGGTGGCGGCGCTCGGCACCGACAACGACGTGATCCTCAAGGACGCGCCGTCCAGCGGCCACGAGCTCGCCGTGGACTACAAGGACTGGCAGGTGGCGCTGAGCCGCCGGTTCCGCGCGCTGAAGCTGTGGCTCGTTCTCCGCTGCCACGGCGTGGAGGGCCTCCGCGGCTTTGTGCGCGGCCACATGCGCATGGCCGCCACGTTCGAGGCCATGGTGCGCGCCGACCCGCGGTTCGAGGTGCCCGTGCCGGCACGGTTCGCGCTCGTGTGCTTCCGCCTCCGCCCCGCCATCGACGACGACGACGACACGGACAAGGCCACCAACGAGCTCAACAGGAAGCTGCTGGAGGCAGTGAACGCGACGGGGCGGGCGTACATGAGCTGCGCGGTGGTCGGCGGCATGTACGTGCTGCGGTGCGCCATCGGGAACTCGCTCACGGAGGAGAGGCACGTCCGGGAGGCGTGGGGCGTCGTGCAGGAGCAAGCGGCCGCCGTATTGATCCCGGACGGTGCCGCTGACACTGGTCGTTCGAACGAGCACAGGGATAAGGTTCAGGACGCCCGTTGCACACAGACCACCGTGCATGAGGAATGCCGCCGCTCAGTGACGACTCCAACTGTACGTGCACCACGTGATTCGCTATTACGGCCATCTTCGCATCAGATGATTTTCAAACGCACGAGTGTGATTGGTTTGAGAATGCAGAATGGAGAATTGTAAAATATAGAAAATTTGGATGGAATAAAAGAATGTCACGATTCTACGCAGATGATTCTTATAAATTTGTTGCAGTACATGTTCAAATTCCTGCGTGAGGCGACCATGGCGACGCAGGCGTGGTGACGCCGCCGCCGGCCCAATCTCCCTGCTCCGGCGACTTCTCCGACCTCCGCGACCAGATCCAGCATCCCCTCCGCGTTCTCTCTCCGGCATGGTGCGCGGCATGTAGCGGCAGAGACTGCTGTCGCCGCGAGCCGCTTGGGTCTCTGCCGCCGGCCGCTCGCCCACAGGTCTGCCGCCGCCCATCACGGAGGAGAAGCAGCTCCGCACAGACAAGCCATGTGATGTGCGCTCCCGACTCTCGCGGGGGGCGACCAAGGCGGCAGCCGCTCCGGCCACCGTCTCCACCCCGCCATCCCGTAGATCGATGCCACCAACCTTCTCCCCTTCTCCCCTTCGCCTTGCACGTTCCTCTGGGCGGACTGCGCGGAGGACGCCGACGAGGAGGTCTCGGTGGTGCTGGTCTCTCTGCCAGATGCGGCCGGCGGCGACCGGTCAGACCTACCGACGGCGCGGGGGTCCAGGGCCTCGGAATCCGGCGGCGGGGGCCTGCCGCTCGGTGGGCTCGCTCGTGAGGCTCCTCCTCCTCCAGTAGTGGCTCCTGATACGTCCATTTTCGCTCATATTTATTGATATATTTCATATTGGAGTGCAATACTTATGTTATTTTATCTTATTTTGCATGTTTGATAATTATTGAGATTTAACTGCCGGAGGCAGGAATCTGCTGGAAAAAGCACCGTCAAAATACTTTATTTCTGGAACTCCAAAAATTACGAGAAATTCAGAGGCTCCTACTTCATCAGATAACTGGAGGAGCTAGAAGATGAGGTCGAGGGGGGCCACAGGGTGCCCAGACGACCCCTCGGCGCTAAGGCCGGCAATCGGGTCGGGTTTGGTCGGGTCGACCTCTTCCACACCCATGCCCGTTTAACAAATGGGCAAGCTTCTCTGCCCGCGACCCTGCCCATGGGTCAGATTTCATGCCCATGCCCATGCCCGTTGGGTCACCCGACCCGTCGGGTCGCCCGTCGGGTCTGTATACAACAGCTCCTCATGTCAATTCTGGCACTCCAAAATGGCATATTTTATGTGTCAAACTGCATCAGTACATCAATAAAATCATAATAAGTGTTGAAATGCATCACAACATCAGTACATCAATATCATCAAACTTGGTGTCGAGAATTACATCAAATATTCAAGTCATCAAGTGGCAGGCAAGCAGCCACGCGAATAAGCCACACAACTGTGTGTCCACTGTCCAGCATTACAACAATCTAACAACAGCTTATACAGGAGCAGATAAGAGGAGTAGAGAGCTCCCAGGAAGGCAACCAACAAACACGTCCAGGAAGGCGGCCAGCTTGCTAGCAGCAGCAGGCCAGCGTGTTGGATTTGGATTGTTGGGTTGGGCTGGAAATTACATGGGCTCTGGTCATGTCTTACTATGAGACCCCACATGTCAGCTAATCGGGTTGCCCATCGGGTCGCCCATGGGTACACATGTTAGCCCATACCCTACCCATGACTAATCGGGTCACCCACGGGCGAGACCCATGGGCGAACATAGCGACCCATACCCTGCCCATTAGGGTCGGGTGCCCGTGGGCGGACGTGCCCATGGGCGGAATTGCCGGCTTGACTCGGCGCGGCAGAGAGTGGGCCCGCGCCGAGGTGGCGTCTGGATCCCCTGGCCCACCTCTGGCTCGCCCCTTTCGCGTATATCATCCCCCTGACCGAAAACTCTCGGGGGCATCGTCGAAGAAATATTCCGCCGCCTCTACGGGGAGGAAACCACAGAGAGAGAGAAAACTCTCCGGCAGGGAGAAAACTGTCGGGGAAATTCCTTCCCGGAGTGGGAAATCGCCGCCATCGTGACCGCCATCACGCCGGGCTTCATCGGGATCATCGTCACCATCATCTCCACCGCCAGCACCATCATCTCCGCCGCTCCACTTTGTTCCGCTGTAACATCTAGGGTTGTACTTTTTTTATTTCATTGGGGAGACTCTACCGGTGTTGATTACTCCTTATGGTTGATGCTATTGAGTTTTATCGGTGAATTACGTTTATGACCAGATTGTTATCCATCATTATATCACCTCTGAACATGATCCATATGATGTCTCGTGAGTAGTTCGTTTAGTTCTTCAGTACATAAAAGAAGTCTTGTTGCGATTAGCGGAATTATGTTGAGTAATATTTAATGGTTTGATATTTAAGTTGTGGTGTTATTCTTCTAGTGGTGTCATGCGAATATCGACTACATGGTACTTCACCTTTATGGGCCTAGGGGAATGCATTGTGTATTTAGTTTACTTATTGTGGGGTTGCCGGAGCGACAGAAACCTGAACCCCCGTTGGTAAGCTAGTGCACGACTGAGTGTAGAATCCCAGAGTTTAAAGTTGTGGTTAGAGTTATCTTAATTACCCCTTCTATTTGCGGTTAAAACATTGAAGATTAATCAGCGATATGAAGCGAAAGCACTTGACGATATTCCCATGTGTCCTCAGGAGCGCTTAGTCATCATAAGTAAAACAACCGGCTTGTCCTTTGTGCTAAAAAGGATTGGGCCACTCGCTGCAATTATTGTTGTACTCTTTTATTTACTCGCACTTTATTTATCTATTATTGCAAAAACTCCTAAAAACTTGTCTGCTAGTGTTTACAGTGAAATCTTACTCGAAACTGCTTTTCAGCAACTTCTCCTCCTCGTTGGGTTCGACACTCTTATTTATCGAAAGTGCTGCGATAGATCCCCTATACTTGTGGGTCATCAGCTCCCCCCGCTTCTAGCCAAGGTTCCGTCGGGCTCTGCTGCTGGACCCAACGGCGCATGGAGAGAAGCCCCCGCCTCCGCCCGCTGGGTCGCCGCATGTACGTCGATCGCGCGGCTTGTCTTCGCGGATTGGAGCTGTTGGAGGGAGCCTCGTTGCTCCGGCTGGATTGACCTCCACACCGCGCCTTCGGGCAAGGAGCCAACAGGCGCTGATGACTCCCAAGTGCAGGAGATCAATTGTAGTACCTTTCGAATAGAAAAGGTTGTCGAACCCACGAGGAGCTGAAGGTATTGGTTAGTAGTAATGATAAATAAAACAGTGAAAGATGCAAGTGTTTTTGGGATTTTCGGTTGTATAATTGCAGATGGTATATGTAGTAGCAGGTGGTAGTAACAATGGCAGCAAGCAAACAGACAGCAAAACTGAGAGTAAACGGTGATTCAATGCTTGGAAACAAGGCCTAGGGATCATACTTTCAATAGTGATATCTCTCAACACGTTAGCACAACTGAACGCAAATAAATGCTACTCGGGATTATTATTCTTCTTGATGAAACAAGAGTACTATGCGTAGGGCTACAAAAGCACGCCTCAAAGTCTGAGTAAACAAACACCACAATTCCGCAAAGAATAAGACATGATAAATATCTAAATTATTCATAGAGTCACACACAAGTACCCACACTGTTATCTTGATACCGTGTTGTCACAATGACTCCGGAAACTAGATAAATTCACTTGAGTAGCATAAACATTACATATGAATTCAGCGGTACGTACTAACAATGTTCATGATCACATAAAGATCACACCATGGGAGAGAGATGTATACCACATACCTACCGTACGAGCCCTCAGCCCCGAGGGAAACTACTCACACATGGTCATGGTGATGAGGAGCTTGATGGAGAGGTTGATGAAGGGGTGCAGCCCGGAGTGGAGACGGAAGCCCGCAGCAGCCACGGCGCGGCGGCGGCGGTGGCAACCCGTGGAGGCGGCTGCCCTTGGCGGCGCGGCGGCGGCGTCCCTCGGCGTCGGCGGCTGCGAGGAGCGGCGGCGGCTCTTGGGGGCAGCGGCCCTTGGCCCTTCTTCTTCCTTGGAGATGGTGGTGGTATGGAGGAGGTTCTCCACCCCCAGACGGCTGCCTGGGAGGAGGAAAATTAGTGGTATGGGGCTCCTCCCACGACCTAGGGTTTCCTCCCTTATATAGACTCTCGGATTTCCGTCATCCCATCTAGGTCTGCAGTAAATCGGTGATATCTCGGCCGTCCGGACTCGAAATTGGGCGAATTTTAATTCTAGATCGATTCTCGCGAAATTTCCTGCAACTTTCCTTTCGGGGAGACTCCATCTTTGAAAAACGTTTCCAGACAGATTCAGGAAAAGTCCCAATTCGACTCCAACAAGGTTTCCTTTGCCTAATTTTGATAATTCCTACACATTAAAGTGTAAAACAAGAAAATTGTGCACTTTGGCAACTATTAGTAGGTTAGCCCAATAAATGTCATAATATGATATAAAGTGTATATAAAGCATGTGGCAATTAATATAAAATATGCATGAAACATCAAAAATTATAGATACGTTTTAGACGTATCAAGCATCCCCAAGCTTAGTTTCTACTCGTCCTCGAGTAGGTAAACGATAAAACAAAATAATTTTTGAAGTGACATGCTACCATCATAAACTTGATCAAATATTGTAAGGCACGTGTTATGAATGTAGTGATGAAGTTATTGCTACATAGAGTCAAATGATTCATTCTTAAAAGGAATAGCAATATACAAGATAGTTTATGAAGTGATATCAAGTATTCAATGCAAGGATGTTCAATGATAGTTCACAAAGCGTAACATAACAGATAGTAGTATGGACATTCTTACTTTTGCATACATGTGGTCCATAGAGTGATGATGAAAATCTGAATATGTTTGGTGGACACTTTGGAAAGATGAATAAGTGAGTAGAGTAAAGCATGCATAAGTTTCATCTAACCTCCAAACTCTCCTACTTAAGTTAATGATTGCAATGTGGTAATACTTGGTGTCAAGCTCTCATTCCCCTATCATAGCATCTTGAATGATTATAGTTTAATGTGAGAGCAAATATGAGTAGTGTGCTTGACAAAGTAAAGGTTAGGTGTCTCATGCCCCTTGAATACAAGTACCTACACCATGATTACTCAACTTAGGAAACAAAGCAAGTTCAAGTTATATATCATTGTAAGTAATAATAGTATCATCAAGAGCGTCAACTGGGGTACCTCTTGTCCAGGATATGGAACAAGCCCATATCAAAATGACAAGACAAACAAACAAGATGAACAACCTCAACACCCTTTTTATTTACCATTGGAATAGCTATTTATTATAAGGTGTATCACAGACGGTTCACCATAGCATGTAAGTAAATTTCCACCATGAATGATGCATGGCTTAGATTAGCGGCCCAGGCGTCTCTCTAACCATTTATACAAACTCATTTAAACTACTTCATTTCACCTCATTTCACCATGATAGGCATCCATAGACAAAAGCACATGATATCAACTAAATGAGATGAAGGAGCATGTTGAAAGCTTTGCATGTGACAGCACATATGGGCTAACTCCCAACCTCGAACATTTATCAAGCCACTAGCATCATAATCTTAATCACAATGGGTCATGTTTTATTTATTGCAATGATAGTAAAATGTGCATCAAGTTCGTGAGAGCTATATAACCAACTTTTCCCATGGCAATCAATAACATAATCATTTTCATTCAGAGGTATAGATAACACAAATATCATGATGAACATACTCGGAATAGCATATAGCTAGTAGGTAGATATGGTGGACTCACTGGAATAACTTTGGTTGAAGGTGTTGGAAACAAGTTTTGACTTGTTGGAATGTTTGGGCTAGCAAAAGGGAGAAAGTTGACCATCTAGATGCATGCATGAGTGTCCATAGAACTAACTAATCCATGTTAAACCAAGTAAAATAACAATCAGCACCAAAACATGAATAAGTTATAGCTCTTCAAAAAGGATTTGCAAACTATTACTCATAAACAAGCTCATGAATCATGCAACTATATGTATCATTAAAAATCAACTCAAACATCCTTTTTCCCAATCTTATAAAAGCATCCAACATATTTCAACCCATATTTCCAGTAGCTCTCCCATATATAAATGATAGCGTGGTGGTCTCTCAAAACAAATCAAACCAAAACAAAACAAAAGACGCTCCAAGTTTATGCGATAAAGTGTTTCGATCGAAAAACAGAAGTTGGACGTGCGCAAACCGAGAGTGTGTAGGTCCAGTGGGGTTGTCTTCACATCCCCAAGCTTATGGTCTTCACCATCCTTGGATAACTCTTGGTGCATCTCCTCCAATCCCTGTGAAAAAACTTCAAAACACCGTTTCTCCCATTTCTTTTCTGTGGGGTGCATTAATAGTGATAAACAAATATTTCTTGCTGCATATAATCCTTGAACAAAAATTCATATGAGATGTCCAGAAAGTGTATAATGTTGTATGCCTACTCATAAACTCAATTGGATCAAAAAGATTCAACTTAAAAGCTCAAAGCATGCATCAAACAAAATGGGACAGAATCTGTCCAGAAAAACAGCAGCAGTAAAACGTATTTTTCTACCCTACCAAACTTTCTCGAAAAATTCCGAAAAAATTCATGCATACAGAGGATGAAAAGTTGCAACTACAGTTCAAATATGAGCTCATTCGGAGTTACAGAATAAGAATTAAAAATCATACCGTGCACTGATTCGTGCAGGAATAAAATCTCCGAACGCTATAAGCAACTTTTTCAAACCAAAAAGGGTAAAACTTGGCACTTTATTGAAAATTCCAGAAACAAATTAACAACCTAAATCTCTTGTTACAGCAAGAGGACTCAAGAAAAATCACAAACAAAACAACCGGGTTGCCTCCCGTAAAGCGCTTTCTTTATAGCCATATAGCTGGGCTTGATAGTTTTGATGATGCTCTCATATATATAAGAGTCTAACCCACTTCCTATGCAAAGGAATCTTGTAAGAGAATAAATCAATAAAGCACAAAGTGAGTAGCATAGGAAGACAAAACAAGTGCAACTTCAAGACTTTGAACTTAAAGAGAGGAGACACAATAATATTGAGATATTTAGAACCATGTTTTCCCCTCTCACAATAATTTTCAGTGGCATCATGAATAAACTCAACAATATAGCTATCACATAAAGCATTCTTATCATGATCCACATGCATAAAAGTATCATTATTTTCCACATAAGCAAAGTTTTCTTATTAATAACAATGGGATTAGGATCATCATAAAGAACTTGAACATGATAGACAAGTTGTATATTAGGGGAATGGTTGTAATTATAGCCAATGTCATAGTATTCTTTATAATAATTATCAAAGACTGGAGGCATAGTATCATCATAAGCAATGGAATATTTATCTTCCAAAGTTTGTTCATTTGTAAACATATCATCATCATTTTTACTAGAAGGAGAGGTTTCAAATATATAATCATTAGTAGCAAAAGGATTTTCAAACACCTCCTCCCCAAGCTTAGAGCTTTCCATATCATCATTGGAAGGAACATGGATAGTACTAATAGCATAACAATTAATAACATCATCATTTTCAGAATTGGTATCAAAAAGATTTTCAATATCAAAAGTAGTGTGCTTTTCCCAATCATGATCACTACTATAAGTAACAGGCATAGGATCATCATCGAGTTCGGACTCATCAGCAACAACTGTAATAGGAGCAACATGTTTAGGGGAAGATACCGTTTCCTCTCTCATTTTACTCCTCCTCTTCTTCTTCTTTCCTTCCTTAGGAGAGAGAGGCTTGAAAGGAGCTTCTCCATATAACCTGGTTTATTGTTAGAAACAACGGAAGAAACTTGGGAGGATCCTCTCTTTCATTAATAAGAGTAAAACAAACATTAGTCCTTTCATATTTTGGTAAAGCCATTCCATCTTTTATAATATTTTGTATGTAAGTGTTGGCATGACAATTATTAATACAATAGAGATAACATCCATGCAACACGTTATTCATATCAAAAGCACTCATATCTAACGAAGAAGTTTTTCTTGATAACTCTTCACACCCCAAAAATAATGTAAGTTCATCATGCTGATTAGGAGTGATCATGTTATCACAAAAGTCTCTCGCAGGACTCATATTAGATCCTGAGCATTGGAAGTTGAAATGACCCTCTTTATAGCAAAGTTCACAAATAAAAGGATAGAGGGCACAAACTTTTTCAGCAAGATCACTTAGAGCTCGGTACCATGTTGTAGTTTTTTCATTCCTATGATGAATACAATATTCCTCTTCGATTTTATTATTTTCACAAGGTCTAAGTGCTCCACAAAAATTAACATGCTTATGAAATAGTATTTTCAGAAGTTTGAGCATGTTTATTGCAATCATTAGTAACAATTTCATTTTCCATGCAAGTGTCTTTAAAAGGTTCATGATACATGTCCCAATTCTCTTTAGGAATATTAATATGAGAAGCAAAGGTTTTACAGCAATTAACAATAATTTGAGAATCAAGACCAAATTTAGCACTAAGCTCATGAAAACTAGCAGTTTCAGCAAAAGACTTAATGCTATCATATTCATGGTTTATACCTGATTCTTTACCTTTGTCATTCTCCCAATCTTCAGTATTGTGTTGAATTGTTTCAAGAAGATCCCATTTAGCTTCAACCTTCTTACTTGTGAAAGAACCTTCTGAACAGGCATCTAGATGATCCTTGTAATGACCTGAAAGCCTTGCATAAAAATTAGTAACAATTATTTCTTTAGGAAGCTCATGGTTAGGACATTTGAGTATTAATGTTTTCAGTCTTCCCCAAGCTTGAGCTATGCTTTCTCTATCATGAGGATAAAAATTGAAAATGTAACTCCTAGCTAGTTGCACTTCATGAAGAGGATAAAATTTAGAGTAAAAGATAGATTCAAGATTTTTCCAATTCGAAGGACGATCATCCAGCATCCTATACCACTTCTTTGCTTTGTCCTTAAGTGAAAATGGAAATAATTTCATCATGACATCTTCTCTTGATAAACCTGCAACCTTAAACAACTCACAAAGTCTTGTAAGTTTCAACAAGTGATCATGTGGATGGACTGTTCCATCCCCTGCATAACATTCCTCCCTAACCGTTTCAACAAGTTCCATAGGTATTTCAAAAGGAATACTTTCAGTTTCAGTAGGTGGATTTTGAACATCACAAGCATCATTAGAATTATCACATATGGAAGACAAAGCATTATCAAAGAAAATTTTCTCCTTCAAAGCTGGGGAACTAAAAAGATCATTTTCATGTAAACTAGCTTCCCCAAGCTTAGACTTTTCCATAGCATTAGGAGTAATAGTGTTCAAAGAATTCATGCTAATAATATTGCTATCACTATTATGCAAACAAATTCCCATTGCCTTTTTAATTTTCTCTTCCTGCAAAATATTAGTACTTTCCGTGGCAGCAAGAATTCTTTCTTTAGGAGTAAAATATTCAAGAAAAACATTCCTCAAACTACTCCATTCAATAGTGACTTCTTCATCCAAAGACTTGAACCAAATACGATCATTACCAGATAAAGACGAATATAATAGCTTCCTTTTTACCTGATCATTAGAAATACCAGGAAGCCTAAATAAACCACATATGTTTTCAATTGTCTCCACGTGTTCATGTGCAGACTTAGTTCCATCCCTGTAAATGGATTTTTCATAACTCTTTTAACATGACCAATGGGAATTTTATATCCACTTTAGGTTCCTCAGACACAGTAGTTTCAACCACTTTAGGAGCATGGCATAAGCACTTTCATATAAAGCAAGATGCAGCGAGCACGATTCAGAAATGCCATAGTAACAATGAGATAAAACAGCTTTCAAGTTTCCTTACCAAACTTCTTACCAATAGCGCTACGCTCCCCGGCAACGGCGCCAGAAAAGTATCTTGATGACTCCCAAGTGCAGGAGATCAATTGTAGTACCTTTCGAATAGAAAAGGTTGTCGAACCCACGAGGAGCTGAAGGTATTGGTTAGTAGTAATGATAAATAAAACAGTGAAAGATGCAAGTGTTTTTGGGATTTTCGGTTGTATAATTGCAGATGGTATATGTAGTAGCAGGTGGTAGTAACAATGGCAGCAAGCAAACAGCAGCAAAACTGAGAGTAAACGGTGATTCAATGCTTGGAAACAAGGCCTAGGGATCATACTTTCACTAGTGTATCTCTCAACACGTTAGCACAACTGAACGCAAATAAATGCTACTCGGGATTATTCTTCTTCTTGATGAAACAAGAGTACTATGCGTAGGGCTACAAAAGCACGCCTCAAAGTCTGAGTAAACAAACACCACAATTCCGCAAAGAATAAGACATGATAAATATCTAAATTATTCATAGAGTCACACACAAGTACCCACACTGTCATCTTGATACCGTGTTGTCACAATGACTCCGGAAACTAGATAAATTCACTTGAGTAGCATAAACATTACATATGAATTCAGCGGTACGTACTAACAATGTTCATGATCACATAAAGATCACACCATGGGAGAGAGATGTATACCACATAGCTACCGTACGAGCCCTCAGCCCCGAGGGAAACTACTCACACATGGTCATGGTGATGAGGAGCTTGATGGAGAGGTTGATGAAGGGTGCAGCCCGGAGTGGAGACGGAAGCCCGCAGCAGCCACGGCGCGGCGGCGGTGGTGGCAACCCGTGGAGGCGGCTGCCCTTGGCGGCGCGGCGGCGGCTGCCCGTGGAGGCGGCTGGCGGCGGCGTCCCTCGGCGTCGGCGGCTGCGAGGAGCGGCGGCGGCTCTTGGGGGCAGCGGCCCTTGGCCCCTCTTCTTCCTTGGAGATGGTGGTGGTATGGAGGAGGTTCTCCACCCCCAGACGGCTGCCTGGGAGGAGGAAAATTCGTGGTATGGGGTCCTCCCACGACCTAGGGTTTCCTCCCTTATATAGACTCTCGGATTTCCGTCATCCCATCTAGGGCTGCAGTAAATCGGTGATATCTCGGCCGTCCGGACTCGGAATTGGGCGAATTTTAATTCTAGATCGATTCTCGCGAAATTTCCTGCAACTTTCCTTTCGGGGAGACTTCCGTTTGACGCCGTCTTGGACCCGTAACGTGACCATCTTTGAAAAACGTTTCCAGACAGATTCAGGAAAAGTCCCAATTCGACTCCAACAAGGTTTCTTTTGCCCAATTTTGATAATTCCTACACATTAAAGTGTAAAACAAGAAAATTGTGCACTTTGGCAACTATTAGTAGGTTAGCCCAATAAATATCATAATATGATATAAAGTGTATATAAAACATGTGGCAATTAATATAAAATATGCATGAAACATCAAAAATTATAGATACGTTTTAGACGTATCAGGCGCTGGTGAACGGGGATGATGACGGCGGCCGGCCTCCGTCTCAGTCAAGGCGGCGCCCCCGTTCCCCTCGGTCTGATCCACCAGACAAGACTCGACAAGACGGCGCCACTTTGCCTCACGTGGGTGGAGCTTGGAGTGCGGCTAGGAAGCCGCATTGGTGGCGACGGGACGGCGGCCGCACCGCCCATTCCTCTGCTGGTCATCGCGCAAGCAAGCTGGAGGCCAGGCGGGCGGCATTATTAAGAAGGATGCGTGGGAGATGTTTCAGATGCCTCAGCTCCTCTCACCGCGCCATTGACTGCCGCGAGCCTCGTGTGTGTTGGAAGTGTCACAAGCCTGGGCACCTGGCCAAGGAGTGTGTCGAGACGCCGGCGTCTCCGCCACCTGTTCGTTGCCCGCTCCACCCCCGTGAGCCCACTGCGCTCCTTCGCAGAGGTGCTGCTGGCTCCCGTCTGCGGCGTCTTGCCCATGGCGTCCACGGATCGTGCGGGCAGCTCGGGGCTGGACATGTGCTTTGGTGCTGGCCAGCCAGCGGTGCTACATGGAGGGTGTGGATGGAGCTCTCTCGGAGGAGAATGAGCAGGCTGGCTGGATGCTGCTGCTTTGGCAGGGAGAGGACGACGACCGTGAGGCGATGGAGCAGGAGGCGCAGGGTACGCTGACGTCAAGGCGCGGGATGATCGGCGAGACCTCGACGTGGGACTCGCGTCCGGCCTCGGCATGCTCCCCGCTTTCGTCTGAGCGCGATGAGCCGCCTTCTCCGGGTGCGGGCCTCTGCTCCTCTCTAGGGTGCTCTTCTCTAGTGAATGCATACTTCGTACTGATGGATCAACAGATGAAAGCTATTCTGTACGAATAGCTTCACGGCGCGATTTCTCTAGCAACATTCCGTTCTGGCCTCACCGTCTGTTCCCGTACGTAGCAGTGCGCGGTACCTATCCCCGTATATACGTACTGACCAACTAACTCACCTGACAGTTGACGCAGTAGATGCATCTTTCGTTGATCGAGATCAAACGGATGAAAGCTTTCGGCCCCAGTTTTAATCAAACAAATCAAAGATTAAAGATGCACATTCAAACTCACAAGTGTGCCGTAGGATCCATGTGCTCCTTTGGTTGGTATCGCATAACAAGATCATGACCAAGGACAATCTTAAGAAGAGATAATAATAAAGCCTGCGGAATGTCTTTTCTATTCTGAAATACTCCCTCCGTTTCACAATATAAGATGTTTTAGTATTTTCCCACATTCACATGTCTACACATGTATCTAGACTAGACATGTTTAGTGTATATGCACACTTATCTAAACAGGTGTTGAACAGATTTTACTCACTCCGTTCCAAAATATAATACCTGCAGCTTGGATCGGCGGATCCCCGCTTCAAAATTTGAACAAAATACTGAAGCTACTCCACGAAATAAATATCCATGCTTGATCAAAAGTTCAAAACAACTGCCACCTAACAAGTCGCGGATCCCGGATTGAATATTTGAACTAAGCCTGGCCTGTAGTCTACGGCAGGAGTTCAGAAGAACCAAAAGCCAAAATTGAAATCACTAAATTTAACAAAGAAGCTTTCTCCATGCCCCTGGTTGCCAAAGGCCTGCTCATAAGTATGACTATACCTTGAGTGGATTCCACTCTTTTACCCTATGTTTTAACTTTATAAACAATCTTTACCCCAAAAAAAATCGTTTCTTTCTTCTCATTTTATTCTGTTTACAACAAATGTGGTTGATCCCCACGATCCATCAATCTCGCGCCACCCCGCAAGGCCGCAAGTGAATCGTGCAGCCAACAAACTGGTCTAGGTTGTTACAAAACCAACGACTAAAATGACCAAGTCTAACCTGACGCGGACTGAAAACTCAAACTGTTGACAGGAGCTAACACCGTCGAAACTGAAGAAACGGCGCCTAGACTGAACTTAACTGAATAACAGGGTTTATGCCAACAATTTGCTATTACTAGAACATTCAGATCTCTCTCGGCAGCTGCAGTATCTAGATTATGCGCCAAATGGAACTAGTTCTTGTTGTCGGATCTGCTAAAGTAGAGTGATTGGCTGGCTTGTCCTGCAGCAACTCTTTCAACGTCAGTTGCAGCTTATAAGCTGATCTGACCGTGAACAACCCTTTATGCCCTGGCAAATCGCAATGCTCAGGATGCAGTTGACGTCATCAACATGGAAAGCTTGCTTGAATTATGACTATTTTTCTCTACTTCTATCAACAAAGTAAGCTGTTTGATGGAGTATGATGCTGCTCAGTATGATATCAAGATCTCAGAAGAAGGAAAAAGATAGGAGAGATCTTAAATTCTACAATACCTAGATGTGGCCAACCTTGCACTGACGCAATTCTCAAAGAGGATACAATGAGTCTAACCCTAACAGTGCTAACCCCGTTTAGATGGCGCTGCAGCGGTGTACTACATGAATTCTGCAGAGGAAATCCTACTCATTATAAGAAAAGAAGCTGACTTTGCTGTGAAATCCCAAGCTGGAAACCTATCCAAACACAAACAGTCGCCGGTCGCCAAGTGTCGAGGCCGCAGTGAACGGTAGGATCGATGGCCTTGCAGCCAGCGCTGTACACCGACGAACTGATAGCTCCTGAGTTTGGGACAATCTAGCTGGAGATAACTGAAACTTGGTCGTCATTCTCGTCGGCAAACTATTTCCCAATGAAAGCGTTGAACTGCAATATGCGGCAGTGATGCGATCAGTCTCTAGCAAACTCTTTCATCATCATACTATGCTCATCTACTGAACGTACAGCTATCTACACGATAGCGCTCATGATCAAACGAGGAACATAATATGAAATGTTTCTATATTTGCAACACATGGAACAGCAGAAGATAGCTCAGGTAATGGTTCCTCCGACCGTCAAAAACCACGCAGAACTCTCAGCATTTTGTCCATGTAAAAATGTTTCGGCACCTGGATTCACACGATTGTACCATTAGCTCTCGTTTCAAAGTACAACATTTTCGCAGGTTCTGCGTATACATAAGCAAACAAACCTGCAGATTCATGTACAGAGTGTGTAACTTCTCTCCAAAAAGAGCTACTGTACAATCCAACGTGAAAATTAACAGTGTTAGCAGCAGCTTCACACGGATACATACAAGAAATCTATCCACGCTGCCACATCCGATGAAGATAAGGGATTCCCTAGGAGGGATGACCAACAGCATGCTCAGCAATGACTCCTCTAGCGGCTCCAGTATCAACAAAGGATGCACAGTTTTCCTTCATCATGTTCATACATCAATAACTACTTGCGGCCCATCTGAGCGAGGTAGGCACAGGCTGGAGTAAAATAGGCAGCCAGAGGACTTCCACTCCTTTGCTCGAGTTACACTGGGCTTTCGAGTCGCATCTCGCGAGAATACAATCACATCCTGAAGACATGAAGGGATAAGATTTTAGCAAAATGCTAAAAGTACTGCATTGACTAAAGGAGTGATTATAAAGTCACAAAGTTCAACAGTTAGTCCCTTGACATATCTGCCAGATTTCGCAAATCCTGCTTCACACATAGCCTCGTAACTATATGAGGTGCATTTTAGTAGATCAGTGCACGTTGCGTTAAACAGTGTATGTTTTACGACATCTATTTCTATTTCAAGCTTGAAATCTACAGCCTACATTTAACTAGTGGATCGTACATTTAGATGGGCCCACCACCCTGCTCTTCTCTTGAATAAAAATCCCCTCGTCGTGGCATCGCTCGGATCAGCCCTTGAAGCGGATCTAAAAAAATTAGATGGATGAATGTGGAAAGTTCCTCATATGTGTTAGGGCTCTGCAAGGTACATACTTGATTCTAGAACAGAAGCAAGCAGTATGTGGGGCCATACCGGAGGGACACATATGATGGTAAGTTGGTAACCGATGCATTCAATAGGATTGTCTTGTATCCCAAAAACCACACTTGCCTTTGACTAGCCTATCATCAAGACTTTTTCATACTTCTCCTTCCTTTCCTATTCATTAATTGCACTATTCTAAAGTAGCAATGAAACAGATTTCCTTACAGAGCAAGAGTATAGCTCTTAACAGAATGGGTTCCAGTAATACCCAAAAGTACAGGTTGGGACGCAACATCTTTCTTCCCTCAAATCACACTTGCCGTCCACTAGCCTGCCTCAAGTGTTTCTGATATCTCCCCAGTCCCCCTCTTCATTTCCTATTCCTTAATTGCACAGGTCCAAAGTAATAGAAGAAAAGATAATACTCAATGAAGGGAGCAGTACAGCTCTTAACAGCTGAAAAGGAATGTCTGGGGCAGATATCGATGCGTGAGCATATGCCAGCGCAAGATATTAGGCATAGTAAAGAAGGTTAGCCAGCTAAACATGTTTGTTTCTTGCTACAAGTAGGGGCAATGGCATGAACATTCCTGTTTCTGGATTTCAACTTGGTCGGATCACTCAGATTTTAGAGTCAGAACAAAAAAGACGAATTGACACCTCATCTCCACAGGCAAACCAACTAGAATTATCAAATTTGTGCATCACTAACTAGTGATCAGTGTCTGCATAATTCTCCAGTGCCATAAAAATGAAAATATTACCAGGAATCATGATTTCACAAACTATCCGTTAATTTATATGTTATACAATGTCTTACATTAGTTAAGTTTATATGAAGGTTATTTGATTATCAATATCACCAAAAAAAACTAAGTGACAAACACGGAACACATCACTGATTGATCAGGAATCAGGGACCCTGTCCACACTCCAATACTCTGCCAGGATAATATGTGGAGTAACTTATTACTGAAGTTCATATGTTCATGAATGTTGGGATTTCAAACTGAATTCCATTTTATGGTTTTACGGTCAGTCAATCAAGCAATGTACTCATGGAAACTGAGTTTAGAAGTTCGGTATAAGCCCCTACTATATACACAAACAATAGCCAGATGCACGAAATGAATATGCAGTCAGCCAAAACAACTGCTTCACAATAACAACAATTCAATGATTAATCTACAAAAATTGCCTCTTACTTACGACCAATAACCAAAAATCTTAACATGAGCTACACCTATATCTGACTACACAAGCCCAATCCCAGGAACTTTAACTATGATGTTCACTACAAATCTACGGTGCACCTAAAAGTGTTGAGGCTGGTGATGATAGTGCCACAACTCACGATTGTGTGGATAGGGTTAAACAGGCCCTAGCAGCAAAGATAGTTGCAGAAAATTAATCAGACAAACATTGGAGTGAATGGTGATGCGAAATTTACCTCTCACAGATGAAACATTTGGAATGGCGCTCCATCCATAATTTAAAATGAGTTCATCTCAAGGGTATACATCCTCCGCTTGAGGAGCATCCTGACTGCTGTCCGATATGGCTCCTCAAAGGCATCTGAAACCCAGGATCCACCTGCAGACCCAGCAGCCCCATTCCCAACTGTGTCCCTCATTGCTTCCTCGCTCGGCTTGATGGCCACCAGCGTAGCTCCATTCAAGACCGTGCCCCCAGGCAGCTCAATGTGTGGTGCGTACCACAGCCGCATGCTAAGCGCCGGCATGAGCGTGCGGTGCGAGTCACCAGATGCAGATACCGGTCTGACCCGCAGCTCCTGCAGCTGGCACTTGTCCATGGTGAGCACACCCTGGCCATCAGCGTCTATCAGGTCCAGGCTCTCCAGCATCGCGTGGTCGGAAATGATGGGTTGCAGCAGGTAATGCCGGGCGGACGCCGCAATCAGCGAGCTGATGGTCCATAGTACCCGCAGCTTCAGCCCCCCGTTCGTGTAGAACGACTCCGGGATACTCCCTGAATCGTCAGACTCGCCGCAGTCGGCAGCGGGAGGTGTGCTCGCACCATCCTTGGCAGCAGAGGACGGCGAGGCAGAGGCGGCGCCGAGGATGACGCAGCTGCCTAGCGTGGACCCGAAGTCGGCCTTCCACTTGAGCAGCACGCCGTCGTCCATGCCGAGCTCGCCCGCCGGGAGCTCGATGCGCAGGCTGCGGAGCTCCTTGAAGGAGCGCAGCACCTCGGAGGGCGAGTGGTGCGACACGTCGCCGCCGGGAGGCGGCGAGGAGGGCGACGACGAGGAGGAGGAGCGGCGGAAGGAGGAGAGGGAGGCGGAGGCCGGGAAGTCGGAGGCGGAGTTGGCGTGGGAGAGGATCTGGCCGAGCGCCTGGATGGGCTTGACGATGCCGCCGATGACCATGCGGGCGATCTGGGAGAATACGTTGCGCGCGCGGGCGGAGGCGGTGGGGGAGGAGGGAGCGGACGGGGAACCGGAGGAGGAGGCGGAGGCGGGGTCGTCGGGGATGACGCAGTCGACGCGGACGAGGACGGAGTCGACGAGGGGCACGAGGGCGTGGAAGCGGCGGGAGACGAGGGCGCAGCGGCCGAGGGCCTTGACGTCGCCGATGCGGTTGAAGATGACGAGGAGGAGCGGGTCCGGGAGGCCGTCGAAGTGGTCCTCCCCCGCGGCGGCCGAGAGCCGGTGGTTCTCCTCGCAGCGCCACCGGCGGGATCCAGCGGCGTCGTGCTCGGCCATCGGCAGCGGCGGCGTCGGAGACCGGATCTGGAGGGGGGAGGGAGAGGGGGGGCGTGGGAGGCCACGAGGAGCTCTAGAGAGAGAGGAGAGAGAGAGGGAGAGGAGGTGGACGGCGTGCAGTCTCTTGTTGTTTTCTTTTTGCTCGGGACAAAATGCAGTGGAGCCCCTGGGCCTTCCCGAAATCATGGCAAAATACACTTTATAATTCTCCGTTTTTGTCAGTTTTGACAGAAATTTATCTCGCTTTCGTCGGTGCGAAGCCTATGTACCACCACCACCATCATATCGTTAACTAAAGCTGACGATCGAACTCATAAAAAACAGTAGGTACTCATGAGACTAAGAGCATCTCTAGCAGATCTCTCGGGAAATTCTGGTTGATATGTGTTTGGGCCATTTTACGTTCTGAGCAGGCACCGCATATGGGACCGGGCCGAAAACATTATCCGAGGATCCAGATTAGCCCCTCCGCCGCTATATAAACGGTATTGGAGCATTTAGGATCCCTGGTTCTCTTCGCCGTGATTTACTTTCCTTCGACGCTAGGTAACACTCCAGCGAGCAATTAACCGCTATTGTTAGCCAACTTCGCCCACTTCTCTGGTAAATCGATGGCGGCCTCGTCCATGCACAGCAGTGGCGGGCACGACGGAGGACGTGCACCTCCGGGCGAGGAGGAGGAGTGCCGCCGCTCGGCCGACGTGAACAAGTGTGGCCGCCTTCGAGAGATCATGTGGGTCGGGCTGCTCCCTCCAGACGCGGAGGCAGGTAGCTCCCACGCGCTGACGACTGAGCTGCCGGACGAGGTGGTGATCTCCATGGGTGCCGGGCGAACCGGGACATGCACATTTTGCCGCACTTCCAGCAAACCAACAACACCAACGATGAACTTGTTGTCGCTACGAAAGCGGTGGCGAACGGCCCGACTCGAAGCGTCCAAGGCAAAGCACGAGATCTCGTGGGCGGTGCGCAAGTCGGCTACCCGACGTGTACTTTGGTTTCGAGTGAGCATGCCGGTGAAGAACAAGATCACTGGGATCTACTTTATTAGCTCCATTTCTATCTACGTACTTCTATTACTGTAAAAAAGCTCGATTAACTTGAAATGGTTGAATTCTCGCGTGAAACTATTTTATTTAAATTTGCAGTAGGATTTTTCCGGTTATGTCCTTCCCGAATCCTCGCCATACTGCAAACTAGTTTTCAAGTCACCCGAAGCTGCTAGGGACGCTCTAATTTGTTTCTATCCGGTTCGCTTTCCTCATCCGTCATTCCGTGCGAAATTACATTAATTATCACAATTAGTGGTTTATTGTGCATTTAATTTTTTCAAATGTAGTTTATTCTGCTGCTTTTGAGGCAGGCAGGCAGGCAGGCCACGAGTCCATAGAACCTAGAGATTGGTCGACCGGAGCCGTGCCCCACCATCGATCATGGCCTTTCCTTGGATCCTCCTCAGTCTGTTTCATCCTCCTTTTGTTTTGTTTAGGACCGGGCGCGCTTTGCATTGCGCTGCCGCGGCAGGCAGGCAGGCACAGGTGCGGGGGGTGCGCTGCCGGTGTGGGGAAATGTCTCTTCTCCTCTTTCTGGGTGGGATTCCGTTGAAAAATGGCCGCCCAGCCATCATCTTCGCACGGGGGAAGAAATGGCTGACGGGATGGCGCTCTGGGGTCGAACCTAGCAGGATCCATCCATCCGTGTGGAGAAGTGTCTAGCTAGGACACGTCGTACCATCTTCTTTTCTTTTCTTTTCTTTTCTTTTCTTCCGGGGTTATGTCCGTCAACCGCAGCCATCTTGTGACCGATCATTAACTAGCCGTCGCGTCAGATGCATCGCCATTATCCTAGGAACCAATCACGTCTCCGCATTCACATCTGGACACGTACACCCATCCATGACGCCTAGATGGTAGACGAAGGAGGAAGAAAAAGGGCTTTGCCTCGCCGTGGCTCCTCGTGACAGCAACCACCGCCACACTTACACAGCACGCACAACTCAGCGCGTGGAAGCGACCAGCGATGGCTGCTCACGCGGCTGGGCGCTCATCGGTCGGTGGGGCGACGCGTCCCTGGCATGGCAATGCCGACTCGACGTTAGGTTGGGGCTGCTGCCCTGAATTCCCAGCTCACATTCGATGATGTTCGTGGAGGTGGTTCGCCGTTCGCCGTCGACGCCGCCCGGACAACTTCCGTTCCAGACAGTCTGTACTGTACGTACGTAACACGCCCTCAACTGAACCAGATTGTTTTTCCCCACTGGTTCCGTCGGACATCTGACTTCTTTAATAAAATGGAGCAGCAGCTGACGTCCATCAGGTCGCACGCGGCTTCAAGGTGAGGAGTAATCCGATGCAGCTTGTTTCATGATGAACAATTACGTGCGCGTGTTTTTTTATTGTTGAAATGATAATGGAGAGCTCAGTGGGTAGTAGTACCAAATGGAAGGATCAGGGGTGCGCTGTCATCGGCCAAATGGTGCACGATATCCAGGCACCAAACGGAAGTTGACAGCCAGATAGTAGATGTGATATATGATGCTTATTCCGAAAGCAAATTCCCGGGTTCGTATGCTTTGAGCACACAAAGAACATTTGAGGGACTGGGTTTGTATTGCCCCGTTTCTCACCGTACCTGTAATACCAACACATCAAACTACACAAGGCAAATTTTATCAAAATGATGTAGTACATGACTTATTTCAATAATATACTCCTAATGTTTTGGAAAAATTAGTAAATATCTATGTTGACCAGCAAAATAATAACAGGTTGTAATCCAAATTTATCCCGGGCGACAGGTTGTTTTTAGAGATTATATTATATCCAATATCATACCAACCGTCCTACGAAAATACTCCAAGTAGATGAACATAACAAATTATAATTAGAGCCATGAACGACTTTATTTCTAGAACAGGTCAAAAACCCAACAAATTCATGAGCTAATCTACCTATTATTTGTTGTACAGAAGGGGGAAATAATTTGCTACATACTAGTAGAAACAGAGGGGGTGTAACGGGATTGTGGGGTTACAAGGCTACAGCATACAGAACGGAAGCAAAAGGAAGGCAGATTTTACAGGTCATATGGCCACTACTTCTCAACCTCATCCCAGAAAACAAAATTTGCCTCAAAAAATAAGCCGCACAAGGAGCTCGTAGTAGACCAACAGAATTCCACTGGCACCTACAGTGTCAAGCACAAGACACGTTAGAAATGAAGGTCATTATGGTAAATAGATCAAGCAGAACAACAGGGTCATTACCATAACCACAAACACGTATTTCCACATGCGATATACATTTTCCATAAGATTATATTTCCAACAGTTTTGGAAAAAAGATAAATAAATATATTAATTACCTTTAGAAGAACTTCCAAGAAAAAGCTTAAGTATCCATCAAAATTTATCCTCAAAGTATGACCTCAGGGATTCAATCAGATCTCCCCCAGTGATCCTGGAACTTTTGACTTAAATACTCTTCCAGAATCACTTATTAGCTGTTTTCTGCATTACGAAAGTATATAATATCAGACATATCGAATAACGTAGACCAGCCACCCAGAAATGTACAGATGATCACAAAAAAGAATTGCACACGTGAAAATGCATCCTCATATTTGGCATGTGCTATGTCCTGGCAATTCTGAATAATAACTTAGCCAGAAAATAAAGGATTAATACACAGTGTAACTTTCTCTGTCTGACATGTCCCAGGCTTCAAGAACAGACTGCTCTATAGGCATTTTAACAACAAAAAAAACTCGTTATGAAAAGAACTGTCTTAAAGCAGTGAACCAACGGCAACTGTAGAAAATTAAGAACATATGTCATGCACGAAATCTACCTATTTGCTGCATACAGCAACTGCAAGGACTAGTGGTAGAATTACAATACGAAAGTACAAAACGTTGAAGAGTGACAACAGTTAGAGTCATACTGCAACCACACAGCACTAAAATGTCACATCCGCACATGCAAGATCTGGCTTAGTAGAATACAAGAAATCTATATATATATTGTCATAATAGCTGCATGCAGAACATGAGTGAGACATCCATATCTATCTTATGAGCAGAAGAACTATTCTGACGTATCATATACTCCCTCCGTCCTAAAATAACTGTCTTAGATTTGTCAAAAAGTAGATGTACCTAGACATGAAACAAGTATAGATACATTCACTTTTGGACAACTTTGAGACACTTATTTTGGGACGGAGGGAGTATATTAAAAGGCACAAAAAAGGTAAAGCTGAAGCACAAAACTCAGAGCAAAGAAAAGCACTGTACCTGATCGCATCACTATCTACAGGTGCACTTGTGTTTTGTACACACTGCCTCTTTGCAGAACGCATGAAATTACAGACATCATCCGCCCAACCACATGACCGAAGCTCAGAAGATGCTGCTTCGGCAAGCCTGGATATTTTGATTCACAAAACATGCAGTAAGCATAATGAAATTACTATGCTGAGAACATAAAACAGCAAGAGGTCGAAGATAACAGAGAAAATGTAAAATGGAGAAGCACGCATTGCAGATATGTTAAAAGATATTCCAAAGGCGTGAAATCCTCCATGCATTATTTCTTATTCACTGACGAGTATTCACAAACTAATCCATGTTACCCTGGAATACGAATCTAGTCCATTCAAGCTTCATGCAATGTTAGACCCTTAAGTTCATATTCATACATCACCATATTTAGTTTGCAACATATACCAAATGTACATTCCGATGAAAAAAAAATTTGAGACTCCAACGCAATATTAATGATGTGCAAATCAGGGTAGCACAAAATTTGTTGTTTAACATATCTGCATAGGTTATATGAAGTGAGCTCAGTTCATATTCAAAATCAAATATAACAAGTAACCGATGGAAGGTGTGCAGTGTCTGAAAACTACAAGAGGAAAAGAAAGCAACTTGAATGAAATGTCAATTCGACTTACATTTCCTTTAACTTCCCTTCATCAAGATCCTTTAACTTCCCTTCATCAAGATGACGCTTTAGGCATGCAATATCCTTGACTGAAGTGACTACTTCTTTGTCTGAGTCAGCAGAAACTCCGTGTAGAACTGAACTTTTAGAACTTTCCGAACTACAAATATTCTTGTCCAATGTTGAAGATACGACACTAAAGGGCTGTTTAGGGTATTTTTCAGCACAAGTGGCCTTAGCGCCACTGGTCTCTTGGGCGCCAACTGAATGAACTGGATGTCCATTTCCATCTGCATCCTGCAACATTCTTTGTGAACCAATGTCCATCTTATCGCATGAAATGCTGCCATTAGCATGAATGTTACTGGGTTCTGTAGATTTCCCAGTCTCGCAACCATTCGATTCCACTGGTTTTATAGCCCCATTAAGTTTGGGCTTATTTCTCAAAATGAGGTGCTGTTTTCCATTTGATGCAACCTTTTCTGTTCCTGTATTCTTCAAGTGGATCGGCTTGATATGTGGACCTGGTGCAATCTTGCCATTTGTCAGGGGTAGTGGCACAATTCCTTTAGTAGAGCATGGCCCATTCTGCTTCACTAATGGTATCTTCAGGGCCTCACTAGCAGTGGCACTTGATAAGCCATTTCCATTGGTCTGGGAATATTTTACTGCACTAGAAGAGTAACCATTTGTACTATGTTTTTGAGTTTTGGAACTCAGCATATAGAATAGGATATAGACCTTCTCAGATAGAACATCTTGAGAGCTTGAGAGGGAGACATGAGAATCGTTACAACAATACCAGCGACCAAAAGCATCCTGCATGTCATGAAAGTTCGCAGAACATTTAGTAAAATATTTTTTGGCAGAAACTTATAGCAAGATATTAGGGCAGCAGAACTGAAGTTCAGATACTAGGTGAATTGCCTATTACCTTAACATATGCATAGTAGTGACCAGAATCTTGGGAGAACCCTGAATGAACGATACTGCCAAAAAGATTATATACTGAATCCTGCAAATCCATAGAACGCAGTACAATCAAATTAAAGTGATGGATTTATGATATTAAATATTGCTAACGAAAGTTAAAAAGAAACAGTACACTAGAAAATCCAAATTATTATTAGAAATGTGTGGAGTAATGCTATGCTACTTGACAGGGTCAATTCGGTACTGTTCCAAACAGTATTGCTTTGCATGGCGCTAAACTTGAGACTGTACGAAGGGAGCTGCTATCACCACAGAATAACAGTGATCAATGTTTAAATACAGAGACAGTGAGTAAGAAAAATCGTGAAAAGGGGTGTCATAGACTCGTGTTCCAGTTTTAGCCTGAAACCGGTTGGCTTTTGCAATTTTGTGCTACTATTGTTAGCGCCCAAAGATGACCTGAAAACATAATTACTTGGAGCTAACAACATTCTTTAAAAAAATGTTATTCAGACCAAATCAGATCTGGCTACTGGTACCTATTTTGGTGCATTTGTAGTTTCATGCAGTCAAACGTATCATGCATTATTTCCGAGACCGTCAGATAAGCTATCACTGCAACACCAACTATGGAAAGCATTCTGTTCAGGTCTTTGTAACTATGCATGGGGCATGCTAAGCACTAGTACAGTCATAATTATTCAGGCACTAGATATATCATTAATAAATAATAACCACATCGCTTATCTGAAGATCAACAAGGAAAATTATAAAAGGAAAAGTTTCATAAGATGGCTTTACTCTTATTGCATTAAAATTTAAAAGGTAATGACGTAACAATGGTTTTAAACTGACAGCGACCCTCTCTGACATTCACCTAGAAGCAATTTTCGAAATTGGAGTGTATTTATCACCAAAGATTGAACAGGATGGGCCACAAATAAATAATGCCTCAAAGACTTTAGAGGATACGTGACTTTTTTCACTGGGGCATGCTTCTACGGCTCGATCACATATAACTAGATAAAAACTCTTCTACATCAGAGTTTTCCTTTCTGAGCCATGAAGTTTAACTTGTATCCAAATTCGATTGTTCTTCGTAACTCCAACTACTTGTCTACACCAGCAAAATCATAAGAAGTCAGGAAACAAAAATGTTATGACCGCAAAGAAATAAACAGGAAAAATAGCTAATGCGTACTAAGAAAAATTAAGCCGACACTTAGACATAGTTTGTAAGATCGTCATACAGACAGACAGGTATGCTTTAGTTAAGATATATACAGCTTACAACCTTAAAGAGAATTACTTATTAATCGGTATATTCCTTTTTTTTTGTCTGGCACAGAAGCAGCAGCCTGGTTTCACCGGAGCAGAGAAGAAGCTCATAAGTAAAACACAAGACGAGAACTAGGTAATAACAAAACAAGGCAGAAAGTTACTTCCCTATGATTTTTACTAGGCTCTATACAAATTGAAAAGAAGGTATCAGAACCCACATCTGCAAATTTCTATGTGTGGTGATATGCATCTGCCCTTTTACACATTAAGGATTATATAGCCAATAGAAGCAAGGTGTCCAGATCTAAGCCATGGTGGCTTCAAAAGTTAGACTTGCTCAGACATAAACTTCAGAGCTAAGCAAACACATCTGTTCAAACAAGTTTGATAATAAAGTATATTAGTTCATCCTTTTCCGTATTGGTTAATTCAAAATCATCCAGGTTATTCAGTGTTCACGATTTGTACTTTGGTGCGGTGACGGTGAACATCAGAGAGTCAATCTAACACATAATTGCAAAAGGTGTTCCTTAACTAATAAGAGATTGATGGCACACTGGTAAAAGTATACCAATCAAATGTGTGATCACGGTCAACAAATTACATGTGAAGTAAATTGCTACCATGACTAGCTTTACATTGACAATATTACCAGTATACTCAAACAATGTGGCAATCAAAAGTTCAATTTATACCTGATTTTTGTTATACATGAAGTCGGAAAGAACGAGGCCTTCCTTGAACTCTATTTTCCTATTGATCTTCCCGCCATTTATTCCCTCGAACCTCTAATAGCAGCCCAACAGAAATGAAAACAAAAAAGAGCACTACCTCTTAGCCAAGTGAAATAAAAGTATTAAGTTCTTTGAAAAAAAGGAATAAAGATTGAGAACCTTCAGTTGTATGACAAGCACCTTGGGTGCCTTGACTATGAACATTTGCTTCCGCGCAGACGTGAGCTTCTTGCATCTGCAATACAAAATTCACATTGCACAATTTAAGTGCATGTTTGAAAAGTTTCAAAGGAAAAAAATAAGAATACAAATGAACATAGCACCACAGGAATTGGAAATACAAAGGGGGTGCAAACAGGTGAAAGATACAAACCATGGTTTTTGAGTCGCCGACTAATCGCTGAGTCGTTTTCCCAAAACCATGGCGACTCGCGACTAATCGCGCGACTAGGGCGACTAATCGCGCGACTAGGGCGACTATTCGCCGAGTCGTGGGCATGAGCGGCGACTCATAAGCCGCGACTCAAAAACCTTGATACAAACACAGGAATTTTGTAATTGTTCCATGTAAATGTTTTTCCAGCAAATTACAAACCAAAGTAAGTTTAATATATGTCATACTTTGCCCCTCTCTCCAATCGAGAAAAACTACAACTCGCTTTCCTCCCTCTTTGTCTCCTCCGGTCCAACCCCAAAGAGAATGGCGACTTATTTATTTTCGAGTAACCACCAGGAGGAGTTCCTTTCAGTTAGAAAGAACTGGAGTTTTTGTACAGAAAATCTACCCCAAAACCCAACATGCCAACTACTCACAAAGAAATCAACAAGAAATCTGGCATGGCGACTTAGCGATGCTAATGCGCTCCAACGTTGTAATCAAAACAGGTAAACGGTGAAATTCTTGCCTGGCATGGAATCTTTAATATTCCGTTTGAAACATAGTGAATATATCCTACTATGTGTTATGTAGGAGATTCTTGCACTCCAATTAAACAGGGAACGTATATATTCAGGAATTGATGAGCCAATATATCATACCTTTCGCAACTGTACTTGTTTGCACCCTCCAATATCTCAGGCCGGAAGAAGCAGGCAAGGGCATCACCAACAGAGCTGGTCCCGAGCAGGTCGAGGCTGAGATCCATGATCTCGTCGGTCTTGTTTGATTCCCCCTTGCAGACGAGGCACTTCACCTGGCTGAGCAGCGCTCCACCAAATGTCTCCCTCATCACCATACAGGCTCCCACACGCCGGCCCTCCTCCTGGCCACAGTCTCCATTGGCACTTGCCGCAGGGAGGCGCTTGCGTACGAGGAGGCAAGCGGTGTGGCAAGCGTCTATGACATAGCGAAGGAACTCGTGTGCGTCCTCCTGACGCCCCCACCGGAAATGCTCCGTGAAGAGCGGCAGGCAGCGGATGATCTTCCCCGGCGAGTCCAGCGCCCCTGCTTCCACGCGAAGCAGCCGCGCAATCTGCCGTTCGAGCACGCAGAAGTTGCACTCCTTGTCCTTGTTCGGGAACACCTTTTTGCCTGCAAAGCAAGCAAACGGGCCGACACAGAACATTAGCGTAGCGTACGACGAAATACACGAATATACCAGTTCAAAAAAAATACACGGATATAATAAGTATGAACTAAGGGAAAGCGAGGGCTAGGGTTTCGCACATACATAGATTGGAGTGGCGGGAGAAGAGGCAGAAGTTGGCGAGCGGAGGGGTGGAGGCGAGGCACTGGAGGACGCTGTTGAGGTAGCAGGTGTTGCCGAGGTTCTTCAGCCCCGGGGGCGGGCCCGAGCGTGGGCGCCGCGGGGGCGTCGGGGCCGGCGGCGCCGCGGTCGGGGCCATCACCTTCTCCGAGGGGCGGGGGCAGCGCCTCCGCGGGGAAGCAGCTCGACGTCCTCCTCCTGTCCACGTAGCACCGCCGCCGCCGCCGCCGCCGCCCACACCTCATCCGATCGCATCGCCCGCCAGCAGCGCGCGCCGCGGAGGACTGGCCACTGTGGTGGTACTGGCGGCCCCCTGCGGCGATCTCTACGGGTTGGCGCGGCCGGCGGGCGGCGGCTGGTGCGGGAGGACCGCTCGAATCGAGGAGCGGCGGGACGAGGAGGAGGACGACGAGAGGATTCGGGAGACGGGGGTCTTCTCGGGGTTGATTTTTTCCCACTCGGGCTCGAAGGAGGCGAGTAACGTTTGGTGAGCTCGCGCGGCCGAGTTTGGCGAAAGCCGTAGACCAGTCTCGTCAAGACATTTTTGGTCCCTCCCCCGGTTTCGATGCCATCTCGTTTTTGGAATTGTTTTTCAAGTACAACTACACCGCCACAACTTGCTGAAAACATAGATCTAAACAAAAATCTTTGCTGAAAACATAGAAGAACAGTTTTGCAATTCTCCGGATGTTTCTAAGTTGACACCAAAACTTAATGTGGATGCGGGCTTTTGTGCAGATACACGGTCCGGTAGCACCGGCTAAATTATTTGAAACGACAGGGGATTCTTTATAGCGGCGACTTGCTGCGGTATCCCTTTCATTTCTGACGCATCCACGGTAGAGGCTCGAGTGTTCCGAGACGGGTTTCTCTGGTTGGCCAGATTGGATACAATCAAATTGAAGTGAACTCTGATTGCATGGACGTGATTGATGTGATGATGAACGAAGGAAATTCTCTCTGCCGCCCCTGCCATTTACGAGGAGTGTATCATGCTTTGTCGAAACTTCTCTTAAATTGTATGTTTCCATTGTCTTAGGGAAACCAATATGGCAACACATGTTTTAACTAATCGTTCAAATGGTCCTTTATCGGTTGTTTGGCATGACAAGCCGTCGTTGGTGTATTAGCGGATAATGTAACTATGTTGACTAATTAATAAAATCCGCCATAATGGCTTTTCCCTAAAAGAAGGGTTGACACACAAAAAAAGTCTAATATCCAAACAAAAAGAAGGGTTGACACACAAAATGGAGTGTATCATGCTTTATCAAAACAAAAAAATGTATTGTTCCCGATTTGGTTACTACAAATTATATTACCTACTTATGGTAATTGAAACCTTTTTTTGCAACCTGCAGATTCAAAAAACTTAACTCAAAATAATACTCCAATTGAAATGTGACCACGATGCACACATTAGGACAATGACTCATTAATGAGTAGTTGATTTTCTACACTGTCTCGCGGTTTGCAAAAACCATACTATGTCTACAGCTCAAGATAGAAAAAATACTATGGCGACATGTTAGAGACACTCTGTTTTGACTGATTATCGGTTTAGAAAATATGGTGCACAATATTGATGTGTCCTCTCTGCATAATTTCATGTGACTTCCGATTACAAATTATTATAGTAACAAATAAAATACGATTGCTTAGGACCAAGAGCATGGGAGTTGAGTGAGGTGATAAAGACTTCAGATCCATTTCCAATCACCGAATATTTAAAACATCTATAATAAATTTCGAACAATAGGCTACTGTATAAATGAACATGATTAAAGAGCGAAAGACTAGTATATCGAAGGACTCCCTAAAAAGTACGATTATTAATCCGTAAATAAAGAATGTGACGGGCGAGATTCTTATAAACAAAATTTATTGTAAAAAAAACAACGGGTGCAAGATCTCGCTGGCCTGTGAATGCTCCTTAACATCAAGACGCAAGAATAAATTGATTTGCAATGGTTTGTTAGCTGTATTATTTTGATTTACCTAGATTTTTTTTTGATTTACCTAGATTAACGACCATGTATTATTTAGGTTTTAGAACAATGTTCATCTAGTAATTAATTCATCAACTGTATTTTAAAATTTTAATCAAATTACAAAGCTTCCGTTCTCTTTTGAAGAGAAGATCTTCATCGGAATCCTTTGACGCGAACCGAGAAGCCATCCGCCGGCAAAAGCCGTCCAGGAGCCGAAAGCCAGGCGGGTAGACCGAAGCAATCCCACTGCGACCTCTCCCTCTGCTCCACGCAAGGCATCCGACCTCCCGCTCAAAAATCCCCCACGCCACTCCACCTTCATCCTCCCCTCCCCCGCGCCGCGCCGCCCGCATGAGCCGGGGCACACCCCACCGGCGCCCGCAGCCATGGGAGCCCAGCAGAGCGTCAATGCCGGGAAAGGTCAGTGCCCCCCTGCCCTCGCGGCCTAGCTCGACCCTTCGCCCACTCCGTTGTTTGTCAGGGCTGCTGTGGTTGTTAAATCGTTATTATCGGTGTGGCTCACGTGTTTGTGGAAATGTCGCAGCCAAGGTCGATTTGCACGTCGACCTCACCCACATGCTCTGTGAGGCCCTCCTGCTGCCTCCCCTGAGGTGCTCGCCCTTCTGCCTCGCTCGCTTCCTACCGATTGGGACCTCACGCGCGCTGATTCCTTGTGTTTTTTTGAATCAGGAACTCCAGCGCCACCATCTCGCAGATCGTCGGAAGGTAGGCGTGTTTGCTGTTCTCATTCCGTCCGTGAATTCCATTGCACATGTGCGCATGCGTTTATGAGGCTATTCAGGATTCATGTATGTATGTGATTTCATGAATGATTGGTATCTAAATTTTGTATCATGTGACATGCCTGCAGGATCTCCCTCAAACATCCAAACCTGTTTGGGAGTAGCGAGAAGTTGGACGTGATACTGGATAAGGGTATTAATGACTCCAGCGTTGTTGTAGCCTTCAGACGCCCAAGGCCCGAATGGCTATCACAGCAGTCGTTTGTCATTCAGGTTGGTATTCAGTTACCTGTATCTTTGTGCCTTAATTGGGCTTTCTGCCTGAAATCGAACAAAAGTGCTGCAGTGGTCTAGCAGAAACATGCTATAATGTTCCATATTGTGGCTCTGCATTGTGTACTCATATTGCTATCGAACGGTACTCTTTTTTTATACTTTCTCTTATATCGTGGTGTCTCTGCACTAGAGAATGAGTAGAAGAGATTTGTTGGAGTGATAGTTGATCCTTTGAACCTAGTGGCGCATACAATATGTTACAAGTTATAGGGCAAAGTTAACTCAATATCAAAGGTCTCAAGTTACTTTTCTTTTCCAGCAAGGAGGATACCCTTGTGGATTAACACCAAAATAAGGTCTTGAAAACATTGAAAAAAAAAGTATCAAAATATATTAAGTATCAGATTTACATTATACACCAATGCACTTATTTAAATTGATATGAAGAAAAAAATATAGTAGAAAACAGCAAAACCTGTTGAAATAATCCTGATGACATCAGCATCTACGTCATGTGTATGTCATACACAGCTCTAGAACTTTCTACCGTATAGTGGTATTCACTACCGTTTCTTACTAGTTAAGCTAGTAGCTAGTAGTAGTATCTAGAATACTCATGAGCTGTAACCTGGTAGAAGACACTAGAAGGTAGTAGCACTGTAGCAGATATTTCCTAGCCTAGGTCGGTTTGAAGCCCTATAAATAGAGATGTACCCATCGTTGTAAGGTACCTTGAACACAAGCAATGTAACTTCAGGTTGTGTACGTGACCAGTCTCCACTACTACTCAATCCACTTCAGTGAGTGTTGGTGTGAGAGTAGCTAGCTGAGAGAGAGCACCAGCCCGGGGACAACAATTGGTATCAGAGCCATGGCGCTGGTTCCGCAAGGCGCAGGCATTGGGGGGAGCACGGTGTCGCTCTCCTGTCCGATGCTGACACCCGTGAACTACACCGTCTGGGCGATCAAGGTGGAGGCGATCCTCGATGCCCAGGGCCTCTGGGAGGCGGTGTCACCTGAGGAGGGCGTTGCTGTGGACGAGAAGAAGAACAAGACGGCGAGGGCGCAGCTCCTCGGCGCGCTGTCGGAGGACATCCTCATGCAAGTGTCGACAAAGAAGACGGCGAAGGAGGTGTGGGACAGCCTCAAGACGAGGTTTGTCGGTGCCGATCGCGTCAAGAAGGCGCGGCTCTCCACTCTCAAAGGCGAGTTCGACAAGCTTTACATGGCGGAGGGGGAGCTGCTGGACGACTACGCCGGCAAGATCAGCGGCATGGCGGCGAGGTTCGCCGGTCTTGGCTCGTCGCTCAGCGATGCCGACATGGTCAAGAAGCTCCTCGACACCGTGCCCGACCGACTATACCCCGCGGTGGCCGGGATCGAGCAGTTCTGTGACGTGGAGACGATGGCGTTCGAGGAGGCGCTGGGCAGGCTCAAGGCGTTCGAGGAACGCTCACGGCGGCGCGCGCAGGTTGGCGGCGTACGGAGCGACGGCCAGCTCCTGCTTACGGCGGAGCAGTGGGAGGCGCGGCAACGTCAGCACGGCGGCGGCCATGACCACGACGACGATGGTGGAAGCAGCGTGGCCTCGGGCGTGAGGAGGAGGCGCGGGAAGTGCCACAACTGTGGCATTCGTGGTCACTACGTCCGTGACTGCAGGAAGCCAAAGAAGGAGCAGGCGCTCCTAACCGAAGTTGATGATGAGACGGGCCTTTACTAGGTCCGTGGCGGTGGCGGTGGCGACCGGCGTATGTGTGCGCCAGGTTGTGTCCGTGGCAGTGGCGACCGGCGTATGTGAGCGCCAGGTTGTGTCCGTGGCGGTGGCGACCGGCGTATGTGAGCGCCAGGTTGTATCCGTGGCGGTGGCGACCGGCGTATGTGAGCGCCAGGTTGTGTCTGCGGCGGTGGCGACCGACGTGTGTGCGCTAGGTCGAGTCCGTGGCCGCTAGGTTTCACAAGTCCGTATCAGGATTAGGGGGGAGAATGTTGAAATAATCCTGATGACATCAGCATCTACGTCATGTGTATGTCATACACAGCTCTAGAACTTTCTACCGTATAGTGGTATTCACTACCGTTTCTTACTAGTTAAGCTAGTAGCTAGTAGTAGTATCTAGAATACTCATGAGCTGTAACCTGGTAGAAGACACTAGAAGGTAGTAGCACTGTAGCAGATATTTCCTAGCCTAGGTCGGTTTGAAGCCCTATAAATAGAGATGTACCCATCGTTGTAAGGTACCTTGAACACAAGCAATGTAACTTCAGGTTGTGTACGTGACCAGTCTCCACTACTACTCAATCCACTTCAGTGAGTGTTGGTGTGAGAGTAGCTAGCTGAGAGAGAGCACCAGCCGGGGACAACAAAACCGTGCTGCCTATGCTTCAGTAGTCATACTGTCTGCAGCATGGATGAATAATGGTCACTACCATTGCTGTTTGATGACTCTGCAACTCAAATACTTAATGCTGTCTTGATTGGAATTGAGAATCAATTATTATGTGTCGTGTTGTTGTATGGTTTTCGTCCGGTTTCTTCCATAATAAACCGGGCACCTTCTGCTTAATTAATATATGGGGCAAAGCTTTTGCCCCACAGTTTCAAAAAAAAAAAAAAAATCAATTATTATGGCTTTCCTAAGTTGCATGTGTGGGGCTATGGGCCTGTGATTCTTTACTTGTAGCCAGACCATTACACTCCAGAACCGAGGCAAGGCAGTAAGGCACCCATGCCTTTTTTCCCTTCCTGGAGCGCTAATGTATTGATAAATTGAGCAATGGACGTGTCTTCATCTTCAGCCTGAATTCCGATTAGCTGACCATCTTGTTGGACTTCATGAATCCATTTGCTCTTGCGGTCCCTCGGTGCCTGTGGCCGGCCCAAGATGGCTGCCCTGGCATGCCAAAGACATGCTTTTCCGTCATAGTTGGAGCAATATATGGTACTAACTTGTGAGATGTTTGGTTTGATGACCACATTATCCTAGGATGGGTTTGCCAATGCCTATTGGTGTTGGTGGGAGGACACCATCCTCATTTTGTGTCAACCTTCTGCGTGTGAGAGGATGAAGTGGTGATAGACCAATCCATTCTGTTCCTTAAATCAAACAAGTGGGTTATATTTGGATTTATGATTGAATGGTCCATTCACTGTTGGTGCCTCAAACCAAACCCCCCTTTAATGTACTCGTGCTATGTACTCGGTTTGATCTTTGTTGTATTACGTCCATTATGAATGCTTAGCTATAATGAAAGTTGATGGGATTATGTCTCAAATTAATTTGGTAGAAATATGTAGTATGTACTACCTCTGTTCCTTATAATATAAGAAGTTTTGGCAGTTCAAATCGAACTACCAAAACGTCTTATATAAAGAAATAGAGGTAATACATGTGAAAAGTGGTTAGGATTTTCAAGCTGTCTTTCTGTTCACACTTTCTCATTGCCTCCTGGTTTGAGCAATCAGCACTCGATGACACCAGAAATTGCGGTGCATGGTTTTCCGGCTGATAATTTCACAAGGTCAGGGAGCAGGGGTAAATCTAAACCGGTTGTCGCTTGGTGTAGAGATCAATGAACCGACAACATCAAACTGGACTTCTGGAACCAGTGTTAAGTTTGAGGTGAGCATCTAGTCAAATACAGTTGTTTGCATCAGTTTCATTGTGTACATCTCTTTATCAGCTGTACTTCCCCTGCAGCATATCCGTCCTGTTAATAATGACGGGCGCTCCATAGCCAGGGACCACGATGGCTTTCCGCTAACATGCAGGTGATAACTATACTTTTTTAGATGAGCACTTTGATGGAGTAAAAAGAAGTTTCACTGATTGATGCTGATGTTCTTGTATGATGCAGTGGTAACCTCCATGACAACATGATTATCTTGAAGCAAGAGTCTGGTTACGCAGATGTTAAGGATAATAGCTTCTTAAGAGTAAGTTTGTGTTTACTTTGTTTCCATTTTACTCGACTGTAACATCCATCTTATTTATAGTTCCCAATGACAGGTTAATTTCCAAATGGAACAAGGATTGCCACTTGTACCAAAATCACTTACTTTCAACAGAGTTAAATGTGCTGTTTCGAAAGGCATTAAATTGGGGCCAACATTTTTGGTTACTAGGTATTGCATCTGCCTACTATTCTGCAGTAAACTCTTCTGTAAAATTTTGTTAATCTCTTCCTATGCCGCAGCTTGACAGGGGGTTCCATTGTGGGTGATATGGCACCATACCAAGCATTTGCAATAGGTGGACTTGGTAGCGTCCGGGGTTATGGCGAGGGTGCAATTGGTTCAGGAAGACTGTGCCTAGTTGGTAACTGTGAATACACTGTTCCTTTGGTATGTAAATAACAAGCCATATATAATCCCCAAAACAACTTATGCAGTTTGTAGGTCAAACTTGGTAATCCCAGGACAGAAGTAACTCGAAGTTGCACCCAAAACTTGGAATGGATAACAAAATGCAATAAAATATTCCTGACATATTTACTTGGACATATTTTCTTCTCTCTTGTCTTGTCATCATTATTAATTCATGTGCTATATGCAATTTTCACTTTTACCCATTTTTTTTCTCCTGGTGCATATATGGGTCATGTTATGGGATGTTAGGTGGTGTCTGCAGAAATGAGTCAGATACTGCGCAGTACTGTAATGAGAATTCATAATCTAAGTTCAGAAGTTGCAATGTTGCATACATGGGAATGTCTCTCTCTTTGAATACACCTACTTATTTTTTATTCCGGAAGAAAGAGAATTCAAACTATATTACCGAAATATAAGGTGAAGGCCTGCAACTGCAATTGATTCTTCTTCGAGAATTATCAAGTCCTGTCTTTCAGAATAAATTCACACTTCTTTAAGTACTTAGTAGATGAATTTATCCATTTTATATTATGGTCGTTGGCTGGATCTGCATAAGATGGAACTAAAGTTCTGAAGAAACCATCTAGCCACATCATTTTCATCTCTTAAAATGCAACCAGCACAATGTGGACATGTCCTGTGGTTGCTAAAGTCTTGCTAGCGTTTTTTCTGGATAGACTTACACCCAATTGGCTCATACCACTTACAAAGTTACCATATTTCATTATGAGTCGCTTGAAGTGGTGATAGGAAGAGTTGGAATCTGCAAATGGAAGTACTTCACTTTCCTTTGGCTAGCTGGAAGGAAGTAACTATGTATTTTAACTAAACTGTGGACCTGTTCGCAAATGATAGGTTCCCTTGATTAAGGACCGAGGCTTAATAGGTGCATGTTGCAGTTTGCATTTTGATCCCTCTAATTTATCAGTTAGTAGTTTCGTTTTAGCCCAAAATTTTGCGTAGCTAATGTTGATGACTGGAACTACTGTACGAGATGTACACAATTTTCATTGAATTTAATTTTCATCAAATTTACATATGCTTTGGCAAACTCTAGCGCTCATGGGATGGTTCTAGTTGAAAGTGAACTTACTTTTGGTGCTGTCACTTCGAATATTCACTGGAGTTGTATTGACTAATAAAGCATCCACCACCAACGGACATCCGTACCAGTTCATAGTGTATATCTTCTTGTGATAATCTTGTCCATTCGGATTATCATTAAATTCTGAAACATTTGTTTCTGTGAAGGCAAAGCATCTCGAAGGTTCTCTTTTCATGGATTGTGGCACTGATTTAGGATCTGCTCGTCATGTTCCTGGTAAGGGTTTGACTTCAAACATCCTTGGGGACCATTCACACTCCCAATCACGGAACATTTAGTGTGGTACTTCAATCCTGAATTGCACTGATGTTTTTCTTATTTATCAAAACTGATATTTCTGTGATCATACTTGTTCCTTCCTGCTGTGATTTTTTAGTCAATGATCATTCGTTTAATAAATGGCAGGCAACCCAGCCCTCCGGCAAGGAAAACCGGGATTTGGTGTTGGATTTGGATATGGGGTCCATTTCAACACAAACATAGGTCAAATCCGAGTCGACTATGCAATGAACGCCTTCAGTCGCAAGACCTTCTACTTCAGCATCAACAGTAGTGCTGGCACATAGACTGTCAATCACACATCTGACATAGCATAGAGTTACCTCCTGTTTGATTCGTGAAGTAACTTGACATGAAATAACTATCCCCAGTCGTGGGGAATTATTATGGTTTTCTCTTTCCTTATTTTCTTCATGAATTGTATAGATTTAGGACTTAGGAGGTGTTTGATTCGCTGCCACAGTTTTTGGCCAAATGTTGTCACAATCATAGCTGATTTGACTTGCCTCTTGGCTGGGATATGTTGATGTTGCTATGCATTGCGCCAATACAGATACAGCCATGTCAAGGCTTCACCGGTGCACTGCTCACATCGAAAGGGAAAGAGAGATTGTAACGCCACTTGATTTTGCGGAGTTGATTACTATCCACAGAACAAAGGTTGCTATTTTCTCGGTTTGAAACTTGAAAGCTCCAGCTACTTGCTGCCACACAGTGAGTTTCCGGTTTCCAACTTGTTGACTTTGAATTTTGAAAATGCACCTTGTTGTGAGGTAAGTAGTTCAGGTGGATCACCAAAACTGTACGGGGCAATCGAGATTGAAGGTAATGTCTCTGCTTTACGCCAACGTTTCAGGATACAATCAGTTTTTTGAAAATTTGAGCACAGAATCCACAAAGTGTTCTCTTGGATTCATCACATCAATTCGTCTGTAGGGAGTATAGAAGAACTTTCCATAACACTGTATATTTTGCAAAACATGACTAATCAAACAATGTAAATGGAGATCTTGTCCATGTTCACTCAAAGCTAGTAGTACAGTACAAGCCCGATCTCCACAGGCGCGAATCAAGATCTAAATTCTGTGAGAAGGCAACAATGCCAGATGAGTTCGCAAGACGCGCATCCATCGGTGAGCGAGCAAGCCAAGCCAACAATCCTGCACGCGCAGACCAAAATACATTCCTTCCAGGCGGCAGTGACTAGACCGGCGAGGTGGCCTCGAGCAGTTGGTCGCCGAGGACGCCGTCGAGCTCGTCGCCGGTGATCCGGTCGAGCACGAGCACGATCCCCATGGCGAAGGCGGCGTCGAATCCCGCGCGCACCCACAGCACGAACACGTCCCGGCCGAGCACCACGTGCGCGCCCTCGTCCACCTTCCTCCTTACCTCCGCCACCACCACCTCCTCCGCCCCTTCCTCGTCCCCCTCGCCTGCCACCAGCACGCGGCAGCACCGCCTGGGGAAGGACCCCTCGACCCTGAACTCCGCCGCGTCGCCGGTCGGCGCAAGTAGGTCGACGAGGACCCCGGATCCGGCCCCGCCGAGGATGGAGGAGCGTCGGGCGGAGAAGAGCGGCTTCTGCTGCGCGGCGCCGCCGTCCCCGAGGAAGCCGTCCCAGCGGCTGTGCAGGCTGGGCCTGCGCCTGCGCACGGTGAGCACGGGTCCCCCTCGGCGTCCAGCAGCGCGAGGTCCCCCGCCGCGGCGCCGCCCCCGCAGGCCCCTCCCCGGCCGTACGTCTCGACGCGGAACGCCAGCGCGCCCGTGCGGTGGTCGTAGGCCTCCAGCCCGTCCCCCGGGAGAAGAGCGTGGTCTTGCGCACCGTCAGCTCCCTGTCCTCCGCCTCGCAGTACCGCTCGTCGGCCACCACCACCGTCGCCGCCCCTCCCCCCTTCATCTCGCTCGCTCGCTTGCTTGGTCGGCTCTTGGCTTCGACGAGGTGGAAGTGTGGAACGGTGGTGGTAAATAGAGCGTGGGCGGTGGCAGTCGGAATTTTTTTCTCGGTGGGAGGGAGGGAGGGAGACGCGGGCGCACGTGGTCGTCCGTGGCTCTGTTTCGCTGGGATTCGCTTCGCTTGACTTCGCCGTGCGGCCGACGGCGGTGGACAAGTTCGTTATCGGCGCCGCTCTGGCGTCTGGACGGGGGAAAGGGAAAGCAAGGAATAATGGAGGTTTGGATGGTCTGTAATTAAGAGCTGATGAGATTGTACAAGAGGCCGATAGCGCTTGATTAGAGTAGGAGTTTGGAATGTTCTTCTCCTCCTCGTACCCAACCTTATCGTGCAAAAGTATACTCCTACGAAGTTCAGATAATATTGTTTGCGCGCGGCCATTAAGTACGAGCGAGGTTTCTAAAACCAACGTGTCACAACCAATGTACTCCTTCCGTCCAAAAAAAATGTCTCAACCTAGTCTAAATTTACATATATCTACACACGTAAATTTAGACTAGGTTGAGACATCCTTTTATGAACGGAGGAGAGGAGTAATATACTTCCTTCGGTCCAGAAAAAATGTGTCATGCGTTAGGCTAACCAGTTGTACTTCGTACGTTACTTTGTACTCTATCCGTTCCAATTTAGATGACCACCATTTGCCCACATATGAATGTATCTAGACATGTTACAAATATAGATATATCTACATTTGGGCAAATGAAAGTTATCTAATTTCGAACTCCTTGATTCGTAAAAAAAAATCTGATCTGATCAGAGCTAGCTGATGTCGTACGTACCAGTCCACCAGCTAGAAGCCTAGAAGTGATGCCAACCACAACCAGGAGGGAATTCTGGATTTTGTCATGTACTCATGTCCCTCTCTCGCTGTACTACTGCGTTTACGTGAACACAATCGTATCAAGGCAGTGCAATGCGTGATACCGGTTCACAACTTATGCAACCACCGGGAAGAGCAAATACTTCACAAGTCAAGATCTACCACTGAGTAGCGTGTCGGATACTAAACATTTTTTTTGGCGCCAACAAGATTCACAGTTTACTGAATTCACAATTGTTTACTATTGTAACTAAAGTTTACCTGAACTATTTAAGCCGGCATGTTGTGGGTAAGGGGTGGGAAACGAGAATTAGTTTAGTCTCTACCTGTAGCTAGGGTTCTTCGAACGCCTATGCGATTTACCCTGAGTTCACCCACCATTCGCTCAAATCAGATGATGTCCCACTCATATTCGTTCACGAGTGTAACGTGGTACAAGAGCTGGGGTGAGGGACCTCTCGTAGGTCTCAAGATTCACAGCGGCGGGGCAAGATCCCGGTGTTGGCGGCGTAAAATTGTCGGGCGACAAGGGTTAGTGAATTTGTGTCACTACATAATTTCTCAATCCCCGATTAGGTAAGCTTTCCGTGGAGGTGATTGGGATTTGTGAGAGGTTTGAATTAGCTCTGTGTTGACTCTGGCTGTACGGGGAAAAACTGATCGAGAAAGCAAGGAATAAATAAAGGTTTTGATGGACATGGTCGGCAAAGAGTGGGAAGGATAATGTAATTAAGAGACTGAAGTTACTGTAAATAAGCTCGATAGCGTCTGATTAGGAGTAGGAGTTGGAATGTTTCCTCCTCGTACCGTACCGTATCGTGCAAGAAGGGTACTACGAACGAGCCTCGGAAAAGATTGGTTTAGCCGTACATCTGATCCGAAGTTGTTTGGCAGAATGTATCACTAGCAGTAGCAGGGGCTAACTATATATCCTTGGGCATGTAAGAAAAAAGTTGTGGCCCACGAAATCATACCGAGGCTAGATACGGCCCAAGAAACTAGGACACACGGTTGCTGAGGGTGAGCTCCGCTCCAGCCTCAAATTCAAATACTGTACATCAACGATTTTTTTTAAATAATATTTTTTAAACATTTATTCGAAACATAGCACGCGTTTTCAGAAATTTTGAAAAATGTAATGCCGAAAGCAGTGCTTTCATTAGGAGCAGAGCCGAAACCATGGTTTTGTCGTTAGTACTGCCGAAACCTGAACGATCTTCGAGCGCCGCAGAGTTTCGCTGCCCTTTCGTCAAGGGCCATGACGAAAGAGGCTGCCTCGCACGCATGCATGCCATCCATGCTGTGCATGCGATCGCACCACTAGCACATCTCTAACTATATGAAAGATTAGACATCTTGGCGCGTCGACACCGCGCCCGTGTGAGTAATAATTAATAAAATGCATAAAAACATTGAAGCAACCAAAATAACTTTTAGGTAAATAATTTAATAAATGGTTGAATAATTCAAACCTTACAATTAATATTACTGCTTATTGAATTCTTGTGAAGGCAAACTAATCATTTTACTGATTAAACACAAATTACACTGTCTTTAAAACTTTATTACAACAAACTGAAATTCAAAAAGGGAGATTACAATTGTTTCCTCAACTAAGATTTCTTGTATTTTTTCTCCTTCTTGATCATTATTCCAACATTGTTTTCCTGCAAACAATAGCATACGTCGCACCCGTGTGGTTGTTAGCTCTGTTCGTCAGCGTGAAAATGTTTAGTGGATCGAACTGTCGTTAGAAGAAGAATTACTATTTGGTAAAAAATTCAAATTTGAAAATGTCCACATTCAAAAATTGTGTAGATTTTTTTTTGAAATTCAAAAAAATAAACATTTAAAAATTATTCGGATTATAGAAATTGTTGTTCAAATTCGGCAGCAATTTAGATGTGAATTACTTTTACATTTGTAAAATGCTCATAATTGGAAGACATTCAAAACTTCAAAATATTTAAATTTGAAAATTTATCATAGTATGCCATAAGTAGACAACATTTTTCGTGTTTTTGAATTCGAATTTGAAATAACGACGTTGTAAAGTTGTTTAAGTTTTGAAATTATTGAAATTGCAAAATGCTTTCGTTTTAAAAATAATTGGATTTTGGAGACCGCTCAAATTTGAAATTTATTGTAATTCAATTTCAATTGTGTTTGCTAAATGCATTTAAAATTTAAAAATATTACAATTTTAAAAGTTGATCGTATGGCATAAATAGGTGACATTTATTTTGTGACCATTTTGCTATATTTTTCATATTTTTGCGGTGTGTAAATTTGAAGTTATTGAATTTGTAATATATTCAATTTGATTATATTTGAAATGCATTCAAAATTTTAAAATATTGTAATTGTAAAATAAAAGTTGATCGTATGGCATAAATAGGTGACATTTATTTTTGTGACCATTTGCTATATTTTTCATATTTTTGCGGTGTGTAAATTTGAAATTATTGAATTTGTAATATATTCAATTTGATTATATTTGAAATGCATTCAAAATTTTAAAATATTATAATTGTAAAAGTTTATCGTATGGCATAAATAGGTGACATTTATTTTTGTGACTATTTTGCTATAATTTTCATATTTTTGGGGTGTGTAATTTGAAGTTATTGAATTTGTAATATATTCAATTTTCTGGATTTTGTATAAAGCAGTGGGGCCCACATGTAAGAATAAAAAAGAACTGGCAGCTTGGGCCCACGTGTCGGAGAATGACTCCCACGAAACAGGGATAGTCAAGCTCACGAAGAGAGTTCGTGTAAGGGGCTGAACACGTTGGTCAAACAACCCTCAACCTGCACGGCGACGGTGCTCGTCGAGCAAGCGGAGGGACATCACGACAGAGATGAACACCAGCCCGTACCCAGGTTCACGGCCCTCGTGTGGAGGTAATACCGCTACTCCTGCTTGTCTGTATTGCACTGCTTGTAGAGGTTACAGTACAATGAGCTTGCCGAAGGCTCTCTTTTGGCAATGGTGTATACAAGGAAGGGAAGCAAGGGTCTTCTTCTTCCTTGCGCGTAAGTGGCGATGCTGGAATGAGAATGCGATCCCTTGCTACGGTGCACCTTGCCCTCCTTTTATAGGCGCCCCGTGCTCCCTCCGTGCACTCGCACTGTGGTAGGGCTGTCACGTGGCGCAGAAGGTGGAGCGCGGTGCATCGCAGCCCGGATGTCCATGGACGCGGTCCATGAGCGTAAAGCTGACTCCTGTAGCAGAGTACCCACCGTCCATGCAGGACGGCCAGCTGGGGCCGCAGAGGAACGTGGGGGTGCCCACGGTGACGTTGGCCTTGGAGCGTAGCGCCGGCCGGTCCCCTTATCACCAAAGAGGAAATCCTTGTAGTCCGGAGCGGGTGACACAGCTTTATTGACCCCTTTAATCACCAAAATGGCAACTGCGGCGTCGTCGTCACCGCGCGCAGGGGCGCGCGTCACTCTGCGGCCGCTGCAGAGCCCATGTGCGCTCTGCAGAGGTTGCTTTGCAGCGAAGCGATCTCCACGAGGGCTTGGATGCCCTGTAGAGAATTCGGCGTTGACCTCTCCCCAGGGGAGATTTCCTTAAAGAGGGGGCAGCAGTGGATATGGCCTCCGCAGGCCTCCGCTGCCTCAAATCCCCTCGCGAGGCAATTCGCCTCACGAGGCTCTCCAAGCCGTAGGCTTGGTCCTTAGCAAAAATCGCCATCAAGTGTCGAGGGCCGTATAGGACAGGCCCAGCACACCCTGGATTTCACTGGGCCGACAGTAGCCCCCGGGCCCATGATGGGCACGATGTAGTCCGATGGACGCAGGCGAACCGTCATGGGCCCAAAGTGTCCGGCCGGCCTGAGACACGTGCAGGGCAGTTACGCCGCGACGACACGTTCTCCTCGGAGATGATGGGCGTAGTGGGGGGTCCCACCACGTCTCGGTAACTGCTCGGAGGGGAATAAAGCCTGCAGCACCGGTTCAGGCAGCAGTTACTGCCTCATTTGCGCGCCCGTCTCCTTGCTCTTGACGCCTGCGCTCCTGTGTCTTCGACGCACCTCCCCCCTTGCAATCCTGCGGCAATGGCGCCCAAGAAAGCTTCCGCGGCCTCGAAAGGCAAAGCCGTGGTGCAGGGCGGCGAACCTGCCGCGACGCAGCAGGTCGGCGACTTCGAGCCGGCTCTGACCGGCTTCCGCTTTAAGAAGAAGGCGCAGCTGGAGAAAGTGCGTCACATGGCGGCTTCAGCGACCAACGAGCACGGCGCTACGGTGCTTAAGCCGGCGGACAACTCCTTCGGCGACTTCTACCCCATCTTCATGCACACCCTATTCGCCGGGCTTGTGCCTCCTTTCTCCGATTTCTTCCTGGCGATTCTGGAGCGCTACCAGATCCAGGTCCTTCATCTCCATCCTAATTCCATCCTTGTCCTCGCCATCTTCGCCTACCTCTGCGAGGCATACATCGGCATCCCACCTTCGGTGGACCTCTTCCGAAGCTTCTACGCGCTCCGGTTCACGGCGAACAAGGAGCGGTCAGGGTGCGTGTCCTTCCGCATCGCGGAGGGCATGAAGGGCACATACATCCCCATCGCGCGGAACGGCGAGAACATTGTGACCAATGTGACGAAGAGGGTGGAGGACTTCCGCAAGCGCTGGTTCCTCATGAAGTTTGGCAGCCGGAGCGCCTTCTTTGACCTGCCCGAGGCGCCTCCGATGAAGAGGGCGAGCTGGTCTTCTAAAGCGCTCAAGGGAGCCGCGCTTGGCCCTGTGATGAGGCGCTTGAAGGACCTCCGCGAGGCAGGCCTCACCGGGCAGATGGTGGCCAAGGACTTCGTGAAGCGCCGCATTGCTCCGCTCCAGTGGCACGCGGACGCAATGTGGCTTTACTCCAACCAGAGGGACAAAATGCGCCTGAGCGCAAACCTCTTCACGCAGCAGGAGGTGCGCACCATTATGGAGACGCTCTTCACGGCTCCTGATATCCCCCAGCCTGGCGATAAGGCGGTCCCGCTCCACAGGATTGACCTTGGGCGCCGCGTCTCGCTCGTGCAGACGATGCCGAAGTTCGACCGGTGGGGCCTGGTGCCCAAGGGTCATGCGGGGCCCCGCGAAGATCCTGAGTCCGCGGCGCAGGGGGCGCCAGCTGAAGGCGACGAGGAGACGACGGTAACGCCTGTGGAATCCGACGCAGGCGCAACCGGCGCCTCGGGAGGCTCTGCCTCTCCAGCGGAGAGCTCGAGCACCTCGAAGAGCGCGGCGCCTGAGGTGGAGGCCCACGAGGCTTCTTCAGGCAGCAGCGGCCAGTTCGTGGTCGCTCCCTCGCAGCGCGCCGAGGGGCAAGAGGAGAGCGACGATGACGGAGCTTCATCAGGCCATTGCGAGCCCCGCTCCAAGGCCGTTCATGACCGGGCCGCCGGGAGTCCAGCGGGCATCTCCCTCAAGAGGAAAGCCGAGGCCGCTCTCGAGGGGTCCGGCGCCGGAGCCGCACCACTGAGGCCGTGGCGGTCGTCGAACACGGTGTGGGTCGATTCCCGCGCCAAGACATCAGGGTAAGAACTGACTCCCTTTTCTGTCTTGGCTTGCTTTTGCGTAGGCTTCCTGCGGAGTTTTTGAGTTTTAGCCTCTCCAGGGGCCCCGAGGTGCCGAAGAGGCGGAGACTTCGGAGGCTTGGAGAGATCCCCAGCGCTGCAGCGGCGCCTGCAGCGTGTACAGTTGACGAGGTGCCTCCCGAGGGCACTGCTTCGTCTCCTGAGGCCGCGGCGCCGCCTCCTGAAGCGGAGGAGCACTGCAAGGAGATGGAGGGGGAGGCAGAGGTGGCGATGCCTCCACCTATGCGGCCTGACGTCTCCCCCCCGCAGCCGGAGGGGACGGCGGATGCGGATGCGGCGAGGTTCACGCCGCCGGCGAAGGAGTGTGCCGCGGTGACAGGGGCGTCCGCGGGGGCGTGCGCTGACGTCGAAATGGAGGAGGCCGCCGCGTCATCGCCCCCACCGAGCACGAAACTTGGAGAGGCCACAGCGGACTCTGAGGCCGCTGGGGAGGCGCCTCAACTGAGAAGGCCAACCCTGTCCCTGGAGAGGAGAGCGCTCCCCAGGGGCAGAAGAATGACGTGGTTGAAGATGAAGATGCCCCGAACCCCCAGGAGGCCTCCGGTGAGGGGGGTTCTCATCAAAGCCCCCTGAAGGCCCCTTGGGTGGACCAAGAGGGGGGCTCGCACCAGAGCCCCCAGGCGCGCCTTGAGGCCACTCGGAGCCCAAGGTTGGACGCTCCGGAATCCTCGGCAGGCGCCGGCGTTTCCAGGCCCTCCGGCGAGCCACGGGCCTTAGTTCTGCGGGGGCGGCGCCCCGCCGCAGCCCGCCGTGGGGCTATCCTCCGCTCGGCGAGGGAGGTTCTCGACGAGCTTGAGGCCCAGCTTGCCGAGGAAGATCGCTCCAGGGCGGAGGAGGCCGCTGAGCTTGCGCGGGGCTGGGCTTGTCTTCGTGAGACCGTGGAGAGCTGCCGCCGGAAGAACGAAGCTGCCCAGGCGCAGCGCGAGGCAGCGCTGCGCTCTGCTGAGGAAATCCGCATCAGCGTGGTCCGCGAGGTTGAGGAGACCCTAGCGGACCTGGGTGCTAGGCGCGAGGCTCTCGAGGTGGAGACCGAGGCCAAACACCAGGAGCTGGCGGCGCGCGAAGCGGCGGTCTCCGCCAAGCACAAAGAGCTTCTGGACCGCGAGGCGGGGATCGTCGCCGAGTCGGAAAATTTGCGGCAGAGTTGGAGAAATTTCGTGAGAGTTTGAGCATTCGCGAAGACTTGATCGTGCAGCGCGGAGCTGATCTCGACGCCCGCGAGGCCGAGGCGCGCAAACGCGAAGACCAGGTTGAGCAGATCGAGAAGGATCAATCCGCGCAGCGGGAGCACCTGGAAGCCCGCGAGTACAAGGTCACTCAAGATGAGGAGTTCTACCAGAAGCGCCTTGCGCTGACCAACGAGAACCTTCGCAAGAAGGAGGAGAAGATGGCGGAAGAGTCTGCGACGAAGGAGAAGCTCTTTCGCGACAGCTGTAGAAAAGACTTCGCGGATAAGGCCAAGAAGCAAGAGGAGCGCTTCACGAAGAGACGCAAAGAGCTTGAGGCTCGCGTCCAGGACCTTGAGGCCCAGAAGAAGCGATTCGACTCTCGCCTCCAGGCTGCCGCGGAGGCTCGGGCGCGTGCGGAACAGAACTTTGCCTCTCTGATGGCGGACATGAAGGAGTTGACCGCTCAGGTGGGCCCTGTCGTGGAGCGCGCCGAAGAGGCTGAGCATCGCGTGCAGGCGGCACAGGTCTTGACGCAGCAACGGGAGCGCATGTTCCAATCCTTAGTGGCCCGGGGGAATACTCTCGCGGGGCAGCTAGGAGTGGATGCACCTATTGTTCCCGTCCATGGGAACGCTGATGCCGCCACATATCTTGCTTACTTCGACCAGCTCTTCTCTGTGCTCGAGGGCCCTGTGGCGGAACTTGGCGACGTTGTTGATGAGGAGTGCCGCAAGCTCTTGACCGTGGCGATCGATCGCGTCTTCGCCAACCTCCAGCGCCTTCACCCCGGCTTCGACTTCGAGTCAGTGACCGAGCCCATCGAGGGAGATCCGGCCTGGGAGCTCTCCAACTTGGTTCGAGAAGAAGTCAACGATTACGTCGACCGCTTCAAGAGGGTTGAGGCGGAGCAGGCCGCTGAGGAGGATGAAGGCGCCGAAGAAGAGAAGGCTGAAGAGGGCGGCGATGGTGAACCCTCTGCCTAGGCCACTCCTGCAACAAGATGCGCTTGGCGCAATTATCTTTGTTTTAAGACTTGTTTTAATTCACGCTGGCTTGTAAGATACTTTAATCGTATGCAAACATGTGTGTGTGCCCCTCGAAGGGTCCTTTGTCCCTGTTCCATGTCTTTCTTCGCTCTACGTCGTCAGGACCCGTCTCTTTGCGCTATGACACCGCCGCTACGGTATGCCGGAGCGTGACTCGGCAAGGCCGGGGGGTGTTTAAGGCTTGGAGAGGTAAGGGCTCTCGAGTCGCGGTGCTCGAGGGCTCCCCTTTGACGCACAAGCAGTCCATGGAGTGTGAGAGAGAAAAAACCGCTCGAGGGGCGACAGGTGCCCGTGAGAGGGAGAAAACACTTCTGAGGAGCGCAAGCGCTAGACTTAGCTTGGTGAGACTTTGGCCTCGTAGAGGGCGTTGGCTTCCCTGATGGTGCGCTCCCTTCTAGGGGTCGGAGCGCGACTTCTCGACCTTGGGGAGGACTTCTTGTTCCCTGTATTGGTTAGAGAGGCAGACCCAAAGCGGGCACATGGTAGTAAACACCCATGCGCGCTTATAGGCTTCCTCATGGGTATCTCGCGAGGAGAGTAAGTACCAAGGTCCTTTGGTGAGGTGGCGTGTTTTGGGAGCAAGCCCATGGGCCAGAGCTCTTTGGGGAGGTAACAGGCGTGAGAGCGTGCTCACGTGCTAGAGCTCGGATCCTTTGGATTTTGCGGTGCTGTTGGGGTGCTCTTGAGGCACAGTCACCGTACTCAGCCCCCGCTCGCGAGGTGCGCATGGGGAAGAATATAAGCGCGAAATGAACTAAGATGATGAAAAGTAAAACTCACCACCAAAATATTACATAGCGGCGCCTCAGCGCAATGTTTCATCGAGAAACGAATTGGTTCATTACACTTGGTGTGACCAAGATAAAGTTTTCCATGTCGAGGCATGGGGACCACATTCAGTGGCTGAGACTCTTCACGGCCTGCGGCGGCACGTAATCAGGAGAGCTCAGAGGGGCTGGCCCTCGGGAGGAGAAGCTTTTGTGAAGCTTGGAGGTGAAGTTGTGTGCTTCCCTCTAGAGACAAAAAATGTCTGGCGTGACTATGATCACGGGTAGAACTTGCGTAGATGCGCGATGTTCCATGGATTTTGACCGGAATGCCGTCCTCCGTTTCGAGGCGTACCGCGCCAGGCCTGGCGATGTGGGAGACCCTGTAGGGGCCTTCCCACATTGGCGAGAGCTTGTGGAGACCTTCCCTGGAGAGGATTCTCCTGAGGACGAGGTCGCCTGTCTCGAGAGTGCGCGGACGTATGTGGCGGCTGTGGTAGCGTCGCAGGTCTTGCTGGTACTTGGCTGCCCTGAGGGCGGCACGGCGGCGCAACCCGTCAAGGAGTAGCAGGTCGTCGCTGTGGAGGTCTGCTTGATCGTCCTCGTTGAAGGCAAGGACCCGTGCGGATCCATGCTTGATCTCTGTGGGGAGGACTGCTTCAGCTCCATATACGAGAGCAAATGGCGTCTCACCAGTGGGCTTCGTGGGGTTCGTGCGGATGGACCAGAGCACGGACGGGAGTTCGTCTATCCAGCCCTTGCCGTACCCTTCAGGCGATTGAAGCTCCTTGTCTTGAGGCCCTTGAGGACCTCAGCATTTGCTCGCTCGGCTTGGCCGTTGCTCTGTGGGTGAGCCACCGAGGCGAAGCAGAGCTTGGTGCCGAGGCTCTCGCAGTAGGCCCTGAAGATGCCGCTGGTGAATTGTGAGCCATTGTCGGTGATTATGCGATTAGGCACACCAAAGCGGCAGACCAGGCCTCTGATGAATTTCACTGCCGCCCTGGCCGGTATGCTGCGCACTGCTTCAACCTCTGCCCACTTGGTGAACTTGTCGACTGCCACGAAGAGGAAACGGTAGCCCCCTTGTGATCTCGGGAAGGGTCCCAGAATGTCAAGGCCCCAGACCGCGAAAGGCCACGAGAGCGGGATGGTTTGGAGTCCCAGTGCAGGCTGATGAACTTGCTTGGCGTGGAACTGGCACGCATCGCAAGATTGGACGATGGTGGTGGCATCTTGAAGCACTTGGGGCCAGTAGAAACCGCTCCTGAAGACCTTGCCTGCCAGGGTGCGTGCAGAGGAATGGTGGCCACACTCTCCACTGTGAATGTCTCTGATCAGCATGCGGCCTTCCTCGGGGGGGACGCACTTGAGTGCAATTCCGTTTGGGCGCTTGCGGTACAGGTCTCCCTCGAGGATGTAGTATGACTTGGCTTGTCGAGCCACTCGCTCTGCCTCCGCGTCTTCTTCAGGAAGGACTCCCTTCAGCAGGTAGTCTTTGAGTTCGTCAACCCAGCCTGTCTCTTGGTGCACCATAGCCAGCAGCAGACGCTCCCCTGAGGATGGACCGCAGTTGGGTGCCCCACCTATAGGAGGTGGTGGGAGTACTTCGTCTGTGCTTGCGGCTGCTGCTTCTTGTGGCTGCTTTATGGACGCCTTGGAGAGTCTCTCTTCAAACACGCCGGCCGACTGGGCCTGCCTTCGTGATGCTCGCTTGGCGATGTCATCTGCCTCTTGGTTCTCCTTTCGCGGGATGTGCATGAGCTCCATGCCCCTGAAGTGCTTCTCGAGCTTGCGGACCTCTTCAAGGTAGGCGGCCATGTGGTCGTCCTTAGGCGTGTAGCTCTTGTTGGAGAAGTTAACCAGGAGCTGGGAATCACCCTTTATGAGTAAGTGCTTGACGCCAAGGGCGATTGCGGCTCTGAGCCCGGCGAGGAGGCCCTCGTACTCGGCGATGTTGTTGGAGATCTTGTCCATTGTGAAGCACAGCTGGATGGCGTAGTAGAGCTTGTCACCTTTTGGTGAGGTTAAGACGACGCCAGCCCCACCATTGCGGCAGGCGAAAGCTCCATCGAAGTGCATGGTCCAGTGACTTGGCATTGTATCTCCCGATGACGCGGTTTCTTCTTCGCGAGGCTCTTCAGGTGTTGGGTCTGTCCACTCGGCGACGAAATCCGCCAGCGCTCTCCCTTTTATGACTCTTGTGGTGTCGAAGCGCAAGTTGAATGGCTGCAGCTCAATGTTCCACCCTGCGACGCGGTCAGTAGCGTTGGGGTTGCGCAGGATCTGCTCCAGGGGGAAGGACGTGACCACCGTGATGGGGTGACCCTGGAAGTAGTGGCGCAGCTTCCTGGAGGCGATGAGTAGCGCGAGGAGGAGCTTCTGCTGCACTGGGTACCGCTCGCGAGCATCTCGCAGTACAGTACTGACGAAGTAGACTGGATGCTCGACGAGGGTCGTTGATGGTGCAGCAGCGTCGGCTCCCTCGAGAGGCTCCTCAGGAGTTTTGGCGAGGTTTGCCTGTGGAGGAGCCTCGGCAGGAGTGCTCGTGGAGGGCTCGACTTGAGGCTGTGGGCCTGGCGCTGGGTCTGGAGAGACCGTTCCTCGTCGGGAGGTTCTGGACTTGGTGTGGCAGTGCTTTTCTTGGGGAGAACTGGCTCTTCTCTTTCCACCACCAGGACGGCGCTAGCAGTTTGTGGGTGGCTGCTAGGTACAGCTTCAGATGCTCGCCTGCCCTGGGGGCTACCATGACTGGTGAGCTAGCCAAGTATTTCTTCAAGTCCTTGAATGCTTCGTCAGCCTCTGGAGTCCACTTGAAGGTGCCGGATTTCTTCATGATCTTGAAAAATGGCAAGGCTCTCTCGCCGAACTTGGAGATGAAGCGGCCTAAGCTGGCCATGCATCCTGCTAGGCGCTGCATGTCCTTGAGGCGGCGAGGTGGCTGCATGTCTTCTATAGCCTTGATCTTGTCAGGGTTGGCTTCTATGCCGCGGTGGGACACGAGGAACCCGAGGAGCTTGCCTGAAGGCACCCCGAAGACGCACTTGGCGGGGTTTAACTTGATGTTCACCTTGCGCAGGCTGGCGAAGGTTTCCTCGAGATCCTTCAAGAGAGTGTCTCCCTCGCGAGACTTGACCACGATGTCGTCGACATAAGCTTCTGCATTTCTTCCCATCTGAGCCCCCAAGGCGATCCTCATGAGCCTCTGGAAGGTGGCGCCGGCGTTTTTTAGGCCAAAGGGCATGCAAGTGTAGCAATACACACCACAAGGGGTGAGAAATGCTGTTTTCTCCTCGTCTTCCTTGGCCATTTTGATCTGGTGGTAGCCTGAGAAGGCATCCAGGAAACAGAGGAGATCACAGCCGGCGGTGGAGTCCACGATCTGGTCTATCCTTGGCATGGGGTAAGGGTCCTTGGGGCACGCCTTGTTCACGTCTGTGTAGTCGATGCAGAGCCGGCCTCCTCCATTGGGTTTTGGGACAACCACACCGTTGGAGAGCCAAGTGGGTGGGCAACTTCTCGAATGATGTCTGCTGCTTTCAGCTTCTCTACTTCTTTGATGATGAACGCTTGCTTCTCGGGGGCTTGTTTCCGCGCTTTTTGCTTTACAGGGCGTGCGTCTGGACACACGGCTAAGTGGTGCTCGATCACCTCCCTTGGTACACCGGACATTTCTGACGGAGTCCATGCGAACATGTCAGAATTTGCCCGAAGGAAGGCGACGAGCGCGCTTTCCTATTTGGGAGGCAAGCCAGCGCCTATGGTGACGCTAGCCCCCGAGCCTTCAGCCCCCGAGCCGCTGGTGCTCAGCGACACCTTCTTTGTAGATGCTTGCTCTTGAGTGAACAGTTGTTTCTTCTTCTTGGGCCCCGAACCGCTGCCCTCTTCTTGCTCACGCTTCTTGCTCAGTTGCTTGAGGTCATAGCAGTTCTCGGTCGCATGGCCGCGCCTGTTGTGGTAGATGCAGAACGGGCAGTTGTCCACCTCCTTCTTGCCAGCCTCTGGAGAGTCCTCGCGAACATGCTTGGCGTCGGGTTCAGCTGCCAAGACTGCGGTAGGCTTGCGCTTCGTCTCGTCACGCCTCTTCTGGGTCTTGGATCCCTCGACAGGGTCGTCTGTTGAGCCCACCTTGACGAAGAGGAGCCCTTCTTCCGCCTTGGCGCACTTGTCTGCGATGTCGAAGAGCTTCACCACGGAGGAAAGGGTATCATGGATGCCGAGCTTCTCGAGCATCCTGTGGTTGGTGACGCCCTCTCTGAAGGCCGCAATGACGTGCGAGTCCGGGATGTTCGGGATCTTGTTGCGGACTTGGCTGAAGCACTGGATGTACTTGCGGAGGGTCTCGCCAGGCTTCTGGCGCACAGCTCGCAGATCGTTGTAAGTGAGGGCGCGCTCGTACGTGCCCTTGAAGTTCGCAATGAACTGCTGGCAGAGCTCCTCCCACGAGTCTATGGAGTCCTCGGGAAGGTTCAGGAGCCACGACAAGGCGGAATCCTTGAGAGCGTGGGAGAACCAGTTGGCCATGACCTTGTCGTCTCCCCCGCAGCTTGGATGGAGGTGGTGTAGAGCTGCAAGAACTCGATGGGGTTGTTCGTGCCGTCGTAGCCCTTGGGGAGGTCAGGCCTGAACTTCTGTGGCCAGACGACGCGCCGCAGGTTGCGGGTGAAGGCCGCGCAACCTGTGGCGTACGAGGCGATGCCCCCCTGAAGAGCACGGCGGTTCTGTCGCCCTGCCTGGCCGATCTCCTCCACGATGCGCTTCTGGAGGTCCTTCTGGCGCTCAATTTCCACCCGCGCGTCTGGGGGTGTCCGCTGCACGATTTGACAATCGCGCGGCGACGACGCGTGGGATGCGGCCTTGTGCGCTGCGGCCGGAGGCAGACCTGGCGGAGGCGGCGGCGGAGGCGGCGGCGGAGGTGCGCCATGCGCGGTGGTTCCAGCGCGTCCGGAGTTGTGGTGCACCAGAGAGCGCGACGCCGCAGGAGCAGCGCGCGGTGCCGCCGCAATGTCGACGAGGTGCTGAAGGCGGCCGAGCCAGTTGTCGTGCGCGTCAGCTGTGGGACGGTAGCGGAAGAGTTCCGCGGCCATGAGCAGCGCGGTGTTTGGGCTGGGCGCTGGACGCCCAAGAGTGGAGGCGCTGTGGCGCTGGGACGGGTGCGAGGACTCTGCGTCCTCGCCGTGCCCGTGGTCGACGTCGTCGTCGAAGCGGTCGTCGTGGTTGCCGTCGTCGTCCTCGGGGTGCTCCACCCGCGGTTCAGCGGTGTTGCGCCCCGTGGCACGGCTGGCGCGGGGACGGCCGCGAGGGTTGGTGGTGTTGGCAGCGGGCTCGGTGGTTGCCCTGCCTGACGCCCGCGGGTGGCGCGAGCTGCGCGAGTGTCCGCCATGGCGCAGCGGTCGATGAAGGTTGAAGACGTGCCTCAGCCCCTACCTGGCGTGCAGTTGTCGGAGAATGACTCCCACGAAACAGGGATAGTCAAGCTCACGAAGAGAGTTCGTGTAAGGGGCTGAACACGTTGGTGAAACAACCCTCAACCTGCACGGCGACGGTGCTCATCGAGCAAGCGGAGGGACATCACGACAGAGATGAACACCAGCCCGTACCCAGGTTCACGGCCCTCGTGTGGAGGTAATACCGCTACTCCTGCTTGTCTGTATTGCACTGCTTGTAGAGGTTACAGTACAATGAGCTTGCCGAAGGCTCTCTTTTGGCAATGGTGTATACAAGGAAGGGAAGCAAGGGTCTTCTTCTTCCTTGCGCGTAAGTGGCGATGCTGGAATGAGAATGCGATCCCTTGCTACGGTGCACCTTGCCCTCCTTTTATAGGCGCCCCGTGCTCCCTCCGTGCACTCGCACTGTGGTAGGGCTGTTACGTGGCGCAGAAGGTGGAGCGCGGTGCATCGCAGCCCGGACGTCCATGGACGCGGTCCATGAGCGTAAAGCTGACTCCTGTAGCAGAGTACCCACCGTCCACGCAGGACGGCCAGCTGGGGCCGCAGAGGAACGTGGGGGAGCCACGGTGACGTTGGCCTTGGAGCGTAGCGCCGGCCGGTCCCCTTATCACCAAAGAGGAAATCCTTGTAGTCCGGGCGGGTGACACAACTTTATTGACCCCTTTAATCACCAAAATGGCAACTGCGGCGTCGTCGTCACCGCGCGCAGGGGCGCGCGTCACTCTGCGGCCGCTGCAGAGCCCATGTGCGCTCTGCAGAGGTTGCTTTGCAGCGAAGCGATCTCCACGAGGGCTTGGATGCCCTGTAGAGAATTCGGCGTTGACCTCTCCCCAGGGGAGATTTCCTTAAAGAGGGGGCAGCAGTGGATATGGCCTCCGCAGGCCTCCGCTGCCTCAAATCCCTCGCGAGGCAATTTGCCTCACGAGGCTCTCCAAACCGTAGGCTTGGTCCTTAGCAAAAATCGTCCATCAAGTGTCGAGGGCCGTATAGGACAGGCCCAGCACACCCTGGATTTCACTGGGCGGACACCACGCTGACGTCGAGCTGACGTCAGCGGTGCCCTGGGCTGCCACTGCCGCGGCGGCGACGTCGGCGCCGCCGTCGAACGACGGCGAGCCAGGACGCGCGCGGATGCGGGCTGCACGGGAGTAGCGGCGCCGCTGCCTCTGGGTCGCCGGAGCGTCGCCAGCGGCCCGCGGACGCGGCGGAGGGCAGCGGACGCGGCGGCGGCGATTCCCGCGCGGCCACGGCGTCCCGGCACGCGGCGCTCGGCCAGGGTGGTGGATCCGGCGACGGAGGAGGCGCCCGTGCCCGTCGATCTGAGTTCGGAAGAGCTTGGCGGCGGCGCCGGCGAGCTTCGGCTCGCACGAGGAGAGGAGAAGAGGAAGATGAGATGTGGTGACGTTTTTACACATAGGTCCCTGATGTTTCCGACATTTGCGATCTGATCCTTTTCGGGGGGGTTTCTGCAAATTTTACGCGTCAAAATTCGTGCGGCGCGTGACCGGGTGGCTACCGGAGCGACCGGCGGTGACCGGGTGACGTGGCGTCGCCTGGTTGGTGTGGAGGTGAACTTACTGTTCCCAGGAACAGTAAGGGGTGCTGGGGACGACGTGGCTCCATCTGAGCCGTCCATCGCGGCGATCGAACGGCAGGCGGAAAACGGGCGGCGTGGCCTGCGGGAGACGCCGAGGCGATGTCCGTCCTTTATATATAAAGGTATGAGCAATTCTGAGCGCTCGAGACACTGTTCACTGCTACAGTGTTGAACAGTGCCGCGGTTATTTTACAAAAAAGAACCTACGCTTTCTGTGAATTGCTCCGCAGTCCACACCTTCTACGCACGAAGGACCTATTCATGATTTTGCGAAAACACAGGGGCTTTGCTGCAAAACGATCCAACACATCTCCTTCCCCGTGCTCCTCTCCTTCCTCTGGGCGGAACCCTAGCCGCACGGGCTCCGCCGCGTCGCCGCCGTCTCCGGCCTCCCTAGAGCGAACCGAAGCATCCAAAAGCTCCGTCGTCCTCCATTCTTCCACGCCATCGAGTTTGACGAGCTGGGATGGCCTGTACCGAGCGAATCACGCATTCTTCTCCAGGTCCGGCCGCCGGCTTTCGAGCAAGTTTCCGGCGTCGTCGGCGACCTTTGATTGGCGGCGCCGCCACCTTTCGGCAGCGCGCGTCCGCGCGCGTCCAACGCGCCAACTCGCGCGATCTCTCACGCGCTCAAACTGTCGAATCGATCCCGTGTTCAACAGCACCAGAACCGTGCTGCCATTGCTGACGTCAGCATGCTGTCATGGTGGGACCGGTCTGTCAGTCTCTATTCTTTTCGCACATGGTTTTGGAAATTAAAAAAACTCTGACACGTGGGACCAACTTGATTAAAAGAATTCTAGAAAAATAATTAATATTGTAAAATCAATAACTTTTTACATATTTACCAGAAAAATGTATTCAATATATGAAAATGTTCAGAAAACTAAATCCAATCAGTTTATGTTAAAATTAATACATATTTGAACAATTCAAATTGGCACATATTTAAAAATAACTTGAACACATTTTATCTAACTACAAAGTATATTATCCATTGTAACACAAAAAAAAAACAAAAAAAACATTAAATTTGGAAATGTTTTTGGGAATTAATAAACCTCTGACATGTGAGACCAACTTGATTAAAAGAATTCTAGAAAATAATTAATATTATAAAATCAATAACTTTTTAACTGTTTAACAGAAAAATGTGTTCAATATACCAAAGTGTTCAGAAAACTAAATCCAATCAGTTTATGTCCAAATTAATACATGTTTAAGCAATTCAAATTGGTAGATATTTAAAAATGACCTAAACACATTTTCTCTAATTACAAAGAATATTATCTACTAAAAAATACAAAACAATAAATTTATCACAAAGGGCGCGGCGTGTTAAAGCTTACTTAAATACAAACCTACAAACACAAAACTATATACATATTTAAACATTTCAAATTGTTGAAATTTTGAATTTCGCATTTGGGTTGTGGGTCCCATTGTCATCAATTCTGTAATTCCAAAATATCATAAATTTTTTAAAACACATATCTTTTGATCTATAATTTTAATTATTGCAAACAAAGCGTCAAAATTGACAGTAAAATGCAATTTCCTGAATAATACTTTCCCCAAATATTTTTTTTTACCAATTTTTAACAAATTCACATAATTAGATCCATTTACCTTCTGGAAAGAGGAAATCGCATACGAATAACTTCTCGCTATTAACAATTTAAAAAATTCAACTACTTACAAATGTAAACTTTTAAAAAAAATTCAATGCATTTAAAACTAAGCAACTTTTGATTGCGGACATTTTCAAATTTAACTTTTTTACACCTCAATATTTACAAATGTGACTAATATATCAACATGCACACACAAAAATGCTCACTACTTATGCCATCAATTTGCTAAATATTTGCAACTACGATAAAATATATGAAAGTCCTTACAAAAAAATACATGCAACACATTTGAAAATTTCAATTTGCTAAAAAAATAGAAGTACTCCAGAATATATATATATATATATGTATAATATTTGGAAATAACCAAAATTAACTTCCTCAAAATATGAAATTCAGGTACGGTTCTTCAAATTATAGATTAACTAATTACTGGAAAAAAAAACGCACAATCAGTAGTTTAAAAATAGCCATCAAGAAGCATAAAAAATTATCGAAACGACCAAAAAATATATGCTACCTACTTGCGACAATATACAAATATTTTTCAACATTTTAACTTACCAAACATTTTGACAAAACCTAAATGCATTCCTTCTAAATAAATGGATTTGAATTTACAAAATGCTTATATAGTGTATTTCTCCTGATTAAGTAGATTAATTGAATATCTATGTCAAACTACAAACACACTTGAACATTTAAATTTGCTAAAAAAAATTGGAGTTACTCCGGACAACAAATTACGACGAATTTTAACATTTCAAATCACAACGTTCCGGATGGGGTCTACTAAATGATAGAATATAAGATCTGTTTATATTTAATTTCAACATATTTTTTTATGAGCTACAAAAGATAAAAGAAATATGAAATATTCCAAGTTTTGTTTAAACAAAAGAAAAAGATAAAAAAGGAAGTACTGTTTATGCAATGTTCTAATTCCTTAAACAAATGATAATGGAGTCATTTTTTTACAATACTCCAAATGCTTCACATCTCGCTTAATAATGGCGTCATTTATTTAAAAACTACAAGTACTGTTCCACTTTATAATAACAAAATAAAAAACATGTTTACAAGCTGCAATTTGTCCAACATTTGAGCGAATTTTCCCATATTGCATAAAATAAAACCAAAATGCTCACCAAAAATAACCGTAGTATACTCATAACAAATACCAAATTTATTTCAACATTTCAATTTGGCCAACATTTCGACACCACACGAACAAACTTTTCCCAAATGTGGAATCAAATTCAAATGGATTGTTCTGATTTCAATTAAATATTGACGTCGGAATACAAACATGTTTGAGCATTTCAAATCTTCAAATATTTGAATATTGTACACAGTATATCAGAAATGCACATAAAAAATGCTACCTATTCATAACAAAACAAACAAATGTTTCAACACTCCAATTTAGCCAACATTTTGGTCAACAAAAAAAAAATTGCACAAAAAAAATCACCAAGGGCGTGGCGTCAAATGCTACCTATTCATAACAAAACAAACAAATGTTTCAACACTCCAATTTAGCCAACATTTTGGTTAACAAGAAAAATATATATATTGCAAAAAAATCACCAAGGGCGTGGCGTGACGCCACGCCAAAATTCAACTAGTTCACATGCATGATCGATCAACCTACTAGGCACTAGCTCCTCCACATGAGACAAATCGCATGCAATGCACGTATTAATTAATTGCTCTGTTTAGCATTAGCTCGATAACTCACTAGTAGGAAATGGGCTACTAGTTTTTGGAAATAAAAATTTAATACTAGTGGCGTACAGAATGTACGACGCCACTAGTAAATAATTAGGAATTAAAAAATAAAAACCATATAATCTATTCAGTATTTTCTGTCATCCAGATATTTTAGATGTCCCTTTGATATGTTGAAATTTTTATACTTATATGTTGAACAATTTCAAGTTATAATTGGTTCTACGAAAATGATATTCGAATCAAACCGTGTTATAATTGGCCGAGCTACCCACAGCAGGGGGCCACTGCCCCCCCCCCCCCCCCCCCCCTCAAAAAAAAAAGAAAAACAAGTTTATTTCGCTTAGGTAGTATGTATAGTGTATTTTTACTTAGACTGGGAAAATTGTAAGATGCCTCAAGCAACCACTAAGATCATAGCGGCCCGAAGCAAGGTACGTGTTAAGGACTATCCTCCCGACGCGGCTAAGGACATTGGCCGACAAAATGAATGTACTGCTCGCTGTCACATCCTCCCAGAGCTTCTCCTTGCTATCGCGGCGACTAGGCCAGCTCCACCGGCTGTCTGCACAGAGGTGACTGCTCCTGGATCACCATTGCATACCGTAATGGTGCCCATGACCGTATCTGGCGTAAGATCGTACTCTTGGTAGGTGTTGTTCACAACCTTGAGATCCCCAGTTTGGTCGTCCCATGGATTTTCAGGGCGAAGAGTGATTGACCCGTGAGCATGACTGTCATAGCCCCATTTCCAAAACAGGGTATATCCTATGCACGTTTCCGAACAATGTACACCTCTTTCGTTAAATAGAGCCGCTCAGCCTCCACAACTACCTAGGATTTACAATTGCGGATAGTACCATGCATTGCTTGCTCATGAAACAACAAAAGAGATTAGCCAAAAGTATGGCCTATGGGCCGCTTATGAACCGTTAATGGGCTTCAAAGCCTAAACTTTACCTGCAATCAAAAGATGCAAACAAAGCCCACGGGAAGGTCCGAGTGCGGTTGCAATCATAACACGTGAAAGTCGATTTTCATCTTGTACATATCCTAAAATTGTTGGTGCAGTAATGAGTATACGAGGTACTCAGCAAGCCACATTGAGAGAGAGGAGCTATTTAACTACATGCTTGGATTTCAAAGAAGGGGTGTAGGGTTGTCGTGGGGTCACTCTTCGACTACCCCACGGTGGGGATACCTGGGTCACGCCAAGCCCATCAGCCTTATGACGAGGGCCCAAGGAAGGCCCAAGGAGGACGACGTGCGGCCCAAGATAGTCGACGCTAGGTCATGCGACCGCCATGCTTGTAAGCGCCATCGGCACCGTTCACCTGAGACCTAGCCTACCATATAAAGGCTAGGAGGGTCCTTCGTCTAGGGTACGCTCATAGCCGCCACCACAAACCCTAGCGAGATTGCCATCTCGCCATTGTAGCCACAACTCGCCATTCAATACCAGACAAGCAGGAAGTAGGGTGTTATCCTCCGGGAGCCTGAACCTGGGTAAACGCCTTGCTTGTCAGCCGTCGTGATCACCAGCGCTCATCTCTCTCCCCTCAATCAACCCGGGGTACACAACCCAGGGATTTGCCGAGTCCACACCTCGTCAATTGGCGCCGTCTGTGGGAAAGAACGAGCGCTGGAACCATGGTCGCACCGGCTCCATCGACTTTGAAGACCGACGTCTGCATCACCAAGGAGCCAATCTGCTTCGGCTCCTTCGAGTACACCTTCCACCCGCCGGCCCACCGCTCGGTGTACGCCGATCTGCACGTAGGTATGTGCCTCACCTTCGGTACCATGCACTACTTCGTAGACAGCTGTGGAGTACTCAGATCCACGGCGATCGCACCGCCCGCGGTGGTGGCACCCGCATCTGCCGCGACTGCCCAACCACGCCCCCACCTGCTGCGGAGATCGCATCTGCTGCGACTGCGGCGACAGCATCTTCGACTGCTGAGAAGATCGCGTCCGCCTCGACTACTCCGACCGCCTCCGCTGCGGCAGAGATCGCGCCCAACGGCCGCGCCATCAGCGTCTCCGGCTGTCACGGAGATCGCATCGGCTACGACTACATCGACCACCTCGTCGACCACCGCGCGGATCGAGTCTACTTCGACTACCTCGATCGCGTCGCTGGCAAGGCCAAGATCTACGTCAACTTCGACTACGTCGACCACACCTTCGCGCGCGACGGAGGTCGCGTCGTTCTATACCGCGCCACTCGCGTCTCCATCGACTTACAAGATCGTCAACAAGCCAATCGCGCCCACGTCGACGACAGCGACATCACTCCTCACGTCCGCGGCGAAGATCGCGAAACTCCAGGGAAGGAGCCTCGGCGGCGACTGTGGTGTCCACCACGTCGCACCCATTTTCAGCTCCGAGCACGGCTCGGACGAAGGAAGCAGCAGTGGCAGCACCCGTCCCACTGCCCAGATCTACCCCGCGCAAGTCTTCATGATCGGCCAGAGGCCGCAGGGCAACGACGACGAACCCGCATACCCACTGGAGGTGGTCATGCCGGACCAGGTGACGCGACTCACCATCACCCGCGACATGGCAATCAAAGCCCTGAAGCACGTCGAGGACGGCACGTACCCCCCACCGGATGCACCCCGGGAGGACCTTATGGCGGTCCAGTACCTGCTACGGAAGGAAGGCGAACGACTCCGCGCAGAGAAGGCCGAGCTCCTCCGACGCAAGGAGGAGGCTGACGCGTCGAGCGCCAGGAGGGCCGCTTACTCGTTCACTGCCTCAACAGAGGTCTCACAAGGAGCAAGGCGCCACAGAGCCCGCGTGCCCCTGATGACGGAGGCCGACCGCGCTAGAGTCACCCGCAACCTCGAGTCATCATACATAGAAGACGCAGACGGGATACCCGTCCCCAAGACCCGGAGCCGCACTCATGGCAGTCGAAACATACCTGCGGCTGACACAGCCGCCTGAGGGCGACTCGCGCGCTCTCCTCCACAAGCAGCAGATCATGTCTATCAAGGCACTCGAAGACGCACTGATAAACAAGGCGCCGACAGAAAAGCGCGAGAAGATCGAGATCGCCGCGACCACGAGCCCGCAGCACTCGGCCCCGGCGGCAAGACAACTGCGACAACCGCAGCCAGGTGAAGACCTCCGCAACGTCATCACACAAAGGACGGTAGACCGCAGCCGCACCCAGCGGCCGGTCAGCACGTCCAACTTCGACTACGACCGCAACGACGGCGACTACGAGCCGTGCGGCGCCGCATGCTTCAGCTTCAACATACGCGACACAAGAATGCCCAAGGGCTTCAAGCTCACGGCAGAAGCAGTCAAGTACGACGGGAAGCAGGACCCGAGACTCTGGCTAGAAGACTACCTCATAGCCTGCAGCTGCCAGGGCGGTACTTCGACTACGGCCATGCAGTACATCCAGCTGATGCTCACGGGCTCTGCACGCGGGTGGCTCAACACTCAACCCAAGAACGCCTTCAGGACGTGGGACGAGTTCGCGGAGGCCTTCGTTAAATCCTTCCTGGGGACGTACTCGAGACCGACGACGTTCGTCGAGCTACAAGCATGCAAGCAAGGACGAGACGAGCCGCTCCGGTCATACATCCAGCGTTGGACCTGCTCCGCAACACCATGGAGACCGCCTCGGAGGACCGAGTGATGGATGCCTTCATGCACGGCGTCTCCCGCCGCGACCTCCGCGAGGAGTTTGGTAGGCTCCGGCCGAAAAACATGATCGAGGTCATGAAGATAGCAAACCAGTGGGCAGACGGAGAGGACTCGGTCCGCAATAGTTCACACTACTCCCCGAAGGACGAAGCCGGACCAAGCAACTGGCGAGAAGGACGCCACAAGAAGAAGCCGCGTTACAACGGCAACGACTCAATCGAGCTAGTAGCGGCGGGATTCCAAACCCCCCGTGAGGATGAAGCGCGCGACAGCAGTCGCCAATACAGCCATGCACAGTACAGTCGAAGCGGCGGTGACCAGAGTCGCCAATACAGCCAGGGGCAGTACAACCGAAGCGGCGGCAGCAGCTACCGCAGCGACGGAGGCCATAAACGCGAGTGGCAGAAACGCACACTAAGCCCAGCGGAAGAGCTGGAACAACCCTGCAGGCACCACATGTTCAGGAACCCGGAAACGGGCAAGTGGGGATCCAACCACCTGTTGAAGGACTGTCGAAAGGCACGCAAAATATACGAAGCCATGCAGAAGATAGTCACTCCAGCACCCGCAGCGCAGCCAGCCGCGCAGCTGGCCATCCAGGCAGCACCCGCACCCGCAGTCGCTAATCCAGCACAGGCGGCGGGAGCCTTTCTGCACAGCAGCAGCAGCCGCAGCAAGATGCCCCACCGGTGATCCAGGACGCATATCCAGCGGCACGCGGACAACTCAACATGATACAGAAGGGGCGCCCCTCAAACAGGACCCAGAAGATCATCACTCGCCAAGTTTTCCAGGCCATCACCTGTCCACCTGCAGTACCCGACTACCTGAGAGGGTCAGAGACACCAATCACTTCTCCAGAGCAGATCACCCGCCTGCAGTACCACGACCCGGGCACGCCGCTCTGGTAGTCGAAGCTCTGATCGGAGATTACACCCTGAAAAAGGTGTTCATGGACGGAGGCAGTGGCATTAACATCATCTTTGCCGACACCCTCAGAAGGATAAACAGGCCAACGACGGACTTGGCGGCATCAGAGACCACCTTCCATGGCATAGTACCAGGGCAAGCAGTCACGCCCATGGGAACGATCACACTCGACGTCATCTTCGGCACACCCGAAAACTTCAAGAGGGAGTCGATCGACTTCGAGGTAGTCGACTGGAAGTCGCAGTACCACGCGATACTCGGGCGCCCAACCTTTGCCAGATTCATGGCGGTACCTCACTACGCCTACCTCATGCTCAAGATGCCTGGCCCAAGGGCGTCATCACGGTGCACGGCGACTTCGACCGCTCCAACAGCTGCGACCGCGAGTTCAGCAAGATCTCCGAGTTCTTCGGAATGGAAGAGCACTTCGAGGCGATGGCAGTCGACAACGACAAAACCATCTTCCCGCCACGCAAGAAGCAAGCCAAGGACGCTGCCTTCAACACGACTGACGACACGACAACTCATCAGGTCCACCCGACGGACGCAAACAAGACAGTCAAAGTGTCGTCGAGCTGCCTATCGCATAGGAAAGCGCGCTCGTCGAGTTTCTACGTGAGAACTGGGAGATCTTCGCCTGGCAACCTTCTGACATGCCAGGCATACCCAGGAACCTCGCCGAGCACTCTTTACGCGTCCACAAGGACGCCAAACCCGTCAAGCAGACCATGCGACGCTTCTCAGGACCCAAACGAGACGAAATAAGCAAGGAGATCGATCGACTGCTCCACGCTAAATTCATCCGAGAGATCAAGGACTCGGACTGGGTAGCGAACCCAGTCCTGGTGGAGAAGAAGAAGACGAAGAAACTCCGCATGTGCGTCGACTTCACCGCCCTCAACAAATGCTGCCCCAAGACCATTTCCCGCTCCCGCGGATAGATCAGATCATCGACTCGACTGCAGGCTGCGCACGCCTATCCTTCCTGGACGCCTACTCAGGGTACCAGCAGATCAGGATGAACGTCGACGATGAAGAGAAGACATCATGGCGTCTTCTGCTACCAGACGATGCCCTTCGGGTTGAAGAACGCTGGAGCCACGTACCAGCGCACAATGCAAGCCTGCCTAAAGGGGCTAATCGGAGAGATCGTCCAAGTCTACGTCGACGACATAGTCGTCACCACTCGAACGGAGGACACTCTCATCGCCGACCTCCGCAAGGTCTTCGCCGCCCTCAACGAGTATCAGATCAAGCTGAACCCGGACAAGTGTGTCTTCGGCGTGCCAGCCGGAGAACTGCTCGGGTACCTCGTCTCTGCAAGAGGAATCGAAGCCAACCCTGAGAAGGTGCAAAACATACTCGCAATGCCAGCACCGACCAAGCTTCATGAGGTGCAACGCCTAGCCGGCCGAGTCGCAGCTCTCAGCCGGTTCATAAGTAAGTTGGGAGAAAAGGCCCTGCCTTTCTACCAACTGATGAAAAAGACAGACAAGTTCGAGTGGACAGAAGAAGCGCAAGTCGCGTTCGACCAACTCAAGAAAACACTCACGACTTCCCCAGTACTGGTGGGCCACTGGAGAACGAGCCGCTATACCTCTACGTGTCAGCCACGAACAGGGTGGTCAGCACGGTACTCGTAGTCGAACGAGAAGAAGAAGGACACAGTTACCCTGTTCAGCGACCCGTCTACTACCTCAGTGAGGTGCTAACCTTGTCCAAGCAGCGGTACCCGCACTACCAGAAGCTAGCATACGGAGTCTTCATGACATCAAGGAAGGTCGTCCACTACTTCTCCGAGCACTCCATCACGGTAGTAAGCTCCTCCGGGCTCTCCGACATCCTCACCAACCAAGCCGCGACGGGCGAGTCGCCAAGTGGGTTGTTGAGCTAGGGCCCTGGGGGCTGAAGTACGCGCACCCGAAGTCAATCAAGGCCCAGGTGCTTCCAGAGTTCACCACCGAGTGGATAGAGGCCCAGCTACCAGACGTACCCGACCTGTCCAACGCATGGACAATGTACTTCGACGGCTCCAAGAAGTTCAGATCAGCAGGGGCGGGAGTCGTCCTCATCTCACCCAAAGGCGACAAGCTGAGGTACGTGCTGCAGATGAACTTCCCAACGCCCTCCAACAACGAGGCAGAGTACGAGGCCCTGATCCACGGCATGCGGATGGCCAAGAACTGCGGCGCCACTCACCTCATGATCTACGGAGACTCCTACCTCGTCGTGCAACAAACCATGAAGCAATGTGACGCCATCGCCGACAACATGATCGCCTACAGGGACCTGTACAACCAGCTGGAAGGCACCTTCGACGGCTGCGAGCTGCGGCACGTCGGCCGCGAGAGCAACGAGGAAGCCGACACCCTCGCCAACCTGGGCTCAAACAAAGCGCCGGTGCCACCCGGAGTCTTCCTCGAGTGCATCACGCAACGCTCCGTCAAGCTCCGGCCCGCGCCAGGATCCTCTACATCGACAACGAGCACCACCGACCCGCCCAGCACGGAGAAGGAGCCTATGGAGGTGATGCTGATCGAGCCCACATGGACGAGCCCATACCTGGCTTACATACTGCAGCAGAGGGTGCCAACAAACCCAGTCGAAGCCAAGCGCGTCATCCGCCGCTCCAAGGGCTTCACCGTCATCAAGGGGAGCTCTACAAGCGAAGCATCTCGGGAGTCCTCCAAAGGTGCATCGACCCAGTCGACGGTCAAGCCATCTTACTCGAGATCCACGCTGGCATCTGCGGGCACCACGCCAGCAGTCGAGCCTTAGTGGCCAAAGCCTTACGAGCCGGGTTCTACTGGCCCACCGCAATGCAAGACGCAGAAGAACTCGTGAGGAAATGTCTCGGCTGCCAGGAGTTCGCCAACAAGCCGCACGCACCAGCATCAGCACTAAAGACCATTCCACTCGCCTGGCCCTTCGCTCAATGGGGGCTCGACATGGTGGGTCCACTCAAGAAGTCCTCGCCGGGAGGACACACGCATCTCTTGGTGGCAGTCGACAAGTTCACGAAGTGGATCGAAGCCGTGCCTATTACAAGTTCGACTGCCTCCTCGGCAGTTAACTTCATCAGGTCGATCATCTTCAGGTTTGGAGTGCCGCACAGCATCATCACCGACAACGGCACGAACTTCACAGCCGAAGAGTTCAAGGACTTCTGCTCCGAGCAAGGCATCAAGCTCAACTACGCATCTGTCTCGCACCCGCAGTCCAACGGGCAAGTCGAAAAGTCCAATGGCTTAGTCTGCAAGGGCATCAAGAAGCGCCTGCGAGTACCATTGAGCGCGCTGCAGGCGCCTGGGTTGAAGAGCTGCCATCTGTGCTGTGGAGCCTGCGCACTACGCCAAACAGATCCACTCAGTACACGCCATTCTTCATGGTCTACGGCGCAGAAGCAGTCATGCCATGCGACATCAAGTTCGATGCACCCCGAGTGGTGGCCTACGACGAGTCCGACGCAGAAGAAGCACTCGAGGACGACATGGATACCCTGGACGAAGCACGCGACATCGCCCTTACCCGCACAGCCGTGTATCAGCAAGACTTACGCAACTACCACGGGCGGCGACTGCGGCCCAGAGCGTTCGTCCCTGGCGACCTTGTCCTCCGCCTCAAACAGAAGAAGGTGCACAAACTAGCCTCCCCGTGGGAGGTCCATACATCGTGACAGAGGCAATGGCGGCGGAGCTTACCGCCTGAAGGACTCGAAGACGGGGACAGTCTGCACAACCCGTGGAACGTGCGCAACTGCGCCGCTTCTACGCCTAATCGACTCCCCCTTGTAACAAAGTGTACTATGTCAAGAAGCGGCAGGTTCCAGACGCACTCTTTCCCTTACCAGGGTACCTGAGGGGACTGGAAGGGTTTTAATGAGGCGGCCTGCTCGCAAAAATCAATGAAGTGATTTGTGGAACAAGCTCTCCCCTTTACTTTTTTAGTCAAAAAGCAACATAAACCTAGGCCGTCACCCGACGCACTCGGGGGCTGCGCCATACAGGTTCAAGTCGAAATCCTAGGCCGCCACCCGAAGCACTCGGGGGCTGCGCCGCACAGGTCTAAGTCAAACCTAGGCCGCACCCGACGCACTCGGGGGCTGCGCCATACAGGTCCAACTCGAAAATCCTGGCCGCCACCCGAAGCACTCGGGGGCTGCGCCGCACAGGTCTAAGTCAAACCTAGGCCGCACCCGACGCACTCGGGGGCTGCGCCATACAGGTCAACTCGAAAATCCTTGGCCGCCACCCGAAGCACTCGGGGGCTGCGCCGCACAGGTCTAAGTCAAACCTAGGCCGCACCCGACGCACTCGGGGGCTGCGCCATACAGGTCCAACTCGAAAATCCTGGCCGCCACCCGAAGCACTCGGGGGCTGCGCCGCACAGGTCTAAGTCAAACCTAGGCCGCACCCGAGCACTCGGGGGCTGCGCCATACAGGTCCAACTCGAAAACCTGGCCGCACCCGAAGCACTCGGGGGCTGCGCCGCACAGGTCTAAGTCAAACCTAGGCCGCACCCGAAGCACTCGGGGGCTGCGCCATACAGGTCAACTCAAAATCCTAGGCCGCACCCGACGCACTCGGGGGCTGCGCCGCACAGGTCTGACTCGACACACCTCGGCCGCACTCGAAGCACTCGGGGGCTGCGCCGCACAGGTCTAATTCAAAATCCTAGGCCGCACTCGATCCGCTCGGGGGCTGCGCCATACAGGTTTACGAAGTCTACAAGATACAATTTACTCACTCGGGGGCTACCCCCACCTCGGCATACATACACTCATATTTCCACTTGGAAAAATTGCTTTTACAAGCTAACGCTATACAACAGCAGTCTACTACTCTTATTCTACAGGCTCGCCCTTTGGCGCATCGAGTGGCCCTACAAGGTGCTCACTAAAGCTCTGGACCTGCTGAATCATCTGACGCGCAGCCGCAAGAGTATCGGCGTAGTCACCCTCTCCAGGCAAGCCGTCAAGCACCTTGTACAGTGGAAGATTAGGCCGTGCATTCGAACGTACGCCAGCGCCACGTTCGCCCCGGCAACAAGTTGAGTGTGCACGACTTCCTTCAACGCACTGCCTTCACGGAACCTCTCCAGCAGCGCAGCCAGTCCATTAGGCTGCTCGTTGTGCGGAAAGTACACCCTGTTGATCTGCCAGAGGGTTTTTCTGCAACCTTCCAAGAGCACAGCAGCCCGCCAGGTGCGATCCAACATTCGAGCCAGTACGCCTCTGGATTTATTGACCAAAAATGACGCGCTTCGGGTGAGTCACCGGCGGCTTCTTTCTCCACCCGCTCGTCTACTCGACTTTGCTCGGCCTTCCAGTCAGAATTCACATCTGCATCAAGACCCGAAGCTAAGAACAGTAAAAGGATAAAGAAGTCGAAGCACGGTGCTAGAAAACCAACCTTGCAGCTGCCGACTGATCAAGTCTATCTCGCCTAGCAGAAACTCCTCTCGCTGGGAGAACGGCGCAACGGGCCGCGACCTCAAGCGCTCCAACTCCAACTCCGCGCTCTTCAACTTCGACTCGAGCTCAACAACCTTGTTCCTCATGAAGGTGATCACTCGTTGATCATTCACGCTTCGCGCAGGAGCTGGAGGAGCTCGACGACGACGAGTGGGTGCAGCCGAAGAGGTGTCCTCCTCGTCGCCCGCACCAGTCGTTCCAGCGACCCCAGGAGCTTCGCCCATCTCAGACTGCCAAGTTCGACAGCGTCAAGCAAAGAAAAGAACACATTCATCAAGTTAGATATGAAAGAAGACTCGAAGACACAAATTCACATTTCAACATCAGCATGTTCGCGGCCAGAAGACCCGCAAACTAAATAGTTCATTACAGACAAGAACCAAAAGCAGAAGAATCCTAAAAGAACGGAGTCTACATCACAGACTCCGACTGGGAACGGCTCTTCCTAGCAGCCAACTCTGCAGCCTTGGCAATCCTCTTCTCGAAGGTGGCGACCAACTTCGCAGCCAGCTGACTCGCCTGCCCTTCACACCGCTAAGGGACGCGGTCCTGCCATCAGGCTTCCGAGGGAAGTCGCTGACAACCTTCTCAAAATCACCTACGACTTGGTGACCAAGAAGTAGCTGGAAAGTGAGCTCGGAGCCGCGTACCGTCTGCGCGCGTGTAGTCCGCCAAGGTGGTCGCATTGCCTTCGAACGGAGCCGCAAGCGCGTCAACAGCAACTGGCGGTGGCTTGCTGGGGAAGATGCTCTGGTGCACAGTCGCCAAGGCGCCTGTCGACTTCTGCAGCGCCGCCGAAGCATACGCGCAGACGCGGTCCATGAAGCCAACAGCCTTCGCCAAGTCGACATTCTCGCTGGAGGACCCTTCTGGAGGAGCACCCCCGCAAGTCTCTGATCAACAGAAATCCAGCCCATAAGACATCCGAAGTCGACAAAAGACAAAGTAGGCACTGAGCTGAAATACTTACTTCCAACAACATCTGCGAGTGCGAGCAAGCGGTCGACCTGGGTCTTCTCCAGATCATCCCGAGCTTGTTCACGCTCTTGGGCTTCACCCAGCAACTTCTCCAGCTCCGCGACCCGCTTCTTCGTGCTCTCCTTTTCCTATGGATCAACGGAGCAAAGTTAGCAATAAAGGCAGTCGAAGCCCCTCGAACACAAGGGTTCACACTCACTATTCGCTTGCTCCAGAGCATGCGGAGCTGATCCCTCTCCTGCTCCATGCGAACGAAGGCTGCGGCTCCCTCCATCTGCTGGCGATAAAATGGCTGCAGGAAACACAAGACATCAATCTGCGCCCGACTATTCTAGTCACGCACATCTTCGGGGGCTACTCCCATCGGGAGCGCTGTTCGCGCACCCGATACAGATTTTGCAGAACGAGTCGAAGGACACTTACATGCTCAAGCAGCCCAGCGTCAACCGGAGTCGCATCAGCAGCTTTCTCTGGCACGGAGGAGGTCGAAGCCTTCAAGGCCAAAGCGTCACCCGCCAGAGCCTCTTCTCCGGTCGTCTTCGCAGTCTGCTCGATCATGGGAGCAGAAGTGTGCTCCATCTCACGAGGGGAAGAAGCAACAGCGCCAGTACGGTCGCTGTGACAAGATAACAATTCAAGGACTCGCAAGTGAAAAAGCACACTCGACAAAAACAAGGCAATGGTTATGCGACTAACCTGACGACATCACATCATCTTCACTTCCCAGGGAGACGGAGGCCATCCTCGCAAACTCAGTCGGCGGTGCAGAGCCGAGTGGAGGCACGACCAAAGGCTCAGCCAGGTCACTCGGGTGCCTAGCGCCCGAAGAGGACTCGCTCGTCTCTTCCTCGTTCACACCCGCCTCCTTCACAGGCGACGAAGCAGAACCAGAGTCGCCACTCTTTCGCCTCTGCCGCTTCCGCAGCGGCTCCTCATCTTCATCATCCTCCTCCAACTCTTCACTCGGAGAGGTGGCGGAGGGAACTTCATCGTCATCAACCTCGTCCTCAGGGAACTCTGCCTCTTCATGAGGTCCATTCTCCATCAACGGAGGAAGACTGACATAGCTCGAACGACCCTGTCAGCAAATGAAGCATTCGAGTCAGGCAAAAAGATTCGACAGAAGAAGATACAAGACAAACAAAGCAAACGAAGCTCACCTCAGGCACAGGATTATTAGGCCCATATGGCTCGACTGGGCACTTGACATTGCACGGGTCAGCGGCTCGGAGACTAGTGATGCTCCTCACCTTCGACTCGACTGCGTCATCATCGAGCTCATTGCCAGCATCCTCACGCGCCCACATTGGGTGGACGCGAGTGCGGAGCGGCTGCACCCGAAGCCTGAAGAAGGTGGCGATGAGGTGAATTCCACCTGTCTCGCGCCCGAGACTTTTCAGAAGGCACAAGAAGCGTCAGCAAGGGCTGAGTCGCCTCCCTGTCCTCCTTCGACAGCGGGTGCGCCCACGCGTTCGTCTTCCGCAACTCGCGATCAGCCGCGAAGTCGGGAAGCCCTTCTTGGTCGCACCTGATGTAGAACCACTTCTTCCGCCAGCCCTGGACGGAGTCGGACTTCTTCATCTGAAAGTAGGAGGTGTCGCCACGCACCTGGATGCCGAAGCCGCCGACTGGATACACCTGCTTGCTCTTCCCCACGTTCCTCCTCACGAGGAATAGCGACTTCCACAGCAGCCAGTTGGGTGCGATTCCCAGGAAGCACTCGCAGAGCACGAAATAGCTCGCGATGCTCAAGACGCTATTGGGAGTCAGATCGTGGATCTGAATCCCATAAGCATACAAGAGACCACGGACGAAATCGTGGAGGGGGAACCCGAAACCCCGCGGAAGGAAATCCACGAAGCAAACGCGTTCCCCCTCGCGAGGAGCGGGGAATACCTCTTTCCCGGGAGCGCGCACCGTCGCCTATCTGCCGGCGGCAGCAGCCCCTGCGCGCGGAGGGCCTCGAGGTCGGCCTTCTTCACCGACGATTTGACCCAGTCGCCGTCGGGCTTCTTCATCACGCTCGCCTCGGCGGCGGCGACGGCGCCAGCAGCAGGCTTCCCCCTCTTCATCGCGGCCTTGCTCATGGAGGGTGGAGAAAGAAACTGCAGAGGAGCAACAATGGCGGAGAGAAAGCAGCGGAGACGATGGCAGAATGGGGATGGAATGAACTGTTCGCCGCCGCGGTAAAAAATATATACCGCGTGGCCAGTTAATCCAGGCCGTCCTCAGCGAAACCGCACTCCACAACATCATCTGGCCGTCCACGTGTCGCGCGGAGATAGCAACCGTCGCCGGCCACGCCGCCCACTACGCGCGGGAATCAAGGCGCCATCATCACACCGCGAAATTTTCGCGCCCAACGGTCAGTATAAAGCGGCAACCGCTGTCTCCAGTCAATACTGACAGTGGGACCGCACTGTCACGTCCCATCGGACACAGAGTGAGCCAAAAAACGTCAGCGCTGACGTCAACTGCGCAAGCGTAGCAAGTAAGCCAATGGGCTGATCGAGAACTCGAACAATTCATTCGAGTGCAAAAATATTCAGTAAGCTCTAAGAGCCGAATAAACTCGAACAGTTCATTCGAGTGCAAGAAGATTCAGTAAGCTCCAAGAGCTGAAGAAACTTGTGCAGTAAGCCAAACCGGCCGAATACACAGTAAGTCATGCAAAGCCAGTCGCGACTCCAACATGTCGAGTCCCTTCTTTACTCCCATCGGGAGCGGGCTTTTCGACTGAAGAAAAATTGAGTTTAACCTCAATTGCAAGCAATTCAGCTTAATCTCGGGGGCTACTCCCATCGGGAGCGCTGTTCGCGCTCCCGAGTGACTCAGAACAAAAGTAGACGAAAAATCACCGACTAAGGCTGTACTCACGTATTTTACCCTGGGTTGACAGTTCGACTAAGGAATCCTCCATAAGCCCTGAACGGCCGGAGTCGACCATTTTACTCGTTCCTTTCAGGAACCCGACGGCGTGCCCAGGAGGAAGGAGTCCTTTACCCGACTCTACGATTCGACTAAGCACTCGGGGGCTCCTGTCGTGGGGTCACTCTTCGACTACCCCACGGTGGGGATACCTGGGTCACGCCAAGCCCATCAGCCTTATGACGAGGGCCCAAGGAAGGCCCAAGGAGGACGACGTGCGGCCCAAGATAGTCGACGCTAGGTCGTGCGGCCGTGCCATGCTTGTAAGCGCCATCGGCACCGTTCACCTGAGACCTAACCTACCATATAAAGGCTAGGAGGGTCCTTCGTCTAGGGTACGCTCATAGCCGCCACCACAAACCCTAGCGAGATTGCCATCTCGCCATTGTAGCCACAACTCGCCATTCAATACCAGACAAGCAGGAAGTAGGGTGTTATCCTCCGGGAGGCTGAACCTGGGTAAACGCCTTGCTTGTCAGCCGTCGTGATCACCAGCGCTCATCTCTCTCCCCTTCAATCAACCCGGGGTACACAACCCAGGGATTTGCCGAGTCCACACCTCGTCAAGGGTTTTATCATATGGTGGATGTATACTTCTAATCTTCAACCTAACTTTTAAGAAGTTTTTTTTCAAACAATTAAGTTGATAAAATAATTGGATTTCAACAACTCATCACCATAATTAACTAGCCAAGTTTATAAATTGTACGTGCCTCATACTAGGTATCACCCTTAAACACAACTTTTTAAACCGGAAGCACGACGTATTCAATATCATTTGTCATGACTTTGTAGAGTTGCTCAATTTTACCCACATGATATCCACACCTCTTTTCGTCACTCGAGTTGAACACACGGCCATTGGTGTGTCGAGGGGGGGGGGGGGGGGGTGAGATAACAAGACCTTTATCTGCTCTGTCCTTTGAAGTCCCCACCCAGAAACTCGAGATCACTCGCCCGTTTTCGACGGGGGCGTGTCTTTTTTATACGGAGTACATGTCATGAATGTATTTTATCGTGAAATTTTTGTGCAAATATAGAACATCCGGATGTTCGAAATTTCTGTACTCCCTCCGATCCATATTAGTGGGCACAACTTTGTCTAGATACACATGTATCTAGTCTAAATAATTAACTAGATACATATGAATTTAGACAAAGTTGTGCCCACTAATATGGATCGGAGGGAGTAACATTTTTGAAACGCGATTTTTGAAAAGTGGGGTGACTCGTACAAACCAAAACAGATTTCCCTTTGCTACTCTGCTACAACTCGTCTCGCGTTCACGCCATCCTGACGTGCCTCTCTAGACTAGTCGGTCCTCGTCCTCCGCCGCGTCAGACCGCTCGCCGCTCCCCCCGGTCGCCCTAGCGCCGCCACCGAACAACCCCAAATCGCGAGATCCCCCGCGGCGGCTGGCCGGCGGGATGGGCGAGGAGGCGGCGAAGTACCTGGAGACGGGGCGGGCGGACCGCTCCGTGTGGCTCATGAAGTGCCCCCCGGTCGTCTCCCAAGCATGGCAGGGCGCCTCCTCGTCCTCCGCCGAAGCGAACCCTAACCGGTCGTCGCCAAGGTCGTCCTGTCGCTCAACCCCCTCAGCGCCGGCGAGCCCACCCTCCAGGCAAGGAGCCCTCACCTGACGCTCCCCTCTTCCCCCCATGCTTCGGGTTGATGTACGGATTTGTTCGGTAGAGTCGCCTCTGTTGAACTGCAGAGCCAGTGAGTTAGTACGGGAGTTGTGTGATTACTTATTAGCAGATTGATAGCTCACTTCAGAATTGGATATACATACCGAACTGAAGGTGGAACAAATTGGGGCCTGCTTGAATTGGGTGCCACTTGATGGGTATGCCCTAGGGTTCGGAAACAATTGTGCGCATTACCAATGATAGGTCTCTCTTTAATTCCGGGAATTAGTTCGAGTCCATGGGCTACGAGCAAACTCCGGAGAGACTGGTCGAATTGGAGCATGGTTTACTGTATGGACTAAGAAGAGGATGGATGGAGTATATGCTAGTCATTCCTATAATTGATTGATTGACTGGTTCAATGGATGGATGATTTTAACACAGAGAGAAAATACTGTTCGCATCAAGTTAATTGCATAATCGTCCAATTGATACTCTGCATATGAAGATCATGAGTCTTATGCAGACTGATATGGATGACACTGTCCTAACTGTTAATTACGTAGTCGGCTAATTGATACTCGGCATATGAAGATCCTAATAGTCTTAACGCAGACTGAACTCATGAACTGGATGGTGTACTGCCCTATCCTAACTGTTAATTGTTGCTCATTCTATATCTGTATCATGTTCATAATTTCTTGCTTGCGGTGCCTATCTTTCTTACATCATGTTATTTGGAATGACAGTTCAAGATGGAGATGGCTCAAACTAGGGAAACTACCAATTTACCAAAGAGTTACTCCTTGAATATGTTCAAGGATTTTGTACCCATGTGTGTTTTCTCTGAGAATAATCAAGGTAGGAGCAAATTCCTAGCTCGTTAGCACTGTAGTGCTTGCATGAACGTTTTTCTTATCAGTGTAGTTTACTGCCCTTACTATTCTACTGTCCTGACTAATGTACATGTTTTGGGTTCGCCTTTGGCTCTACTTATGTACTTTTGGTTTAACGCTGATATTTGGTTTTGTGCAATATTAAGCTTTTGGTAGCAGTCAAGTATGCTGCACTATAATTCTATACTGTGGCATGTCAAGTCTCCGCACATGCTCTAGATTTTGTACAAGAGAATCAGTACACGTGCTTCTAATGTTTTAGCTACTGTTTCATAGCGTGGATATGAATTCATTGGCATCTGTAAATGTCCCAAGTCCCAAACCTTTTGCACCGTACTCATCAGAAATGAATTCGCACAGTTGTTTATACTATTATCAATTATCTGACTTAAATGGTTCAATTTGACATTATCTGGATTTTGATTGCACGATTTGGGCTAGCCGTTGAATTTTAATGATAGTTCACCTAAAAGGTCATCGTGCAAGCATATTACATGCCACCTTATATTGTCTATTGCGTCTGACCTGGAATTTTAAGCTGTCCGACAATTTAGTGTTCAGATATTCATACTTGGAATGAGGATTTATAATCTATTTTGGGCCGTACGATTCATAGTCGGTGTTTGGGTGGTTATTGTATTTATATCCAAGATAAGTATTTCCTTGACATTTCGTTTATGTCTGACATTTATTTTGGGTTGTACGGTATTCACGCAGTGCCCTGAGGCAGTTATACACAGATCATGCACATAGATACATCCTTTGACAGTTAATTCAAAAAAGTAGGGAGACTCCTGTCATATGTGGTGCTGTCCAAAGCCTTATCTGCTGAGTGATTTAGAATCTATTTTGGGCCGTATGATTCATAGTCGGTGTCTGGGTGGTTATTGTCTTTATGTCCAAGATAAGTATTTCCTTGCCATTTCGTTATGTCTGACATTTATTTTGGGTTGTACAGTATTCACGCTGTGCCCTGAGGCAATTATGCATAGATCATGCACATAGGTACATCCTTTGACAGTTAATTTAAAAAAGTAGGGAGACTCCTGCCATATGTGGTTCTGTCCAAAGCTTAATCTGCTGAGTGTTTTTTAATTTGTATGGGTCAATAAGAAATATTGAAACCCTAACCTGCTAACTTCAGGTGGCCTACCAATAGCAGCTCTGTGGTTCTTGGTTCCTAAGACTCGCGATTCTTTTGGGACACTTACTAGTTTTGAATATGACTGTAGCATAACCTCTGTTTGTTGCAGGAAAACACTCGTGTGAAGGAAAAGTCGAGCATAAGTTCGACATGGAACCCCACAAAGAAAATTTATTAAACTACGCAAAGTTATGCCGTGAAAGAACACAAAAGTCTATGGTTAAAACTAGAAAAGTGCAGGTGGAGTGCTTCAATGCCCTTATCACCTTATTGTGACTTAGGTTGTTTTTATTTACCATCGTGCTTACTGCTTGTAGGTACTTGATAATGACCACGGAATGAGCATGAGACCCATGCCTGGTATGGTTGGTCTGATAACTTCTGGTTCCAAGGTAGTTGCTTCTTTGGACATTTGGGGATTATCATTGTGTTTTCGCCCTTAAATATAGTATATATCCACGCTTGTTAATACAATGAGTTGGTTTAATATGCCATGCAAGGTTTTCCGAATTTAGATCACAATGCTTATAGAATGTACATCCATACCGTGTTACCTATTGCTTGTAAAATAATTTGCAATCTTGAAGTTTTTCTCTCGTTTTCGATCCATTCATCCACTTTGGCTGCCCATGGTCCGTATCTTCATCCTGAATTACTTGTCATGACATATTTAAGTTTGTGCTGTGCAGGAGAAGAGGAAGCCAACACCAACCAAACCATCTGATGTCAAAAGGACACGTAGGGACCGTCGGGAACTGGAAAATATCATCTTCAAGCTTTTTGAGAAGCAGCCCAACTGGGCACTGAAGGCACTAGTGCAAGAAACTGACCAGCCAGAGGTATTTCCTACATTTGTCCCTTACACTATTAGCACGAAAAAGTTCCTCCTGCTAAGTTAAGTTAGTTTCAACTTTAGATATTCAACTTGTTCATCTCTGAGTGGCTACCTTAACAATCTGTTTGTGTTTGGCTTCACGCAGCAATTTCTGAAGGAGATACTGAACGATCTCTGCATGTACAACAAACGAGGGCCAAACCAGGGAACCCACGAGCTCAAGCCCGAGTACAAGAAATCGTCGGAGGAGGCCGCCGCCGATGCCTCATGAAGATGTTTGATGTATGTGTCCGTTGCTGTGTAACTGAGATACTGATACCTATTGGCCTGATGATGTGCCGAGCTACGAGTAGTCTGTCGACTATTCCGTGATTCGACTATTCCGTATGTTGTTTGCGTTTTATAAGGCGTAGTTGTAACTGTATGGGGAAGCTGATACATATGTAACACATGTTAAAGATTAAAAAAATCTATTGAACACCGCGAATGATCGTTTGATCACTGATCATCTTGAGAACTTCCGTACTTTTTTCTTCTTCGAGAGGAGTAATTCAGGACCTTTTTTTTTGGGAAGAAATTCCGGACTTGAATTGGGCTAGAAATGATGTAGGCTAGCCGCTAGCCTGAGTTTGAAACTTGATTTCGCTGACTCCAAGCGGAGACGACAGGTCGGATCATCGGTCGTAATGGCTTGGCCGCAATCTGGTGTGGCACAACACAACGTCAACTCCTGAGCTCCAGAGGCATCATCGACGCCGTCAGATTAATTGGACGGCGGATGAGAAAGAGAAACCCTCCCCACTCCCCAGCATCGCTAAAATTAAACCCTCCGCCGCTCTCTTTCCTCCCGGGGCCTCCGCTCGGCTCGACTTCTGCGCTGGCCGCTTTCTTCTTTCTTGCCACCGCCGCTGCCGACCTGCCGTTGCTGCTGCTGTTCCGCGGCCACCCCGCCCACTCCGTCTCCAGGTAAACTGATCCACCCCCCACCACCATCTTTCTCCCCTCCTTAGAGCAGCGTGGCATGCACAAGAGGTGTTTGTTGAAATGTCTCTAGGATCAGTCAGCACTGCATTTCTTTGTCATCTGCCTGCTTCGTCCTCGCACTATGCAGTTAGTCTCTGTTGGGTATTGAGTAGTAGCATGGTCCCACCATAACGCTGCTCCTTTTGAATGGCCGGATTGCATCGGTGTAACATGTGCAATGGCCCTTGGATCGAGTAGAGAAATACCAGAGATAGAAAGTACTAGAGAAATGGAACGATGCCCCGTTCTCTAGATTGTGTATTGCCGATTGATATGGAAATGGAGTTCTTACCTGCCAATGCGTTGGCTTTTAGTAATTCAGAACGGTTTAGTATGGCAGCATCGTTTGTCTAGAAAGTGGACGATCTCAGGGTACATTCCCTGGGCGTCGGTCTTGGGCTTATATCAGACAATATCCCTGCGTTTGTTTGTTTGTATGTGTGACAGTTCAAGCCACTGTAGAACCTCTTCAGGCTTTCAGAAACTTAACTTTTCCAGGCATTGGCAGTCTACGTAATGGAATAATAAACAACCGTGGACGTTGTGACATGTCACTGAAAAACTAACAACCGTGAATTTTAGTTGGCTTACTTAATCGCTCTGCCCTGTTTTTCCTTTCTCTGGTAAGCCTATGGTATGTAAAAACATGAAGCTGCGATCTCGAGGGATGAGATCCAGCAAATCTGGACCGAGAGGCAATCTTTGGACGCTCTGGAACTATCTAGTGTGTTGGTCCAATTGGCATATGACACACAATTTCTTGGGAGAACTCCAAAGTATGCACTATAATCTATCACTGATGGACACAAAACGAAACCGGTGTATTGGTGGCCATGGCGAGCTAGTGGTACCAGATGCAGATGCTGGACACCATGACACCAGGACACGGTATCGTGTTCTTGCGTCCTTTGAGAGCGGACTAACAAAGTAAACCAACACTACAATTGTCTTCTTTGTTAATCTGCTCAAATGATCAACTCAAAAGTAGTGCTGTTGCGGCTGTTTTTCCTTCTGGGTGAAATGATACGCATGGCTAGTTGCAATGTTTTTTTACTGTTATATTATTTAACCTTCTCTTCTCCATGCATGTAGATTCACCATGGGTTCTGTACGCACTGGATTGCTGAAGGGCTTGAGGAGAGTCTTAGATCAGCAAAGGAAATCAGTTGGTGCGTTATTTTCCGTTCTTATTCACTGTGATCGATGATATCCTGATATACACAATTGTGCTGAGGAGTAAGGAAAAAAATGATTTGTCTCTCTGCAGATTTATGCAGAAAATCACGAGCTTGGAGTTCTACTATTTCTTTTTCCGATATTGATGACAAGGGTGACATGGGAGATGATGGCGACCATACAGATTCAAGGAGAGAGTTAGAACCCCAGAGCGTGGACCCCAAGAAAGGCTGGGGATTCCGTGGCGTGCATAGGGTATTTAAATTTTATGTGATACACATATTTACTGTTTGGTTTCTTGGATTACAGGAGCATAAATCTCACACTTGTTGATATATTTTGTTCTTGCTAGGCTATAATATGTGGTAAAGTTGGACAAGCGCCTGTGCAGAAAATTTTACGGAATGGGCGGACAGTAACTGTGTTTACTGTTGGAACTGGTGGCATGTTTGACCAGAGGATAATTGGGTCTGAGGATATGCCAAAGCCAGCTCAGTGGCATCGGATAGCTGTTCATAACGATTTTCTAGGTGCTTATGCTGTTCAGAAGTTGGTGAAGAAGTATGTGATTTGAGTACCAAGATATTGTCTTTTCTCTCTCCATATAAATAGTGTTTGCTGGTGCCGTGACTTGAACTTTATCTTAACTGTGTATCATCTTATCTTCATTTGGAACGTGTTATGTTCATTCTTGCCTTTTTTCAGCTCTGCGGTGTATATTGAGGGTGATATCGAAACCAGGATCTACAATGACAGCGTTGATGATCAAGTCAGAAATATACCAGAGATCTGTCTTCGACGTGATGGTATGCTGATCAATATTTGACTAACTAATTAACAGTAATTTGATTTTGTCATAGTAGTATTTGAGAATATGAGTAAATTCTTTTATAATAGTTTTCATAGGTAACTCAGCTACTCTCTATTTTATTGCTACTATTCCTTTTTACTCTGTATACCCAACTGAACACAGCCATGCTGTTCTGCTTTCTTCAGTTCGACTTTCCTTTTGTACTTGTTACTCTTTTGTGTATCCACATCATGAAAAAGCTAATCTTCGGAGAAAATATTTTCTATACAGGCAAGGTTCGACTGCTTAAATCTGGCGAGAGTGCTGCTAGCATATCACTAGATGAGCTAAGTAAGTTTGCTGACTATCTTAAGGTTCTGATTTATAATATGTTGCTTTTATTTATGTTTGTCGAGAATTATGTGTTAATCCATGGTCTTCACAATTATTTGCATACATATTTATTTCTAGTTTTCTATATTACAATGCAAACCATGGTAACAATAAGCTTGGATGCAGGAGAAGGATTGTTCTAGTTACGGCGATCACCGTCAGCACAAGCAGGTCAGGACTAGACTTGTTTGAAGCCTATTATCAGTTTTTTTGTATTAGGTTTTCTACTTTTGAGTCATGCCTACATGTCATGCTTGTTACAAGCTCTGAGTTTTCATCCTTTCAATTTGGCTTAAGGTGTTAGTTGTGCATTATCTATGAAACACCCTTTCAACCATCAATCAAGCATTTTCCTCCCTAAATTCGTTGCCATTATCTTTCCATGATTGAAAAACATACACCATCGATCCACATCCATTTTACAACTTTCACAACCTTAAAATAAGGGTAGAGTAGAACTATTGCAATAGCTACGCGGTTGACTTTCCCATTAAATAAACATTGTGAAACGACACATCCCAGTAAGCGAACAAATACTAGTGAGACGGAGGGGGCTTACCTTATAACGAAGCTCATTCTTCCATTTTCATATATCAGTATATCATGTTATTTTTACTGTAGTTTACTGATATCATACTGCTGACTTATTACCGAAAAGATACTAAGATCAGGTAAGTTCATAGTGTGAGATGTATCTGCATCACGAGGGCAGATGATCATGCAACTTCATGATGTTGTTACAAGCTGTCATAGTCCCTGTCAGTGAAATATTTCAAACATGGAAACATGTTAGTGGCAATAGACAGTTTTCTCTGGAAGGCTCCAGGGCTGTATGAAGAGTAGCACAGTGACACGGCTAGCTCAAGTCTCTTCGAAATTTTCCAGTTGATATATTAGGAAAGAAACTCATTGGACAGAAATTGCAGTCGAACCGGCAAAATTTAAATAAGCCATATTCTAGACTTGGAGACAAAAAATGTAGATCAAGTTATATTCTCCTCATGAAAAAGAAAAGGAAAATAGGAAAGCGGTTAGACATACCTGCCATTGATGAAGCTTTCCATACATTCATGCAGAAACATAATGCTACTGAAACTTCGTACTATAAGATCAAATCATATTTACACTTGACATGTTGCATAGGAATATCAAAATTAAACTTACAACATAACTATTGGTAGACCTGACAGACTCTCACATTAGTAATGCCCAAAGATGACTCAAAGCACCATTGCTGATGTTCCTTACTTCACCTAGTCAGAGTGAGTGTGCCTTTGATAATGTTGACCTCCTTCTGAGCATCTCCCTCATGCCATCAGCAACTCGAACCGCCGGGCTTGACAAAACCATCCTGCAGAATGCCATATGCGCCTTGATAGCCTCTTCAACACCACCCTGGCCTCTTCCTTCTCTACCGAGTTCATCCCCTACAGCCTCAGAGCATAAGCCACAGAGCCATTCCCCTCCAAAGTTGGCCTTCACGCTCTTTATGTATTCCTGGGTGCACTCCTCTTTGAAGTCGCAGCATGCACACCTCATCGATTCAGTATCCATCTTCAGTGTTGATGGAAACTATATGTGTACACTACGAGAAGCGTAGAAGTGGAGCTGGAGGAAGAAGGGACAGAGGAAACGAATAGAAGGGAGCGACAAGGACCTCAGGGCTACGTTGCTACTTGTATGGAAAATTTGAAGAGCTTTGGCTTGTCTTGCTTAGCTTGATGGGTTATTGAAATTTCGGGATTTACCCTGGGCCCATAGTATCTTCAGCAGTGCACTAGCTGGTGAGAGCATACATGATCTGCGTTGTTGGCTGGCACTTAACCAGGTAAAAATGAGGTTGTGGGGAAACCTAGTCCACATGGCCTGCCACTGGGTTGGAGGTACAGGTAGGAGAAGATGTTCTTGGTCTTATTAGCTATATCTGATCCGATGACAGTAAACTTGGTGCATGCAGTACCTGCTGCCCCCTTATAATTTTGTGATTTTATTCCTACAAGTTTTTGAATAGTATATCGTAAACATTGTTGTATAAGTTTTTTAGGCCTGTAAGGCCAGAGCTTATGCTCATGTCGACCCAATACCGTTGCCTATTGTCGATAGTGGAAACTTTACCTTTCCTTACCTCAGTTGAAAACATCATATTCTTTTGCTGCGCAGGTCATAACTCGTAAGTAATGGTGGGTTAGGTTGAGAACAAGGGGATGCTCGCAAGCTGTACCAAGGTGCTGCTGTGTCGGAGTCTTGGAGCACGAGATGGATAGTGTCACAGCCTTGCCAGAGCAGAAGCTAAACCTTCCCGGAACCCGCAAGCATATGTATGTTTTACCATGTCGCAGATGGTGACTGATGAACTGTTTTACGACTGGAGATGAATGCGATGTAATGAACTTACTATGATTGTTGAAGGTAGAGAAGGGTTAGATGCGCTCAGGTTTACTATGTAACGCTGTTCTGAAGTCTGAAGGTCCAAAATGCATTGTCTAAGAGTGAAGAGCCGGCGAGTTCCGTTTTTTCTTGTAGAATACGCCCTGAGTAGTGCATCTCATTGCATAGAAGAAATGCCTGGCGGCAGGTACAACACCGTGTGAGTGTGAACGGCCGAGACGTCGAGTCCTCCCTGCAACTGGGGTTAGCAGCTCGCTCCTCTCTCTAAGCACCAATCTCCGTCTAGCAACCAGGATGGGTGTTTTGTTTTTGTCGATCCACAAATCATCACGTTGCTGTACCCCAAATCCAGTAAAAGGATGGAGTAGATCTTCAACTCGCAAGGACTGGACGGAGCCGATGGCGCAAACAGCGTGTCCTTGTTCATATTTGCCTCCGTCGCAACTCGCAAGGGCAATTGTCCGGCTAAAACTGTTTAGTACAGATGGATCATGATTGCACTTGTTATGGTTTTTTATACACAGAACTACAACCTTATTTTTTTTCCAGAAAACACCAATATTTGCGGTGACGATTTGCACCGAATACAAAAACATTTAATTACATCTTTTGATAACTTATTAATATGTTGGACACAGTGTCAGGAAATACATGGCAGCCACCTTGGCATATACAGTACCTACTAGTAATTTTTTGAGGTCATCTCCCGTAACTTTAAATTAGCACATACTCCCTCCGTTTCTAAATATAAGATGTTTTAGCTTTTGTCCACATTCACATGTATCTAGATGCACGTGGACATGTTTTAATGTGTATGTACACTTATTTGGGTTTGCACCTAGCCAACATTTGAGCTAGCTAGAACATCTTACATTGTGGAACAGAGGGAGTATGTGTCTAAGACAAGCATTACTCAATGTCTAAGAGAAAAAGGCGTTGAAAATCAGTATACACTTCTGCATATGCCAATGTGGCTGTCACATATCTCCTGAACAAAGAAACTAATTACACTAAGCTAGATCGATCTGTAGGATTGACGAAGAAGAACCTGATAATGAAATTTTTCTTTGATAAACAGGAAACTTAAGCTTAAGATGCTCCGGAATGGAAACGAGGGAATGCACACAATATCCGGATTTAGTCAGATCCAATTCTCAAGGGATTTTGTAGGTTCATTAATCAAGCCCTGCTAGAAGAACTTGACAAATTTCCAACAATTAAAGATCCAGATCATGAAATTGCATTTCAGTTATTTGTGGAAGGATGTCAATTGGAGTAGTTGTTAAACGATGTGAATCATTACCCAAACATTGTCGTTCTGTGACAAAAAATGCTGCAAAAACCTCATCACGGATGGATAGCGCGAAACAGCGGCAGCAACTCAGCTCACGCGCGCAGCGTAGCGTCTCCTCGCCGCTTGGAGCGCCATCTATGCATTCAGCGCTAGCCAGCTCGGCGGACAGATGCATGGCCGGGGGCACCTGAGACAGCGAGCCGGGGCCTCCGCGGCGTACGAGGCAAGTGGGAAGTGCCGTGCCGTGCGGTGGCCGGAGGTGAGGTCACGGGCTGTGGGCGGGGCCGGCAAGGCCGCGTGGACGCTCCGTGGAGTTTCTCGCCGCGGCTCCGACAGATGGCGCGGTTTGGCCACCCCATCCGGCCACACCGGCCGGGCCGGCAGCCTGTGCGTATAGCCGTGGTAGGGGCACTGCACCTCCACGTGAACTGGTAGATCCCTGCCGCGCCCAGCTAGCTCCGGGCCTCCGACCAGCCCGGCCCCTACCGGCTACGGCTGGCTACACGTATGTCGCTCGTTCCGTACGCCTGGACCAGAACGTAGCATCGTACGCGGAACAGATACGTAAACCGGTACCGAATAATTTGAAAAACTAGTTCGCGCTAGAAATCCATGGCGCGCGGCAGTAGACATCAATGAACATAGTTCAACGAAATACGGTTCATACAAACAGTGGCGGAGCCAGGAATTGACACGAGGGGGGGGGGGGGGGGGGGGGGGGCGGAAATTGAAAGTCTAATTTTTTTTGTGACACCAATACAATTCTACTTAACAAAATGACCTGAGAAAACATCAAAAAAACTTAGAAAGTGCAAACATGGACTCCGCCGCTTGAAACTCTCATCGGAGGTGTGATCAAAAGTAACACTAACTGTGTTCCAAAATATAATGTAAGTTCACGGTCCAAAATCATGATTTTACAAAAAATAGTACAATAAGTTCATGTTACCCAAAATTGACACCATTAGATGCACATTTAAATCACTTTCATATTATAATAGTTTTGTAGCGATTGACTGGATTTTTTTTTGAGAAATTTGTGGTCAAGGTATGAATTTAAGCTAAAAGTACACTACTTTAGAATGGAAATCTTAGAATGTAAATATTGGGCACTATCTAGGGCCTGTTTGGATCGAGAGTAGTCGTGTGGGGATTCCCAACAAGCTAGGTAGGTAGCTGGAAGAATTTTAGTGGGCTTTTACATACTATATGGGCTAACCTAGGCCCATGTCCCATGACAACCATCTTCATCCCGTACCTCTTCCTTCTGGCACTGAAAGCTACGCCTGCAGCTACAAATGGCACCGCCGCCGCTGACTCATGACGGTAGAGATGGAGGCGAGGTACCATGCTCCGATCCATGGGAGGGGGGGGGGGGGGGGGCGGCGCCCCTCCTCGCCCCCCTGGTGGCGCCGCCACTGCATACAAACTAGGAAGAAACATGATTTTATATACTTCGAAGTTCGAAAAAGCCCTAACCCTAGTTCGCGGACGGTTTGATTACTCGTCGAAGTTGAGACAGTGCTTGAACGCGGACTTGCACAACGCCCACGCGAGCTCGTGTTCCTCCTTGGCGGATTCGAAGCGGCCTTGAGCACCGGCTTCGTCGGTGGTGCGGGTCCGCTTGAAATGGGGCAAGATGTGCTCGTTGAGCACATCAAACCCAGCCCAAGCGTTTGGCCCGCCGCTCTGGGAGAGCGGGCGCGGTCCCACGCCTGCTTTGACCTCCATGGCTCCTCTAGGTGAGCGCATGCAGACCCAACCGCTCTCTCGAAGGCAAGAGCGCTTGCTCGTGACGGCGGCGGCGCTCCTCGTCGTCACTCCTATCGGGCCCTCCACCGCTCCTACTAGGGTCACCACGGCCTCTGTCGCTCCTACCGGGTTGCACATAGAAGATTCAGCTATGCTTTCGTCGCTTTCGCGGCGTAATTGCTCCAAGACGGGCCTGATACTCAAACTGCTGATCAACACCATACTGACATCTCGCTCACTCTCGAAGATCGTGATGTGCATGATAACATAGACATTTACATATCTTATCTAGCAGCCATGATAGAGAAGCGTTTCTGACAACAGCAAACCAGGGTTGGAGCACACCACATGACCGCTCCACATTTTCTTGGACACTTGTTTTTTGCAAAGTGAGAGTTTGCCTCACCAACAGGGTTATGGATAGTTTTCATAAATATCGATCAACAAGGATACATTACATGATATCTGCTAGATAGTACCTGACGTGGGGTTACCACGGTAATACCCATCGATGATGGTACTAGGGATTCGTGGGAGAGGAAAACGTGTGCCCTGGTGGTATCGTCGGCTAACAAGGAGAAAGATTTACCCGGCCCTGGAGGGTAACACCCTACTCCTGCTTGTCTGATCTTGATTGATGATGAAGGTTATAATGTCGCCGAGATGGCTATGGTGATGGAGATTCGATCTCACTTAGGGTTCCTCCCTTGTGGCTATCTCTTATTCCTCTTCAAAGGGTGCCCCTACCCATATAGGTAGCCAGTCAGGATTTACGTGAGTCCTAGTCGACTATGTATTGGAGTCCTTATCTTGTGCTCCAAGAGATTACCCGCAACTTTCTGGGCTTCGTAAATTTTGACGAGTCGCCAGGCGGGCCTTTGGCTAGATCGCACTAGATATACCAATGGTGGGGTACCCGACGGGTATACCCACGTCATTACCCCTTGTCGTATGGGTGACCATTGATCTAAGTCGTCGGCGAAAATCACTCGCATTTTTGTTGGGTTCAACGAAAAAAGTCATAAAAAACAGCACATCATCTCGGTTTTCGACAGTTTTTGTTAGCTACCCGCCCCAGCCTCGATACTCCGTGTTTGGGAGTGGCTTCCAAAGAGTCTCGTCTAGCTCAGATTCGTCGTTGCGTCGCGTCCTGGCTTGAGGACTCCAACCTTATTAGGTAGGTCAAGTCACACCTAGCTTGGGTTTTGTACTCCCTCTGTTTCTGAATGTAGGGTGTATAGTTTTTTACACGAATATTAAGACATGTGTATTTTGCATAGAGTGGACCATTAAATCCCTCTTTTGAGACTAGGTCTCATTTTTTGATGGGTCAAATTGTCCATTTATAGCAAACACCTTATATTATGGATTTTTCTTCAAAAAACTATACACCGAGGGAGTAATTAATTTTCAGCCCTGATTCAAATTCAGAGTGCCGTGCACAAAATTCATAGATAGCCAACCTATGTTTATGTGGATGCATGACACAGCTCAATCGCTTACATCCAAGTTAAGATCAAAGAGGAGTATGTAACTGAATGCACCAGTTAATTAATTAATAGCACCACATGCTAGTTCGCTCAGCTTATTATACATGTTCAGCTGAGCTGATGAATCCAGCAAGCGCCAGCAACACGTGTGCCGACATAAAATCTCTACGACAATACATCACTTGAATAATTCAGAATTAGCTAAAGTAGGAGGTTCTTCTCTGGAAAAAAAACTACCACCATCACCAGGTCATTTTTTTTTTTTTGACGAGAACAGCAGGAGCTCTGCTTATTGCATTATAGAAGAGGGAAAAAAACCCTCGGTTTACATCATAGAATTGCCCACAAGCACACGAACAACGCCACACTAACGGCACCCTACTCAACAAAGAACAACTACTGGCCTAACAGACTCACAGGCCCTCTCTTTGCGACGAACAGCAGGTCTAAAACAGCTATAATCAGACCTGCCACCACACTTGCTGGTGCCACCTCGTTCTGGAAGATCCTTCTTCCTCGCTCTTTCCAAATGTGCCAAATCGTGTACACCGACACAGCGACATCCCGCTTCTTCTGCTCATCTTTCTTGCCGCTGCAAATCTTTTCCCACCAGACGATGAAGAGATTTGAGCCGTTGGCGATTTGGACGGCCTCCGGGTTGGTGGAACTGAAAAATGCCCAGACCTCTTTAGCAAAAGGGCAGTTGAGTGCCAAGTGCGAGGCCGTCTCGAACTGCTGATCACACAAACAGCATTGATCGTCATGAGGCAATCCTCTCGCTCGAAGTCTTTCAGCAGTCCAATTCCGATTTTGCAACGCAAGCCACAGGAAGAATTTGACCTTTCCCTCTGCCCAGATTTTCCAGACCCGCTGGAGATTGGGTTGTTTGATTCTTCCCCAGAACTGAGCCCCAGGTCATGAATGTTAGTTACTGAAGGAAGCTTCAGGGCATCATGAACTTGCCTAGCATCGTCTAGTAGAGTCTGATTCCAGATGGATTGAAATCCACCATCTGTGCTGCAATATGCACTGATCCGGGCTCCTTCAGAATCACCTACGTGTAGTACGGAAAAGCGATAACAACCGTGCTTCTTCATGCACCATGCGTCTGCATCCAGTAACAGTGGAAAGTTGGCAGAAACTCATCAGAAATAAGTTAATCTGGCACTAAAGTTTCATTACCTGATTATTGTCATTATACTCCAGATCGTCGTATGTTAGCCAACCTGAGCACTTCTATTGTTTACATGCCAAACCTGAACATTTCTATTGTTTACAATCGAGTTTCCTGAGAGCTGACTTGCCCACTAATATCGCCTATCATCAGCTGCTGCTTCCAGATCACTGATGCTATTGCTACTACATATCCTGCTACTTTTACTCTCTTTTGCTGCTACCCTACCAGAGGAAGAATTAAATAAGCGCAACACACGAGATGCGAAAAGATATCCAGTCCTGAGGGGCACTTTCAACATAACAGATTTATCCATGTATTACTTAAAAGAAGAAGAAAAAGATTTTTCCAAGTTAAGTCAAGAAACAGAATAATGCATGTGAATTTCCCTTTGCTTTGGAGCACCGTAGCTTGTATCTCTGTTTACAGATATCAGCAGCCAGATGCTGGCCCATCTAACAACAAACCTCAATTCTCATATCAAAAAATTAATACTGTGGTGGGGTAAGTTGAGGCCACAGTTCTTCTGCAGAGCTCTCCACCTCAATTCTCATATCACAAGTGTGAGCCAATGGATATGATGAAGAATCAAGTTTGCAACAGTAAAAAAAACAGATATAACACCCAGTGTTAAAACATCTACCTAACACAGAAATTCAAAATTTCCACATGGACAAATATTGATGGGTATATAAGAATATACACGTTCTCAATACCATCGAGACGTAGAATTCAAACTAGAAGATTGGTTAAACACAATTGTTGAAATAACTGTTGGAGACACTTTAATTAGTGGGCAAGGTGGAAATCATGAGGTGCAAATTTAGGTTAGTTGTAGATGGTTTAAATGACAGTTTAGGAAAAACACTCCAAGGTGCCAAATATAGGATGTGCAATTTGACCTCAAACTGTTGCAACATGTTAGCTTGTGAACTACAAATACGGAAGATTTCATATAGGATGCATATACCTCTCAGCTCTAGCCCGTGTTTCTATATTGATTTCCAAATATTGCTGCAGAAAGCTAAGCTACTTCTATCCATTGCAGGGACAGTTGAGAAATGATAATTTTATGATGTGCTAGTGAAAACACCAAAAATGTTGAAATGAACCATCGTTTAAATTGAAAAAAAAATCTAATGCAGCAGAAAGCTAAGCTACTTCTATCTCATACGTTCTTCGTTCCAACATGTGTGTCAACATGACAACATGATGAACAAGTTCATAATCGTGCCATGCTGTCTTCTCGATCTACTGACTGATGATATGGTCATCTCAGGATCAAGGAATGAAAGTAACAGTTTCATAAGGAGTTAGCAATGACCAAACCAGAATCTAACAAACAAAACCACCATTGAGTCAAGCAAAGAACACCGAATTCTGAATTACAAGCTTAATAGACAGAGTGGAAATTTTGTTGTGCCATACGCAGTTACCAAATTTCATGCCTGTTGTTGGTTCATATAAAATCTGAATCTAGTTGGCACTTCGCCTATGCAAGTTGTTGCATAGTCTTCAACAAGGTAGGGTGCAGCTGCAGGAAGCTGTTGCAGGAAGAACAAAGATTTTCATCTTAGAAGAACTAGAGAAAGAACCAAACAAAGTAGATCAAAACTGAATCCTCAGCAGTGATCAACATACTGTGGCCATCAACAAATCCAAAATTGTCACCTTGAAACGGAATTCAAACTTTTCATCCAAAGGGAAATTTTGAGACTTCACATCATGTTTATGACCAAAATGAGAACTTTCTTCATGGAAGATAGAATTGAGGGATGCACTCAAAATTGCCATGGTTGAAAATAAATATATAGTGTGCAGATATTATACTGACTGATACTTCAAAGCATTTACAGAATGACAGATCTCAGAATCTCTAAGTTCCAATATGTGTGCCAACATGACACGAGGATGACCAAGTTTAGAAAATGATATAATGGACATACCAGGACTAACAAAATCATATTATCAGTTTCATATGGGATTAGCAACACCCAAATCAACATGTAACAGACATGCTATAGCAGACAACCAACACCAGTTAGGCAAAGAATACCGAAACAGGAATAACTTTCTTACTACTCAGAGTGATTCTGCCAGTCACCTGTTACCAGCTTTCCAAAACCAATTGTGGTTCATATAAACATGAAATTAGCTGGAACTTTCCCTCTGCAAGCAGCCGTGTAGTCTTCAGCGAGGTGTGGCGCAGCTTCCTCGTGAGGGCATATGAACTTTTTCATAAATATCTTCTCAGTCGCCAAGACTGCTGAATAGTAGCTCCGCTCGCGCTTTAGCAATCCATTCTCCTTAAGAAACTTTAGAACATAATGCCGGGGCCTGAGCCGGCCCTCCAAGCTATAATTGAGTATTTCCGAACGATGAGCGATGTACACTGGTTCCAACCCCACCTCGGAGATGAGCAAATCAGACCTGTCCTGCAGCGTGTCCTTGGACTTTGCCAGCACAGACGGAGCCCTAGACACGGCAATGCCCACCTCAGCATCGGACCACCCAAACATCTTCTTCAAGTATTCTAGTTTGGCGGCGATCGTCTCCTCACTGTCATATCCAACAGCGTGCAGGGCATGCCTGAACATCGGAGAGCCACGGGGCACACCTAAACCTTGGGCGCATGCCACCATCACCTGGAGATGTTCCGGGTCGATGGTGAGTATCCTCGGCATAGCTATGCCAGTTTGGCAATATCGCAATCACCTAGACCGCACTCCCGGAGAACCACGACGTTGGGCTTCACGATCCTCTCGAGGTTGGATGTGAGGAGACTAGTGTTAAATTTCAACGCTCGAAGGACATTCTGGTAGGAGCCGAAGATGGGCAGGTAGTAGTACATGTGGGAGACGATGGATGCAACGCGGAATTGGTGCGGGGCAAGCGAGACGAGGCGGGCGACCTCAGAACTCGACAGACCGAGGCCGGTGAGCCCCGCGACGTTGGAGGCCAGGGTTTTGTCCACTTTGGCGCAGAGGAAGAGCGGGTCCTTGGCGACGACGGCAGCGACGTCGGCGCTGGAGAGGCCGAGACCGGCGAGGAAGGCGAGGACGGCGTCAGGCTTGCTGAAGGATTTGAGGTGGGAGAGCTTGGTTGAGGCCTTGAGTGCCTGGGCTCGAGTGAGGCCGCAGGTGTCGACGAGGTACTCCTCGACGGCGAAACTAGGGTTGGGGGAAACGGCGGCCGCGGCCGCGGAGATGAGGCGGTGGAGAGAGGATACGGGGTACTTGGCGGGATACGTGGCGGGAGACGAGAGTATGTGGCTGAGGACGCTGCTTCGGAGGCGGAGCATGGCGGCGCCGGCGGCGAGGGGACGGACGGCGCCGGCGGATTGTGTCCCGTCGTTCTCACAGCGGCAGCGAGGCACGCATAAAAGAGGCCCAGCAGCCCAACCGCTGGGGCTTGAAACCTTGCTCCATGCGCCGCAAAAAGCCCATATCAAAACATCCTGTAAGATTGTAGTTGGACCTCTGCCGCCAAATATCCTAAAAAAACTTCTGACGCCAAATATAAATCATCACGTAGTTGGAAGAAAACAGAGTTACACAGTAGTAGCACTTAACCTTACAAAATACTCTCCTGTAAGATTGTGTTCTTATCATTTTCTTATCACATTAAGAAAATACTACAGTGATCTAAACCTGAACCTCCAAACTTTTGTGAATCTCTATCTCTACTATATAATATCCTTAAGCAACCGTGGTATGGTGGTATGGTACGCACGTACGCACCCTCGATATCGCTACCAATCCCTACCAATCGTCGCGGCCCATCGAACCAATCGTCCTTGCCCATCGAGCTACCTTTCGCTCGTCATAACAGGCCCAGAAAAATAACCCATAAGTCATGTGGTCTCGCACGTTAGCCGGCCCAGTCAATCGGAGTACAACTCTGAAACAATCTTGAAACAAAGGATATTGAACTCTGCTTCGACAGGAACAACTCAAGCAAGGGAACTGAACTCTGCTTCGACACGGACGAGAACTCTGCTTGAACCGTCTCCACGTGCGATAAAAGGAAATAATTACTACCTATATGAAAGACGAGCCAATTCTCGCTCCCTCCGCGCTCGCGTACTGTAGCGGTGCCGCGGTGGGCCCCACCTGTCAGCCGCGCCCCTCTCCTCCCTCACGGCGGCGGCGGCGATGCTCTCCTCCCTCGCCGCGCCCCTCTCCTCCCTCACGGAGCCCCTCCCCTCCTCCCTCACCGACCCGGAGGCGGCTGGTCCGCTCGCTAGGGTTCCCCGACCCCGCTGCTCCTCCCTCTCTAATCTTGATCGCAGATGCAGATCGATTCGCCGCCGCCTCTCCTCACCTCGCCGGCCGCCGCCCCTCCTCACCTAGCCCCTCCTCCCCCTATTAGTCCCGCTCCGCCTCGCTGCACCAGATCCCCACGCGGGGCAGCCCATAGGGTTTGCAGCGGCGGTGCTACACGCCAGCCGCCATGGCGGCGACGGCGCCGGCGCGAAACTCGGAGGCCGTCGTCTGCCTCCTGTTGCAGGGGATGGTCGCCTCCGCGGAGCAGGGGACGGTGGTGTCCGGAGTTTCTCCGGCCTGCCCGTCGATCCCTGCCGCCACCTGCTCACCGGCTTCCTCCGCCCGTGATGTTCTACGGCCGAGCTCTTCGCGAGGGCCGCTGCTGTCGGCGTCCACCCGGAGCTGCTGCGACCTGCCACCGGCCGTTCTCCACGCAGGTGAGACCCTGGATCCGCATCTCCTCCTCCCCGTCAACGCCGTACGTGCTAACTGCCTGCCCAAAAGAACCCATTTTGATTCTTAGCTCTATATTTCGTGCAACTGCTCTAGCTTTGAGCGCACCTGCAAAGTCCGCAGCAATTTATCTTTACATATATGATATCCAATTACATCTAGCAAACTAAAATATGGTATATCAATAGTGACGCTACAATCCAGTATATCTTCAGAGGTATATGATTTTGTGCAAATATGTCTATTACATATCGCTGGATAGAATGACACTGCTTAAATTCATTGCCAGCTGCTCATTTCACTTCAGCACCAGTACGTCCATGGTTTAAATGCTTCATTCGAATCAGCTTAAACAAAGGTGAGTGATCTAATGTCTTCAGTTTTTTCTCAGATGTAATTTGATGTTTTGGTCCTTAATTTATGAAAGCACGAGGTTACTACAAAAGGGAAAAATCCCAGGCAGACCAAGAATCATACTATTCTTGAATCGAAAGGGAGATTTTCTGCTCCTCCTTTTGCCTAGCCCTTTTGGTGTGGTTCTTCTGCTAGGTGAGTGAATTCGTGAGCTGGTAGCCTTAATAAGTACCTAGGATAGTCTGCTTATGTGTTCAATGCATGATCTTGATTGAGCTGAATTTGCTTAAATCCTGATGCAAGAATATTTCTTATTCTCATCTTGCATCAACAGTCTTGCTAGATAATCAGTATTTTGAGCTGAGCCATACGGTTTTACCTCATGATATTGCCTGTTTTTTAGGTTCAGAGTTCTGTACTACAGAAGTAGATGAGCTCGCCGACTCGCGGCCTGCTCGCGGCTGTCCAGGGCAGAGGAAAAGGTTGTCAACCATTCATCTACCTATCTCCTTTTTCTTTTCTATTTTTTTTAGAGCATTTTTCTTTTCTATTTCATTATTTACCCACTAGATATCCTTACTTTATATTGACAAATTCTTCACCACGGTGTGTGTTGCCGAGATTAATTCGTCGAAAACTACAATTTAAATGTTGGTTGAACAATTCAGAAATTTTGGATGAATAGGCCTCCCACTGAAATGTGCAAAGAACAACCCTATAAACAAGCAAAAGGATTAATATAACGTTTTTAATTACTTTCTTCATGTTTCCCGACAGAAATGTTTGCAACATGTTCGTGCTTACCTAAATTTTGTAGCAAAGAAACTTTTCTGCTTTTTTTTTTAGCTAAACTATTTGTTTGTTGCAGGATTTCATATAGGGGATGTCATGTGAGCGCATTCTTCTCATCCCAGTTAGTTCGAGAACCAATGTAGTTGGGCCTCGGATAGAAAAGGTAATGCAAGTGATGTGGTCGCGAGCAAGTCCTTTGGTCACGGTAACAGAAAATCAAGTATTATGTTCTGATTTTCATAAAAATTATGATAATATGTTCTAAGTCATCAAAAGATAAAAGAAAGTAAACCGAGTAGAAAATATTCCTGAAGGTTCACAAGTTGTTAATGTTTTCGATATTAAAAGTAGCTCCATCCAATTTCAACGTTCTACTTAGTATTTATTTATGGGTGGCCCTTGAATTTTTCTCGGCCTGGAAAAAAATGATTGGAAGAATCAAGAGTTAAATTTTGGCAACATATGTACCACACACAGATTAGGTTTTTGCATCATATTTTGACTATAAATGTAGGAACTAAAAATTACTCATATATATCTCTTCAAGTGGATATTCCAAGATCTTGGTTTGAAATTGCTTCTGTTAGTTAATATATGGAAATACTTTTCATATTGGCAGTTTCTATGCAGGGTCCAGTAACTAGACTAAAGTGTGTGTTATGTGATTTCAGGTGACCCAATCCATTGAGTGTTCTTCGGGAGCCTCCGTGCCGGAATGTGCTGATATGCACAACCAGTGCAGTTGATATATTTCGGGATGATGCTTCAGCTTCATGGAAAAAGAAGAAAAAAATCTTCAAGATTAGCATTTTGGGCAAGCCAATATACTCTAGATAGTAAGTCATTACATTGCATCTTAATTTACTTGACGTCTCTATTTAAACTTCTCTTACATCACTGTACAAAATAAGCTACTGTAATCTGTAACTGCACTATTTACTGAAACTCAATAGTATCTCTGTAGCAATATGACATGTATTTTGCTTGATGAGATGGTCCTATTTAGACCTATACATAGATATTAGGCTGCAGTGCATTCATAGCTATTAGGAACAACATGATCTGGTCGTTTTTGTTCTTAAATGCCATTATCTGTTATGTTTTGGTTGTTTTTTTATCAACAACACGCCTAATCTAATGTGTTTATGGTCAACTAAGCATATACTTATCTCTTCATATCCACCTCTGATGTGTAGTAATTTCTTATTATACTTGAAAAGTTGTGGTTGGATGATATCTCCTTTTTTTAATTGTTACACTTTCAAATTCTTTTTCATGTAGCCTGGAATTCTTTTTCATATGTTCTTTTTTATTTCACTTTTCAGTATTATGGCTCCGCTCCCTTTAAGTATGAGATGTCGACGAAGGAATGTAACAAATAGAAATATCATGACTACTGTCATGCTGATATATGTGTGCTTACTTCTTGCATTAGATTATAGAACGAAGTGTTTGAAAAAAGAAAAAAAGATTAAAATTAGAGAGCTAAGAGGTGAGAATTTGTACGAGCTAATTAGTGAGAGTGACACAATGTGTATAAGCAAGCTTCGCATGTATAGGAGAAAATTTAGCATATTGCATGAGATGGTTTAAGATGTTAGTGGTTTAAAGGGTTCAACAAATATGTCAGTATAGTAGATAGTGGCATATTTGAAGCCGAGCCAACCACTACTTCTGAAATCAAAACCTATACCTGAGGATTGCGCGCATGCTAAATGAAAGTATTTCAACGTATTTAGCTATAAAAAAAATATTTGGTACCTACTACATGACAATGTAATATTTATAGAATATATTAATATTTTCTCATGATTGCTTATGTTGTAGAATTATTTGGATGCTTTAGACGATACACATCTTACTGTGGATCTTTTCCCATGTGTATTCTTTTTTTACATGCTCAATTTTCTTCGTAGATAAGGCGAAGAGCAGAGGAGGTTGATGATGAAGCTTTGGTTAGGTATGCATGCCCTCATACTATCATTACGCATAACTATTCTTATCTACATGCTTTCCAATTATGCAAGTTTTCACGCTTCCTATGAGTTGACATGTGTGAGTTCTTCCTCCCTTATGTGATTGTTGATTCTTGGCAGATGAGAGAAGGAATGAAATTTGACGAGGATGTTTTGAATATGAGAGAACAGGAACGATTGAAAGTGAAACTGGTTTGTAAAACTGAATCTATCTATTCGAATAATTCATTTATGATGTTCCGAGTATTTTGAAGTGTTGAATTTCTGGAATTGTATCGATGCCTAACTATGCATGTCTTGTTGTCAAAGATCTTTGCTTATTCTCCAGTGTAAATCATTTTAGCTTTAGATATTATCACATGAGATTGGTAATAAAATATAAGTTGTTCCATATTGTGTTTTTTGAAAAATATTCCTGAAGTGTATTGTCACTGTCCATGCATTGTCCATGCATTGTTCCATATTGAAGGGCAGGATCTATTACATTTCATCTCATTCAGCACACACAATTGGCTTTAGAGTAATAACAGTTTGTCTCACTAATTATATTTACATGATCATCCACCTAATATGCGATACAGTACCCTCAACAACATACATTGCCAATTAAAACAATCAACAATAACATACACTACCAATTAAAACATTCAAAAGAGATGCGGCGTGACGCCGCACGAAATTCCACTAGTCTCTCCCGAAGCGCATCGACTCGGTTTGCCCGTGCGTGCGGTTCTCTTTCTCTATCAGACGAGAAGCCGTCTCCGTGGAGCGCTCCGCGGAGCCCTAGCCGCCGCAGCGGTGGCCCGTGGCCGTCGTCGGCGCCGTAGCTAGAGCCGCTAACGACCTTCGCCACCTCGACGAACACGTTCGTGCAGCCGTGCTGATTTTCCACACCGAAGGAATCGAGCGCAGGTGCCCTGAGTGGAGCAATCGACTCCGTTTCCTTGGACTCCGGCAACCATCGTTTGCATCGTCTCCGTCTCCTCCAAGCACACGTCATCTGCCGCCTCTTCCGTTCTGGGAAACGATGGGTGAAGGGGCCGCTGCGATTCGACCTCAACTGTCCAGCAGCCATGGGCCCATGGCGTGGATTATTCAAACGGCGCCACCGATAGAAAAGATGTGCCGATGTGCTCGGTTCTTGAGAGAGTTGGAAGATTAAAGATTTGCATGCCGAGATTTGAGTGAGATTGTGTGGAAGGATTAAGACAAGTTGGTTCTTTACTACTGTTTGTTTGAGAGGGAGAGAGCTCGAGAGAGCCCCGAGAGAGCCGAGGCTACTTTGCCTCTGTGCTGCTCGCATGCTGCTTTTGTTGGAGAGCGGACACCTGAGAGTAGAAAGATTATAGGCGTTATTTGCCTGCTGCTGCTTAAGGGCAAAGAGATTGAGCGAAGCTTTGGGATATTTTTGTGTGCTTGCTGCACCTGCATGAGAGAGCAGAGAGGACCCTGGTGTGCTCCTGCGTGTTTAATAGTTGCAAATACGGGCAGAAAATAGATATTTTTTTGATAATTTTTCAGGTTCTTTCTTACAACCAAATGAGGCATTGACCTATCTAGAGCTCCTTGTCATCGTTGTTACCTGTTTGGAAAGGGAATATCAGAAAAATTCGTGCAACCAACATCTCCAATTTAAACAAAACGTAACATTTTCTACAAGGTGTAGTAACCACGAGAGCATATTGTTGATGCATTATTTTTACTGCTTAAGTCAATATTATTTTTACACTTCACAACCTTAGGATAATTGTTTCATCGATGTAAGATATCCCGTAGCAACGCACGGACATTTAGCTAGTAAACATAATATACCTAATTACCTACCACGAACCTCACTGAATCAGCCTATATGCTCTAGTGCATGTTCAGAAACAGCCTAATAGCAATGCTAACTGTCTCTTAGAAATAATACCGAAGTTGGCCCTCCTTATCTCCTCTCCGGTCTCAGCGGAGATGGAGGCGACGTGTTTAACGGACATGACGTGTGGCCATCCTTGCGCGACGATGTCGCACGCTTGGTGCTTGGGACCTAAGAGCTTGTTCAGGCCGAGCACCCCAGAGATCTTGTGCTTGCCCACCCCACGAAAGGGCAATGTGTCAAGGTAGTGTGCGAGGCGCGTCTAGAAAACGAGAGGAGGCAACGGATCCGTCAGCGTGAGGTTTCGGTCAGGGCAACGCGCGTGGATGACGAATCGGCCGTGGCGCAGGGAGTCATGCCGGAGGTGGTAGGAACGAGCAAGTATATCCTACCTATCGAACGGGGAGAGCTCGAGGCAGGGAGTCATGCTATGCGAAGCTCAAGCGGGAAGAGGCTAGTGGAAGTGGAGATTGGCCAGAAAACAGTGGAGCGAGAGGGAAGGACATCGACTAAACATGGGGGTAGGGCTGGACATAAAGCTCGAAGCTTGGCGAGCTTAATGAGCGCTCGGTAACTCAACTCGTTTGAGCTCGGCTCGTTTTCTTAATGAGCCGAGCTGAGCAGTAATTTTAACTCGTTAACACTAACGAGTTAAACAATCAAACTAATGAGTTTCGCGAGCTACTCGTTAAGCTCGTTAGCAACGTTCCAGTAGGCTACAAATCGTGGCAGTAGGCTACAAATCTGCATCTTTTAACATCTTTTAAGTATTTTTGCACACGGTAGGTCTTTGACAAATGCATGTTAGCATATTTTTGTAATTACATCCATGTCCAAAATCTGTTGCTCCTGATGCTTGCTTGATAGCTTGCTTAATTAGCTAAATACCCTGATACATCTTCTTAACGAGTTTTAAAGAGCTGCTCGCGAGCGCTCGCGAACATATAACGAACCGAGCCAATCTTTAAATTTAGCTCGTTAACGGTTCGAGCCTTAACGATCACGAGTCATAACGAGCCGAGCCTTAACGATCCGAGCAGCTCGTTAGTCCAGCCCTACATGGGGGTACACAGGAGGTATTGCTCCCTCCGTCCCAAATTAAGTGACGCTGAAATTAGTGCATCTTCTACACACGGTGTCACTTAATTCCGGCCGAAGGTTCGTGTCTATTTCACACTTCCAACCTAGTCGAGTTGTTGTTTAACGAACAATTACGCGTTTGCATTTTACCCGGTCAAACCGAGTTTTTTTCCCTACCAAATCTAACTCCTAGCCTGAACTAATCTCTACTATATAATATAGCTAGAGGTGATGGTTGGTACGTTTTTTAGTTTCCCAATTTACCCCTGCGTCGCTTGGCAAATATTACACCTTATGCCACCGCCATATGATCGGTTGGCTATTCTACTTTTACACAAACCCCCCTAAACATTCTGAAATCAATCTGCAGTCCACTACCTCCCAGCTTATCCCCTCCCCGGATCTTGGATCAGCTAGGCCCGACGGCGCGGCCATGGCGTCTTCCTCCGTGGTGCTGGTCACGTGGGAGCGGCCGTCCTCTTCCTCTTCCCCACGCGCTTCTAGATCGCCGGCATGTGGCCCTGCTCGCGCCCCTCGCAGCGGCCGCACTGGCGGTCGAGCTCACAGTGCACCGCTCTACCTCTGCACCTTGCTCCGGTGGGGCCGCGATCCTCTTCCCCATGTACATCTCGCTCGCCGGCCGGCCTCGTGGCCCTTCTCGCGCCCTTGTAGCGGCCGTCTGGAGGTCGAGCTCACAGTGCACCGCTCTGCATACGCACCTTCCTCCGGCGCGGTCGCGCGGCCACGCTGCTCGCACTCCTCCGTCTCCTCGCTGCAGCCTCCTTGGCGCAGTACGCCAGTTCAGAGGTACTGTTGTTCAATGTCCGCGATTTGTTTAGGCGAGTAGATTACCCACGCTGTGAATTTGATCTTCTGCAGAAGAAGAACGCTTGCAGATGAGCTCCACTTGCTGAGGAGATGAACGTTTGTATGTCAGCTAGATGCGGTTCTCTCGCAAAAATCTCTTGTGCGAACTACTCAAAACGAGGTCGCCGCCTTTTTCTGTTTGTGGGTTGCCAACAATAGTCAGGGCATTAGGACAACTATAGCTGAATCCTTTGTCCAGTTGTTGATTTACAAATCTGATTCAGCAACTTCCATATTTTCCCAATCTTAGATAGAAAAATCTCAAATCAATTTCAGTGGCGAAGAAGGTCCAACCATGGAGCTTGTCAAAGGGTGACATGACCAGGTTTTCGTGGGGAAAGACCAAGTCCAAACACAATGCATATTAGATCGTTCTTCTGATCATCGCTCTGGTCATATCGATTGCAGGGTAAGCGTTGTTACAAAATTAACACCTTATACAAATTTTAATAGAAGGCAGTGCACTGCTTGTCTGGTAACTAATATGAAGCCAACCTATGTGCACAGGTTTGTTGTTGGATTGCTGATGGTGTCCCGGGGAGTGAACATCAACGACCATTGCAGCTGCTGCCAGGTCGTGCCTAAGTCGAGCTGGCCAAGCCGGAGTTGTGACCACTTAGATCAACGCGCTGCCAGCCTCCTACATCGTAGAATGAACTGGTGCGATCAATATGCACTAGCTAGCCTTCTTGCACATGCATGAAACAGTATAGTTGCCACACAAGTCTGATCAGATCATATAAGTTAGCTCCTATGCAACTAGAATGGTTTATTGCAAGATCGACCATGGTTGCAAGATGTTTCAGTACAAGTGTGTTCTGTGATGGCCCGAGTCTCTATACATGTTCCATTACATGATTAATATTTAAAGAATTCCTTAAATATGAATGGTTGGAGGCGCATAACCTACTCAATGTTGAGTGATTGTGCTTAAACTCTTAAGTTTATGTGTTCTGTCTTGCATATCAGTGATGTAAGCAGAGAAGATTGAAGATAACCGATATTCTATTTTTTTTGGAGACAGTTGTTTGGAACAATACTGGATTGAAATCAAACATATTTGTAAAGAACAATACTTGATTCCAATCAAACATATTTGTAATTGTCTTCAGAACCACATGCACTTATAAAATTTCTCTACCCGTTGCAACGCACGGGCATTTAGCTAGTACCACGTATATATGGCCATTGAGCGAAACTATTTACAATGGCCCCTGAGTTTGGTGCTACCGGGGGTGAAGCCGAACGTCTGCAAATGGATGCCAACACATTTTGGTAACTGGAAGCTGCACCGACCTATGTTTGAGCTGAAAATGTTTGGCGCCGGCCCACGCACAATTGATACCGATTTTGAGAGGCGGATTTGAAAATAGTTTCGTTCAGTGACAAGACTTACTATTAGTTCAGTTCAGTTTAGGTTCAGATTTTGCAAACGCGTGAGGCTGACCTAGACACGACACAGCACGCATGCACCGCCGTGGCACTGCGGCACCCAGCACGCGCACATGTGGCCAAGCATGCGGACACGTGTGCCACGCAGTACAACCGGATGGATCCATGGCCTCATCGCTAACACTCAACCCTGCTTCTCTCACTCGCCGCGTGCACGTTCGCGTACGTAGTGGTACTATTACTACCAGTGGCGAAGGACGGTCCAAAATTTAGGTATGGCGGAGCAAAAAACATCTATTACCATTTATTTGGAGTCATGGGTGTGTGTGTCTTGGGGGGGGGGGGGGGGGGGACAATTGCCCCCCACCCGACCAGGTAAGATGTAGAATTTGTTTAACATAATTTTGAACATGAATATGCAAGTTTTAGTTGTCCAAAGTAGTTAATTCATAAATATCGTCAAAAGCTCACTCCAAGTGGCTTCAATCACAAATTGATTAAATTCATTAAGTTAGTCTGAACTCTCCGAATCCCTGAATAACAGTGATTCATGCTCAACGAATAGGATTGATTTCTCGCACTTAGAACATGCTCTATCTAAAGTAAAGACATCGGTATGACAACAAGTACGGTAGAAATCTAAATGTCAAATAAATCTTATGATAACACTCTTATTTGGTTTATTGATATAATAGAGTCATCGGTTCAACATCTCATCTTGATTTCGTTTGAACCAGGAAACACTTTGAATTTTTTCAAAAAAATATTATTCTGATTAGTTTTATTCAATGTAAGACAAGTTCCCATGAAAAAATCATACAAAAATAACCAAGACAAGACAAATTCAAAAACAATTCTGAAGATAGCTCATTTAACCAATGGTCAAAATCAGTGGTAATATAGTGTACTGCAAAATATAAGATCTCCACACTGTAAAAATAATCAGCAATGACCTAACGTCTGCCCTTTTCTTAATTTACCCCCATTTTGTTACCATTTCATTAAAACTTGGAATTATGATGTCATTTTCTACGCAAATTGATATCTTCCAAGGGAGGTCTCAACCATCATTTTTCCAATTGAGCAGACGTGCCCTCACATTTTTAACCAAAGACATTTCCTGAACTAATATAATTAAAATTATAGATCAATAAAATATACAAATCTAAAGTATCATAAAACATAATCCATCAAATATCTAAATGTTGGTTTTGGCCACCTCATAAACTAGCAAAATACTCTCCAGTCCTACTTAAATACCGCACTTAGAACATTGTTTAGAGTCGGGTTATGTTACATTGAGAATTAGTTGATTTCGGATTAGACTAGACCTAGTCCCTCCTTTCAGAATTAGTTTTGTGCAATGTTGACTAAAACAAGCATAACTTTCTAATATATGTCTGTTTTTTATGTACGACTGATGCATGTAAAATGCATACATGAACTTTGCACTTTAATTGCTTATATTCCAATCATATTTGCATCATATAAGGGTTATATCAATGTTTTATAATGATTTTTGGGAATATTCATTTATTCCCTATTTTTATGGAATTAACCCTGCACAGGCAGAAAACCCCGTTTTCTAATTTTAATGTTTCAGGGACCCAAACGTCAACGAAATCACCTGGAAATTTACGGGCGTCAATATTTGGAAGGAAGAAGACCTGTGGGCGAAGGAAGCGAACAAACGAAGGTCCGAGGACCAAACGGGGGTGGCCCACGCGGCCAGGTACTGTGGCCGCGTGGGCCCACCCGTTTGGCCCTCGTGGCTCCGTTGCCGTCGATCTTCGCTCCACCGACATTGTTTTGACCTAAAAACGCCAATAAAAAAGGTCCCCCGACGTTCTCTGGAAGGAGCGCCGCACAAACACAGAAACACCGAAACGGAGATCAGGAGCTGCAGATTGGAGGGAGAAAACTCCGGCGGGGCGCTGCCGGCGTGGTCTCCATCTTCTCCATCGACTTCTCCACCGTCTCCATGATGAAGAGGGAGTAGTCCACCTCTGGACTATGGGTTTGTGGAAGTAACTTATGTATCTCTCCTCTCTTGAGCTTCACTAATTAGCACCGTATGAGCTGCTGAACATGATTACGGTCACCGTTGTAATACCTTTGTGGTGGATCTTTATGAGTTAATATATGTTTGAGATTGCAATGTTTGTTTCAGTTATGAGTATAGATGCATATTATGTACCCCGTTCTTGTCTACTTGTTTTGATCAAGCATGTTTATGAGAGCGTGTGTGGGGGAACGTGTGCATTATTTGGAGTAACGGGGGGTGGCTAGTGCAGTGAACGTGAGAGAAAGTTCTGCGATCCACTTTGGTATCTTTACCTTACTTTGTTGCCTCACTAGGGATAAACTAAAATACCATGCTACCGGGGATGTGGGCGTGACCATTGCCACTACTCCATGACTAGATCTAGCATGTTCTTATTTTCACTTCATGTCATGATACTTAATGCTATACTCTGAGTTATCTTAATTACTGAGGTGTTATGATTTAGTTCGCATCTTGGTGGAGTATAAGAGAGGTTAATAACCAAAAGATCTCTATGTTAGGACGTGATGCCCATATATCTAAGT